>OX453089.1:24943924-25562013 GCA_949708635.1 Hirtodrosophila cameraria
AATCTGTACAATCTGTAGGAGGGCAGTAGGACAAGAGAGTTCAGTAGGTTAAAACAACTGGCACATTAATATTTATTGGATACGAATTTTTACATTAAAGCAGAACCAAAACAAAATACAAAATAAAAATGCATAATTATGGATAAACTAGTTTCGAAAACGATTTTGAAGCGTTAAGGAAAACGTTGATTGTTTTTTTTTTCTTTATTAATAATATTTAAGTTTAATTTGTTGTAGCGAATCGTTGATACTCTCGATTATACTTTATACATGTATATCAAATATATAATTGTTTAAGTACAGAGAATGTCATCTAAACGCTTATCAGCTTACATAATAAGTTCCGGCAATCAGAACTCAAGTGTATTTTCTATTTTTTTAAAGTCAACACGATATGATAAAAATGTACTTGGAAATTTTATTAATTTAATAGAAGCAACTCTGAACTCATTATTAAATATACGAATGTTTCTATGTTTTTAAATCTCAGAGTTTTGAGATGATTATGTCAGATTTTTGTTCTTCAAAATAACATTAATGTGAAACAGTTCTAAACGGATATAAATTAAGTCCAATTATAATAAATGAGTAATTAGCAGTTTTAAAGCTTAATTAGCATTAACATTTTTATTAAAACTCGTAATAGATAATAATAAATTATAAGCTTTATGGAACTAGACTAGCCATTTTGCTTGTATGTAAAAAGAGTATACAAAATGAATTGGGGTATTTGGGGGGTAAACTTTACTGCGCATTAAATTCAAGAAAATAAAACAAAATAGATGTAAAAAATACCACAGGTAGCTTTTTTTGTGAACATGCAAATGGACTTTGTATATAGAAGAGGTCAACGATTTAACCATTACAATATGTAAGTGTGCCAGGGTGTGCGTTTTTCAACGACACACAAATGCTAGAAAAACTAAAACGTGTAACTGTTTTGAAACTTATGCAATACAATACGATTTACAGAGTATTTTCAAATGTGAGTTTTGAACAAGCGAATTATGGCCTATAAATATTAATCAGGTCTGATCCCATTTCCGATAACTATTCATTTCGCACCATTTTTCATTTCGTTTCGAATTTTAAGTTGTTCTTTCTTTTGAAAGATAATTTGGAATACTTCTCACTCCACTGTCTCAAGAGCAAATTTTTTTAAACCGAATTTTTCAATGATATTTGGAATTCAGAGCAAGTAATAACTTTAAATCCGCTTGTTTTGATCGGAATCGGAAATGGGAACAGAGCTGATTGTGGGAGCCAAATCATTTTTTTTATTAAATTTAAGCAAACACTTGAAACTTTATTGGTAAATTGGCCGATTACAAATAAGTATTTTCAACTCTTTCTTTTTGGGTAACTTTCCGCCAAAACAACACACATTTGATTGATTCATTTTAAACTAGATTTTTATTTTACCACGCTTGCTTTATTATTAGTCAATCAATTTATTGCATTTAGGTCCTCGTTTTAGGTTTATTGTTTAAACTTTAAAGCGCGTGCCACGCAACGAGAAGCAACAAGTTTCGCACGTTTGCTGATTGCCACCGATTTAGCTGGCAGAGTGAGCGACGTTTGGAATGCGACTGGTTGGACAGAGAAGCGTTTCTATAGAGACGACGCACACTATCGATGTTTGCTGCTTGCGTCGCAGTCGTAGTCGACGTCGTTGTCCACTATCAATATCAACTACTTATGCTTGCCCAAATGTCTACAGCAGCAGGTGTATGTGTGTGTGTGTGTGTGTGTTGTGCTCGTATGTTAATTGCTCAGAGGGCTTTACGGGTCGAGGCAGCTGCTGGGTCGCAGTCGCCGTCGCAGTCAGCATGCTGCTGACAATACAAAAAAAAGCTGCAAGCAACAGCGATTTATTTAGTTATGTCTCTTTCTTTTTATTTTGTTTCTTTTAACTATTTTGCGGTTTTTTGTATATTTTTGGCTTAGACTTGGCGCGCAAGCTTCGATAACAATAGATAAATCGATAACAGTCTGTCGCTCTCTCTCTCACACTGCTGCTCTGATTTTCAATGTCAAGGTTGTTGTTGCTATTTTTATTTTTGTTGTTGCGTAAGCTAAAGTTAATCTTTATTGTTTGACATTGATGCACTCAGTGGACAACGTTCAGGGTTAAAAACACGAACGCAATCAAGGAAACTGCATTAACTACAACAACTAAAACAATGACAACAACAAAAGCAACAACAACAACAGCCCCAAATTGCACTTAATGTTGTACGTCAGCAGCAGCTTGCTTGATTGCAAAAAAAAATAAAAAAAAAGCAAAAGCTAAACAAAATTGATTATCTTGCGGCTGTGATTGGCGTATTTTGTGTGTAATCAAATTAAAAACACAACACTCTGAACTGGGCGCACAACATGCGACAGACGCCGGCATCAATTTCGAAAAAAAACAGAGGTTTTTTAAAAGTCATCCAAAGAATTTCCTGGCAGCCACTGATAAGGCATCAAAAATCTTACGATTTTTGTTCAAGCACAATCAAATTAAAGTATGGCTGTAGCCATGTTAAATGCCGGCTATGATTAACACATTGTAATGATTTTGGTAAGCATTTTAACGATAGAAATACATTAGCAATTAATATTAGCAGTACTACGCTTATCAGTGTAATTTCTCTTATCAGTCTCAGCTTTTTGGCACACAAATTATTCATGTTGGGCGCGTGGCCAGCTTAGGGATTATCAATTGGACGGTGTCTGCTGCAGACGCGTGTGCCACAACAGCTGAGCCGTCTGGCTTTGATATGCATACATACATATTTATGTACATGTATGTTTGCATGTATGTATATGTATGCATGTTCTCTTATCAGCAGGGCAGCTCATACATTGCAGATTAGCAATGATTCTGCACGCTGAAGTTTACTAATTATAGATTTATTTATATTTTTCTTTTTTTTGGTTTGTTGTTTTATTCAAAATGTTCATCAACATATTTAGAATCTTAATAATACGCTTATGGATTATAAATTTATGCTCAAATTAATTTATAAATATTTTATTTGTTTATATTTACATTAATAACTATAACAATTTAAGGTGTCTTTTTTTTTAAACAGGAAACAGAAGTTTATAAAGTAACTTTATTCAATAAAGTTTGTTGTGTAAAGGCGGATTAAGTCGCAACGTCAGAAATAAGCGTTTCAGGTTAAAGCTTCAATTACAGCCACACAAGCACACACATGCAAACACATACACACAGATACACATATGTACATATACAACTTAACTATTAAGTAATTGAAGCCGGCTCGCTGTGACTGCTTTTCAGGAAAAGATTTGGAAACCACCCACAACAGTTCTACCGAAATACATATATACACACCAACACACACACACACATACACACACCTATGCCACAGTGATATGCGAACATCGCGCGATATGCGAGTCCAATAGAAATCAAGGTCAGACCAAGCGGCAAGAAAGAGGCAGACAGAGAGAGTGAGCGATTTAAAGAGCGCGCGCAGAGAGCCAAAAAACATATTGAAGAAATTATGCTGCCCAACACTTACACATAGTGCAAATGAATTAAATTAAAAACAAATTAAAGCACACACAAACAGACACACACGCGCGCACACACACAGAGAGACAACTGTAAACACCGTTATTTGAATGTTGATTTATGCAAGTGTTTGTGTGAGGTAAATAACCCGTGCTTTGCCCCACAGTACAAAGCATAAGCAGCTAATGCATTTTACATATGCGCATATTTATGTATGAAAAGTCACAAATCGAACATTAATTGCGTACTTGGTGCTTTAATTAAAGCACTCGCTGGCCATTGACTTACTTTTCTCCATTGTATTGCGCTTTGCACGTCTCTTTTTGTTAGCAATTTTGTTTTGTATAACTGTATTTCTTCCGGCCACAAGACCTTTTTTTGTCACTTTTTTTGTCCAATTGGGCTGTGGTTATTGTGGGTGGGTGTTTGCTAGTTGGAGCAGCTTCTTGGTCCAATTGAATTGAACGCGTTGCGCACTGCCCTGCTTCAGCCAGTTGTGTATGCAACAGTTATGTTTATGCACATATTTTGCAATTGTTTATGGTTTTTATCACTTGTTTTATACGCGTAAATATGAATCCGATTCTGTTTAGGTAGGCGAGCGATAACGATTGCCGATAGTTGGCATTGCCGATAGCGGCAACAAGTGTTGCAAAGCGTCAATTGGCGCTGCCAACTCGCGCAAGTCGACCAACAGCGCGATGACAGCGCCAGCAGCAGCCGCAACCGACAACAACATTTGCACAATATTTTGCAGCGAAAAAGCCGCGTTTTTTTTGTTGCTGGCTGCCCAAGAAAATAAACAAAACTCAAAATGTTTGATGTGGAGCCAATTATTGCGGACCATAAGGATGTCATACATGATGTAGTATTCGATTACTACGGTCGCCGCATGGCAACCTGCTCCAGCGATCAAACCGTAAAGGTAAGAAAATGTTGCATCTGTTTCAATTTAGAAATATATTTTTTATGTTACTTTATTTTAGATATGGGATGAGGATGAGCACGGCAAGTGGTCGGTGACGAGCAGCTGGAAAGCGCATTCGGGCTCCATTTGGCGCGTGTCCTGGGCAAATCCAGAGTTCGGCCAGGTTATAGCTACCTGCTCCTTTGATCGCACCGCTTCCGTTTGGGAGGAAGTCATGGGCGAAAAGGTATCCAACACAAATGCACCCACACGCCGATGGGTGCGTCGCACCACACTCGTTGATTCACGCACCAGCGTTACAGATGTCGAGTTTGCGCCCAAATATTTGGGCCTGCTGCTGGCCACGGCCTCGGCGGATGGCATTATACGCATCTACGAGGCGCCAGATATAATGAATCTGTCCCAATGGCCAGTGCAGCATGAAATTGCAAATAAATTGTCGCTTAGCTGCTTGTCCTGGAATACATCGACTTATATGGTGACACAGCTGCTGGCGGTAAGTTTTTTTTTAATATTTAGAAGATGTAATGGTTATCCAACTTGACTTGTTTCATTTGCAGGCAGGCAGCGATGAATCAGCCACGCCCACAGGCAAAGTGTTTATCTTTGCCTACAGCGAGAATGCACGAAAATGTGTAAAAATTGAGACTGTCAATGATATAATCGATCCCGTAACAGATGTGGCCTTTGCACCAAACGCAGGACGCACCTTTCACATGCTGGCCGTGGCTAGCAAAGATCTGTACATTGTAAACATACGCGGCGTCACGTAGGTCTTTTACTTATCCTATTTGCATATTTATATTTAAAATTGTATACGATTCTACAGCGATTCAACGGGCACTGCCAAATTGGATCTGCAAACGCTCAAGTTCAGCGAGCACAACTGTCCCGTTTGGCGAGTCTGCTGGAACATGCTGGCCACCATGCTCATCTCAACCGGCGATGATGGCTGCGTGCGCATTTGGCGCATGAACTACACCCGACAATGGAAATGTGCTGCCGTTCTCAAAGCCGAGGGTAGCGGACCAACATATGAACCAAATCCGACAACTCCAACGCTGGCGGCAACGGCATCAGCCACAGCAAAGTTCTACAAAAAGGGCACCATTGGCAATCAGGTGCCATGGCACTAATTACTGTGTGTGCGTGTGTGTATTGAGTGTAAATTGTTGCCAATATTAAGTTGAATATACATTTAAAAAATATAAAAATCTACAATATATAATCTACAGCGTGTGTTTCGTTATTGATAGCTCCTGCTGCACTTACGCCGTGTGCAGGTGCATCTGCTGCACATTTTGACAACTCCATGCCCCAGCGTCAACGTCGGCGTCAGCTTCCTAGTCCACATTTGGGAATCTCACAAACAAATTGCATTACATCACAGTGGAAAGTGGAAATGGTGGGAAAATTGCGACTTTCGCTTAATTTACTACAAAAGTACAGTGTTAAAAAAAACCGGCAATTTAAATGACATTCGTCAATTTGTTGTATTCGAAACACTAGTCAAAACAAGGAAACTCAACAATTTTTATGCTCTTTCACAACGATAACCAACAAAATAATCGAAATTCTCTTTGTTGTGTACAAAATTAAATATATAGTATATGTATATATTGAGATGTGTGTGAGATCTGATAATCGAGTTATGTGAGCATGTGCGTGTGTGTCAGGCATGAAAACGTGCATAGGTATGTGTAACACATGTTTTCAAACTTATGCTATACGGTTCTCTTAAATACATAATATTTGTCGTTCATAATTTGTTCTGTATGACAGCCTTTTGAAATTATCTGACATTTAAGAACAAGCACTTTAGTGTCGTTTCATCAATTGAAATTTTTCCATCATTGCCTACTTACTCTACATATTATTACTACTGTTTGTAAACTAAAATAGAATTTATATCGTTTTTAAAAGCAATCTTTTTGTCACAGCAATGATTGATCAAAATTGACCCGGACTGGTGGATTTGAACTGCGCGCGTAAACCGAATCGGTAATTTTTTTTCAAAACTTTTCTGTCAGTGTCATTAACATTCATGTTTAAGTTTGAGCAGGATGTGATAATTAGTCTATGGTGGACATCTGTTTGTTTACGACGCGACAAGTTTGTGTGTCGATTTTTAACATGGAACAAAAAATTAAGTAACGAGTTTACTAAAAATTTTTTGTTTCAAGTGGAATAACGGCAACGGAATCATACAAAATTTTAAAACTTATTTTGAGGACTCTACTCCATATGTGAGCAGCATAAAGCATTCAGTGAGGGACGTGACATCGTAGAAATCTTGCCTTTTGAAAGTCGTCCATCCACCTCTGTTTAGGACAATAACATCGAAAAATTAATAGAAATTGTGCTCGAAAACAGTCGTGTCTGCGTAAGAAAGATATCAGAAACACTCTATGTCTCTGATCGATTGACTCAACACATTTTGGTTGATGTTTTGTGTATGAAAAGCGTCGCCGCCAGATTCGTACCAAAGGACCTAAACTTTTTGCAAAAGCAACGTCGAGTAGAGATCGCAAAAGAGATGCTTGCCAACGTAACTAATTACAATAAATGCCTTTAAATTAAAATTAATAAATTAAATACCAATTCATAATAAAAAAAATAGACTTCATTTTGCTCCGGGGAACGCGTCAAGAGTCGATTGAGGACGTACAAAAAATATTCCGTAGGTATATTTTGAAGGCGATAATAATGATTAGTATAAAAATGAACAGCAAAGCTTTTTGTTTTAACCAGTCTAGAGTATTTTTTATCAGATGGTATGATAGTACACGGGTACTAAATAAATAATAAATTCTTTGCCAACAAAAGGGTAAAGCTATGGAATTTTAAATTTCGCTAACATTTCAAAGAAAAAATTAATGGGTAAAGGGTGTAAGAAATCTAGTGCGACCGTTTAAAATATAGCTGTTATGAATTCTTTTGAAAACGATTTAGTTTTCGCACTTCAAAACCGATTTTATAAGTGATTTTAAAACAACTGACATCCGAACGAACCATTTGATTCTAATAAAGGAAGAAAAAAGATGCATTGAAAATATTAAAAGTGTTAAAAATGTGTTTTTGAAATCCATTTATTGTTAAAGATCATAAGATATACAAACTGCAGACTGCTGAAATAAGACGAATTCTAAAAAGTTTCGCTGTAATGTATATTTTTAAAATAGTATTATTTTTTATTTATTTATTTATTGTCAACTAAAAACAGTCGACACAATTTAATGCGATTATAGAGAATTTAAAAACTTTAAATATAAGAAACTAAAATTAAATTTATACTCTAAATTAAAATTATAATTAAAATTAAAATTAACTGGGATACAAATAGTAAAAATTGTTCAAAAAATTGATGAGTAAAACCCAGCAAAACCCAATCAGACCAAAAATAATAAAAAAAAGTTAGTAAAAATTAGTTAGCAAAATTGTTAACTACGAGCTAAGAAAGTTAAAATAGAGTTTTTAATAATAAGAAGAGAGGATTCAGAATTGAAAACACGAAAAAGTATGTTATAATCAGCACAAAGTACTTGAAAAGGTTCATGCAAGGCACAGTTACTAGTACAACGAGAAAGATTTAAAAATACATTTTTGAAAGTACCATTTAAATATAATATAATTAATACAAAATATGCTCGTTCGAAATTGTATATCAAAAGAAATGTGTAAAGACCAAAATACATTTAATTTAGTTGACCGACAAGTAACGGTTTTAAAAGCGGGACATTTAAACGTTAGCAGAATTTGAAAACAATTAGTTCCAAATACGCAATTTCGACTGAAATGAAAGTTTTGAGCAGACTTAAATTAATATAATTTTAGTAAATGGCAATTAATTTTGCTTTCGTCAACGGAGAAGCACTTTGCGAAATTTGGAAATGAAAACAATCAACCAATCGGAATTGGAAACAGGCTTGAATAAGCAATATACAACATTAATAACGTTTACGCAAATGCACAAAAAGAAGTCAGTGATCCGTTTAGGTCATGCGCCATATAAAATAACACAAAAAGAACACAAAATTCAGCTCATAAATTAAGATATCCTTTCACATGTGCATATTTATGAGTTTAGCAGCAACTGTTCCAAAATTGCGAAGTTGTGGGCAAAACAAGTGTCAAACTCGATTAACTATTGTGTATGATATGCGAATATGGAAATTTCTGCCAGGTTTAACACGAAAATCCATTCAAAAATCACATAATATTCCACTTAATTGACTCGCACCGCAATAAAAATAAACCATTCAATTGCAGGTCGATTCCATATGTGTTTGTCGCCTCAATATAACCGCCCCGCTCCTTCTCCGGTTTTTTTTTTGAGTGGTGTTGTTGGTAGACCGAACTTAGGCGAAGAAGTGAAACGAAACGCTGGTTGTGCTTGTGTTTTTGTAGGCAAATTTGATGAGAGAAACCACCCTTGATATGAAAGTACTACTCCATATCAAGCTATCCCATTGCCGAATGATTGTCTCTAATTGGAAGTTTTGACGTGTATATTACGTGATGGTGTTGACGATGATCTCTGTGTGCTTCGTTGGGCCACCCCTTGCTGAGCGCTGGTTGATTTTAGCACACAATGAAAACTCAGTCGCCAGGACGAATCGGACTTATAAATGGGGTGGTATTCGCATTGGGCTGCGTGGGAAGTCAAAGCGCAGAGGTCTCTCACATCTCACAGCGGCCCAGCCCTGGTAACGCGATAAATATTGAAAACATTTATGTTTAACCGGCAAAGTTAAATTAATGCGCAGAAGATTGTTTCATTACACTGCCAACAACAGCGAAAAAAAAGATGAACGAATGAAATACACAGCGGGCAGGGCTTCTTTTAGGGGTTGTTCCAAAATCGGAATTGCTTATTACATATATTTGAGTAGAATTTTGATTGTTCGTTCTTTGTCACAGTAACCAAAGTCATTTGGTTACAACTCCACTTGACTTTTTTTTCCAGTATTATTCTCATTAAAAATATATTTTACATGCCTATATAGGGAAGACTAATCAGTGAAGCCTTTGAATATTTCTATACGTTATTTATATATAATATACTTTACTGAACTCAAAAATACTTTTTAATTGAAAGTCTGAAATGCTAAATAAAGTATGCAAGTAATTTAATTTAATTTAATTTAATTAAAGCTTGTAGAAATTTAAGTAAGAAACATTACTTATATATTGCTAGTCGCCTCTCACTTCCTTCGTGATGCTTCGTCACTAGAGTGGACTGCCGTCTACAATGTTTTGAATATGCTTAGAAAAAAACAAACATTTCTTTAGGTTGAAGTTCAAAACATATATTTTATTTTGAATATATGCTGAAGACAAAATCAGTGAAGCTGTTTGATATCTGTTATATACATACATATTAGATCTGTTAAAATCTATGCGTAATTTAGCTGTAATCTGTAAAAACACGCTCTACAAAATCCATTACTTTACAATACTTTATACTTCAAGTTTGAAAGGTTCAATCTCCTCACCATTCAATCTACTTTATGAAACATTTTTTCTCAAATTCTTCTTTATTCTGAGGTAAAGTAAAAGTTTTCCTTGGTCTTTTTATTTACTTTTCTTTACCTGATACGTTTTTACAATCCACTCGAATAATTCTCATTTACGGTTTATATTTCATGCTTAGGGGTTATTGCTACCCCTTGTATCTTGTAGCCTGTTCCTAATTATGTTCAGAATATGCAGCAAGCATCGGCTTAACTAATTCGTTGGGTTTTGTGTGTTTTAGTTAGCAGTTTGTCGTTATGCAAATTATGCATATAACATACTGGTAAACCATAACCAATAGACACCAATACACATAAGTATGTATAAATGCTTGACCCCCAATACCCAAACGAAGGGGTTTTTTACCCTTGACCAGTGGTCAGCGGAAGCGGCGGGTCGCGAACGGTGGCTGCAGCTTATTAGTCGCGATTATGGCTTCCAGTTCAACGGGTTTTCAGTAATACGACAAAAGATTTACATACATATTTTCTCAAATATATAAACTGGTAATGAATGTGGAGAGCTTTAGTTCTTGTTTATTTTAACGGAATAATACCACTAAATTTGGTAAATGGGCTTTTCTTATTACTTTTTTTTTAATTAATTGATTTAGAACCATATGATTTTAAACTATTTAAAGAACCATGGCGGTAAATTAGAATTATGTTGTCAGCGGATACGGTCACATTTTTAGATTCACAGCTTCTTTTTCGACTACTAGATCGATTAGATCGACTAGAAAAAGAAACCCAATTCATAATACTGTAAATTGAATTTAGTGTAGGGTGAAATGATCAGTTCTGAGGCTTTCAGCTTAATATACAAGCCTTGTATTCAATTACAGAAGTTCAGTTGCCCTTTTGGCTTGGATACCCTTCAATGAAGTCTATTAAATTATCAACTTATCCATCCAGTTGTATATTACTTATTACAAGAATCTTAAAACATAATCGTGCCTGATTCCATTTCCAATTCCGATCAAAATTTTGAAAAATAAATTTTCAGCTGTTCTGAATTATAAATTTCACTATCATTGGAAAATTCGGGTTTCAAACTGTACTTAAATGAAAACTATTCGAAATTATATTTTAAAAGAAAGAAAAATTGGTATTTCATTAGAAAAGGTACACAAAATCAAAAGCGATTTGGATTAAAAAGTTCTTGGAAATGAAAACAGACATAAAACAAAACAGAAACGGATAATACATCTCCTCATACATCATGAGTATGAAATTGATATTATTTTCTTGCAATTATAATAATGAAAATAATCAATACTTGTATAAAACCCAGAAACTTTGATTCAACCGGTATTTAAAATTGTCATTATAAAAGTTATATGTTTATTTACAGTAACTGTACGCTTACAAAAAAGGCTTATAAAATAGTAAAAATACGTTATAGAAAAGCTGTTAGAAGTAAAACTTAAATTAATTTGTATATAAAATGTATAGTTTAGGGCTTGGATCTTTAGTTAGATCATCTGCCAAGATTCACAAACTTAAGACTATCACATTTGAACTGACTAGATATTGTTAGATTTCACTTTTGCTGATCTTGAATACTTTCCCAACTCTAATAAGCCATTTCGGCGCCCCAAGGACGATACGGCTTGGCGCCATTCGCGGTGGCATATTGTAGAGCGCTCGCATTGTTGTAATCCTGACTGCCGCTTACAGGATACTGGGGAGCTGTGCTGTAGCTAAGACTCTCGGCAGTGATGGCGGGCACCTCGTTGCGATGACTATTGGTCAGGTCAATGTATGTGGGTAGCTGTTGGGGCTGCGGCTGCTCTCCATGAACAGTGTGCTCCTGGGTGTAGTGCTGTTGTGGTTGCTGTTGTTGTTGTGGTTGCTGCTGTGAATGTTGTTGTGGTTGCTGTTGCTGCTGTTGTTGTTGCTGCTGCTGTTGTTGTTGTTGTTGCTGCTGCTGTTGTTGCTGGGTGCTTACCTCAGCACGCGGCTCGAGCGGCCCAATGACCGCTGGCAGCGAATCGCTGCCGCCTGCGCCACTGGCTGTCGAGACGCTGGAGCGGCTTACATGATGTGGCGAACCGCTCATATAGGCGCTGCTGCTGGGCACATAGGAGCTGGCGCTGCCGGCGGGGGCGTAGCTCTGATAAGGCGTGGCCGCACAATTTGGCTGATAGCCTCCAGTGGCAGAAATTTCACGCTGCTGTGCAAAGTACTGTAGATGGGACATGAGGCGTAGTCTCAAAGGATCCTGTATATCCATGCCCTCGATGGTGACCAGGTAACGTGCTACCTCAGCGGCGCATTCACGGAACCCAATAATATGATAATCCATCGCAACGCGTTGCGGATCATAGGTGAGCGAGTCCAGGGCTGCAATTACAAATTTGAATAGGCAAAAAGTCAATAAGCTGTCCAAGCAAATGCAAACAAAATTCAATTCAAAGAAGTTGTTTCCCACGCGTTGAGCCTATAAAAAAACTACCCCCTTGTCCCGTACGCGTATGAAGATGGGTGTAAAAAAAAGCGGGTGGGTAAATTCATCTGTAGTGGTGGTAAATTACCAACAATATTGGCGGGCAGTGAGCAGCGTGGGAAGTGCCGAGATTCGGTGTTCTCTTGGGCGGTGTTTTTCCCTATTGTGGTAATTGCATTTTCCCAGCGCTTGGGTCAACAGGTTAACATTATTTATCCAGCTTTATTGTAATATGACACATACATATTGTGTGCGATTATTGAATTTATTCTATGATAATTCTCACAGGCTTTACCAGCAACTATTTAGCACAGCTAAGCCATATTTTGTTATAGTTTTATATCTTTTTCATTTAGGGAAACATTTAAATTTAATTTATATCGAGACATGTGAAACCAATATTTTGCAGTTCGCTTTTTTGAAAACCTTAATTAATGACAACAAGTGCTTAATCACATTTACATAAAAATATTGTGATAATGGAAGATCAATTTTTTGTTTGAGGAAACCAAAGTGACCATTAAAAAGTAGGTACGAGTAATCTCGGACAATTACAGATCTTTTTAAAATGTGCTTTGATTAGTATACCGACTGTTACAGCTGTTCCAAGGAGAACTGGCCTGATCGGATTACCATATCCATATGGCATAGAAAATATAGGCCGAATATCGATACATATTTTTAAAAAGTTATATATAGTATATAGTTTAAAAAGTAAAGCTTTGGAGACAGTGAATTGAGAAGTATTGAAACTTATCTTCAAAAAGAAACAATGATCGATATTTCGAAAAAAAAGTAAACAAAATCAAAAAAGATCATCATCAATTCGAAATGCTAAGTTCTCAGAAATGGCAACAGGCCTGATTATGTTTGAAGTTATCAAAGATAAATTTGATTTAAGGATGATCTCTATAACTTGTTTGATTATGCTAAGATGGATTTTGATGTTCGATATCTCAAAGGCAGTTTTAAAGCTGTAGGAAAATATTGCGTTCATTCGACTGGACAGACGGAAAGACGAATGTTTCACAATCTTTTTTTTAGCATTTTGGAATGCAAAGTATACACATTACGAGAGAAAAAGATATATAAAAGAAAGTCCGATTTTCATTCTGGTTTTTAAAATGAGAAAAAATAGAAAAACAAATAATAATTCGTTTTTGAAGCAAATAAGTCTTTAAATATAATACAAAATTAAACTTGGTCTTATATTGTTTCGATTTAAAATAAAACCTAAAAAACAAAACAATCCAAAAAATGTATGGTTGCTCTAGCTTCAAAACTGATGAAAAATGGCGTTCAAGCAGACAGACGAACATTTCGCAAACACAATTTTCCAAAAATCAAACTTCCTGATTTTTTTTAAACACAAATTGTTTTAAAAAAGCACTACTCACTTTTTGATTGTAAATTCTTCAAGTGCTCGACAGTTAGTTGCAGGATCTCAGCTTTTTCCAACTTGGCCGATCCCTGCTTTTCATAGGCCGATGGCACCAGACGCTTCAGCTCCGTCAGCGAGGAATTAATACGATCCCGACGTTTCTTTTCGATGACGCCGCGACGCTTTTTGCGACTCATCAGTTGACAGCTGCCCGGCTCTCTGGGTGAAATTCTGTAAACAAAAATGTCGAGCATTTAGTAAAGTTTTGTCAGTCAAAGTAAGCACATTAAGCATACGCACTGTTCTTTAGAAGACTCCTCTGAGTAGAGGTCATCGCAATCGCTCTCGGAGAGCGCACGCTTCAAACTATTGTGCGAATGGTGACTCTGATGACTATGTTGACTTTGAGGCGGTGGCACCCAGTGGCTTTGGGGCGTGGCAGGCATTGCTGCGGCGGCGCCATAGCCCCAATGATGCAAAGGCGGCGGCGCATTTACGTGCATGTTGTGCTCCATTTGAAAATTAATGTATTGTTAGATCTTAAAACACTTGGCAATTATTTCCGTTGCGACAGTTATCGTTGTGTGTATGTATCTGTATATTTATCTTTCACTTTGTATCTTTAGCACATTGAACTTGAGGCAAACATGTAAAATGTTGAACTTGCTGTTTGTGCGGATCCGGAGCTAGTTTTGAGCACGTGACTTATCGTGTGCGCGAACGACGTTCGACTGATTTCAAAGCACACGACTAGCGGACGTTCTGCCCGCCGTTGCACCGGCCTCGCTCTCCAACCCCTTTTTGCCCAGCGGCGGCAGCAGCGAGCAGCGGCAGCAGCAGCGTCAGCGGTCCAATAAGACGCAGCAGCAACCACCCCCTGGCAGCGCGTGCCACAACGCCGCTTGCCCTGGCCGCGGGTAGCAAATGGATAGTGCTAAGGCCTGCCTGCTGATCATTGCCAGGCAGAGACCAACAAATGAGCAAGGACGAGAGCAAACATTGGTGCGACAAGGAGGCAAGTCGCACTTGCAACATATTGCTTTTCACTTTAACCTAAATGCAATGCAAATGAAAAACCTCAATGATTATTATTAGTTAGAGTACAATGCCGTCGCATCCTTCTGTCATCGATGCCGATTGTATCTGGCCGGGGCAGCAGCCGCAGCAGAAGTCGCAGCAGTAGCATCGGCGCCCTGGGCGGTGGCAAGCGTGTCGCATTGTCTTTTTGGCGGCCACTTGCCGCAACCTTGACTTGTTGCCGCATGTTAACTAGGAACTGGAAACTGGAGCACGCGACCGAGCCGCCAGCCGAACAGACGCCGATGCCGCCGGCTCGTGTGCGGCATGCGGCTCCAACAAGTGCAACAACGCCTTCCGACTCCCCCCTGATCCCAGTTTGCTGGATTTGTTTTGTGAAACCCGCATTTGTAGGTCAGTGGACGACTTCTCGTTCAAGGTTATGGAGCAGGTGGCGTTGACCTATGACCTACTCATTGGCATTCAATTGATTTCTCTTAGTTTTGCATGTGGCATAAATTTATTAAGAGAATTGTTTAATTAAGCACGTTTTCTCAGAATGTTTTCTCAAGGATTAATAATTATATATTAATTCAAAATTATAATATGTATGTATACTGCAAATATATTATTTTCTGAGATTAAAAAAGCCAATTTTTTTAGATTTTGCGTAACCATGGTTGTTGAAGACGTTGAAAGATGATTTTATAATACACCAAAACTTATGAGTAAATTTAACAAAATTTAAATATATTTCAAAATGTGTTAAATCTAAAAATTTTGTCATCATTAACTTGATTAAGACTTATTTTTATTGACAATACATTATTTATATTGAAGGAAATGGGCACGTTGTAAGACAACATAAACCTAAGCTATGATAAAGCATTGACAGGGGCCAAAAAGATTATTTTGATGAATATAGTTCTGGTTAAATTGCCGGCTTAAAGCCTTTTAAAAATAAAAACTTTCAGAAACAAATTAAAACTTGTAATCCACTAAAAAATTTAAAAACTTTTAATTTGAAGATTATGAAAATGAATGTGTAAATTCAATTTTAATGGGCTTTACAACCTTTTTCGCATATGGATAGGTTTGAGAAAAGGTTTTTGAAAATGTATTACCTAGTTAATTTAATAGAAGAATGTTTCTAAATAAATTGAGACTGTAGGAAATAGGAAGATATATCTTATATCTTATCCTATAGGAATACTTTTTGTACTTATTTTTAGTTAGCGCAAATTGATATAATAATGGCTAAAAACGGAATTATTAATCTAAAAATTGGCTAAAAAATTCAAGGAACTAGTCTCAATGAATTATAGCATAATAATAAAAGATAGAAGGTCTTAAAATGCGATCAACTTTAGTTCTTTATATAAGCATACAAAAGCCAATAAGATTCTGCAAAAATTATTTGTCTACTTTTGTAGCCAACACACGGCGTATGCTTCATATTTTAGGCTTTCGTCTCCGTCTCGGCATGATATCGATTACATGGGCTGAATAAAAAATAACGAAAAGTATTTTCAATTTGCGTCACACAGGCTCAAAAGTATGAAACTGCAAGAGCATATAGAAATAAATGTGAGTGGGTGGCTTGATTGTCGATTGTTGTTGCTACGGTTGACGACGATGTTGTTGTTGTCAATGTCGAGGCGCGTGGAACAACTCCAACAAAAATAACTCACCCTTAAGGTTGCTGCTGTTGTTGTTGTTATTGTTGAGGCAATGCACCACCAAACGGCAATCGCACTGGCTGAGCCACAGCCACAGCCAGATATACATCCCCATCCACATCGACAGTGAGAAATGGCTCGTGGGAAAGCCAAAGGTTCTTCGATTCTCACGCATGTTCAGCACGTGCAGGTCGTGCGCCCGTTTTCGCGTCGGGGTCACAATGCCCGGACTGGGCATTACAAATAGGAAAAAATAATCAGAAAAAAAAAGGCGCAGAGCAAATCGTTTGAAGTGCATTTAATGCATGTACAATGCTAGTTTTTTAATGGGGTTTTTTTTTTTTGAAATTGTAACCAATTTTCAAATAATGAAAATTGCCAGCCATTATATAATGTAGGTGTAAATTAAAGAAACGTACACACAGCAGTATCAATTTCAAATAGACTTAAAAAAAAATGTAGAAACTCTCTTACAACAGCATAGAGCATCATTCGGTTATTGATTACGTTTACATATCATTTATATATGCTAGGAAAAACTAAAATATTTTCCCAAAAAACTAGAAAACTAGGCATCTTTAGAAACTCTTAAGGCATTGGTTACAGTTTTTGTTGCTGTGATTGTTGTGGTTGTTATGGTTGTTGCTTTGCAATAAATTTTGCGATTCATCACATAAGCCCAGCTCGGCATCATCAATCCAGGTCTCAAGCGTGCAGGAGCTTGAATAATGACTAGATCTTTGGGAATGCGAATGACCGCTGCCCAAGCGTTTGCTCTGAGACGACTGCAGCTGCCGCCAGCGATTGTCAAAAGCATCCCAATGCTGACGCAGATCAAAGCTCTCCTCGTCCAGCGAGTTGCCATTGATATCCCACTTGACTATTGGATAATCATCGTTTGGCGGCTGCTCCGTAATAATCACATTGTGATAATTTCCGTCAAACTTAGAGCCCAAGCTGACGCTGCAGGCGCGTGGCGGAGGCGCCACAGCTGTCAGCTCCCGCTTTAGAAGCTGCTTTTGCAGTTGTTGCTGCTGCTGTTGTAGCTGCTGTTGTTGCTGCTGCAGTAGTTGCTGCTGTTGTTGCTGCTGTTCCGAATGCAGATCTAGGCTGGAATTTGAGGGTGTATGTCGCAAATAGCGCACATTCTCCTTGTAATGCACGCGATCGAACTGAATGTCAATAGATGTCTGCTGCTGCTGCTGTTGTTGCTGCAGATGTTGTTGTTGTTGCTGCGGCTCAAAACATTGGACGGATAGGCTTGGGCTATTGTTGGTGTTGTTTTGGCATGCATGTTGCTCATCATAAATCGTTTCTGCTTTGTAGCTGCAACTTATGTACTCCTCTAGCTGCTGTTGTTGCCGCTCTTGCTGCTGTTGCTCCTCTTCATCCTCATCATCCTCGTCCAGGCGCTGCACAAACAGTTGCTTTGATGTTGAAATTTTGCGCAGCAGCTGCATAAAATAAACACTGTGTTTAATGCTAATGCGAATTAAAAGCTATTGCCACAATTTATTTTTATGTTAATGCCGCCCAGTTGCCGCTTGGCTGAAAGGTCAGCGCCACACGCAGCAATCGATTTTTTATTGATTGGGCTGCAGCAAACGCAACTCCACTCGCCGCTCACCTTGAGACAGGATTTTTTGGTGCGCCTCAGCAAATGGGACATGTCAGTGTTTCAAATGGTTTGTCTATTGTTATTATTATTTGTATAATATTGTAAATAATTTAGGCAACATTTTGTATGTTGCTGCTCCCCAAAGCTGCTCCAGCGGCTGCTGCAGCACGTCGGCCTATCAAAACAACACTGAAACTAGAATTAGAAAACTGTAAAACTGAATCAAAGGACGAGGATTGCTCGTGTGCTGCATGACTCATCGAGCAGCGGGAATTGCAAGTGCCAAACTAAGCAAAACACACACGCACGCACACACACACAACCACACATAACAACAACTAAGTATAGTGCAGTAGATTGTGCTACGCCACCAAATACCCTGTGTGTAGATTTGCTTATGAATATGCATACTTTATGTGAATATGCATACCTTATGTTAAATATCGATAGCTTCGATAGTTTTTCGACAAACCATCGTTTGATGGCTGATTGTTGTTGCCGATAGATTTTAAAGTAATTGCTTAACTATGTGACTTATAACAAAATACAAGCGAAACAAGAAGCATTTTCTGCTGCAGGATGTTTAAAGTTGCAGTTTTTTTCTTCAAGAATGAAAAGTGCAGACTATATTGGAGTTTTGGAAAACAGTCTCATACCATTTTTGGATGAAAATGTGGGCAGAGACTGGATTTTCCAACAAGATAACGCCGCAATCCACGTAAGCAGAGAAACAAAATCATGGTTTTCTGCTAACAATATCAATGTGTTGGACTGGCCAGCAAGATCACCAGATCTCAACCCTATTTAGAACCTTTGGGGTATCTTAGTACGCAAGGTATACAAAGAAAATCGAAAATTTAATACAGTTGAAGAGCTCAAAAATACCATTGAAGGTGCTTGGATGGAAATTGAGCCAGACACTGTAAAGAATTTATTATTAAGCATGCCAAATCGAATTTTTAATGTAATATTATATTATTATATATTATAATTGTGAAACATGCTTAAAATCGAACTATCGCGAAAACATCGGCATCGTTTGTTTCGTAGCTCTATGATGCTTCAAGCAGTGCACTGCTTGCCCACTAAGCAGCTATCTGTTCCTGCTTCCAGATTGCGGGAAAAATATCTTGAACAACTTTGGTGTTTATTATACAGGATAGGATACAAGAAAGATACAGAAAAAATAAGATAATTTGTGTTTGTCTAAAAACCAAAATTATATTATTTCTATTTTAAGTTGCTCCTAATGCAGCTAGCGAATTTGAGAATGTAGTGGTATTTTTCTTCACATTTTCCCATTTTCAGTTTATTTTTTCAGAGGTGCCCACAACGAGTTAAAAAACGTATTTTGTTCAAATTTGAATACACCATAAAAAGTTGAATAATTTTTTACTTTTTGAATGAATCAAATGAATTCTCCCGCTCTTAATTGCTATACTTTTGCCTGTCTAAGTTTTGAATGAAATAGCTAACCATACCCACAACCAGATAAGTTTCTTTATATATTACTTTATCAAAAATCAAAAATTTAATCAAATTCCGAAGCATACAGACTCGGATTTTTATATTGATCAATGATTGATATATGTAATTATGTATATATGTAGGTATATACTTTTATTTAGAATCAGAGATACTACCAACTGACTACTACATCCTTTTTCCCAATTGTACACCCCTTTGAAATACGCACAGGGTATAATGAAATAGCTGAGAGCCAAAAGCCTTCGTCGGCACCGGCGCACTAACTGGCTGTAATCTCCATATGGTATCGCCAACATTGTGTGGCAATGAAAGGAAACTCGGAGCGCAGATTTGGTGTGTTTAATGTGGTAACTCGAGTGGACCCTCAAGTGCAAGTGCGATTATTACGAGCGTCTCCTCGGACACAAATGTGCTAATGCGGTAATGCGACTGAGGTTCCCCTGCAAAGCCACACACTCTTTGCAAAGCCTAAGGTCAGCCCCTCCTTCAGAATTGTTGAGAGCGTGTTTTTATTGTGGCCAGGCGCCAATTTGGTGCCGTAAATCACAATGTTCTGATTGCCAGTGGAAACACTCCCTCGTTAAACTGAAAGAAATTTGGTTGACTCTTGAATACTAGGTTTTTACTCCCTGTTCCCATTAAAAATGGGAAAAAGGGAGTTATAAAGTACTGCAAATGTGTGTAACAGACAGAAGGAGGCATTTCCGACTATATACACTATATATATTCTTGATCAGGATCAACAGCCGAGACGAACTAGCCATGTCCGTCTGTCTGTCTGTCTGTCCGTCTGTCCGTCTGGCCGTCTGTCCGTCTGTCCGTCTGTCCGTCTGTATGAACGCGTCGATCTCAGAGACTATAAGAGCTAGAGACACCAAACTTGGCATGCAGGTTCGTGTATACCATACGCAGATCAAGTTTATTTCAAATTTCGGATGCACCCCCCCGCACCCCCGCAAACCGCAAAAGACTCCCACAGCCACAATTTTAAAGATAAAGCTTTAATTTTTGGTACACATGTATGTTAAATCAATGTCTTTCGGATGTGTAAATTTCAACACGATCGGATAAATAGCACCAAAGTTATAGAAGAATCTATTATGCCCGTCTCAGCTGGCAGCAACAACAGTTTGACAAGCAGTTTACGATTTAAGTGCACTGCTTGCTTGTGTTACGCCCGTCTCAGCTGGCAGCAACAACAGTTTGACAAGCAGTTTACGAGTTAAGTGCACTGCATGCTTGTGTTGCCGCTGAACTGCTTGAAATGCAAGTTGGGAGCAGGGAGTCTCGTAGTCGGGCACACTCGACTAGAGTATTCTTACTTGTTTATTAATACTATTAAATAAGAAAGTTTCGGAGAAAGAAAGGATGGAAACTTTAACTTCCTTGAAATTATATAAATAGTATGTTTCAGTATAGAAAATTAAAAATTAAAATAAATTTGTGTGAACTTTTTGATCTAAGTGTATGTAGAAGCTTAGAGGTTCCCGTTTAATCTTTATTTGTTGTAGCTTTAAAACGAGTACATCTTAACATCAGACATACCTAAAACAAACCTATTGTTAGTTGCTTGATAGAGTCTAAAGACAATCCAGTTAATTCGCATGCCAGACGAATTATATAAATATTTCAACAGCAGGAAATAGTAATAACAGACTCATTTTGTTGTGAGCTGTTCACCTGACCCAAACTGATAATAGCGCAGCTTATAAATAATTTGTTTTGAACTGACCCAGTTTTATTAAAAAAAAAAAAACTGTAATTAATGAACTGCTGAAAGAGAGCGTAGCAGTTGCTTTTTATAGCAGTATACACTCTCGCAGGATATGCCAGGCCATGGGAACTAAACTGGCTGAGGAGCTACCGAATAATTGATGACATTTACATTTAAATTTTTGTGTGAACCTATTACAAAATGATTTAAATGCATTTAAGTGTAAATTTCAAAACCAGTTTTACAATTTAAGAACGGCATGTTTTTTGTGGGCCTTTTAATGTGGCAGACACAGAAAAACACGAATGTGAACATTTGAAACACTTTGCGGCTTGTCCGCGCATTTGTCACATCACTCAAAGTGAAGTGCGCGAAGTGTAAAAGGACATGCAGCATGATATAAAGGAGTTGTACACTCAAAACTGAATGAATGAATGAATGATGACACTCGCAGCCAATTGCACTGTCCAAGAAAAATGATATTTAATTGCAATAAGGGGAAATGGGAATGGGTTTGGGTTTGGCATTTTGATTCGAAATGGCAATGACAATGATTTTATATGTTGCAGATCTTAAGCGTGACTGTATGCATTTTTGTAAAGCGATCGAAACAATCGCTCAATATTCTTTCTTTTTTTTTGACAGATGTCATTTTTTAAACCGTTACCTGGCCAAAAGGGTGCACTATTGATGAGTCGCCCAATTAACAATTGATCGATAACATTGGCCTTGTCAATTGCAATATCGATTTCAAAACTTGCTTTTCAATTTATAATTGCCCATCAATTGAATTGGGGGTGGTAGTGAAAAAAGACTTTGCGGTCGATGGGCCATGCACAAGTGTCACCCTGCAAAACGTTGCCAATCAAAAACCCAAAATCCAACTCTCCCTCCTTAGATTTTTATGGTTATTGTCATGGGTTTGATCCCCAGGCGCTGTGGCAGGGGCAGGGGGCAGCATTATTGGGTTGTATGCACCGTGTTTCTGGAGTGTCCTTCGCCAAGTGTCAATTATGCGCATTTTGAGGACCTCTTCACGATTCGCTCGAAAATTTACATTTTATTAGTTTTACATGCTCAGCGCATTAAAATTATTTACGATCCCAAATATTGTAGGTTGTAAATAATTTTCACTGGCAGCATCAAGCACGCTCGAACTTGCCAAAAATGAAATTAATTATTGTTGTAGGTTCGTAAATGTAACGGCGCTTGCTTGACCTTTTGCCGCTAATTAGAGGCTCATTGTTTCCGATCCTCACCCCTGCCCCCAACCCCCTTAGCATCACAACCGTAACACAAATGGACATTCGACTGGACACGCGCACGTTTTATTTTAAATGTTTTTCAAGTCTGTTGCAATTTATGTTTTGTTTTTCGAAAATGGTTCAACTTTGAGCTGAGAGTGTAGTTTTTTTGCTATCAAGATAACTTTTTATAAGAATATGATTTTGTGCGTGTACAAAAGTACAAAATATAAATAATATTTGTTTTGATGTTGTTCCAATTTTCGAAATGCCTTCGATTTGGTTTTTCCATTTTCAAATGAAATTGAATTCGTTATTAGTTTTGGAAATGTTTACAGTTTATGCAACTTACTCAAATCCAAAACTTTCAAACTGAATATTCAATGGCTTTTTATAACAGCTAACAATTTATTTTCTGAAGTATATATAAGTATAATCGATTTTCAAAGTACATGAATAATAGTTTTGACCTTAAAAAAAGTGATGATACTAAAGCGAAGTAAAAGAAACCATCCAAAACACAAAATTGCATTGGTTTATTGAAATGTCCGTCGGTAAGAATCGTTTTCTTCAATTTTTTCCACGTGTTTGAAGCTTGAGTAAACAAATTTGGTATAAAGACAAAGTTTTCAAATCTGAAAGTTTTTGCCAAAAATATTATTGCCATTAAAAAGAGTATATAGCAGTCGGGAACATCTAGTTGCAACGTTCTTACTAAATCACATTGGAAAATACAAGTGTGTTCCAACTCAACATGCTAGTTCAAGTTATCGCTTAGCTGATTAGAATAAAAACAAACACATTACAATACTATTTTAGGGACTGTCTGGTAATCAGTATCAGTATAATTCCATTTGTCGTTGCCTACAGTTAGAAAGAGAGATGGTCGCAGACAGCATCAATTACTATGAGCAAGTGCTCAATATACGACAAGTTATAGGTGAGGCACATGTTCAGGATTGCGATGAGGCGCTTAATATATGCGATCTGTCCAGTTTGGAGCGAAAGTTTCGACTGTGGCAGCAACACTTGCCACGCATTAAGCCCTACTATGCTGTTAAGTGCAACGATGATCCTTTTATTGTACAAACTTTGGCTGCTTTGGGCGTTGGTTTCGATTGTGCCTCCAAAAATGAACTAAAGCTGGTGCGTACAACTTTAAACATTATATTTCTAAATAATAGCACTATTCCATATAGGTTTTGAGTTTTGATGTTAGTCCCGAGCGCATCATCTTTGCCAATCCTTGTCGTCCTATTAGCCACCTGGATTATGCAAAGCAGCATCAGGTTGTCAAGGGAACTGTGGACAATGAATTTGAGATTTATAAACTATATAAGCACTATCCCAATTCGAAGTATGTATAGCGCCTGAATCAGTTTAATCTTTTTATTAATGCCTATGCCATCCCCCTCCACAGCTTGATTGTTCGCTTCAAGTGTGAAGCAAAGGAGGCTCAATGCCCTTTGGGTGATAAGTTCGGTTGCGATGCGGACATCGATGCTTCAGCTTTAATGATGTTGGCCAAATCTCTCGATTTAACGGTGAGTCAGTCATTTAAGCATTACATTAATCAGCCGTCAGAAACAACAAAAACAGCATTTTAAACTTGTTTCAGGCAAAAAACATCTTTAAAAGCACTTTTAGTTAAATCCTGCGTTGTGAACGTTAAGTTTGAGCGCAGATTTGTAATCCTGTTGCCGTTCAAAGTTAATTATTAAAACATTTATATACATTCATTGTTAGTTAGTTTTTGCAGAGCACATTGATGGTTTTAAGTGTATAGTTATAAAAAAAAAGAAGTGAAGTCAAATTGAAGTTGAATTTTCCAATTAAAAATGGGTAAAAGGAATTAATAAAGTACTGTAAATGTATGTAACTGGCATAAGGAGACATCTCCGTACATATAATGATGTATTCTTGATCATCATCAACATCCGAGCGCAAGTAACCATTTTCGTGGCTCCATCTGCTTATATGCGTTTCTCAGTACTTAGTTTTAGAGCTATTCTGACGAAACTTGGCACAGATGCTTTATTCAGGTAGTAAATATGTTGACACTGGCCATATCGGACCACTATATCATATAGCTGCTATAGAAACGATTAGTTGAAAAATAAGTTTTTGTATAAAAAACTTTTTTTGTTTTTTTTAAATAACTCAACCAAACTCACTTTTTCCGAGTTTGCACACCCTCATTATATCTGCTATACCACTATATCTTATAGCTGCCATGCGAGCAATCAGTTGAAAAATGCGTTTTTTTTTATGAAACTGTTTTTGGTTTTTCAATTAAAATTAACCAAACTCACTTGACACTTTGTCTGCCTATGGTATACACAATCAAGTTTGGTTGTTCTAGCTCTAAAACTGTGGAAAAAACTGCGTTCATACGGACAGGCAGACAAACGGACGGACGGACATTTCACAATTTACTCTTTTTTCTTTTTTTTTTTTTATTTAAAAAATGAGTGTAATCAGTTTTTGTATCAATTCAATTATGTTGACTTTGTTTTATTGAGATCAGGTGACTATAGCTGTCATAGAAACAATAGGTGGAAAATTTTGTTTTTACTTATATGAAAACTTTTCTGTATATATCATCGGCATGCCGAAGATAGCTTTGCTTTCTTCTTTTATCTCGTTTTAGCAATGGTTTTTATTGATTTATGATATTGTATACTTAATCTGATTAAAAGCTTCATATATATTTTATCTATTTATAGGTGACAGGCACCAGCTTTCATGTCGGCTCCGGCTGCAGCGAATTCGAGGCGTACGAGCGGGCTATCAAAAAAGCAAAGAACATATTTAAATTTGGTGAGCTGTTGGGCTATGATCTTAATCTATTGGATATTGGAGGTGGATTTCCTGGCAGTGATGATGCAAAGTTTGAAAAGGTACTAAAAGGCGAACTATCTTAACAGAAAGCCAACCATAAATGTTTAATATTATCATAGATAGCTGGCATTGTAAACACGGCGGTACATAAACATTTTGATGATGAACGTATCGAGGTTATCGCCGAACCAGGTCGATTTTTTGTAGCCGCTGCCTATACCCTAGTATGCAAGATTCATGCGAAGCGGGAGGTGCGCAATGCAGCGGGTAAACTGGACACAGTAATGTATTATTTGAACGATGGGGTCTATGGCTCCTTTAACTGCATACTCTATGATCATCAGCAGGTCACAGCTCAGCATTATTTGGTTCGTTCAGTAAACAATTTATCTTACGATGTATTATTTCTAATTTTTCGTTTTTATTATTTTAGAATATCGATGAGACTGTGCCCAGATTCAAGAGTTTGATATGGGGTCCCAGCTGCGATGCACTGGACAAGGTATGTAGCCAGTACAGTTGGAAAACAATCGAAACTAATATCAATAGTATAGATGCATCACAAATGTTTTCAAAATCTTGGATATTTTAAAGCACAGTGGAAACTATGTCGGGAAATAAAAATATACTCAGGCCTGTTTTCGTTTTCGATAACTTTTCATTCCAAATTTGTTCCTGTTGCTGAATGAAATTTAAATCGTGCTTCATTTGTAAAGACAAGTTTGAATACTTCTTGTTCCACTGTCTCAAAAGTAATACATTATAAGCCAAATTTTCCATCATTTTCAGAATTCAGAACAGTTAATAATTTCGATTCCTTTTGTTTTAATCGGAAATGGGAACACGCCTGACTATTAATATTCCCATCGATTGCCTTTACGCATTACTATATTTAAATTTTCAGTTGCTTAAATAGTATTTCATTTTCTAACAGATATCTGAGGGTCTGCGCTTACCTAATCTGAACAGAGGTGATCTGCTTGGTTTTCCAAATATGGGAGCTTATACGGTGCCCATTGCCAGTGCGTTTAATGGTTTTCCATTGCCCAAAACAATATACTTTAAAGCCAAATGACTAAACGTTATGCCAATAATAAAAACTTTAACAATTGTGTTGGTAACCAATATGATTCTTTATTCTTTATAGATCGCAAGTTGTTCGATTGAGAAAACATAGTCTGTATGGCTGTAATTGGCCATAAGGCTTTTTATATGTGGCCTTACAAACTTTGACTTCTACAACGAAGCATAACTTAACTGAATTGCATTATGAATTTAACCTTAATAATATTTTGAAAAGAACAGCTATAACCAAAACTGACCCGAGTTGGGTAGCACATTCTTTTGAAAATATTTAAATGGTTCTCAGTGATTTGTCTCTAACAAAGGTACTAAATATGCTTTCTGGAATACACGCCAGGGGCTAACTGACCTAACCAACTGGCGAGCTATCCGAAGGAAAGACTTATAAAATGTTGATAGATGATAAATGTAAATACAAATACTTAATACGAAATAGGTATATGTATAACTTAGTTAAAATACAAAGATACATTTACATATATATAAAAAAAAAACAATTTCAAAAATTGTATTTTTAGCGTGGCGTAAATATCAAACTTGTTTCACATACTCAAAAGTAGCTATATAAAATTTGTGATTTTTTTAATGTTTTTTGTTTTGGTTTTGTGAGCGTGTCAATAATTGATTCACGCTTGATATGTTATGATTTTACAATATATGTATATATTTAGTATAACGATTATGTATACAATAATTGATATGTGTATATGCGGGACTGCAATATGTCCGCTTTTTTGCTTTTGTTTCTTCATCTTGCATATAAAGAGTACAAACTACTTATTCCATAATCAGTTCTTGGTGATTGATGCAAATGTTTTTTTTTTTCTTTTCTTGTTTGAACGCGTACAAATTTGTTTTATTTTTAACCTTATTAAGAAGGTGTTCCACAGTTACATACTTTACAATTGTATGTTTCTGTTAAATAATAAGATATTGCAAAAATTTCGACTAGGTTGCAAGCTTGATTTTTGTTTTTCAAATACAGCTTGGAAAAAACTTGAATAAAGAGGAACAACAAATAACATTTTATAATGATTGTATCTCACAACAGCGACGACAAGACGACGACATATAATAAATAGATAAATAGGTAAATAGCTATATGTATGTACATATATATATATGTATATGAGCATACATACAGTATATATGTAGTTACGATAAACATGTAAACTTTCGCTCATTATTCTTAATATGACTACAATAATAATAATATCGCTTAACTTGTAACAATTCACAATTTACGTTTCCAGATATGTTTGCGTTTCTTATTATGTATAAATTTGAATCAATTTGAATTAGTATCTTAACAATTATGATTACGATTAGTTCTTTTATGCAAGGCTAAGCGTTAACATTTAACGTTCATCTTGTTTTTTTTTTAAACGGTTCCTTTGTTTTTTTAAGCAGCATTTTGTCGGGCTACTGTTTACTGTGCGTATTCGTATGTGTTTGTTAAAATTATTATATTTTTGTTATAGTTTAGTTTTCTGCGCGTTTTATGTCATTGGCATCAAATTTCAAATCAACAAGGTGGGTGTGTATCATTTGCATTTGGGTAATCAGTTTCGATGGGGGGCACTTGCGGGTGATATTGCTGTTCTTTTGGTTGTTTGTTGTTGCTCTTGGTTGCGTGCATATTGAGTTTTAACAATTGCCAGAGTTGCATAATTCACGGATTCACTATAATCTATAATAAAAAATACAATACAACAACACAGAAATGGTTTGTAGGCGTACAAAAGTTCTTTTGTAATGTTTTTTTTTTTTTTTTGGTTTTTGATTTTGTTTTTTTGTTTTTTTTTTGTGGGAAGGGGCGGGGCATAAGTATCACTTCGTCTATGTCTGATATTAATGATCCATCAATGACCACCTACATACAAAAAGAACTAATCGGATAAACGGATAAACGGTGTATGCAACGATGCCAACTGATAGCATTGTTAAACGCTACTCAGAAATGCCACGCTACACATGGCTATTTGGGCCAAAATGTTCACTTGCAGTATCCGCATGAGACCGCCGCTCGTGGGTGAGGGACTCACATTGAGGCCGGCGCAGTGCATCTTCTCGGTGGGCATCGCTTGCACAAAATACTCGCGATTGTCCAGCGACATGTGGCACATGGGCTTCTTCTTTTGTGACATTTCATCGTCCTTGTTCTTCAGATCCTCCAGCAGCTTTGGGAACCAGGTCAGTTCGCAAGAGCAGTTTAATGGATTGTCTAACAAGTTGAAGGATTAACAGGTTAACATTTACATTTTAATCAATCTATTGATACTACTTGCCAGTGATATCAATAATGCGTAAAGTATCGATGACTGGTTCCATAGTATCCTGTGGAATACGTTGCAGCTTATTATTCTGCAAATTCAACGTCTCCAGCGAGTTGAGGTTCTCAAATAAAGTGCTAGGCAGCACCTTGATGCTAAAATCAAACAATAATAAAAGTATTGTTAAACATATAAGTTCAAACAAAATTTCGAATGTGCACTTTTGCAAGCTTTACTCATTCTTCTGTAGATTTAGGAACGTCAGCGAATCGCCGTAGCCTGTAAAAGCATCATCAGCTAAAACATTGATATTGTTGTTGCGTAAATCCAAGTGCCGGAGACGATGTAGTGGACGCAGTGCCTCACTGGGTATGGCGTGGATATTATTATCACCCAGACGCAAGTATTGTAGATTCTCTGCGATTTAAGTGGCATTATTTAAGAACTTTGAAGTAATAATTAGCCGTTCTTACCTTCTAGGCCTCTAAATGCATCCTTATCAATGACGCTTATCTTATTGCCCTCCAATTCCAGCGAGTTGAGTAAACTTAGGTGAGAGAATACATTTGCAGGCACGGTTACGATCATGTTATGTGCCAATATGAGCGAATCCAAGTTCTGTAAACCTGTTAAGGAGTTGCTAGTTAGCTTGAAATGTTAACACAACCATTTGTCCTATCAATATTACCCTCGAAATCGCCTTCACTAATCGTACGAATCTTGTTCTCCTGTATCTCCAGTTTCTTCAATGTATCCAATATGGAGAGAGCCTTTTGCGGCACACTGGTCAGATCATTGCCACCCAGATTTAAACGTTTCAGCTTCCTAAATATTCAATTGAGACTATCAATCGTTAAATCATTGTTTTATTAAAGTTACTCACTTTTCCAGGCCACGGAATGCTTCAGGATCAACCTGCGTGATTTTATTCTCATAGAGAGTTAGAATCTCCAATGTGTCCAGTCCCTCGAAGGCATTGTTATGTATGACGGTGATTTTATTGTGGTTCAAGTTCAATATTAACAAGTGAAACAAATGTTGCAGTGCCTACAAAAGACCAAATTTATAAATAATAAATACCTTGGTGGTGAAATTAACAAGAACGAACAGCTATCAAAATTGAATTTTCGACTGACTATTTGTATGATAGCTATAAGATATAGTTGTTCGATCTTGATTAAATTTGTTAAGAGTATATATATAATATATATAAGTATACATTTGTTAAGTAATATAACATGAATAATATACATGAAGTTGCTCAGTTTGCTTGAGCTATCTGTAAAAACTAAATAGTTAATTATAATTTTCCAACAGATTGTCGCTATTGAAACTTAAGATATGGTTGTTTTGAAGACTACATTTTTGGTGTGTTTGGTTGAGAGAACTAATTTTTCAAGCGATTGAAGCCTTAGTTTTAAGATTTAGTCGCTGGATTCCAATCAAATTTTGTCAACATAGTGAGTTTAGTTAATTTGTACTGAAAACTATGATTTTTGAACTATTTTTCTATGGCATGTTATAGAGAACCAATCTTCCATATGAACTCGTATAAATACAGTCGGACGGACAGACAGACAGACGGACACGGCTAGGTCAACTCGGCTGTTAAAGCTGATCAAGCATGTATATTATATTCATGATGGTAACAGAGACGTCTTCTTCAATTCGTTAAACATTTTGTAATAATACACTTTGCTGACAATACCTGTGAAGGTACAGTTTTCATCTGGTTTAGTGAGACATCCAATTGTGTGAGTCCCTTGCCTGCAAGATGTACGATATATATATATGTATATATATGATAAATATGTAGGACTGCGTGTACTAATAAAGTTACTTCATGAAGATTTTGTTTTGTTATAATATAAATCAATAAGTTCTTCATGAAATATGCTCATTATTAGGATGAGGGATAAATAAAACATTTGGCACTCACCCAATGAACTTAATGCATTCTCCTCAATGGCCGCCAGGCTGCTATTGTGTATTGTCAAATGACGTATGTCCAAGGCCAGAAACACGAATCCTTGCAATTTTGGCAAATTGTTGTGACGCAGCTTCAGATAGAAGATAATTGGACTCTTGCCCTTCAACGTGCCCATCGATTTAGTAATATGCACCAGATCCGTTGTCTCGCATAAAATATCCAAACCGTTCTTCTTCACCGTACATATACAGGGTGAGATATCGCTCTGCTCCGGACACACCTGTTGAGATGTGCCTTGGGCAAGTGTCTGGGTGAACAACACCAGCAGACACCCAACCACGCCCACTGCATGCCTTTTTTGTACTAGCAGCTGCCTTTGTCTAGCCATGTTGTTGTTGATGCACACACAGACTCAACTTAGATCAACTCAATTCAATGAGCGTACAAAAATTTGCGACTTCAAGGTTTGTTTGCGTTGTCACCGCTGAGATGTCGTTGATGTTCTTTCTTTCTGATGATGCTATTTACAATTGTGTCCCTGTTTAGAGCATAGAAGTAGATACAAGGGGGCTTCAGCTTACAATTGTGTCTCTGATTTAAGCATAGAGATAGAGCGAAAGGGGTTTAAAGTCGAGCTTAAAATACAAAAGTTGTATCCGTATTTTAGGCTTAGAACTAGAATAGCCAATTACAATATTGTTATTTATGAAGAAGCGTAAAGTTTTGCCTAAATGGATATAATATGTTCATTACTATTGTTTAAAGCCTAGAAGTAGAAAGAGGGGACTTAAAACTATCACCTAAGTCCCTGCTTAGAACATAAAGATAAAGTAAAGTATGTCTTGTGGCATTTGTGGCACAGATGTTAGTTTACTAAAGAGCGTTTAAATTACAACCAAATTTCTTTTTAGAGCCATAGAAGTACATTGTGGGAGACGCTTAGAAAGAGGGTTGTTTAAATTGACATCTGCAACCATGCTTGGAGCATAGAGAATATTTAAATTTACAATTTAATCAAACCACACTTAAAGCTTGTACCTAAATCACTGAGAGGTGTTAAAATTGACAACTGCATCCATGTTTATAGAATAGAAGAAGAGATTTAAATTTAAATCTTTAACACTAGAGCTAAAGCTTATAGCTAAATCCCTGCATAAAGCATAGAAGTAGAGAAAGAGGGTGTTCAAGCTCGAAATGTAAATGGAAGCGAAAACTATGTCCAACAAAAAATGAATTACAAATTAAGCGAACAATAAGCGACATGCGCGATTTTATTTGTGTGTTTTTGTGCTTTTGCACAGAAGTCGAATTAAAAATAAATTGAACTAATTGACCAGCTACACACACACGAAAACACACACACACACAGCACAACACAATCGTTGTTAGCGACTCTGACTAGTCTACGCATGAAAATTGCACAAGAATTTTAAAAAATACAAGTGCAAATTGCCTATAGAGCATACTCACCTAAAATGTTTGTCCGTCCCTATTTGATCAGTGCCAAATAAAACATGCTTCTTTCGAAATGCGCTTCATGAACTAAAACTTATTATTGTGGGTTTCTAAATAAAAGTTTGTTTCGAAAGGCGAGAAATTACCATTGCTCACTTTCACTGTTCAACACAAACACACGCACACACAGACATTAAGACAAAGAAGGGGAACACCCCGTACCCTGATCATTCGTAGGGGTGAAGAAGCATTGGGGCTGAAGCAGGAGCGGGAGTGCACTAATGGTCTGTGGCTTCGAAGAGGGGCGTGTGCTTGCGCGCGGCGTAATGTGTAAACTCGGCCAGAGTGTGTGTATAACGATGTAACGGAAAATCGATACAGTTTCAAAAAGGTTGTTGAATGACAGAGTGTTTTGTATGTTTTTTTTTTTGTGTGTTACTTTTGTGACGCGAGCAAAAATAGTTGGTTTTCCATAAAGAGTCAGAACATTATTGGGTCCTATAAGGATATTTTGGTTGCTATTATGGTTCCTGTATTATTTGTTTTTGTTGCAATGTTGCAAGTTTTTCTAATTTTTTGGTGCCGCGCGCCGACACACGCATTAGATGAATATGTGTATGTGTATATAATGGAAAAATATTACGAACAGCGCGTGTAAGAAGCACGTTTACTTGGCAAAACCGACGACTGCGGACTGAATTTGAAATTTAATGTTTGTCGTTTTTGAGGGTTGTTTTGAACAGCTGGAAAAAGAAGAAGAGACGGGCTTTAACAGAAAAAATATATTTAACAGAGAATTTCAAAAATTGCGGGGTTTAAAAGCAGTATGTTAAATGGCTGTTAAAATATAACAGAAGCCATACACCCACAAACAGCGTCATTGCAGCATAAAGACAAGTGATTTTAAGATTTTGACAGAACACGTAATTGATCAACCAATATTGTCTTCATTTTCATTGCAGAAATTAGTCGAGGCAAACAAAAATTTTAAAAATCCATCCAAATGTGTGAGTATGCCTTAAACTCTTAACTTAACAGATGTGAGTGTGTGCTGGTAATCGACAGAAATTAGCTGCCATATTATGTTGTGATATGGTCACCCTAAGCCAGTTGGCAAAAATGTATCGAATATAGTCTGCTAACGGAAAGCTATCGAAAAACTCTGGTTACACATTATATCGATTTGATATCGTAAACAGCTGATAAGCTGGAAAAATGGCGTATATAACCGTTTTGATATAAATCTTTGATGCAAAACGTGACAAACAGATGTTGAAAACATTAGTAAATTAAATTTAATGAATTCCTTGTTGCGTTAGGATAAATAAATCATAAATAAATAAATAAATTATGAATTAGTATTTTCAAGTCATGTTGCTGCAAACATTCATGGAATGTAGATGTTTTTTTATATGTACTCAAGTTTCCAGCATATGATGTTAGAAAAAGTAGACAATTTTCACTTACATTTATTGTTCATCAAATTATGCATTAATAATATGAATAATAAAACATTTCAAGCAATATTTTTGATTATTAAATGAAAGCTATTTTAAATGTGAGCGGTCATTTTGAAAATCAAAATAAAATCAGCCTCGATGCCATATTGTGCCATGTGTTTTTCGATAGCTTTCCGACAGCGGAATGGTCACACTGCTGCTTTGTTCTGGTTTTAAAAACAATAAATAACATAATGCCTGCCGTTCAGCTGATCCAGTTAACAGAATTTAATGGTAATTTTTCGTTACAGCTACCCAAAGTGAAATCGAAAGAATGCACCAAAACACTTGGTTTTGGGCTCTAAAAATTCGGAATAATTCTAGGATGTCAAAACTAGGCTCGGAATATTTTTCTGTTGCGGAATAATGTGTTAAACAGCTATTTTTAGTTTAGCCGATACCCGCGCCACGCGCTATTCTATCAATAATGCATATCGGTGCCTTTTTGAGTTAACAGAGTAGATTGTTGATTTTGAATGCGCTGCGCACAATTTTAGCAAGAAATCGGCAAAACTATTTAAACAAAAAATCGTGCGATTTTTTCCTTCAATAAATCGATAAGCAAAAAAAAAAATTAGAAAAGGGATTTTTTGTGTGATTTTGATCAACTTGCCCAACGCCGGGATCGCATTCTTAAGTTTTTAGATTTTTTGAGAGAAGCCGATTTCCGGCTCATTTTGGAATATCAAAACTAATTTTTGAAATCATTTACATATACTTGAATTAATTTTTTTAACATAATCCAATGCACGTCGTTTGTTTTGAATGATGTCCCTTTTGCATACAAGAATTCAGTATGTCCAATCTGGAATCACTTTAGGGCGTCTATGGGGAAAAGAGATAGCATTAAGTAAATATGTACATACATACATATATTATTACTCAATGCCAAAGGCCAAAACACAAGGCAAGTTTATACTTGTGACAAGCCAGATGAACAAAGAACAAAGGAACTCTGCTTCAGCTTAGTAGGTCTTTCGATTGTACTTATCATCATACGTTTAAGAAATTCAGTTACAGTTATTCATTCGAGCTAACAAAATTTGTATCCGTTCAAATATTTTTCGAAACATTAATATCCTTTGAGAATAATGGGTAAATGCAATAAAGAATTGGTGGCAATTCTTTTGGCCGAATTCTTAGCCAGTTTATTTGTGCAATTTGTGGGCTGCATGCCGGCACCCTTAGTGCGCTTATCACATAACACTACACATAAAGACGTTCAAGTTGAAAAATTTTTTGATGGATGGGGATATGCAGGTGGTTACTTTCCTCATTTAAATGAGGCAAGAAGATTGAATAAGGATACGATTCCATATCCAAAACTGTCGTCAGACGTTTTTGAATCGGATAGCAAAATTAGTCAAATACATGATCCGTCACCACTTCTTTATGCGTTCGCCTGGGGAGGTGCTGTACTGGCGGCAACTCAAGCATTTCGGATAGTATCTGGTGCACATATAAATCCTTGCATCACTGTGGCGGCCATGATTTTGAAGAACATTAAAGTTGTAGATGGCCTACTTTATATATTAATGCAGCTTTTGGGATCTCTGGGTGGTTATGGACTCTCCTACGCTTTGTTTAGAAGTCAACATGCATATATTGGTACGGTATTTTGCGTGACAAATGTTAATGTCACCCCGTGGTGGAAATCTATATTACTCGAATTTTTTATGACGGGAGCATGGGTATTAGCCATGTGCTCTTCTTGGCATCCAAGCAACGAAGCAATGTTGGAGTCCATATCGCTACGAATCGGACTTGTAGTCTTGTTGGCTTGCCTAGTTGGAGTAAGAGTCAATGCATTTTATTACAATTTTTTAAAATATTAATTTCTATTATGGTTTTTATCTTGCAGGGAAAGTATACCGGAGCCAGCATGAATCCGTTTCGTTCCCTCTGGCCAGCACTTGGTGCTCTTTATTTCACCCATATCTACATATATCTGCTTATTCCACTCATAGCAGCCATTTTACTGGCACTAATCTGGAGATTCCTCTTTTTGATGGGCGAAGGAAAAGGAAAGGAAGCTGCTGATGAATAAAACATCTTCAAAATTTATAAAATTAATTGTTATTGCTATGTAAACGCAAATTATAGTCCTAATTTAATACAGTATATTATAATATATAAACCATTTCCAAGTTTGGATAATTTCAAATCAAATGTTTATATCTTATAGCTGCCATAAGAACAGTCGGTTAAAAAATGAGAAGTTGTATGAAATATTTCAATGAAGTTCATTAGTACTCAATGCTGTTATGTACCATACGTGTTGACCAAGTTTGATCAATATCAAGCAAACTATATGTTATAAAAAATCGGACGAAAATTAAGCATGAATTTCTCATTATGTAAATATATTATTATAAAATAAAATGTTCTGAAATGGTATATTGATTTGGTAAGCCGAAGATTTCTTTTCATTCTTGTTTTGCATATTTTGAATTTTATTTATTTTAGAGTTAATTAATTATTTTATGATTGTGTAAAAGATATTTGATAACATGGTTGCTTATAATCTCTATAGTACTGTACATTTTAGACACTAAACTAACACCTACTACGTTTACATTGTTTTCAAATTAACTTTTATTTTTCTCGTAGTCGTAGTAGACGTATGCTATTCTTAAATCTTAACTATACAAATACATATCTATTGTTGTGCTGCTTCAAATCGGTTTCTACAAATTTCTTAAAAAATTTCATTGCGTTTCAAAGACATCAAATTATGGGTGAATTTAAATTAGATAAAGAGCTTTTCAAAAAATTACTGGCCGAGTTCACCGGAACTGCAGTTGTATTAACGCTTGGCTGCACTCTTAGCCAACATACGCATTCCGGTATTGAGTATGCTCTTGGTTGGGGTCTCTCCTACATGTTGGCTATGCATGTGTTTATGTTTCTGAGCGGTGCGCATTTAAATCCGGCTGTAAGCGGCTGTGCCACAATCTTGGGAGTGATGGATTGGAAATTGATGTTATGCTATATGCTTGCACAACTTCTGGGAGCATTGATGGGATTTCTGCTTGCGTGGTTGGGACAGTATTCGATAGACTGGTCAGCCGCGGGCTACCAAGAGCAACCATCTCAAGCAATGAAAGATCTCTTTCTTCAGTATTTGTGTGTACACAATTATGAGCGTCACTCTGATGATTTGCCATTCAATTTGGGCATGATAACCGAACTAAAAATAATGCTCATTGAGTTTGTATTTATGTGTGTGCTGCTATTGGCCTATTGCGCTATGTGGGACACTCGCAGCATGGGTATCTATGATTCAATTTCAATACGTATTGGATTAATCTTTGCCAGCTTGTGCTATGTTCTCGTTAGTATTAACATATAAACTATATTATCAATTTGCAGTATTGCTAAATTCAAATATTTTTATTTGCAGATCCCTTGGACTGGTTGCAGCCTTAACTTCTTTCGTACCCTAGCGCCGTCTCTTGCTTATTTATCTTTCGGATACGTATGGCCCTTTTTTGTGGGCCACCTGCTAGCCGTTATTGTAGTCGGAGTTCTATGGCGCTTTGTTATCGCTGAAGGCGAAGCTAAAGCCGAGGAGTAAATTTACAAATCGTAATTAATAATTTCAATCAACATTTCGATCTATTGTAAATAAAACATTGCTTAAATAAATTGCTTTGTGAAACAGATAATTTAATATTGATATTAACTAACTTCATTCAGAACGTATCGATTTGGCCACAATGCTCACGATTTACTTCTAGTGGCAGCGGCGACATGAAACTCCTTTGATCCTGATCAGGTTACAAGCCGCACGTGGGCGTAATTTGCTCGCAATTAGGATGCGATTACGATAATGTGACCGTTGTACGTCGACGTCGTAGTCGGTGTCAACGCTGTCGAAAGGGTAATTGAAGTATGGGTAGGATGGATGGTGTTGGTGTTTGTATTGGTGTTGGTGTTCGTATTGGTGTTGGTGTTGGTATTGGCTTCTTGCTGTCCAGACACATGCCGTGTGGCCACGTGCCATCAGCTGCATCAGACGCTGCCTTGGAGTTGTGCATTGCAGTTCAATTGAACAAACAAGTTAAGTGGTTTAATATTTGGTGAACTGATTAACGAAATCAAATGGTTCGTACGTCCTAGATGTGGCAAAGCATCGATGTCAATGTCGAGTATACCGATAATTTTGAATTCTCTTCACTACCGATGTTTTGCTCGATGAATCGTTGCTTCATTTCAAAAATGGTTCTCAAACAAATTTTGTAAATTAATTAGTTCTATAAACTATTTTCTCAAAAAATATGTTCTTTATAGGCAAAAATATCTTCAAATTAATTTGATTTTATAGGTATATATTTTTTTTTGGGTTGATTTAAGAAAACAATAATAATAATCCAGTTTTTTCTAAGACAATTTAGAATATAAAATTATTTATTGCTATTATTAACATACATCATTTTTCTTTCTCGATGGTTCAATCGATAGTATCGGTTTTTTAGACTATCACAATTGAAACTATCGATTGCACGTACCACCTCTAGTACATCCATAATTTTTGTTTTGTTCCTGTTCGCTTGAGTTCACTTCTCATTTGTTTTATCGTTATGAACAGAACAGATGACAGTCGTTCGGTTCATATAGCGAGTCGTTCGGTTGAACATATTTTGAACGACTTGACACAGCACTGCTCTGGCGGGAAACCATCGAAGGTTAGGAACGCTGCAGGGGTGTGGCAAAAGGGGGTGGGGGAGGGTGTGGGCAAGTTTCAATTTGCAAGCTTGTTGCCTTTACGGAACGTCTTGGGGTTGTTTCAGCTGACGGATTAAGTTTTCAGGCCAAGAAGCAGCGACAGCATCGTCTGCTGTGCTGTGGTTTGTAGCGCTGAGAAAGGAACTGAGTAGAGCAGAGCGCTGTTGGGTAGGATTTGTACACAATTTGAATTTGACAAAGTGCAAAATCCTTTGCACTTTGAAGACTGATTGACTTCTTATCCTTGAATGGATTTGAATAGAAATATTATTTCTTTTTTCACTGCTGCAGGGGGCGGTGGTTGAATGTAAGTGTGTGAGCGTATTTCTATGTAGTATAAACAAACGGAAGATAATCAAGATGTAAAACACAATCCGACAAGCGAGTGGGCGCCTGTTAGGGCTATGTGTGTGTGTGTGTGTGTGTGTGTGTGTGTGTGTGTGTGTGCAGCACGGCTGAAATTTAAAACCAAACAAACCCGTTGCAGAATCAAAAGGCAAGCGTTTGGGGGCAACAAATTACAGCGCCGCATGCCACAGTTACAGTTACAGTACCAGAATTTAGTAGAAGTTCCCAAAAGTAAAACTGGTCGGGGTTAGAGCTGTTGTAGCTCTGAAAATTGTGAAACGGATTTTCGCAATTTCACTTTGTACTTGTTCTTGATGGGGAAACTGTTATTAACTTAATGAAGGAGTGTTGTGCACACATTTCACCTGACACGTGATTCGACTGACGGAAGTACTGTCGGGGTCACAGTTAAAGTAAACGTGAAATAGCAGAAGAAATTGTACAGGGGTTAGAAACGTGAGGACAAGATGCTGTTGATTTTGGTGGGCGCGATGCTAAGGTGTTGATATCGAAAAATGGTGTGAAAAAATACAATACAACTGTCAACAGTATGTTATTATTATTATATTCTATTTCCAAAAAATGAGAAAATGGATATATTGGGCTTTGGAGGTAGAGCAACAAAACTTGGTGTATGATATATTCATACAGTCGAACCCTCTAACTCGAACTCGAAATATAATAACTACTGCTTACACATTGTAATTTATTTTTAATTACGAATACAAAACAAAAAATAATTAATCAGCATATGTACATATAAATAGATACTTAAAATATTAAAAAATTTTTAGATGGTATTATTTGTTTTTACATATACTGAACTTAAAAAGGTCCCACTTTATGTTAATATTTGTCTCTAAATATAAATTTAAAGCTACAAAAAATCATTTTAGATGGCTTCTACATTTTATGGTCCTCTACCGCCCTCTACCGCTCAATTCAACCAATATTTCAGTTAGAAAAGCGAATAAGATCGAGTTGAAGAGGTTTTTGAGGTATGAAAAAGTTCAAATGTATATGTTATGGCAAACAAAGTGTTAAAAATCAAAAAGTTATCTTTACATTAGAGTTATTTTTACTCCCTGTTCCCATTAAAAATGGGAAAAAGGGAGTTATAAAGTACTGCAAATGTGTGTAACAGGCAGAAGGAGACATTTCCCACTATATAAACTATATATATTCTTGATCAGGATCAACAGCCAAGACGAACTAGCCATGTCCGTCTGTCTGTCTGTCTGTCTGTCTGTCTGTCTGTCTGTCTGTCTGTCTGTCTGTCCGTCTGTCTGTCTGTCCGCCCGTCTGTCTGTATGAACACTGTGATCTCAGAGACTATAAGAGCCAAAGACACCAAACTTGGCATGAAGGTTCCTGTATACCGTACGCAGATCAATTTTTTTTCAAATTTCGGATACATTGCCGCTGAACTGCAAGTTGGGAGCAGGGAGTCTCTTAGTCGCGCATACTCGACTAGAGCATTCTTACTTGTTACATATGATAAATCAAGGTAACAGTATAAAACACTGATAGCACCATCAATACTTATAGATTTATTTCAATATTATACATGCGTAGGCTATCAATACATTGAGCAATCGATATCGATACTATCGATAGTGCTCATCCATGTATGAATGTTTATATTTCATCAAGATAACTATCAATTGTAAAGTAAAACATTTTTAATATTTAAAATTATTTATAGGTTATTTGACTTATTAGCTGCTTACAACTTCCAGTTGCAGTCGCTGTTGACTATTTAACAAGTGTTAACACATTTCCACTGTTGCTGTAATTAAACCAAGAAATACATGCTTTTATATACCTATTTATATACATACCGATAATAAACAACACACAGCACACACATTTTGTTAGAGATATGTATGTACATTTTATGTTATATATATATGTTGTATATTGTATCTGAATCTGTACTAGTGTTTACATTGTGCGTACAGAGATATGTGTGTGAGTGAGTGTGTGTGTATGTGTGTGTGTATGAATGAAGCTCATCTTGCAAAGTGGCAGGTTAAGTAAACAGTTTCATTGTGCGAATTCAATTAAAATTTATTCAAAACGTCAACGGCAGCTTCTTCAATCTGCGGCTGCAACAACAAAGTGCCACAGCATACGAAACACGTAGTACACTCAGCTAGCAGCCAAAGTATCTGAATCTGTAACTGTAACACGCATACAAATGCATGTATATATAACTATGTATGTATGTATGGTCTGCCATTGGCAAAAGGGGTGTGTCCTAGGCAGCGACACGCCTCCCCACACGCAAACGCAACGCGACGCAATTGCCGCACTTGGGACGAAGCGAGACAACCCTAGATGGATGTGGAGATGGCTGTGCTTATGAATGGATAGCTATAGCTACAATATGCCAGATACAATATACATTGTATCTGTATCTGTAACTGGCAGTTGTAGCTGCGCTGGCACTTGTTGGCGCCGTCGCTGTTGTTGCTGTTGCTGATGTTGTTGCTGTTGTTGCTGCTGTTGCTGTTGCTGCTGCTGTTGCTGTTGTAAGTGGTGTAAATGGCAATTTGTCTGGTGCATGCCGTCGCCCCCGCACGGTAGCGATAATCAACGTGCTGCAGCAGCGTTGACAGACAGCGAACAAAACACACAAATACACATACATATATAATATGTATCTACAGTCTCTGTATCTACAATCTCTGTATCTACATACATATCTATTCATTCGCATTTGCGCTTTTGTGCTATATCATCGTCGTTGCGCCGTCATCATCATTATGATCGTCCATTTTCGAAGTGTCTTATTTTTTATTTTTTGGTATTATTTCTTTGTACGATAAATATATATTTGTATATATACACGTACTTTGGTATGTACCTAAATACCTGCTTCATTGGGTTATTTTCAACTTCCGCTGCAGCGTTCGTTATCGTTCGTCATCCTATCCGCAGGTATTCGCAGTCGCATCCCTGGCTCCTGCTCCTGCCCTTGTCACTGTCTCTCCATTCCCGTACCCCATTTCCCAGTGTTATGATGTTATGTGATGTTCAGTTATAACTAATAAAATTACTCAGCAACAAATTCGATTTACTGCTACACAAATATTTGAGTTTAATATAAGTCAGAGCTATTTATTTCTTAGTTTTTTCAGTTTCTCATTCCATGCAAATTTGGGTTAAACACAAATAAAAAACCAGTAACTTAGACAATAACTTAAAAAGTTATTAACTACTATAAATGTTTGTACCTAAAATTTTAAAACTTTACATAACGTAGAAATCAAAGTTGACATTTACATTTCATCAATAAATTTTATGCCTTAAATTTTAGTTAATATTTATTACATGTTTTATGAGTAGCGAAAGTAATAACGTGAAAATTTTGCCTATAATAATATTATAAAAATTCATTGATAATTTTACAAAAAGTATATAGTATTCGAAACCTTAAGATCAGAAACATAAAATTATAAAATTTATTCTGACAACGCTTTTCCCGACTACTTTATCATATAAGATGTGAGTCCTAGAATACTGCCAAGCTACCCTTTAAAATACCCTGAAAAGTATATTTTCCAATGGCTACCATTCAACACGTTTACAAGCTAACAAAAAAAAAAAGAATGCAACAATAACAACAAGAATGGCTGTGTGACAATAAGCAACAATGGCAGGCAACAGCAGCAGCAACAACAACACCATCTGATGATATAATCATGATAATGATGATGTCGAGCTGGAGTTACAAGAGAAACGACATTTCGCGCTAACGAATTCAATTGAGTTGAATTTTTCATTTAACGTTTATTTAACTTTTTTGTTTTCGAAACGGCAACGGTAAAAGCAACCATAGCCAAAGGCAAAAACCAGCCGCAGGGATTCGCACAGACAAATGGGATGAGCTGATGTTGGGGTAAAGGAAGCATCATCTGTATCAGAGTTTTACGGTCTCGTGAATACACATTAGAGTTGTACATTTCAATTCAGTTAAAAAAGAATGCATTTGTGGAGAATTAAGAAACTGAGAACATTTGATCATTTTGATAATTCGTTGGTTTCTGATGTTCCTTTTTGTTTAGTTGTTAGGTTCATGATTCGTAGCAATATCTCAACTTACCATATCTTTGTTAAAACTAGGGACAGAAACGGTTATTATTATAATTGTTTTTCAAACAAAAAATTATTTTTATTAGTTATTTACTGATTTTTTCAAATTAAAAATCATTTTTGTTTTTTATTATAAAAATCAAATTATAAAAATCATTTTTGATTTATATATTATAAGAAATCATTTGAAAAAACCAATCTTGTTTTTTTATTTTTAGAATCAGAAAATAATTACTAAAATGGATTTTTTTCAAAATAAAAATTTCGCCTCTTTGCGGAGTCACAAGTGAGCGCGGCAATTGGGTTTTTTTATTAAAATCATTCAAGTTTTGCCATCAATATAAATTTGTTGGGCAATTCTACAGGTTTGGGAGAAACAAAGATTGCTTGATTGCAAGGGCGGGCGTGGGAGTGTCAAAACTATAATTATCCAATCTATTTTATAGGGCAACAGAATTTAACCTGTAAAATTTGGTGATTCTAGCTAATGGGGTGTGGGAGATACAGATTTTGCTCATTTGTGGGGGCGGAGGTGGGCATGGCCAGATCAATCAAGAAAGTGATTAATAGCCCTTGTGTCAAATTTGGTTACTCTAGCTGTAATCCTGTGGAAGATACAGCTTTTTGCCGTTTAAGGGGGAGGGGGTGTTGGGGGGGGAGATCTTAACACTTTGTCTGCCTATGGTATATATCAACGTGCTCTAGCTTCCAAACTGTGGAAAAGAACTGTGTTCAAACGGACGGACAGACGGCCCAACGGATCGACGGACAGACGGACATTTAACGAACCCAATAGTCTTTTTTCTTATTTTTTTCAAAAAAATTAAAAAACAAGTAAGAATGCTTTAGTCGAGTGTGCCCGACTACGAGACTCCCTGCTCCCAACGTGCATTTCAACAAGTTCAGCGGCAACACAAGCAAGCAGCGTATTCAACTTGCCCAGTGCATGTCAAACTGTTGTTTCTGCCTGCTGAGACGTTGTTAATAACTCCCTTTTTCCCATTTTTAATGGGACGCGGGAATAATAAATTGGCTCGAGTTGTTAAAATTGAACCAATTTCCATTTTTAACCTTTCTCCCAACAAGTGGATGCTAAATTAGATCTTTTTTTGAAGTAGTTCAATTTCATGTATGAAAAATTATGACAATAAATCACAAAAAGTTTTGAAACTTTTCAAAATGGAGAGAAGTAAAATGAAAGAGAAGTGAATAAACGAACCAATAACTTCATCGAAATTTAGTTCATGCGTTCAGTTCAGTGAGTTGTTCGAATGAACTTATTTCTGAACGATTGAAGACAACTCTGGTACATATCTGGGTGTGTGCGTGTGCTATATACGTACGTATACGTAATGTACGTGTATGCCTCGTCTGATTTGTGCCAATGGCGGTCGTATATATGAAATCGCACTCGCCCATAAATTGATGCCTAATGGCGATATTGTTGGATTCGTTCTGTGTCTCAGTTGCTTGCTGCTGTGGTTGTTGCACATTGTGTCGTTGTCGTCATTGTACTTGATTATTAAATGACACATTATGTGATTTTCAACATGTTCGGAAATATAGATGGACAGACAAAAGGGGACAAGGAAGAGGCAGGAGATTGAAGGCAGGCAGCAGGAGGCAGCAGGCAGTAGGCGGAGGCACATCATCGGCAGCAGTTCGTGGTACGTAGTACTCGCACGTACCCACTTCAAATTGAATTCAAAGCAAACCAAATGGTCGATGGACTGTTGGGCCCACCCCCTTCAAGCTACAGCCTCCCTCCAGTTGCCTGAATATGTCAGCCAGTTACATGAGCATATGACAGCCATAGAAGGCATTTTATAATATGTTCATTGAGTACGTGAGCTTCCTGTCATGCGGATGGGGGCGGAGCGGTGTCATCCGGGCTAACACAACTGCACATGGGTGTAGTCCAAATATTTGGATTGTCAATGGTTTGATTAAAAATTCTATGCGTCCTTCTCTTGACTTTCCATTATAAGCACCAAAGTCATGAATGTTTTCGACTAGTGTATAGTGTAGTTTTGTATTTAAAAAACACGTTATTCGTGTGCCAAAAAAGTCAAAGCTCTCTAAACTTGTAGATGAAGTTCTCCTTCTTTGACACATGTCTATCGATATTTGTTATATAGCTTTTTATTGGCTGTAAAAAACAAGTAAGAATGCTCTAGTCGAGTGTGCCCGACTACGAGACTCCCTGCTCCCAACTTGCATTTCAAGCAGTTCAGCGGCAACACAAGCAAGCAGTGCACTTAACTTCTCCAGTGCTTGTCAAACTTTTGTTGCTGCCTGCTGAGACGGGAAAAATAGATTCTTCCATGACTTTGGTGCTATTTACTCGATCGTAATGAAATTTACGCATCCGATCAACATAGATTTAACATATATTATATATGTGTACCAAAAATCAAAACTTTATCTTTAAAATTGTGGCTGTGGGAGTCTTTTGGGATTTGCGAGGGTGCGGTGGGTGCATCCAAAATTTGAAATAAACTTGATCTGCGTATGGTATACAGGAACCTGCATGCCAAGTTTGGTGTGTTCATACGGACAGACTGACAGACAGACGGACATGGCTAGTTCGTCTCGGCTGTAGATACTGATTAAGAATATATATAGTTTACATAGTCGGAAATGACTCCTTCTGCCTGTTACACACATTTCCAGTACTTTATAACTCCCTTTTTCCAATTTTTAATGGGAACAGGGAGTAAAAACGGTACTTAAATTGCATCTTATTTCTCAATATGATATCAACATTTATTTATCCATAAATATTTTATCTCCTGTTGCATTTGAAAATCAGACAAAATCAGAGTTGATCTTTAGATTCTTCTGACAGTTAAACTATAAGTAAATTAAGCCATGTGTAAAAGCGAGTAAAAAAGTACTGCAAATAACGATCTAAAGTATATACATATATTCTTCATCATCAGCCGAATCGATTTGGCCATGTCCATTCGTCTGTCTGTATGAAAGAGTCGATCTCAGCTTGAGATAAAAAGCTTGACATCTACTTGTTTTCTGTATGCCAAACGCCTAACAAGTTTACTTTAAATTTTGGATAATCCTCCCAACACCTCCGTAAAATACAAAAAGCTCCCATAATTTTAAAGATACAACCCCGTCTCAATAGGCATTCATACTTGACTGCATTATTTTTCATCTTCCTGACTGACTCCCTTTCGACCTATCGCTCCTTAAACGACGCCACTGGCTGCAAGTATTTTGTAAATGGCGCCGCACGGTCGCGCCTTATGGGTTGGGCGTAAAACCACTCCCCCTTTTCAAGAGTCATAGAATCCGCATGCAGCAGCAGCGGTCATGGAAAAGCGGAAGAAAGTGTTCAAACAACCCCCAACAAATACAGAATACCACAAAAGCCGTTATGTGGCTCCTGTACTCTATGCTCTATGTATTATATATTATGCAGTGGCAGTGGTTGAGATGTTGCGGCTGTTCCTTAGTACATTCCAATCCAGATACTCCTCGTACACTTCTGTTCAAACTTTGTAATACAAATAATTTGAAATTGCGTACACAATGCGTTCTCCACACCACATCCAGAACCATACCCAGTCCAAACCATACCAAACCAATGGTGAGTTCATAGTCAGGTCACAGTTACGAACTCAGTCGCAAATGCAAACACAGTCACGACTTTTTCTATGGAACGCCTTTTGTGTCGCATAATGAAATTAAAAAATAAGTTACTGTTGCCCAACAAGAGGCAAATTCATGGAGCGCAAAGTCCATTATGTCATTAGGAGGGCAACATTTTCATTCAATTGTGAAAAAAAGGTAGCAGGAAGCATTGCCAATCAAGTTGCTGAGTGTTGTGTTCCATGTTGAGATTCAAATTACAGCATTGCCAAATGTTAGGATAATCTGAAACTCAGTCGGGGCCAATAACTATACGTAATGCATAGTCATATGTGTGTTATATAATGATAAGGGTGCTTTTAAGCAAAAAGTAATACAAATGTATATATGTATATGTATAGCTTTCGGGGTTGTGCAGCACATGAGCAAAGTCAGAGAATTTGATTTTCAAAATCATTTATGATTACAAGTCAATTTCAGCATTTAACCAATTTGCGAACTGATAATAATTTTCAAAAAGTTGTTTTAACTCAAAACGTAAATGATTTCTAGAAAAAAACACGTTTTGTTTGAATATTGGCTATTTTTTTTTATATAGGTATATTTACTTTGACATTTATTTGTGTAGAAATCAACAAATTTGAAATACTTCTTAGATGATTTTAAATGTTGGAGTCGCATTTGCCCCCGGCAATATATATCACTGGTTTGACTTTTAAGAATTGAAAATGATTCCTTGTAAATATGTAACGATCTTCTTGACTGGGAACCGAGCCCGTGGTTTCGTGTGTCAGAGTCGAAAGGCTCACTAGGTTACAGTAAATAATACATTTTAAAATATATTTAGATCCACGATGTTAAGGATTTCTTAGAAATAAACACTTAATTTAAAAATAGGTCTTGTGTTTTGAAACTAATAATAATAACGGGAAGTGTATTTACGTTAAAGTTTCATGTGTAGAGATTTGAAATACATACATACATCTTAGAAGTTTTGAAATGTATTTGTTTTTTTTTCCCCCAATTGTGTGTAATTTTAACTTTCTATGACGAATCTCTCTACAGTCACAATTTTGTTGCATAAGCATATTTTACTGTCTTATTTCTAAGTTTTACTGAAAAGGGGAAAAAAATGAATTTTTAGTTCTTAAAACTTATATTTTTTGCACACTCATGTAAGTATCTGATTTCATGACTTACGTAAACCTTAAACAGGATGCTTTCCTTCTTAAAGCAGTCATTGTTAAAAAAATCTTATCTGTTATTTCGACTCTCATCTTTGGTCTACTTAGGAACTAGGAACTATCCCTAAATGACATTTGTCATGGTGTCAAATATAATGCATAGTTTAACACTCAAATTGCAATGTCTGCTCTCAACTGCTAAAGAAGATTTGCTTACAATATTGATTCCTTTGGCTTTGGATTACCATTGAACTGTGGCCAGGTTTCATTGGTATGTTGTTCATTTCCTATGCTGTTGATTAGTTTATGCAATTTTTTGATTTACTATCTTTTCTATTTTTTTTTTTTTGCTCAGACAGGAATCAGCATAGATGTTATCGATTGACCTCGGCTTGACGGCTGCGGTGTTTCATTTCCGGTTTCGATTTGCTCAGCTAAAATAAGGAAACCAACTTGGTCAGTACAGGGCAAAATATGATTGCACATTAGGGACTTGGCCTGGGTGAAAGTTATGAGCAGCTTTGGTAGCTACGAGCAATTGCAATGAAATGCGTTTAATTTCATTGCGACGGCTTAATGTTAATTACAATATTATGACAGTTTTGTGGGTCGCGATGAATAATTATCACCTCATAAATTGTGACAAACCGCAAGGCGGTTTTTTTATATACACTTCGCTCATGTCAGATGCCTGCTGTTAACTTCAGGTTGGTTGGCCTGGTCCGGCCTGGCTTGGCCCGGCACGGCGATGATTAATCGCTCAAGTTATTTGAGTCGGCCCCAGCCGCCAAATGCAATCAACGTCCGAACCGACAGGCAGGCTGCTGCCGCTGCCTCTGTCTCTGCTGCTGCTGCTGCTGCTCTCAACAAACGTAAATGTTGTGAAAAGCAAATCTAATTACACAAATGCTCGCCGACTATTTGAAAATGGGCAATTTCTCAAGATAGTTATCTAATTAATAGGCCCAGGCCAGTAGTTGCCCAGTTGGCCTGTTGCCCATTCACATTCACATAAACATTCCCGACTTCCACGTCGACACCCATGCCAGTTCCAGTCTTAATGAGTTAATGCTAAGAACAATGGACTGCGCATGTATATAATATCAATCCCTCCCTCCTACCCTTGCCAAAACATTGCTCCGAATAGGCGTTACAACAATTTATATAAAGCCAAAAAAAGACAGCCGCACACATGTCAACGCTTAGCAGTTGATTGTGCCTGACTAGCAGATATCCTATATCCTGGAAATGAATTAAAATACATTAAAATATACTTTAAGTAGGTATAATTATATATATTATATTATTTTATATACCTATATATCACTGATCTTTATTGGTGAAAGAATTTTTCGTAATTTAGTTTTGTGTTGATATTTTGAAACTATAATGTATTCCGAACTTTTTTATGATTCTGCATATAAATTTATTTACAAATAATTAAATTGTAAAGTAAAACTAATAATCGAATGGATAACCACAATTTTCTTAGTTTTTGATAATTAAAATTAAAAAAATTAATATATTTCAATTCATATTATTACCAATACTTATATAAATTAAAATTAAAATCTCTAAAATTAAAAAAATTAAAATTAAAACAAATAAAAATTTAATTTAAATTAAAGTGTAATTAAATATGTGACATAAGCAATTTTTAATTGTGACTAACTCTTAAATTTATGAAATTCCTAATCCTATTTTCAGTGTATAATGAGAAAGCTCTATAATTTTGTACTTTTTGGTGATGGAAATATTGATAATATTTTAGCTCTAATAACTCCTGTTTAACTATTTTCATTTTACAGGGTATATAAAAAGCCAAAAAAAAAACATAAAGTGGCTGCGATGCGTTCAATTACCCAACAGTTGCCCCTCTTTTCCCTCTGCAGTTAAAACAAAAGGCTGATTGAGTGACAATTGAGTGTGAGTGCGAGCGAGATGGCTAGTCAGTATGTGTGCGAGTGTGAGTGTGTGCGCAGGCGCACAACGAATTAAGCTCATTGCGCATTTGACGCGCTGTTTGACGTTTCTCTTTTGTGCACGTTTTGATCAGACGACGGACGGATGGAAGAGAGGACAGACAGTCGCTCATTAATTGACACTCGAGAAAGAGAAAGAAAGAGGTCTAGCGCTCATAATTGTTGTTTGCTCTCTTTTGTTTAGTATTGTGTTAATGAGCGGCAGTTGATGCTTGCCCGTAATTACATGGAATATGCAGTGAATAATCAGGCTTTTTAGAAGCGATTAAGACAGTTAGTCGTACTTATTAACTGCAGATATGTACTGGTGATTCAAGTCTGATTACTAGATTTGTAATGCAATCGCCTGTAATTAACCAGTTAGCGCTTGTTATTCAAAACCGATTTGTTAGTCTGTTCTGCTGTAAATTGTCATTAGAGTTAACCGTGGGATAGTTTAATAGCTGGGAAAAATTGGCAAACCAAATCGAATATATGTACAAGTTTTATTCCCTGGGGCAGCATAAGAAACGCATAATTGATATTTTATTGGCAACAGTATCGTTGGCCCAAGTTGCAACCAGACAATTTTGACCAAAAATGGTAAATTCGATATTGTTTGTGGCCAGTGTGTCGCAGAGTTTTTCAGTGTGATTGGTGTTAATGACTTAATTAAAGCTGCAGCAGTGCGGCTCTGTCTACCTGCTCCAGCTTCAGCTCCAACTTCAACTTCAACTTCAGCTCCTTCATTGTGCTCCTTTGCTTCATGCAGTAGTCGACAATTTCACACTTTTTGCGTGGAAAGACAGACAACAACAAAAACAGCGGAGTATAAAGAAGCAAGCAGGCAACTGGACAACGACAGGCTCAGACATATAACACACACACACATACAGCTCATACGCACACATATGCAGCCTAATCTTGTCGAGCTGTGCTGAAGATTTCACGCATGTTTCGTGCCGCGTATCACTTGCCAGGCTCAAGCTGAGATCGTTAGTGCTTGGTGTTGATGTGGTGCAAGTGGTGCTGTTGGTGTTGGTGTTGGTGTTGGTGGTGCTCTTGGAGCTGGTGATGCTGTTGATGCTGGTAGGCACGGGCTGCTTAATATGCGCAGCCACACGGCACATGTGTCCAGTGCACAGTAGCCGAAAGTTCCAACCAAATGTTCGACTCCTGACGGCTCTGGGCGCGCAGCTGACACTGAGCCTCTGACATTTCCATTAGGCGAGCAGCCGAAAAAAATAAAGAAATCACAAAATGTGACGCTGCTGCTTGCCATCGTCATCAAACATCAACAACAACAACAACAGCATCCTCCTCATCCTTGTCCTCATTCTCCGCGGCATAATTATTAAATGCAGCTCAATACATTTGCTGTGCATTGCTGACATTGTTGGGCAACCTAATGCCCAAAGGCATTCCATTTGAGCCTTATGACTATGGAATGCAGCCCAATCGCACCAGCAGCAGCAGCATCAGCAAACAACACAAATATGTGACTGGGGACTGTGGACTGGCACTAAAAGCTACAGCTACAGCTCCATCTTCGACTCCTTCTCCATCTCTAAACGCCGGCGCAGTCTGGCGGCCAAACAGAACGATGTAAATTAATCGAATGCCTTGGCACAGCGCCGATCTTTCATCATCGAAGCAATTGGTGATCGTGTCCCCGTTTGGTTCTCATTCCCTCTGTGCGCCTTATGAAGCTATTTTGATTTTATACCCTAACTTTACAAAAGCGTATTATAAAGCCCGTCATCATATTTGCAAGTCATCTATATTTCCAAAATCTATATGATATCTCTTCAAGTCACTATCTAAGTTTGATCCTCTACCTCAACATTCAAATATGAACTCATAATCAGAATAACATAGTTAAATCTCGATCTGTTCCGTTTTCCTTATTCAGTAATATTTTGTGGAATTGAAATTGCTTTCAATGTTCAAAGCTGCCTTATTGATATCTAGTTAATAAAGTACTTCCACAATGGCAAGTTTATTCAATTCTTAAAGAAATGCAATCCGCAAAATTCTGTAAAAGTGATAATGAGAACATTTAAATTCACTTACGCAATTAAAACCAGAACAGGCCTGACTATTGTCAATCTCATAAATTTGATGATTCCTATTTAATCATTTGATCACAGAAGATTTTGTTAAGATTCGATGAATATGTCTGCAAGGGTATCAAATCTTTGGCATTGCAAAGATATCGCCTCTTTCTTGCTATTCCTTATAAACGAGTATTTTCAATCAGTGCGCCTGACTCGATCGGTTTTTTTTTTGATATTTTTCGATTTATTAAATTGCGTATAAATTAAAATATTAAATATTTGCAACGACAAAAATTTTTAATTACCAGCCGTTGCTTGGTTGGTATTTTCGTTGATATTTTGTACAATCTTTAAAGGGCTAACGAACTTCAAAACATAATTTACTAAAAATACGAACCACGCAAAGGTCTTCTTAGCCCACAAAACCACAGCAAAAGAAAAGCGATTTGTGTAACGTTTAAATTGAATTTTGATCCCTTTTGTCATCAACAAAATATTTGAGAGCGGTTGGGTGCGCAATAAAATATATTTATGTCGAGTTTCTCCTTTTTTTTTGTGCTATTATAAATTGAATATCAAGAGGTCCAGCTAAGAACATGCTGTGTGTGTGACCTGTGTCAGGTCAACAACGATTGACGTGAAGGTGTCGACGTTCTGAATTTATTGTCGCATTTCCGACCAGCTACGAATTGCTTCCAGACAGCCAACCCTCCAACTCAAACCATCTGACATGCTCGTCAACTGAATATAACTCGTGTAACATACATAAATATTCAGGTACATGAAATCAGATTAAATTATCTTCAACAAATTGAGTCACAAGCGCAGCACAAAGGCAACGAAAACTTTGTCAGGCGGAGATATCAAATTTTTTTGGGGGTTTTTAGGGGGTTGCAAATAGTAGGAAAAGCATCACAAGTGTGCACACTAAAACAAATATGTTTGATGTAATCGGCAGTGCTCGACTAGCAGTTACCCTGTACTCAGAACAAAATATATTCTTGAAGAATATAAATATTTTTCTTGAAAATCGTATCTGTTTTTTATTTGTATACCCTTTTTTGTTTTTCAAGATAAGTCAACCAAACTCACTAAACCTAAGTTTAAAGACATGATGACATGATGATGACAAAATTTCAACAAAATCGGACTTCTACTATATGTCTTATAGCTGCCATAGGAACAATCGGTTGAAAATAAGTTTCTGTACGAAAAACTTTTGTGTTTTTCAAAAAATTTCGACCAAACTTACTATATCGTAATTAAAGCACGTTCTACAAATGTTGAACAAATTTATCAAAATCGGATCACTATATATTAGCTGCCATGGAAACAATCAGTTGAAAAATAAGTTTTCTTCGGCACGCCGAAGATAACATTTCTTTCTTGTGTAAGATAATTAAAGGTAAGTTTTATTATATTTGTGTTATAATGTTTGTAAAGCGTTTAAGGATCGACCTGAACTTAAATGTAAATCAAGAATATATATGTATGCTTTATAGGATTACCTAAGCATCACCTGTTACAAACATTTACACAACTTTATTATCTGATTATATATTTGAAGCTCTCCGGATATAATAACATTTCTCTTAACTCTCTATTATCCTTTCTCTTCCTTTCTCCAGCATATGTAGAGTCCTTTTACATTGTCTAGCATAGCCCAGCCATAAATTTAGTTTCTAGCCGCGGGTGCAATACTAAAAGCAACGAAAATCATTCTTTCAGTTTATTAAAACGGTTCGCTAGCTCGTTTTGCTTTTGGCCCTTTGCGGTTTTGCGACGCACCACCCCTCGCTTCGCACCACAACACATTGCACCACCGAAAGCTGGCTTTTAAAGGCAAGCTCGCTTGAAAACACTTTTAATTGCCTTTTAATTGTTTTTGCAAAATGAAATTTCACAGCATAACAATAATGGTATTCGGCATACTCGTACTCACATTTGGCCTAATTACATTTTAGCCTTTTATGCCGTTGTCCTGTCTGCCCTCCACTCGCCCCATGCTGTGTGTATGGAGTGGGCGTGGCAGCTGGATGAGCACGCGAGCGCACATTTTCGTTATTTAATGGACCACTGGGCGGATGATTTCATTGAGCCAGTGACACAGTTAGTCCTGAAGTGAAGCTGTACTGTGATATTTGGAGAGGACTTAAATTTGCAGTTGGATATTTTGATTAGCGCCCCAAGCTACAATATTACATTATCTAAGAAGATATGATTATTGGTTCGTTAGGTAATTAGAATGGAATTGAAATTGTTTTGAAGCTGATGCTCTCATTGTTTTATTACTGTAAGGTGGTTAAGTTTTAAGATAAATGGTAATACTGTACTTTGATATGTTGCATATTTCGAGTTTTGTTGGTGTAAAATAAAATTTGATTTGCAGTCAGAAAGTTTAATGTTAAATTGTTTTCAGTTCAGCTTAGCCCTAATTATAAATATGCTGATATAAGAATTTTCATATTTCCATTATGCATATGTTTATACGACTTATAGACATTATTCAGATTTTATTTAATTTATGCTAATAAAATATAAAGTACTTTTTAGATACACCTCAGAGCTGTTATATTTTAGTCACGATTAACCATTTTTATACTATGTTTTCCAAAATGGAATAAAAGAGTATATTGGGTTTGTGAAATGTTTGTCCGTCCGTCCATCTGTCTGTCTGTATGAACGCTGTTTTTTTTTCACAGTTTTGAAGCTAGAGCAACCAAACTTGGTACACATGTTGGTATATACCATAGGCAGACAAACTGTTGAGATCGGCCAGATCGGACCACTTTAACATATAGCTGCGATAGGATCAATCGGTTGAAATTAAGCTTTTCTATGAAAAACTTTTTTATTTTTCAAGATAACTCAGCCAAACTTACTTTATCTAAGATTAAGAACAGTTTATACATGCTGACAAAATTTCATAAAAATCTGACGGCTATATACTATAGCTGCCATAGGAACAATCGGTTGAAAAATAAGTTTTTGTATAAAAACTTTTTGTTTTTCAATATAACTCAACCAAACTCACTTTACCTAAGTTCAAGGACAATTTATAAGTATATAATTAGTCTTTACAAAAATTTAATTTAATAACCGTACAGAAAACAGAGTATACCGCAATCGGGAGAACCCGACTGTAACGTTCTTACTTGTTTGATTTAATTTTTTTTATATGGAATTAAAGTTGGTTTCGTTCAAATTGGAGAAAGGATTTGAATTGAAATTTGATTTCATTCAAAGGAATGAAAAAATGAATTGTATTGAAATTTGTATTAAGTCACAAAGTTTTATATTTTATTTTGACGCAAGTCGGTTTACTTTAAAAATGATTTGTATTGAAATTGGATTTCAGTAATAGTACTTATAAATAAACCAATTTAAATTCAATGATGGGTGTTTTACAAACTTGTGTAAAAGACTTTCTAACGTTGAAAAATCTCTAAAATAGTTTATAATACAATGTACTCGTGTAAGCTGTAGCTTTTCTATGTGTCAAGACATTTACCTATGCATCAATCAATATCAACTGCAATACTTAAAAGTATCTTGAACATAGAAAATTGTTCAACGTTTTGAGGACAATCACCGCGGCGCATAAGAACATGATAGATATTATCTATTAGATGCCATAATAAGCACATACATAGAAGCTATATAAGTATTGTGAAGGTTGTGGAGGCTACTATCTAAAAGCTTATATCTATCTATCTATGTGTTTTGTAAAAATGTATCTACAGCACACCTAATGCGGCAACTGATGTTGCTGCTGCTGCGATTGCTGCTGTTGGTGCGACACAATCGCAATCAGTAGCCGTAGTTGCCACGAAGCCTCTCGTAATGCAATTATCCTAAATGCTCAACCAACTACTCAAAAAGTCATCGTTCAGATTTAACAAGAGCCAAGCAGCGGCAACTGCCAGCTGCACCGACACCGGTTTCAGATACAAAGCGGCCTGAGCGAGATACGGACACGGATACGGCAATGGCAATGGCTACAGCTATTGCTGTGACTATGACGATAGGTATATGGCTATGGCGTCGTGTCAATGGCGAACAGTACATATGTATAGCAACAGCGCGTGGGAGATGGGGTTGGGTGGCACGGGACACGGTGCAAGGGGCACGGTTACGGTTACGGGCACGCCTCTGCAGCGGCGGCAATTTGAAAACTCATTTACTTGTGGCATGTAAACAACTAATCTGTTAACACTCCGACAAAGCACGGTTGTGGGTTCCACATCTCTCACTCTCTCGCCCTCTCTGCCCTTCTCTTAGCGGACTTTGACTATGATGAAGCAGCAGCAAACCGCGCTTGTAAATATTTCCCTTATTTGACGGCATAATCAAGAGTATTTCCTTCTCTTCTTTTTTTGGCACAAAATGAAACGTGAATACTATAATGTTTCGTATTCTGTATGGGTTCAGGGGTTAGCTACGCTGGTTAAGTTGGGTTGCTTTCTCGGCGGTTCCGTTAGCAAGGGTCGCAGTGACGAGCGACCCGGCCGCATGATGCCAAACATTTTGCTACATTTATACATACAATATGTTGCAGTTACAGTGGTCAACAGAATATACGAATTGTATAGAAACTGGTTAATCCAAGGGCTTGTTAACATAGTATACCAAATATTGAGCATTTAGTTGATTTAAAATTTAAGAAGAAAGGTAATCAATGCATATATGCTAAAGTTAAACATAGATGCAACTTATTCACTAAAACAAAATTCTATTACAGGTATTTTGGCCGTTCTATTCGATTTCATTATTATTTGTTATGTAATATAGGATAGATAAACAGATAGAGCCAGGGCCATTTGCTAAGAAATTCTTTTAAAAATCTTAATAAACTTACGTACAGCCTACTTTTTCCATGCTGTCAAAATTTTAGTAAAAATTTCAAAGTTTTCAATAGTAAAGTAAAGTATTCATTCTAAGTTATTCTATGTTTTAAACGAATTGCCTTTTTATTGAGTATATATTTTATATGTAGACTCTACTAATATGTTAGATTTATACTTAGGCCAAAAATATTACCAGTTTATATTAGCTATTTAATGGATTATGTACATACATCTGTTAAACACATTTTAAAATATTAAACAACGCTATAAAAGTTAAAAAAAATTAAATAAATTTATTTAAAAAAAAAAAAATTATTTATTGAATGAAAATTGTTGAAATAATTTGACTAGCTCTGGTGGTATAATGCTCAAATTTAATGCCAAATAATGTTTGAACCACTGTGCGTTTTGCTGCTGCTATTGCTGCCGCTTTATTTGATTTCTTTATCAATATCAACGAACTGCTGCCTCATCACCATCATCAGCAACGCCAACAGCACCGCTGTCCCTGTTCCTGCCTCCTACCCCCTGTCACTATCCCCTGCTGCTCTGCTGCCAGCAATTGCAACTGTATTATGTATGTATGTATATGTATACATTTGCATGCATGTGTGAGTGTGTGTGTAGGGCTTATATACATTACATTTAAACGCAACCGGGTCTGACTACCACCGCAGCCGCAATGCCGGCGAGCGAGCAGGACAGACATAGGCAACATAGCTAAGCCAGCCTAAAGCGTGCGCCAGCAATTGGAGCGAGATGACAATAGTGTCAAAACAGGCAGGCCACTCAGCGCAGTGGCCCAGGAACGCCTACCCAACTGCCTTTGCCTCTGCTTCTGCTTCTGCCTTTGTCTCTGCTTATGCCTTTGCTTTTGCCTCTGCTTCTGCCACTGCTTCTGCCTCTGGCTCTGGCGCTGCCTCTGACCTGGTATGGTGGTGTTTCAGTATCCGTATCTGTTACTCAGCAACATGGAACTCTCAGCCGCGCCTCACAAGCAAAACTGGTGTTTTTTTTGTGTGTATGTGTGTGTGTATCTGTATCTGTGTATCTGTAGCTGTGTATCTGTATCTGTAGCTGGCAGCTGGCAGCAGTAGCTAGTAGCTGCTGGCTCTGTTGCTGCCAGAGTATCTGTATCTGTGGCGCGTCATTGTTGTGCGTTGCCGCTGTCGTTGTCGTTGTCGTTGCCATCGTAACCAGCGCCGTTGCCGTCGTCCATCGCATAGTAGGCAGCTCAGTTACAAGACCATTATTTGACGTATTTTTTGTGCGCTCGGTTATTCGTTTGGTTGGTCGGCTTGGTTTGGTTATATCCATAGCACGCCCCAGCTCGGTCTCAGTGCCAGTGGATAGCGGACGCAATCCGGATTTGGATCAGCAGCAGCAGCAGCAACAGCAGCAGCAGCCAGTTGCACTTTCGTTGTTGTCGTTGTCGTCGGGTATCGGAATCATCAACTGCCTCATTGGCATTCATTTCGAAGTTGCACTGTAAAGGATCTAACAAAACGCCCGCCGCGAGTGTAGTACAATCTAAAGCAATATGCCAAGTTAAGCATTTAACATATTGTGTGCTTAACAAAGATATAAATATATTGAAATATATATAGATCAAGTGACTGTGATCTTAAATAAATATAATTGTGTGTGTGTTTTGCAAATATAGTACCTAATCAATACCAAAATTAATTCGCTTTGGTTCGGAATAGTATGCGAATTAGTTCACAGTGGATTCAACGAATAAAATGGCCGTTGGACCGACGGAGGGCAAACAGCCGCCCTCAGAGACATTCTCGCCCACACATCATCAGATTATAGCACCCAGTCCGATATTGGCAGTGCCAACGCTCGCCTTCTCCGCCGCCCAAGTGGAGATCGTCTGCAAGACCTTGGAGGATTCGGGTGATATTGAAAGACTAGCGCGTTTCCTATGGAGTTTGCCCGTTGCGTTGCCCAACATGCACGAGATACTCAACTGTGAGGCAGTGCTTCGGGCTCGGGCAGTTGTCGCCTATCATGTCGGAAACTTCAGGTAGGCTGCTTAAATTGCCATTTAGCCAAAAAAAAATTATATTGAATGGGGCACAGACAAAAGCACACAGCTCAAATATCAGCTCTGATTAACCTCAATCGTGGCATTTTTGGTTATTCGATAGTTTCCATAAGCTTTGTCTGTCTTTTATTTTTGGAAGTTGGACACGGACACGTAATGAGCGCATACAATGAGCTTCTAAATTAATAAACAATGGCATTAATTTACTAATTAAAGAACTCGCTGGCCAAACAATTGGTGCAGACTTTGATTAATAAAACACCGACCAAACAATGGAACCAGGATCGCAAATGGGTCTCCGCTGTGGAGGAGTGTGCTCTCTGACATTTCAGCTTCCGTCTCCATGGAATTTTCGCAAAATTCACAAATTCTCAAATTACAAAAATAAACATAATACAAAAATAAGCATTTGCATTTACCGGAAACAGTTCATTGAAGGCTTTTTGACAACGATTTGAGCATCTTTTCGACTTAACAAATTTTATAAAAATAGGGGCCAGTATTTGCTAAGATTAGCTTTCAAAACTTTTCAGTTTAGCATAGCTTAAAATTTAAAAAAAAAGTTAAAAAGATTTCAAATATGTTTAGTAATTTACGTGTTTGTATTCAATTAACTACATGATTGACAAACTACTTTAACTGGTCATAGATACATGTCTGGTATAATGCATATGAATACTATGAATACTAAACGAGTACTCATACGATCAGGTTATGTACAAGTGGACAAACACGTCTCCACAAGTCTCCATCTTCGTCTACAGCCATAGAGCTGGAGATATCATAAAACATATACTAAATACTTTTTATTATAGCCCGTTTATGGCTGAATCAAGTTTGATATATTGCTTATGACAGCTGACAAACTGGCAGAAACCAAGTTGAATAATGAGCTTTGAGACATCTTTTCAAGTGGTTAACATTTAAATAGATAAATGTCAGTTGCAGTTTTGGTGCAAATTGTCTTTTTGGCCAAAACGTAGTTTTGAAATGCGCACTTAAAATAAAGATAAATTGCAAAAAATGTATACATAAAAATATTAAGTGTGCAAATCACTTAATTTTATCAAGTAAAACTTAGATATAGTTTTACAAAGCATAAAAACAGTAGAAAATTTATGAGTTTATGGAATTTATGTTTTACGTTTCGTTATCTAAATTTTTTATTATTATATTATGGCTGAAAATGACTCAATGCTTTTTAATTTGTAACGATATGTGCAACGCAATTTTTGGAAATTATTTTCGAATTCATACAGCATTAACTTAGGTATTAACTTTTGTTCAAGGTAAAATGCTAATTCGAAAAGACCTTTCTAAATTCTTTAAATTTTGATTCTTTTTTGATCGAATTTGTTAAAGATTCTTACTTTTTGGGAAGTAAATTATATTATAGTATATTGAGCAAGCAATTAACAAATTTAAATTTTTCAATAGGTACTTTTTTTGGCTTATTTTGATTGTGTTTAAACAAAAACTATATCACAATATGCCATTCATTGCATTTTAGTTTTCTATTTTTGCCATAAACAAACGTAAAGTTTCTGTACAATTTTAATGGATTAAATTTATTCAATAAGTAGGCCATAGTAAATAGTATACAAATCTATACATAGAGCTCTCAATGGCAAGCGATTTTATATATTTGGGCTGCTAAATTAATGACTTCCAATTAAAACAATTTTATGAACTTAACCTGGCTGTCAACGCCAGAGACGACAATCAAAGCTTATGAAATTGTTTCAAATTACGAGTGCATATGGTTGGCTTAGAAGAAACGAGTCGACAAGTCGATTAACAGGACCAGAAGCACAGCAGGACATATACACTTAGGGTTTGTAAATAAGTATGTACAATACGCGTAGCTTATGGGGTTACTCTGCTTAATGGGGTTGCAGCTGAATTCACTAGTGTGTTATTTGTATATACATACATACATATATAATATAAAGAGACTATATTTGGTAATCTACAATGCGCACTTCTTTCTCTTCATTTTTTTTGGCAGGGAACTTTATGCAATAATAGAGAATCATAAATTTACAAAAGCATCTTATGGCAAACTGCAGGCAATGTGGCTGGAAGCGCACTACATTGAGGCAGAGAAGCTGCGCGGTCGTTCGCTGGGTAAGTAGTACCAATTTATAGTCTATTTATAGATCTGTTTTCATAACTATCTATATTGATATGTATTTAAATCTAAAAAGCTGTAAAATCGATATTTATTGCAAGTGTTTTGATGTTTCAATAATAATAGTTTAAGCTATTGATAATATCGGTTAAATTCTTGATCAACATTTGAAAATTGTAATTTAAAACAATTTTGCCATTTCATTGCAAAATTAAAAGTAAAAACTTTCATAAAATTGGCATAAAAGTACGTAAACTTATTGACAGCTCGATATATAAAACAAAACTCTTGATAATGCCAAAAAAACATCGATACTACCAATGTTATTGATTGTTTTACAACTCTTACCATAAATCAATACTTTATATATACATATATTCAAATCTTTCTTCAAATCTATACTTATAATTTTATTTTTCAATTTTTCTATATCTTTATAATAAGGCCCCGTTGACAAATATCGCGTACGCAAAAAGTTTCCGCTGCCGCCCACAATTTGGGATGGTGAGCAGAAGACGCACTGTTTCAAGGAGCGGACGAGAAGTTTGCTGCGCGAATGGTACCTACAGGATCCCTATCCGAATCCAACTAAGAAACGTGAGCTGGCCAAGGCCACCGGCCTGAATCCAACGCAAGTGGGCAATTGGTTCAAGAATCGACGACAGCGAGATCGTGCGGCTGCTGCCAAGAATCGGTAAGTTGATCTAACGCATCAATGCATCATTAGTTGGCCATTAGATGGAAACCATGCTCAGCTTCCACTCAGTACTGAGCCCTCAGCAGTCAGCTTCTAGCACGCAGTGTAATCTGAGCTGTTGTTGCTGCTAACGTTGCTGATGCTGCTGCTGCTGCTGACCAAGCTGCGTTCATTTAAAAGCGCCGTCAAGCAAATCGGGTAAAACGATATCTATCAGCATCCAAGTGGAAGTGGAAGCGGGCATCGCATACAGGAGCAGCAACAGCGGCAGTGGCAGCGGCAGCTACAGTGTAGTGTGTGCCCTGCTGTGGCGTTTGCGTGCCATTTCCATATCCATTGATCCGTGCCGAAGCAAACCGATCATGATGACGGCGGCATCCAGCGAAGCGTTCTCGATTTCTGCCGTTTGTTGCGGTCGTCGCTTTTGGCCACATTAAAATGACCGCCGACGACGACAGCAACAGCAACAGCAGCGGCATCAGCAACTGGGCAACAACAGCAGCTGTACAGTTACAACAACAATGTAAGCGCTGCTTTTGCTTCAGTTGAAAGGTGCAAGCGCTTTAAAAGCAACAACAAGAAGCAGCAAAAATATACGAATGTTCTAGTCGATAGTGTTGCACCGAAAGATACCCAGTAATAAAGTTGAAAATAGCCAAATTATGGATGAAAATTGTCAACAATATATCAAAATTGCCTTGAAAAATATATATATTATAGGTTTGATATTTTGCCAATAAAATATCGATTTATCGAATATCCGTTAAAATGCTAAGCTCGAATTGAATCTGAAAGTGACAAAAAAGTATGCTTACATTGAAAAAAATGTAAAATTAAAAACAAAAAATAATTATATAAAGGATTTAGTTAGAATCTGAAAAAATTAACATTCGATATATCAAAAACAATATCAGAATGAAGGCGATTTATAAGAGCAATATCATATGAAAAAAGGACGATATTTTTTAGTAAAATATCTATAATATCGATATACCAATATTTTTTTTGGACGCCTAACCCAAAGTCGATTGTATTTCAAGTTCTTTCAATAAAAAGTTCAAGCTCATACATACAATTTATGTTTGCTTAGCTTCGGTTTTATTTACCCGATCAAAATCAAAGTAAGATATTTAAAAAAAACAGCATATTAGATTATGTATGCATCAAAAAAAAAATCAAAGCTATATCTCTCAAATTGTGGTTAATGATGGGCTTTATCGATTTGCGGTTATGCGAACTCGATTTTCTTCTTTTGCCTATTATGTCACAGCTTTGTTATGCCCGATCATATTCGAACAGTTATCAAATGTTGCAGGGTATAAACAAGAACAACATCTTTGCTAAATAAAAAGTCGACCAATTCGCGCGAAGTTGAAATGAAGAAGATCCGCGCATGGATCGGATCCATGGATCCGCCACAAGCAAGTGAAAGATGGCAAGTTAAGTGGAATGACATGGCAGAAAGCCAGTAAGCAGTAAGCCCCCGATCTCAAGTACACTGCTCCTGCAGATGCGCAAATATTTCAAGTTGCTTCTACCTGCTGTTAAGTTACCCCCATTTCCCCCCAATCCATAGCACTGCCCCTCGCCCAGATAGCTGGACAAGTTTTGCCTTGGCTCCCGTAGTCGATGCCGACAACATTTTGGCATTCTTTAGAAATTTTGCAGGCGAGACGGAACCCAGAGAACGAGCGTGTTTATTAAGTTAGGAGCTCGTCTCAAACTGAATGAATCTGCACAAAGCGCCAACAAACAGCAACAACAATTGCAAAAGCAAATGCAACAAATGGCAAGCGCCTTTTGGAACGGGTCATTAGTTAAAATGATGGCGATTATTTCGCCTTGTAAAGTTAGCCAACGACCATTACAACTCCATCTTCATCTCCATGTCCAACTCCAACTCCAACTTCACCTCAAAAACTTCACAATCGACTTTGTGTTTGCGCAGTGCTCAAAAGTAGAGATGGACGCACTTCGCATTTTTCAACACAACACGAAAATTATTTTCGAAAAAGGCAATTTTTGAGAATAACTATCAAAAAATTTATTTTTAATGAAGACATTTTTGTCTTATTTGAGTGCGGCGCACTTTAATATGAGTTCTGAAGTTGACGATAATTGACGAAGTTTTGCTAAAACTTTAGGTAGTTTTTACGGCTTTAACTAATAGCTATCATTATATGTATTTGAAAGTTTTGATGATCAAAACTGTTGCTGATACCACTTTTTGGAAAGATTTTGCGAAAATGAAGGTCTCTAAAATGTTTTGATTTTCAATAATCCATTTTTCCATTTCCGAGAACTTTTCATTTCAAATCTTTTTTAATTCTGCTTTCTTGTATTTGAATTAAGAAGCAATAGCTCTTTCTTTACTTCTCATTACTATCATTTATTATCTGAAAAGCTAAACTTTTTAAAACGAGGAGTTGAGAACAGCTTACACTTCTAATGCCGAATATATAAAGCGAAATCGGAAATGGGAACAAACCTTGCGATTCAAATTCAAAAATATCGAAATATTTTTAAAGTTTTTTTGTTTTGGTGTCGTGTTAGGTCGTCCGCACTTTCTAGCAAGAAACTGTCAGGATGTGTCGTGCGTGTACGTGTCACGAAATGAACCCAACTCTCCTCCAAAAGATACACACAAGCAAGTGGCAAGCAGTTTGGAGTCCTAGTTTCAGCTGCAGTTCAAGTTGGAGCTCGAGTTTGGGTCTCGTGTAGTCATCGTGCTATTAAGCAGCCAACAGCAAAGAAGACAAGCAGCCAAACAGTCAGGCAGTCAAGAAAGCCGGCACCTCAGTTGAGTTATGAGAGACAAAAAGTTAAAAAAAAAGACTAAGATATAAGAAATAAGAAATATGAAATTAAAAGCCGTTCATATGCCTGCCTGCCTGACTGCCATTCAACGGCAATGACGATGGCATCAACATCGACAGCGCCAGCAAAATAATGATGAGCATCTACCAAAAGCTGAAGAGCATGAACTGAGACATTCTAACCAGATCCCAGGGTACAAGGGCACGGGGTATACATATACAATACGATACGATACGATACGAGACATATAAACATACACAGACAAAATAACAGGCGCTGACTTCTTAAGCATTGAGTGCTGAAAAAATTGTTAACATTTTTGCTACTGCACTTGAGCGTTGGAGCTCTTTGCCGGCTCTTCTCTTGGAGCTGTTGGGGATTTGGAGTAGCAGACACTGTTCGTATACGATACATTTATATACACATTGATAGGTTTTGTAAGTAAGTTGGTAAATCAATCAAAAACCAAAACTAGACAGCAGCATTAGAAAGGCCTTAACTGGTTGAGCAACTATCGAAATTGAGTTATTAAGATATATATTATTAACTACGATTCGTATGAAATTTAACCATCAAATGTTTTACAGTGAGGCAATAATTTGTTATGCTCTGATGGTGCGATTAATGCAAAAGAAACGCATATCAATTGGTTTTTAAGTGGGTTTTAATAAAGCAAACAATCAATGATATACATATATGTATGTTTGTAACTCATGTTACAATTACTTCCTCTCATTTTATTTACACAATATTATCCATTGTTAGTTCACTTCCTAATGTCCTTCTTGGCCTGTACTTCGATTTTCTTTGTAGTTACAGCGCTTAGCTTCAAAAATATAATGTCAATTCGTAATGAAGATTTTTGCTTTTAAACGATTTCTTACTTTTTATTACATATAACTATGTAGTATGTAGTAACTACATAGATCTTTAAAAGCTAAAGTCACTAAATTTAAAAAAAAAAAACAGATGTGGTTAGATTTGAATATTTTATACCTCCCATCGCTTCTAACCAATTTTCCACTTTTAAGATAATTCAGTGTCTTTCAATCTCTGATTTCAATTAACTCGGAATCTAAATAGCTAGCAGTTTAAAATTCGCAAAAACTAGTTTAAACAAGTAAGAATGCTCTTGTCGAATGTCGCCGACTACGAGACTCCCTGCTCCTAACTTGCACTTCAAGCAGTACAGCGGCAACGCAAGCAAGCAGCACACTTAACTTTTCCAGTGCTTGTAAAACTGTTGCTACTGCCTGCTGAGACGGGGGAAATAGACACTTCAATAACATTGGTGTTTGTTATCCGATCGTAATGAAATTTACACAGCTGATCAACATTGATAAAACATATTTGTGTAACAAAAATCCAAACTGTATGTTCAAAATGGTGGCTATGGGAGTGCGTATTGTAGTATTGTATTCAATTTGCGGAGCTGTGGGGGGCTTACCCACAATTTGAAATAAATTAGATCTGCGTATGGTATGCAGGAACCTACATAATAAGTTTGATGTCTCTAGCTCTTATGGTCCCCGAGATCGACGCGTTCATACGGACAGAAGGACGGACAGATGCTGATCAATATATATATTTTATCTTAATTTCTGCCAAATATTTTAACTTAAATTTGCAATTTATTGGAAATTGTTTGTTTATATTTATGTTCTCCAATATGAATTCAAAGTTTTTCAATCTGCTAAAAACGTCTGAAATTGTAAACCAAAGTTAATCGAATAATTTTTGTTATTAAAAGCAATGCTGTAAATTGAACTTGAATAAGAACAACTGTTTACAAATCAGGTTGCATGTCTTGAAACATAGCTAATTCAATTACCCAAACGATAGACTTGAGTTCATTCAATTATAGAGCACCACTTGATGGACGATCCAATTTGGAGAGAATCGTGTAAATCCGAAAATCAACGCAGATTATTTTATTGCGTGAATTATACAAATTGTAATGCGAGCTCGTGATAGCCACTAAAAATCTACCCACACACACACACAAGCACTACCAAAAACACACACGCGAGCTCAAAAACAGAAGCCAAATTAGGAAGCACAGTGGGCGTGTGTCAGTGCACAGTGGACGAAAATATTATATGCGGGCAAAGACAGCAGCAATTTGTCAAGCTGAGCAAATGAAATGAGACAGCAGAAATGAAATCAACAGCAATTGAAATGGGAATGAGATTTCTAGTGTGTGTATACAGAAGTGTAATAAAAATTGAATGGCAACAACAACAACAACAAATAAACATACACACACTCACAACAAATATGTTGTAAATGTCAATGATCAATCAAAATAAGTATTAAACACGCATTTTGCGGCTATATAAACGAAATAGAAATTGCCTCAACCTTCCGTTCGTACTTACAAACACACATACATACGTGTATATACATACATATGTACCTATATAGAAACTGAAGGACGAGTATGATGAGCAGAGACCCTGTGAACTGGCAATGCTCAAGTGTCTGTTCATCGATTTCCCAAGCTCGAATTCTAATGAAGAAAGGTTGCCGATGGGATGTGAAACGTAGAAAGAAGTCAGCTCCAGTCCACCATTCAGTTCGCAAGTCAGTCAGACAGTCGGTCAGTCAGTCAGAAGCTGCAGCCATTGTCAATATCCAAATCCGAGTACCCACTTGGCTGCGCGTTCGGACAGCCATACTCGAGCTCCATAAGTACCCATACCCATACCCATACCCAAACCCTAAGCTCAGACTCAGGCTGAGGCACAGCCCCAGTCACAGGCAGTTCGGCCAGACACTCGAAGATGTTTGCACAACACAACTACCGTTTCGGTGGCTTGTGAGAAAAATATACAAGCTACAAGATACAAGATACAATATACGTTAGCATAGAGCAGGAGCTGGAGGAGTCGGTGGAGTTGGAGGCAACTCGCCCACTTCAGCAACGTGTAGAAAGTGTATTATTAAAGAAATACAGAATGAACGTTAAGTTCAAGAGTCATCCGAGTCAGCCTCATCGATAACAGCCCCAGACACCGGATGTGGATCTGAATGTGAATGTGAATAAGTGCTATATCGAAACGTTCAAAATGAATTCAATTGAACAACTTACTAAATTGATTGAACGAACTAAGTTTCCAATGGTTTTTTTTTTTTTTTCTTTAGTAGCTATTTCCTTATACAGTAGTCGATCGGGAATTGAAATGTTCGCATTTTAAAATTTTCCAGAAATTAGAATTAGTGATTTCATTACATTACAAATTTGTACTCAAAATGTTAATTCGCGAGCGTTTTAAACTTTTCTTCCTTCATTTTACACTTTACAATGTATTGTATACGATTTATATTCTTATTTTCGATAAATCTAACAAAAATTAATCTACGTTTTACAAACCATAAAACTGAGCAGATTGAAGTTTCAATTTTTTTTTAAATTAAAGAGGATACCGTCAAACAAATTTGATTTTCTTCCTTAACTTTACACTTTGCAATATATTTTCCTTTTTAATTTGTGATAAATCTATCAAAAATGAAGCATGAATTCCAAATTTGTTTAATAATGGATATTGGCAAATAAATTTGCATACAAAATAAACAAACCTGATTTCATATGCAAAAAAATTAATTTTTAAAGAACATACATGCATATTTATTTTGAGCCAACAATTAAATTAGCTCATTGAAACAATTGATTTGCGATATCTTTAATAAAATCATTAATTGTGCTAAAAAGAAATAGTTCAGAAAATAGAATTTTTTGCAAATTAGAACTGCTATGGAACTGAAGCGCTCTCATTTGTATAATTTGAAACCAACAACTAAAGAGCTATCATCGAATGCGAATAAAAAACGAAAAAAAAGAACGATTGAATAAAATGCTTCAATTGAACTACAATGTACAATTCTAATACTATATAAACAATATTGCCAATGCTCATTGACAAGTGAAATGTATAACGAAAGGCTAAAAAGTAACTGTGCAAATAAGCGACATGCTATACCCAAGGGTTTTCAACGCCCTCAGAATTGAATACTGTAAAACTGGAACTGAGCAAAAGATAACAATATTCAAATTGAACAAATTTAAATCCTGTTTGTCAACAGATCTCATCAAGAAAAAAAAAAGAAAAATGTCCATTTGAGCGGCAACAACGACAAAATAAACGTTGATTGCATTTAACGCTTGGCTAGGGGGAGGGGCACAACCCACCCCGTGGAACAAAGCGTTATTTGGTCCACTTAAGAGGTCGAACCCTCTGGGATTTGGTACTTCCACTGCTGCTGCTGTCTAAATATTTACACAATTTATAACTTTCAATTTGAATGTCACAATTATCGAAATGCAACGAATGTTGAAACATTTAAACGAAATATTTTACACTTGAATTTGCATTATGCTGAATAAAGCTACTGTTCTATTAAATTGAAACTGAAACGTAAAATCCATACGGATAAGTATGTGAGAGCATTATATTGATTTTAAAGCCATATTTAATTTGAAAGAGTTATACACCTTTTTGAATTTGGCCTATGATCAGATCATATTACGAGCATTCTTGCAGCTGAATAAATAATCACAATCTACCAAAAGAGACGACGATACACGAATCTTCTGACATGAGCCGATTAAAAACATTTCAATGTCTCGGGCCGCTGCTCAGGTTACCAGTCGAATCCAAAGGGTTACTCCAGTCTCTCTCTCACTCTCACTCTCTCTCTCTCTTTCTCTCTCTCTCTCTCTCTCTCTCTTTATCTTTGTCTCCATGTGGAGATGTCACTCACTTTTTGTTGTGTCCACGCGGGTAATTACATACGTGTCATTTCGGTTTCGGTTAGGTGCCACAGTATCAGATTCCAGGGGCATACAAAAAAAAAACCCTTTTGGGTTTTATCTCTGAGCTGTTTGGTCAATTGTTTGGAAAATATATATATATATATATATATATCATATTCACCAACTTATTTTGGCTCAAGCCAAGCGTGCTGGTCGCCCCAATGAAGCGAAAACTCGGCCTTGGATGACAATGTTTTTCAAAAACAGCGCCCGTGCCAGTTTTTGAAATTGTGGATTGGATTGGGGCACAATTTGTTGCATGGAGCTTCATTGAAGCATAGTTGCTACCGCTTAAAGCTAATATTTCACAAGCTACCGGCCATTTTGTTGAATTTGACCCACCACAATGTTAGAATTTCCATCGTTTGATATTTCTGTTACTTTCAAAAAGAATAATCCATTGATAATCATATATGGGAGTACTTATGTGACTGGCAGACTGATAGACTGTTAAATCTCAGCAGCGGGAGCAGTTTGATCTGTGCCAGAGGAGAATGGTCAGAGAGCAAGTCGGTAAATGATAATCCATCAAGTTGGCGCATTAGGCAACTAAACGATTTCATTTTCATGCCTCAGACTCTGAAAAGGGCAACAAAAAAAGAAAGAAAAATAAAATACAAAAGGTAGCCGCAGATACATTTCGATGCTACAACTGAGTTGTGACTGCGTTGGTTCCTCTGGCATCATTAATCACACAACACGAGCCGCAAAGGACAAGGGAATGGACTCCAACTTCAACTTGGACGCGGAGTTGGACATTATTAATGCTGATGGGTCAACAAATTGCGGCAAGTTGAGCGAATCCTAACCGATAATTATGACAGTGCAGGAGTCATGTGGTGATGCAGATGATGATGTATATGAGGCCGAGACCGTGTGGCTGAGACCGTTCTCTGATGGCTCTATAAATATGCCGACGTTGCTGCTCCTTTTGCTGCTGTTGCCGTTGCACAGTTGCTTCTAATCAAGTCATCTTCTGTTCAGGTGTCCGGGGGCACACCTTTGTTTTGGCCACAGATAATTTGTCTTAAGCATGTGTGAAAGTTGTGTCAGATTTATGGGCCAGCCCAGCCAACGACAAATGAGCCGCTTAATGGGCGTGTTTAGATACCCAACATGCAACATGCAACCAACAGCTTGCAACATGCCGTCCACATTCTCTAATTAACAGTGTAACTCGCAGTTGTGTGAGTTCGAAAGCGTTACAAAAAAGCCTTAACCAAACTGTGTAGAATGCGCATTTCATATAATAAGTGAGAAAATTGAAACACAATACTCTCAGCATTTAAAGATTAAGCAAGTTTTTGTAACGAAAGTTTTTCTTTGATTTGCTGTGCTTCATTTATCGCTATTTAGATAAATCATTCGGCGATTATACGGTCTAACAGCTTGCTTTATATGTTGAGTGTATATATCTCATGGTTCAGTTCATTAATATTAGAGTTAGTTACTTAAATTAGAGAGAGGTGTGCCTTTTTTAATTAAAATATAACAAATTAGTGGAATAATAAATAAATCGTGAGACTTTGAAAACATTTATAGATTTGACTGTTCTCATTCCCGAGAACTTTTCATACTGAATCGATTTCGTTTTTGTACTATTATTTTCGAATAAAATATAAATATCTCTGCCTTTTTAAAGATAATTTCGTATACTTCTCATTCAACTGTCTGAAACTAAAAACATTTTGATCAGAGTTCTCTACCGATATTCGGAATTCAGAACAGCTTATAATTCTGATTGAGACTTTTTTGATCGGAATCGGAATAGGCCTGACTTATTAAAAAGCTTTCAACAGATTGGATATTTTAAGAAAACTTATCAGGCAGATTAAGATTTTATTTGCCCCAATTTCTAAAGCTTTCGTTATTGAAACTTTTGAATAATCTGGCTTGTTATTGCTTTAACTTTTGGAAAGATTTTTTCGAAGCATTTTCCACTAATATATTCAGATTTTCATTGTTTTCGTTATCATAGTAAACTGAATCCTACTTTAAAAGCAAATGAGTTCCTTGAATGCATGTAAATTCACTCCACAAATGGAATTTGCGGGGAAATAAACTTGATCTGCGTATGGTATACAGGAACCTGCATGCCAAGTTTGGTGTCTCTAGCTCCTATAGTCTTATAGTTCATACAGAAAGACGGACAGACGGACATGGCTAGTTCGTCTCGGCTGTTGATCCTGATCAAGAATATATATAGTTTATATAGTTGGAAATGCCTCCTTCTGCCTATCACACACATTTGCAGTACTTTATACCTCCCTTTTTCCCATTTTTAATGGGAACAGGGAGTAAAAACACTATAGTTTAATGATATTTGCCTAAAAACAACATATGTTCTCAAAAAATAGTTATGAAAACTAATTTAGCTTAAAAAATTTGCTTTGGAAGAATATTTTTTTTGTAAAAACTGATACAAATATCACTGTCGATACTTTAGTGAAAAGAACTTAAAACTATCTATATAATAGATGTTACCAACGTATTTTTCCACTTCGAGTTTATCTGTAACAAGCCTTTATATTCCGAAGTACAAAACCAATTTTTTCGCACAGGAACTGTTAATTTTTGTAGCTACTTAAATTTTCGAAATTACTCTGTAAGATTTTAGGCAAAACCTCTGAAGCAATAAGGTATAATAGAACCATAAACTGTGTTTCTTTAGTAACTTAAGATTTAATCCAATTTTTTATTTTCGAACTCAAGTTACAGAATATGTTTCTAATGTTTTCATATCTCTCTTTCTCATTACAGCATACAGCACAATCAAAACAACAGCATGGGTTGCCGCAGCCGTCGGGCGGATGGAGCTGCCTCGCCGACACCATCGGATAGCTCCGATTCGGATATATCCTTGGGCACACACTCGCCGGTGCCGAACAGTCTGCAGCTACAGCACAGTCCTGGTAGCATGTCCAATGGAGCGAACGAGGAGAGTCTCAGCGTGGATGATGATAAGCCGCGGGATTTGAGCAGTGCGCTACCGTCGCCCACACCACCGCTGCTGCAGTCGGCATATGCGAGTGCGGGTGGTGGAGCGGGAGCTGGAGCTGCGCTGCCTAGCTGCCTGCCACCGTTTAAGCTAAATGCGGCGAGCAGCTTGTTCAATGCTGGATGCTACCTGCAAAGCTTTAGCAACCTGAAGGAGATGTCCCAACAGTTTCCCATACAGCCGATTGTTATCAGGCCGCATCCGCAGCTGCCCCAACCGCTGGCGCTAAATGGCAACGCTGGCGGCGCAGCGCATCTGCATCATCCGGCGTATGCGGCTGCCTACAGTGTGGAATGCGGTGTGGTTGGACCACCAATACCACCGCCAAAGCTGCGCATTAGTTCGCCCGAGAAGCTCAACTCAACGGCGGTGGCAGCGGCGGCGGCAGCAGTGGCCGCTTGTGTTGGATCCGGACATGATAATAGCACCACCACGGCTTATCATCACAGTACCCAGCTGTTGCACAGACCGTTCTCCACATCGCCCGAGCTGAAGCACAGTGCGCAGGAGATCACATGATATCAGCGGGTGTGAGGCGAGGCCATGCCCTAAGGGTTTCTCTGCACAGTCCCTCCTAATCCTAATCCTCCTCATTCGCCTGCACCCCCCACTAAGGCCCAGCTATTCAAATTGTTTCAATTCTTAGTTTAAGTTTAACGCGTAGTTAAGAATCCAGTTCGGAGTTTGAGCTCCCCAAAGCAATAACAATAACAACAATCGCAGCCAACTTCAAATTACCAACTCTTTAAATTCGTCGTCAAGTTCAGTTGATCCTGAACAGATCTGATACTGGGCTGTTTCCTAAAAACATAGTTAGTACATAGACGTACATATGATGCAGTTGAGAAGATATTGAATATATATATAAATATATAAATATATATATATGAACATCGTCGCACACTTTTCAAAGATAGACATTTAAGATGTACGCATATGAGAAATGATTTGGAAAACTGATACTAAAATTGAACATGTTTTTCAGTTTCATTTCGGTGTGTGTGTGTACGTATTTGTAAATAGAGTTTAAGTATGCAAATCATAGAGCTTACGTATACATTTAGAATGCAATAAAAACAGTAAGAATTTAAATCATTACCGAACATTTTAAACGACTATTTATTGATTTTATTTTTTTTTGTGGTTGGGGAAAACAAATTTCAGAATCTAAGATAATGGTGAGAAATGTACAAAATTCAACCATCTTATATACCCTACCCAAATTTGGAAAAGATGAAAAGAACAATTGGGTGAATGTTATGGGATAGACCCTTGGGCATTTTTGGAAGCATAAGCGATTCAATGAAGAAAACCGTCATACCAGAAGCCGCATTTTGGTGAACTCAGACCCAGTCAATTATACTGATAAGTGCGTAAATTTTGTATAGATTAGCAAAATGTTGAATTCGTGTTCGATTGAATTAGATCATTCTATCCGTTTTTATGGGGAGACATTTGATTTAATTTGTCATTGAGGATCTGATATAATAATAATCCTTAACATTACTTTTCAGACACTTCTAAAGTAAGATAAATTCATATCGGTTCTCAGGGATCTTCGATTTAGAAATGTTTACAGTCACGTTTGAGTTTCAATCAACTTGCGTTGCGATTAGTATATCCGTTCTATAACCTTACTCGAAACAAATCTTTTTGAAATCATAATTTTAGTATTAGCAATATTTACGTGACGTTTAAATTTACAGTAAAAGTTGAAAAGAGGCCGGAAAATTGTTGTATGAAGACGGTATGTTTTTCATTTGATCAGCAACCGAACTTAATTTTAAAGCTTTACATAAAAGTATTATATTATTAGTATTATACTAATTTTCAAATTTTGCAAAATCCGAGAAAATTTGTTGCAAAAAACTTTAATGTTTTCCACTCGATCTGATTTATTAATTAATAATAAAAACCACTCCCAAAAATAACAGGACTGTTGATAAGTGCAAACGAAAAACGAATGCGTTTATAATTCGCCCAAAGTGAAGAACTGGCTGAAACCCTCCATCAATGATTATGAAATTAAGCTTAGGCTCTTCTATCATAAACTAAGAAAACTGATATTTATTTTGGGAGATTCCGAAGGATGCCATTTCAAGCCACGTCAAGGTCAGATACGATATTACGCTGATAAAAAGTGCACGGTACAACGGAACATGCGGCTGGAGTCGTTAATTCCCAGATATCCATTGCATCAGCTTCCACTAAAAGGGCATCCAAAACTTTAAGTTTTGTTTGTACTTATAAGAATTTAAATTTGTTTTTCCACATTTTCGTTAATTTTTTGAGAGTTTCTATTGGGAGTTATAATTGTAAAGAATTTAATGAATTTATTTTTCTTTTTAGCTACACTCTAGATTCTAGAATAATAAACAAATAATTATATAGTTAGAAGCAAAAGTCGCATTAATTGTTTAGCCATGAGCAGTTCTGAGGTCTATTGCAGTATGAAAATGCAGTTGGGTTGAAAATCACCCCTAATCACATAAATAATTAATTTTTTTATGGCAGAACTTTTTTATACCCTTGCCGCTTGTATTAGAATTTTGTCAGGAAATGTGTAATGCATTGAAGAAAATGTCTCAGAAAAAACTCAACCAAAGTCACTTTACCAAAGTTTAAGCATATTTTATATATTTTGATCAAATTAAATCAAAATTGGACGACTATATCTCATAGCTGCCACTGGAACAATCTGTTACTAACTACGTTTTCTTATGCAAAACTTTTCTGCATGGGTATATAACTTTAGGACGCCGAAGATAACATTTATTTCTTGTTTAAAAATATTTTCAAATGGTTTTTATTTCAATTGATTTTATTTTGAAGTAAGTTCAAATATTTCACCATAACTTGCGTATAACATTAAAGATTTCAAAAAACAATCTATTTTAAATGTTGGCTCAAACTTGCACACAGGTTTTTTATCTGTTAATTTTTTTGCTGAGCGTTGGAAGAGGTTTTTTCACTTTAGAGTTAACTTTTGTTATACAAAATAATGTTTCAAATAGTAAAAACTTAAATTTGTTGAAATATTAATTATGGGCCAAATAGAAAACAAACTAAACAAATGTTAAAAACTGTAAAGTCCGTGCAATAATTCAAGCTACAATTTTGTAGTTTTCCCCATTTTGTTTTGTGTATTTCTTAGCTGTAACTTTGGTAAGGGATCTTGCATTCTTGCAGTTGGCATTTCCGTTATTATCTGTTATTTTGAAATAAAATATCAATTTCTGTGTAAACAACAACAAACGCTGGCTGGAAAATACGCGTATTGAAATGCCATCGTGACGACAATGAGCCGCACAAAATGTACAAATAGCAGCCAGAAGTCATCTGCAACAGCAACAGCAACAGCAGCAGCAGCAGCAATAACAACAACAACAGCAACAAAAACAACAACAATGGCAACAACAATAGCTATAGGGAAATAACAACATCAAAAGCAAAAATATCAACAGCAACAGACTGGCATAAAATATTAAAAACTGCCTTTAACAATGGCATCAGAATCGCCGTCGGCGTTGGCGTCGGCGTCAGCGTCGTCACTGGCGCCAACGATGACATGTCCTACTTGAGTGGTTTACTTAGCTGCCTTATGAAAATATCCGTGCTGTGGGCAAACACACACACGATCACATCAGCATCGACCCTCTCACCCATCCATCCAAAATCCAGCCATACAGCCATGCAGCCATCCAGCCAGCCAGCCAGATCAGCTAGCAAAGATCCATAAAAATGACTCTGGGCCACCAAAAACTGACGCGTCACTGTCACTCACACACAAATGCAACGCATCATCGTCATTATGAGCTCAAAGAGTGCCCTGGGAAACATTTGGCTGGTATAGAAGCAAATGCCCAATATACATATGTACAAAGCTGTTATATATAGAACTTACACTGAGAAAAAGATAGAAGAGAATTTAAGAAGCAAGATATCGTAAATTTAAATTCGGCTTATGAACATGTTCTTGTATATGCCTTAAGATAGATTTTGGTACATCCAAAAAAGTTTAGTTTTTACATACAATCCAAACTGTTTCGGCTTTTACATTCGACAATATTTTCGAAGAAATAAATTTCTCTTTTATATTCAATTTGAAAATTTCAAAATTCTGTATCTTAATGGTAAGTAAATTTAGAACTAGATGAAAAGCTGATGAATTAGATCCGCAAAACCTGGTTAAAATTGAAATTGAAAACGTTTTTAGGCAATTCACTTCCGTAAAACCGTGTCAAATGTGTAAGCCGGAACAGGCCTGAATATATGTAATAACACTCAAACAAACTTGACCTTGCTAGTTCTACAGTTATCGGAATGGAATTCATACTGTTTTTTCCATCAAAGTCTGTTGTATGTCCTTATTAATTCTAAAATTCAGTTTAAAAAGGTTTCCAATTCAAAAACGACCCCTTTTTGTGAAATAAGCACAAAAAGCCATTGATTAAATAGTTTCGAAGTTTTAAAAACGTCATTAATATTAGATTTTTGTACTTGGCCGCAGTCTGTCACTGTTTATACTTGATTTGATTACAGAATCCTTCACTTTTTTCTTAGTGTACATATGCATGTTTTTTTTAAATACACTATAATTTTCTTACATATGTTTTGCTCCAGTGTATGGATGGATATGCATATGCGATATAATCTGTAGCGCGATTTGAGGCAACAGTTGCTACGACTCCAACTCCGATTTAGATTCAGATATTCAGATTGTTTTGTGTGCATGGGCTTGAAGGGTGCGGGGAGGGGCAGAGGCCTAGATGACTGACTAGTTGTATAAGTGCTTCCTTCTTACAGAAATTTCGGGCTCAAATTACAAGGTGAGGCAGCCATGTGGAAGTTGTCAGTCAGTTCGGCGAGTCAGTCTAGTCACTTGAAAGCGCTGCAATTATCAGTAGCTGGCGCTCTCCGTCGTCTCTGCCCATCATATTGAGTATACGCCACATTGTCAGTTAATTTTCGCCTATTCTGCCTTTCAGTATTTCTTGTATAGGGTTTTTGTTGTTGTGTATAGTTTTAGTTTCGGCGCCGTCGTCTGTCTGCTGTCGCCCCGTCATCGTCATCATTAAGCATGATGTGACACTTTTGACCTCATTCCCCCAACCCCTCCTCCTAACTCAACGTTCCTTTTTATGGTAGCGATAGACGCGACAAGAACTGCAATGGTTTGAAGCAATCGATAGCCGATAAATGCGACTGAATGCATTCGATTGATCGTCATACATTTTAATTAGCTATTCGTACTTTTGGCTCACACAAAATGGCAGCTGGCAGTGCGTAATTAATTATTTTACACTCGTATGTTGCAATCGCACACCAATTACAGCAGCAACAGCAGCAGCAACAACAACAGCAGCAACAACAACAGCAGCTAAAACAACAAACATTCAAGTGTCTGGCCGTCTGTCAGACTGACTGCTTCTGTTTTTATATCAAATTAATCTCTCCTTCCACGCATCACACCAAAGTGTTGCTTCCAACTTGAAATGTCCTGCGTTTGAGTTTTTTGGTGGTTTGTTTTTAGCGCGCTTTTCGATTTACATATTTTGAAGGCGACTCAATTAGTTAAACCACAAAATGAAAAGCTGCGCTATGGCTAAAAAAAAAAAGGTTTACATATATTTAAAATTGAATTTATGCACCCTCCTTGGCATAAAATGCTTCTCTCAATTTATTTACGCGTCCCGCCAACTTTCAACTCCAATTGTTGATCTAACATGCAACTCCCCCGAACGAAGCCAAAAACTGAACAGTGGCATGCATCAACAATCAATTGCACACAAAATTCTTTGAAACTATATATTTTGTGTCTTCATAGTTAAATGTTTACAATGAATACGTGACTGTGTAGAAAAAGTAATTGACTGCATTAAATACTTAGAATAGCTTAAATATTTAGAATAGGATATTACAAACATGTCAAAACTAGTTGTTTTTTTTTTTGGGAGCAGAGCTATAGTCCAACTTCTATTTGAGTTTTCTTCGTTATATTTGAATGAATGTGTGAATTTTAGAAGAAATTTATTACGTTTTAGTTGACAATTTTAATATTTAAGGTTACTGTTAACGCAATCAGACAGTGTTTTTGGTGCGTGAGTTTTGATAGCGGATTTCGGTAGACATTATATTCACAAGTAAAACAACATTTATAGTTTTCGAAAGCTACGTGCAGTTTTTGAAATAATTCGCTTTTTGTTTTTTTGTGATGTGGTGTTATGTTTATATACATATAATTATCTTCAGTTCAAGCCAACCCATCAAATAAATCAAGAATTTCATAAATAGAAAATTTAATTTTCAGACAACTTTTTTTGGATATTTCTCATAATTTATGCGTAGTTTTTTTTTAAATTCGATAGTATAACAGTTTTTTTTCAGCTTACGCTCAAATAGAAATATTTTTGTAAAAAAAACCAACAAGTAAAAACAAAGTTATTAGCGTTTTAATGAACTAACACGCTGAATTATCCCATACAAAAAACAAAACTTTGCTTCTCTTTTTCTGTTTTAGTGTGTTTTTTGCTTAAGTTGGGACACTATATAGATTTCATTAAAGTTTTAAATTTGATTTCATTCAAAAGACTTATCAAGTATATATATTTTATATTTACATATATTACTTGATCAGCTCCACTGTACCAGCTTATTGGCTTGACGGATATTGACAAAAGGGAGCACAAAGACTTACAGACAAAGTTGCCGCCTGCCATAGAAAGTTTATACCATTACCATTTACCACAATATAACAAACGTAGTACGAGTAAAACATTTGATGCTCACATCTTGAAAATCTTTTGACTAGCATTTGCTCACTTTTTGCTGTAGAGACCGGAGACGACCAAATGAACCCCATCATTAAGTGCGTAAATGTACTGTAAATAGACAAACGCGTTTTGAATAAAATTTACGAAACGGGAAAGAGTTGCACTTTTGTGGGGGTGAATGTTGTTACTGGCTGAAAGGCTCGGTGGGGGAATGGTTGTGCAGGCAGTGCCAATGTAAATTCCCTGGGCAAACAATAAACCAGACAGCCTCATGCCTCATGCCACTGCCCCAAGCCACATCTGTGCTGACAATTGTGACTGAAACTGGCGGTCAACAGGGCGTAGAATCAATAAACTCTGGGAAAAACGGCAAAGCAAAGAAAACGAGCAATATTATGATAATTTGGCGTGACAAATTGAAGAGACTTTCAGCATTGTCACAATATTTGCAGCATTAAATGAGCAAAGCAAACACTACACACATGCCAGACTTAACCCTTTGAAAGAAGAGAGAATAGAGATTGGAGACTTCGACTACGTTAAAATGAACTCAACAATAGGGTGTAGAAGCTCCAGTTCATGAATTGAACATACACACAAAAGTTGTCTTTGAATTTGAAGTCATATCATAATGCAAACCTGCATAAGAATTTTTAATGAATAACATTTTTCAGCAGGTCCATATTTGAATTTGCTTAATCTAACTCTCTAATTTTAATTTTTTTTTAATATCTTTCATTTCATGAATTCAAAAGGCGCAACCAACTTACCTTTATACTTTTAATAATAATTTGAGTTTAAATTTGTGAATCTATAAATTATGCCAAAACTAAAAATTGTTTTAAATATTTTTATTTCTAAATCTAAATTCTAGTTCATTTTATTTTAATCAACAAATTATGCATCAGAGAACACATTTTTAAATAACAAAACAAAGATATCAAAGATTTCATAGCAAAAACGAACTAATTGACAATTGAAAATACGAGCTTAAGCAGACCAGGGGCGTGGTCAGGCATCTAGTGCTCATTAACGTAGAGGGGGCGCGTCTGCTTGGGTTACAAATAATTTGACACTTGTGTTAATTGTCATTGAGCATCGAAATCCAAGTGAAATATGAGCAACAATCAACCAAATCTTGGTCCATTGTCAAGCCATGTTGGCGCGTCTAATGAGATTTGCGCACAAGGAGTCAGATTCAAAGGAAAGGTGCAACACAGAAGATGTAGAGGATGATGAGGACGAAGGAGAAGATAAAGGGCAGGCAATGAGGCGTCGATGCGTAATTCATAAAACCATTGAAAAGGCAAAGGCAAGCAGGCCCAGGACCTCTGCCTTCATCTCTATCTAGATGCTGGCTTTGTCGTCCTTGTCAGCAAAACAAAGGCGTTCAACATAAGGCGTGGCTGTTGTGGTTGCTACGACGGGGCAACAAGATTTTCGTGCTAAAGAGCCCCTTGCCAATGGTGCTCGCCCATTTGCGGTTTTTGGGCTACGTTCTCGTTCTCATCCTCATCCATGTGCTCGTACTCGTCCTCTGGTATTAACAAAGCACTCAGCAAACTGATTGAAACATTTCCGCTGTTTGTTATTGTTGCCAGAGCGACTGGATTTAGAGATTTTTCGAAACGGATTAGAACCAAAACCGGGACATGCTTTGCCCAGATCTTCTCCAAGGCGATTATTGAAAAACGTACAAATTGCAAATTGTTTTATAGTTTCTTATTGTTTACGCAGCTGGCTTGGCTATTTCTATACTATTTGCTTCTTGATTAGTTAGTTAAGTGCTTGAACTTAAACGGCATTTGTGGCATTTAACTAATTTAACTAAATTGGCTTTGCAATTTACCAATTGCTAGACAATTTAATGCACAAAAAGATTGCAGACAAGTCAAATTAAGTTGATGCCTGATGCTCCACTGAGCTTTTCCATTTTAGCTATTGTCTGTGGCAGCATTTCGAACCTAAAATTGAAAAATCGTATTAAATTACAACACAAAAGCGAAAAACAAGAGATGCGTTCTAAAGAAAATTGAAGTCAAATCAAAATCCCCCCAAGAAAAAACAAAAACATACAAAAATCATGCATTGTGCAAGCGCTCCGATTGAATTATGAATTAATAAAGATGTTTGCCCGCAGGCGAGATTTGGGTTACACAAGTCTAAAGGCGGGCTGCAGGGGGGTGTAGAATGTTCTGGCCAGAGACTGTAGATAGAGAGAGTGTAACAACCCTCTGGTTAGTGTGTTGCCGTTTTGGCTTTTTGGATTTGCACAACACAACAAATCCGTTACAACAACAATCTACGAACAACTTTCGGCTTTTCCTGCTCAATGTGTGTAACTTGATGATGCACTTTTGGTGGCCCCTTTTATTGAAAGATAATTGGGTTCGGAGCGGAGCAGACAGGCATAAAGAGTGCCAGCCCAAAAACGAAGGAACCCAAACTCGCAATTCAATTGAGATTCAAATTTACTTAGTTTGAAAAACAGCCCAACGAAAACTCATTCCCAACTCATGTGAATCAACTTATTATATTACAGTTGGGAATATACTGCCATCACCACCACCAAATCTGTTTCATCATCATCAACAACAACATTTTTATCACCCGCAATAGCCACGCCTCTACCCCTACCCCTACCCATACCCCACCCTTCATCCCGTGGCATTAACGCTTTGACGTGTAAATGTTATCTCTTTTACAAATTAAGCCCGCAACTTGGGCTCGTATTGGGATCAAGTTCGTTCGTTTTGTGGCAGATTTTTTCACAAATCTATTAGGAATCATTCTTCTCCTCCTCCTTCATCTCCTCCACCCTCAACAATCGTAGCAAAATGTTCAACAATTAAGTGAAATTTGAACCTGATGAGCTGCTGTTGTGAATCATATAATGTAAATCTGAATAGATTGTTAGATCAGCAAGGTCAGAAACTGGCATATGAGAAATGTGAGGGTTTGATGAATATGAATATATATTTTAAAATAAACAAATAGATTATTTATTTTTAAAAAATCAGTATAAACACTTTTTTAGTGGGTGATTCAAAATTTAGTTCAAAAATTCTTTATTTCAGAATACCTCTTATAAATATTATTTATCAAATTTATCAAAATTAGAATATCATCAAATTGATTGTATTGACTTGAATTTAACAGTGGCTTGATTATTTAAAATTTCGGGCTAAATAAAATATTTAAAATATCCATCAAATATATTATTTCTAATAAAATATTAATATATCAATTAATTTTAAAATATTTTTAAATTTAGTTAAGCTTAACAACTATGCTCATATTTCTGAAGTTGATATATTTTTTTATTATTTTATTTTAGCCGCAAGTTTCGACTTCAATAACCTATAAGCCAAGAACAGGTAGACTAGATTATTATGTAATTTGATTTTTGAAGTAAATTACTCACAGATAAAAACATTTTTTATACTGCGCTTAACAATTTATACAAAATGTACCTTAAATTCGACTGCATTTTGAAGATCGTCTTTCAAAGTCTTGACTATGCCACGATCTAATCGGTTTAGCTTGTTCAGACCTCACACACACACATAAATCGATGCACATGCCAAGCCAAAATATGATCCTATGCCGAATGGTAAAGGCTTATGTCAAGCGCACACTTAGCTGTCTCCTTGTGACTGAATCTCCATATACATATTAAAATACATTCGTTTATATATACAAAATATATATATATACATATGTCGACGATATCTGAAGCAAATCGGCTTAGGGCCAAATAATCGCCGTTTGAAAATAAAAACACGCGCATCATCGACACCATTCGAGTCCCGAGCTGCCATTGATTATAACAAAATAACAACAACAGCAACAGCAACAACAACTGCAACCGCTTCGAATTCCAATTCCTATATACAGTGTCCAAAATAAGTTTGCGAACACGCTGTGTTACATTTTTGAGAAAAAATAAGCCAATGGTATAGAATGCTTATGAATGCATATAAACAAAATTAGAATATCCTCTGCAAGGGTATAAAAAGATTAAGTAAATTGAATATGTATTTGAAAAATGTTACATATTAGAGCCTAGCACAAAAACAATTTGAAACGTCAAACGAGGCATTCATACACTTGTTTGTATATGAAATTTCTCGTTTTACCGAATGTAACAAAGTAAGCATTGTGCTCACATTTGCTAGAACGAGGTACTTGTTTGATATTCAAATACCGGTCAGTACAAGCCTGCTCGAATATCAAATCGGTACAATAGAATACTTGAAATATTTGAATACCGAGTCGGTATACCGACTTTTTGCTTATGTCATTTCGTTTAATTTCAAATTTGAATTTTTGACACGTACTACATATGTATAAAAAAAAACCTATTTTTTCGATTTTAAGCAAGTAAGAATGCTCTAGTCGAGTGTGCCCGACTACGAGACTCCCTGCTCCCAACTTGCACTTCAATCAGTTCAGCGGCAACCCAAGCAAGCAGCGCACTGAATTTGTCCAGTGCCTGTAAAACTGTTGATTCTGCCTGTTGAGATGGGGTTAATAATTCTTTCATAACTTTGGTGCCATTTATCCGATCGTAATGAAATTTACGCAACCGATCAACATTGATTAAACATAATCAAAGATTTATCTTTAAAATTGTGGCTGTGGGAGTTTTTTGCGATTTGCGGGGATACTGGGGGTTGCATCCGAAATTTGAAATAAACTTGATCTGCGTATGGTATACAGGAACCTACATGCCAAGTTTGATGTCTCTAGCTCTTATAGTCTCCGAGATCTGTGTGTTCATACGGACAGACGGACAGACATACGGACATGGCTAGTTCGTCTCGGCTGCTGATCAAGAATATATATAGTTTATATAGTCGGAAATGCCTCCTTCTGTCTGTTACACACATTTGTAGTACTTTATAACTCCTCTTTTCCCATTTTTAATGGGATGGACGGACGGACGGACATATAACAAACCCAATATACCTTTTTTTCTTTTTTTTCAAAAAAATTAAAGTTATTATTAGTTTCTGTTTACGCTAAAGATTTACGAATATATGAAAACATTTTTAAATAAAATTAAGTTATTTATAGCAAAGACCATGTTGTACGTAAACTTATGGTGCACACAGTGTGTGCATGCCACAGATTTGGATCTAAAACCTTCGGCTGTCAATGTATTTTCCATTTGTCGCCTCTAATGACATATTTAAGGTGTTAATCGTCTCATTGCAACGTTGGCAGCGGATTTCAGAGCATTGTTTAAAGCGCAGACACACATCAACACACACACACATATATATATGTATATATATATGTTTATATGTATGGCTAGGTATATGGAGTAAATATTGATGTTGCGATTATGGCTATTGATGCATTGACAATGGACTTTCCATGCATTATCCTCACCAACGATCTGGCTCAGGCTCTCTGTCAGTTCCCTACCCCTGCCGATGCCGCTGTGTCCGTGTCTGTCTGTCCCGTCTATTAGTTGCAGCCGCCTGTATATGGGACTTTGGACTCAGTCAATCGTATTTGGCTTTATGGCGCATTATCCCCCTAAATCGCAAACAAAACTGCAAACAAATTGCCGCAGCAAGCCCAAACATAGCACCTAGCTTAAGGCCAACAACAATAATAATAATAGCAACAACAACAGCAAATGGCCAAAGGCATTAGACAAAATTGGCAAATGGCCTCAGCACATAACATTCATGGAAATGAGCCGCTAAAGCGACGCTTTTCATTGCTTCCGACATCGATACATAAATGTACCGCTTGAATAGACCATAATACGAATGTTTCTAATCTGTCTATGGCAAATCTATACAAACACACACACACACACACACACCACACACTACCACACACATACACACAGGAGCATTGACGTTGAATGAGCGGATTGTGTGCGTTAAAACTATAATCCTGCTAGACTAAAATGATAATATTGTGGTTTTTCAAAAATGCATCATTATATGATCACGGTCAGCAGCAGACATTGGAATCGCTTTTTAAAAAATATATGCATTTCGATTTGCATAATTTGACAAAATTATATTTTACGAGAAGTAGGAGTAAGAAGTTGCTTTAATTAAAGTTAACAAAGCTGTTTTGTTTCCAATTCTATGCTAAACAAAATTCAACAAAAACCAAATAAACACTAATTAGAAAGTTGCTGCTGCACAGTGTGCTATTATTATAGTTGTCAATTATTTAAATGATTACTTTAATGATACAGTCCAATATATGTATGCATTTTGTTACGTGTATCAAATGACCTTATTGTTAATGCAAACTCTCAGCGTTGACTAAGTACTCGGCAGATTGTTTTATACAATTTCTATAGCAATACGGTTCGAAAGGTTATATCTATATTTAGAACTACGCGTTTACGCAATTTACACCAAATTTCCATTTACTTTTATATATAAACTTTTATATATGTATATACATTTTATATATGCTCTCATATTTAACGCGCCTGCGCATTCCCTTATATACATATAAATATATTTGTCGCTAGTTCAGCAGCTGTAACACCACTGTGCTTGCTGCTGTTGCTTGATTGGCCACGCTTGCCTTGGCCAATGCGCGTCAGGCTATTTTGAACTGCTTGCAAGCAGCTCTGTGCAGCATGCTTGACGTATTATAAGAAGCAGCAAAATTTCATTTGAGGGAAATTTTGTTAATCCATTTCCCTGTTGCTTGTTTTTTTATGCCCTTTGCAAAAAGAGGGTAATTATTATTTATCCCAAATTATGTAACGCATTGATGGAGACAGTTCCTGAGCTGAGTTGGTTTTTCTGTCATTTTTATAAAGATTTTGTATTTTTTCTGCATAAAAACTTTCTTTATACATAAATTTCCCCAATATCTATTTAAATCTGCCTTGATTTAAGAAAGTACTACAAGATCCTTTCCTACGCATATCAAAAACTGGTTCTTTATAAACTTACCCATAGAATATACATTTTGCTCTATAAAATGCAGTTTTAACTAAAAAGTAAACAATTTCTTTTGTTGTTTGTTTTAAACGATTTTTATTTTTAAAAAAATTAACATGCCTTTTATTGTTGTAGCTATAATTATAATTACTAATTAAGTAAATGTTTTGTTTGCTTGGCTAAGTTAGCCAGCATTATAATTGTTTTTTATTTTTGATTTACATAATATGTAATTCTATTAAAAATTCAACATGAAAGTTCAGCTAAAAATTGCTCAATTGTTGCCATTTTTAAACGTTTAACGTTTATTGATTTCGAAATTGCATTTTTTCTATTCACAACTTCGCACTTTTTTGCGTCTATTAACAATTTGATCGTATTCTAATTAACAATATTTGAAAATGTGTGTAATGTTTAATAAAAAAACAAAAGAATAGTACAACTAAATGTTTATACGCATATGTTTATATTAATATTTAAGTTTTTAAAAATTAAGTGAACACAACAAACCATTTTTTTACATAAAATAATTGGCTAGAGTAGAGCAATGCATATTAACTAAAATTAAGAGTATGTATGTGTGTGTGAGTGTATGAGTGTATGAGTGTGAGTGTATGTGTGTGTGTGTGTATAAGAAATATGTTTATTTGTATGTTTAAAATGCAAGTGCTGCAGGCCCTGCCATTTAGTTGACTGTGCTAACAAAAATGAACAACAAATTGTATTTGATATTTTTTGTTTTAATTTTTAAACCATAATCTTTTAACTAATTGTCTAGCTTAGTGAAAAAACTCAAAAACCGTAAAAAAAGCAGAGAATAAAAATTAAATGAAAGAAGTTATTGTACAAATTATAGAGAGATAAGTATTATATGTAATGTAATTTTTTGCGCTATCTCAACTCTAGAAATTTGTGAACCTCATGGACGGATGTTTTTTAATCTGAAGTAAAATTGGCGCACAGCAGGCTCATCTGAGGTGCATACAACCCCCGAGTGACGTCAGCAAAGTGTTTTACAGGATGTTAAAAAGGATGTTTTTTTTGTAGGATTTAGAGGTTTAGTGGCTTAGACGGGGTGTTGAGGAAGTTCGAGTTGTTTACCACAATTTTGATTTACACTAAAGTTAACTATACTATATAATCAACAGTTTATCCTTTCAGTTTTCTTCATTTTTTTCATTATTTTTTTGTACAGTGTATACGCAAACGTGCTCGTATCGTATATAGGCATCTAAGGCATAGTTTTTTATTTAAACAAATTACTCGTACTTATTCATTTCTGTTTTTCTTTTCTTTTTGTTTTTGTTTTTTTGTTTTACCAATTATTTACAACAATTTCGTATCACATTTGCATTTTTGCTTTTGTTTTCCTATTTGTTTTTATACAAAAAAAGTTTTTATTGCTTTGCTTTGACACAGACGTACACACATTTTGGAAGTGTGTATCGTTTGTTGTATGCAAACTTTTGAGCAGCACTGTGCGAATTTTATATAATTTTTTTTTTAGAGAAAACTTTCTGCTTTTGTAAAGCGCAATTTTCCATATTACAATTTCTTTTCTTCTTTGTTACTTATTGTTATTTTAAATTTTATAAGTTAGTTTAACTAAGAGCTAAGTAAAAGGTACGAGTATATAATAATATAATTCTTAAATTGTTTATCTCTCGCTAAGCTGCTCTCTATGTGTGTATCTGGGTGTTTCTCTGTGTGTGTCTATATGATTGCTAAAACTGTGTCCTGGCTATAGATAAAATTTTTCTGTGTGTTGGTTCTTTCATTCTTTCTGTTCATTTGAGTCGGATTATAGTTTATTCGGTTTATTAGTTTTATTTTTCTTAATTAAATTTATGTTCGAGTTGGAATTACTTCGTTACTCTGGATGGTAATAACAAAACGGACGAATAAACATAACTAAATGAGCCACTTATTCGTGAACGAACTGAACAGATCCTTTTTGAACTAAACTACAATGTACAACTCAACCTGTGTATGTACTGTATTGCATATAAGTATGTATGTATATATTCGTATATATAGTTATATATCTGTGATTATAATTAAACTTTGTTTGCTGTTCTATATAAACTCTGGAAAACATAACAAATTGAAAGCCCTTAGTTATGGTCATACATATGTATTGATGTGAAGAACGAGTATATGGACAAAATGTGCACATATATATATGTTTGTATATATATATATATATATGAAATGCCTAGTTTAAAACCATTGGACACCTTTGAGGCGTCATTTTGCGTAGCTACATGCACTAAACTGACGTTTTGGCTTACGTTACGTAAGACGTTTCACGTATTAACGTAAGCTAACCTGCCAGTTAAACTGGCTGGAAATATTTATTGCCTTTTTTGTATACTTACAAGTTACACAAAACTACAGACTAAAATTGCGTAATTAACACTACATAACAGGATTGGGAAGGTTCTCTCAACTTTCAACTTTTCAACTTCATCATCATATTTTCATTGTTCTTGTTGTGTGGGATTAGGTAACTACGTAGCTCTCATTGTTTTTTTTTTTTTTTGTTTTTGATTCAATATTAAAATCAACGAATAATCTATTAACTATAACTGTTAATCCTTGCATTTGCTCTGAGCGTTAATGTTCCTCTCGAAATTGAGTTATTTAGTACTCTATTTTTGCGTTTCTCATTTGTCGAAATATTTTTTCTTTTGCCTATGTTTCAAGTGGCCGGCAATTCTCATTTGCCGACAAACTGTGGCTGCTATTGATGGCTTTTGCTTAAAAGATGCGAGTTGAACTCGTAGACATTGTTGAGCTGCTCCCCGCAGATGTTGCACTTCCACGGATTGCTCTCGCAATGGCAGCCCTTGTGCAGAAAGTAGAGTGTCTCATCCGGAAACTCAATGCCACAAAAGTGACATGTAAGTATTTGCTTGCGATTCAATAATAAATCACTCTCTTGACCCGTTGATGTGATCGTCCCATTGCAAATGGGCGTTGAGCTGCTTCCATTGTGGCTGGCACTAGGCGTTGTGGTTGCATTGGTATTTGCACCACCACCACCAGTTGAGCCACCGCTGCCATTTATCATATTCTGTGGCATATTCTGCAGCTCATGCTCGAGCGGCGTGGCGTTCCTTGTGATGCGATTGTTGGCCTTTGCGCAGATTCGCCGCTTTAAGTCCTCGCGCAGCAGCGATTTAAGTGGCGAGACCTGCAAGAGAGGTAACAAATTAGTTAATGTTTATTAAGATTATATTCCTAGTCGCGATTTAAACCAAGTGTTAGTTTTCTGTTACTATCGTTACTATCGCCTCTGGATATGTGTGCCATATTTTATTGTACATTACAATTCTAACATTTTTGTCCGATACAATCAATATTTTTAGCTTTCACTATCGCAACTATCAATTGATATCAAGCTCTACTGTCTTAAGAACTATTACAATTGTACTTTTAATATGGATTGATACTGAAAAGTTGATCAAATCAGATATCGGAATATTGAAGTATATAATTGACACATTTAGCTTTCTTACGGGTCTGTTCTGTTTTCCAGGTACTTTTCATTCCAATTCCTTTTTAATTTTGGTGTTTCTGTTTTAAATAAACTAACATCCATTTCACTATTCAATCGATTTTTTTGGAATTCAGGCAATTATTCAAAAAAGCTAACAAATTCAATTCCAAACTAATGCAACAATCGGAAATGCAAACAATTCTTTAGGTATACGTATCAGAGTTGTAAAAGATTCAATCGGAATGAAACCAAATTTTAATTTAAGTTTTTTAAATCATATTTAAATCAAGTCACATTTTTGCTAATGCAACGTCAGAATGATTCGCTGGTTCATTCAGAAATGATTCATTCTTTTACAGCTCTGATATTTACACATATGAACTAATCCGAAAGTCGGTACAAGACTTTACATTCAAGGTCTGCAGAGTCACTAAACAAATTTTAGATAGTTTCGGGCTTGTAACTTTTAAATTTACTAGACTAAAGTACCGCACAGCTACCTTAATCAGTGAGGTGATTCTGTTGTTATTGTTGATGTTGTTGCTGTTACTGTTATTGTTGTTAGAAGCAAGCTCCGTATCGCTGTTGGCATCACAGGAAGCATTGCCATTGATCGGCTCCTTTTTGTCCACATCGTCCTGCAGCGGCTCCTGTCAAAATAGAATAGAATTAAACACTGATAAAAGATTGAAAAGCTAGACAGAAAACTTACCTGTTTAATGGGTATCAGACTAATGGAGGGCGTTATGTGATTCTCATGATGGTGATGATGAGAATGATGATAATGGTGACTTTTTTGGCTGCCGCCACCGCCGCTGCTGCTGTTGTTGCTGCTGCTCAAGCTTGCTGTGGTGCTGGATGTAATGGGTGTCGCCTTCGTATTGCAATCCATGGGCAGATCCTGTGGTGCGCCTAGAGACACCGTTTGCGTTTGGAGTAAAAGCGCATGTTCCTTGATCTTTTCACAATTGCTATTCGAGTCCAGTTCATTGTTGTTGTTGTTGTTGTTGTTGTTGTTGGTGTTATTGTTGTTATTGTTGTTGTTGCCCTGTAAAGCAGATTCACGCAAGACGCAAATCAGCTAAGCGCTCATAAGCACAGCAATTGCAAATAAAAGTTGAATAGATTTTTTAAAGCACTTACATTGAACAGCTCCGTGTTGCCATTCTCATTGAGCGTCGAGATCTCCACGTGCGGCGTCAGAAAGTGCATGGGCGGTGTGGCATTCTCCAGCGAGCGTAACGACTCCCCACTATCACTCTGATGACTGGCAGGTGCCGGTGGCTGCTGTTGTTGCTGCTGGGGTATTGTTGTCATGGGAACATAGCTGGCAGCAGCTGCTGCTGCCGCAGCGGATGCCTGCGATTCGAGTGCCAGAAGCAGTGATGAGGTGCCACCGGGTCCTGGATTATCCAGATCGATGCCATGACGATTGAAGAAATGTATGCACAGTGATTTCATGGAGCCAGCACGATAGCTGCACAGCGGACAGGTTTTGACCAGATCATGCTGTCCAACATGCTCGTTTTGGAAGTGCGCGCGCATCGCAATCTGACGCTGGAAGCCGCGATTGCATATGGGGCAATGGTAGGGCAGCGTCTTAGTGTGCGTCGTAAAGTGTTCGGCCAGATGATCCTTGCGAAAGAAGCGCTTCTGGCAGACGCGGCACTCGTATGGCTTAACGCCCGTGTGCCGCATCTTGTGGCGCCGCATATTGGCGCCATTTGAGAACTTCATGTTGCACACATCGCATTCAAAGACCTTGCGCGATGCACTCGCGCTGCTGCTGCTGCCATTGCCCGCCGGCGAGGAGCTGGCCGATGAGCTGGAGCCATTGCCACTGCCACCACCACCCGCATTATCCGTGCCGGGCGGATGTTGTTGCTGCTGCTGCTGCTGCTTGCCGATGTCCATGTGACTAACGCTCATATTCTCCGGCTCCTCATGCTCCTCGCTCTTCAGACGCACCGCCACCGCTGCTGCTGCTGCCGCCTGGCCCGCCAGACACTGCACCACATGCAACAGCAGCGACGCTCGCGAACTCGTCTCAAAATTATCACAACGCTCGCAACGGAATGTCATTGGCGGCGAATGCGGCCCTGTGCTCAAATTTGTTGGCGTCGGCGTCGTCGTTAGCGAGCGCGGCTCCGGCTGCTCTGATTCCGATGCGGTTGCGGCAGCTTCCTTTAAAGTGCGCAGCGCCAGCGCATTATGATGCAGCAGCGCTGCCGTCGTCGGCGTCATATCCACAATCAGTCCTCCAACGTTGCTATCCTTGAGCACCAGCTCCATGCTGTTAGCTGCTGAGCTGATCGTATCGGCCATCTGCAATTGATTAAGGTTTTATAAAGGAGTTGTAATCCAAGGGTTGTGAAATTCCTTATTCAAACCTATTTGAAATAAAATTGAACCAGGCCAAGTTCTTAAATCTTTTTGAAAGCTTGCTGAGTTATGATTCTAAAACACTTTTAAACCGGTTCAAAAACAGTATCTAACTCAATTCTTGATAAATGTTCCACTGTCCGATCTCAGAAACTAGAAGAGCTAGAGACACCAAAGCTTTCCTTGTACCATACGCACATCTATTAGAAGCAGAAGCTTGAATTTTGGAAAAAGTTTGAGCAGCAGCTGAAGAAGCAGATAGCACAGTAGCAGTCTTGTTGCAAATGCTGATGACTCAGATTCAGACTCAGTTGCAGTTGCAGATCCTGAAGATGAAACTGAAGCAGAAGCCGAAGCCCGATTTATTCCCAAAGTAAAAATAAATAAAAATAAGATTAGAACAAAAATAAACTAAACAAGAATTCAAATAAAAATAAGAAGACTTGTTCACTACTTGAATACTGAGAAGCTACTGAAATTATTTAAGAGCTGCTTTTACTAGTCGAACTGAAGCTATATTTCACGGCCTACTAAGAAAAAATTAAAAAAAAAAAAACAAGAAATGTTATCTTTGGCGTGCCGAAAATATATACCCTTGCACAAAAGTTTTGTGTAAAAAAACTTAATTTTCAACAGATTTTTCCTATGGCAGCTATAGGATATAGTCGTCCGATTTTTATGAAAGTTGGTCAGCATGTATAGTATGTACTTTAACTGATGAAAGTGAGCTTGGTTGAGTTAAGTTAAGTACAAAAACTTATTTTTCAACCGATCGTTCCTATGGCAGCTATAAGATATAGAAGACCGATTTCGATGAAATTTTGTCATCATGCATAAACTGTTCTAAAACATAGATAAAGTGAGTTTGGTTGAGTTATCTTGAAAAACAAAAAAGTTTTCATACAAAAACTTATTTTTCAAGCGATCTTTCCTATGGCAGCTATAAGATAAAGTCGTCCGATTTTTATGAAATTTGGTCAGCATATATAATATGTACTTTACCTGACGTAAAGTAAGTTTGGTTGAGTTATATTGAAAACAAAATAGTTTTCATACAAAAACTTATTTTTCAACCGATCGTTCCTATGGCAGCTATAAGATAAAGTCGTCCGATTTCAATGAAATTTAGTCAGCATGTGTAATATGTGCTTTGACTAAGGTGAAATGAGTTTGGTTGAGTTATCTTGAAAAACAAAAAAGTTTCTCGTACAAAGCCCTATTCTATGTACATGCTGGAAATTTGTAACAAATTTATCCAAACTTCAATTGAAACTATTTGAAATATTTAGCAGTTGCTTAACTGTCTAAAATAAAAACAAGTAAGAACGTTGCAGTCGGATGCACACGACTGCGATATACTCTTTTTTCACCTCTTTGCAGAGTCAGAAGGCGTGGCATTGTATTTTTGCTCAAATATTTCAAGCTTTACCATAAATTTAAATTTGGTTGGGCCCTTTCTACAGGTTTGGGAGAAACAAACATTGATCGATTGCAGGGGCGGGGGTGGGAGTGGCCAAATAATTTGTATCCAATCTATTTAATAGGGCAACTGAACTCAACCTGCAAAATTTGGTGATTCTAGCTAAAGGGGTGTCGGAGATACAGACTTTGGTTATTTATGGGGGCGGAGGTGGGCGTGGTCAAATTTTTTTTTGCAGATCAATCAAAGAAGTGATAAGTAGCCCTTGTGCTAAATTTGGTTGCTCTAGCTGTAAAACTGTGGAAGATATAAGTTTTTGCGGTTTGTGGGGGACACTTTGTCTGCCTATGGTATGTATATACCAACATGTATACCAAGTTTGGTTGCTCTAGCTTCAAAACTGTGGAAAAAAGTGGAAAAAACCTGCGTTCATACAGACAGACGGACGGACAGACGAACATTTCACAAACCCAATATACTCTTTTTTCTTTTTTTATCAAAAAAATTAAAAAAGAGTATAAAAATAACTAACAATATACCATTGAACTATATGCCAAATTTTGAGCATAATAGCTAAATTACATTTAAAGATATAACGCTGAACCACTTTGAAACTGGTTCACAAAAATAAAGTTAGCTGATGTTTAAGTACAGCATCTAATTGCAGGTAATAAAGATTTCAGCCAAGATGGAAATTGATTCGATAAAAACACTTTTTGACAATATTATCAAAACTATAAATCGAAATATTTCAAATATTTGTCACCTGTTTTAAAGCAGTCAGATATTTTAAGTTGAATTGAAATCAAAAAGCTGCTGTATTAAACTAAAATTGGGGTCAGCATCTGGAGAGCAGTGTTGTTGCAGCAATTTGGTGACTATGACTGAGTGCAAATTGGCCAAGAACGACGACAATTGGCATTATATATATACATACACATACATATATACAAACATAAGTTGGGCCTGTAACCATTTTGGGCGGCCGCCATGTTGCAGCTGCCCCGTGCGCGTTCGTTCTATGAAAATACCAAAGTTATTGAGGCCAATTACTGGTCTTGCAGGTGGGCAACACACACACACACACACACACACACGTAAACACATACATGCACACGATCACAGTTACAAGCCACACCAATGTTAGCTCTCAAACAAAAAGTTGAGTTGAATTCTAAAAAATGAGAATCTACAAAAAAACAAAAGCTGATGCTTAAATTGGGAGTTAGTCATTTGATTGTCTGTCAATAGGTCAAAGTTAGGATAGTTAAGACTAAAACTAAACTAACTAAGCTAAACGTAACGAATCGACAATCATTTTGTTAGCGCTGTTGGCCAAGTTTGGTTGTTGTTGTTGATGTCTTGTTGCAGCTAATTTGTGTTTGTTTCGACCTTGAAATACATGTGGATGCATTAGCATTAGCCAGATCACAAAAGCCAACAGCCATGGACGATCATCATCGAATTTCCCACTTTTGCATATACTTATAGCACATATACACACATACATATACATATGTATATACCTGTCTGCATTCATCTTTGGGGGCAGGTCATACAAATTGAGGGCGAGTGGCATTTCATCATTTGTAAGTTCAAAATGTGTGTCGGTTTTTGGGGCCATCTACTTTAGGCCTATTTCAAACTATAAACATATCCAACATACAGCTACATTTATGTAAATATAGCTTCAGAAACACTTTTGCGCCCTCAAAAAAAAAAAAACTTGATATAAAGATACATAACAGGTTTCATTTATGCCCTTGCCTAGTTACTGTCCTATCATTTTGTAAAGAAATGTGTTACAGCCTAAATCAAACCTTTTGTAAAAATCTATATAATTTAAATATGTATAAGCTCGTTTAATAAATGTACGCATTTTAATTCTGTTGGCTTTAACAAAACTTAATATAAGCTATTTTTTGTAGTTGATATCAAATTCTTGTATAAACTGATCTAAATTAAGCTAACATTCAAGTGACAAAGGAAAAATAAATATCCTTAAGCATGACTCAAATTTTCGAATTCAGCTGATGCGGCTGTGAAGTTTTTTTTTGTTTTTTTTTTTGGTTTGATTTTCGGAAAAAAAGTTCAAGCATTGGTTTACCAAAATTTAAAAGGAACTTGAAAACGAAAGCTATTCCTAACAAAATATCTGATCCAGATCAGTAATATACTATATGAGCTCCGAGATTCCGACATTTGCCTGTTCCAAACTTCTACAAAACTTAATTATGCAATTGAAGAAAAAAAGTTATATTATTAATTAAAGGGTATTAAAAAACAAAGCGTATTTAAACTTCGCTAAGCTGCAAAAATATTTTCACTCAGTTTTTTGCATTTTGAGTATGGGTAATTATGAGGTGCTTTTGGTTGTTTGATAGTTTTGTTAGTTAGCTGCCCAATGGAGCCATTGGGTCAAGTTTTAAAGTGCAACTGGGTCACACAGCTACGCTGGCAGCGACTCTAGGCGCTTGGGGTGTCCCGCATTTTTGCTCATTGTTCCCAATTTTGAAAAATAAAAAAAATAAAACCAAAAAGCAAAATGAAAATAAGCATAAAGCTCCTTTGCTTTTACAGCTAACGAAATGAGAGCGCACACGCAAACACACATAAACACACACACACACACAGAGATGTGCTTGAAGCAGAGCAGACATAATTGGAACAGTTTGAGAGCCCTTAATGACGCCGACTGCGACGGCGACAGCGACGTCAACGTAAACTGCGATGCTAAGTTTTAGGCCAAATTAATCTTTTGCATGGCTTTAAGGTGTTTAGCTTAACGCACGATTCAAAAATTCAAATTCAAATGCTTGTTGATAAATCATTGCATTGTGCGGCGATATATAAACGTTACCATTGGTTAATCATATGCACGCATCGCATAAAAGACCACATAACATATTTGACCTTAACAGCATTCGCCTACCGGTTTTCTAGTGCCCATAAAGATGAGCGTTCCCCCTTTGCTGCCCTCTTTATCGCGCCCTCGCTTGCTCCCATTCATTCGCTGCGAATGAGTCAGTCGGTCGATCGGTTATTGCTTTTGCTTTTGTTATTGTTTTTGCTTTTGCTTTTGGTCTAGCTTTCATCAGCGCGTCAATCAATGAACCATTTCCAAAGTGTTCCCCCAATAAGTCTGAGTCCGTTTTGATTCTAATTGTGTGTGTGAGTGTGTGTGTGACATGTGCTTGGCGACGTCAACAAGAACAAACAAACAGGCACACGAGACGACAACGACGTCGACGTTGACGCGTTGAAACAAACCACTTTCCACGGTGACACACTTTTATGCTACGTGCTCTTTTGCTACTTTTGCTGCTGCTTTTATTACAGCGACGTTAACGTCGACGCCGCAGCGATGCCGGCAGCGACGCTACTCCCATAATAGAAAGTGGAACAGGAATTTCCCTCCCATCAATGCCAATGCGGCAGCAGCAACAACAACAACAACAACAACAACAGTTGCTGCCGCAACGACGATGATTTCATTTTGGCTTGCAGCAGCGAGCGCCCGTCGCGCTCATTGCGAAACACTTGCCACGGCCAACAAGCAAATGGCAATAACAAAAACAACAAAAACTCACACACACTCTTGCGAGAAAAGCAGGCAAACAGCAAGAAAAAAAAGGCGTACAAAATAGTTCAGTTGGGGGCAGCGCCAAACACTGCTCAGCTGAGCGCCAAGAGCAAGAGCAAAGCAAACACACACATAGAGAGATAGAGAGCGGGAATTGGGAAGAGTGGGAAGAGTTAGTTCAATGAGTGCGCTCAATTCCAACTGGGAATCAAGTGGACATGCGGCATGCAGTTTTGTTTATGCGCTCTCTCTCTCTCTCATGTTATTGTTTTCATATTCACATATTTTGGCACTCAGTTTATTAATCCCAAAACTTGACAAAAACGGCCAAACACTTTAATAAGAATTTTGTTAACAAATAGCAAACTTTCTTATTGATTTATCTAATTGGTTGCATTTGATATGTGAGCATTAAAACGGCGTGAATTAGTTTCTAATTGATGGCAAAGTCAATTGGCCCGTTCCGTTTCGTTTCGTTTCATTCCTCTGCGCTCTCTTTGGTAAGTGGCACTGGCTGGCGTATAATTTTGTGTTTTGTGCTGACCTAATTATACGCTCATTTTGATTCACTTGATTTTCTCTGCACACACACACACAAAGTTTCGTCACTGCGACGACAAGTGGAGCAGCAGCAGCAGCAGCGGCAGCAGCAGTTTGCGGTGGCGGCGCATTGGGGCAGGCGACCGCAATTTTTTGTGGTTACTGGGACGTACATTATTGGGCTTCCCATACATCATACATATGTATGTATGTACGTATCTATGTGTGTACATATATGCAAGTACTCACACGCTTCTTTTCGCACTCTATTTATGTTTTGTATCACTTTTCGTTCTAGTTAATTGTTAATTGTAAATTGCATTTGTTTATGCGTTCGTTTTTTGGCTGCTGCGTTCTTTCTTGATCTAAACACCTGCGCTGTGTTCCCACGAATTTCACTGCGCGCGAATTCTTATTGGATCAGACGCTAACAGAAAAGCGTCGTCGTCGTTGTCTCTCGTCGCTCACGTTGGATTCCGATGCCGATGGCGATTACGATTCCGATGCCGATTCCGCTTAGCTTATTGGCGCTGGCGTCGACGACGCGCACGAACGAACTGAAATCCAAGCAAACTGCAATATCTGGTGGAAGTACAAAAAAAAATATGTGTATGACAGCGACGGACCGAGCGTCTCTGGCTGGTTGACTGGCAGTCTCAGTTTCTGTTTTGTTTTGGGACGGAAATGCCAGTGGCGTAGTCACAGCTGCATTTCGCCAGGGGCTAAGAAGGCAACACAAGCTCAAGTTAAAAATTAAGGTGTGTGAGCTTAGCTTAAAGGCAAAATCTTAGTGGGATTTTCTTTTACATAATGACAGTGGATAGCAACAGAGACGGTAACAAACCGTAAATTCTTTTGAAGTTAAAAACCTCCAATGTACCAACCATTAAATAATGAATCAGTTTTGGTATATTTGCAAAAATGCCTCGAAAACCATTTAGGCCTGTTCATATTTCCGATTTCGTTCAATGCATTCGGAATAATAATTATTAGCTGTTTCCGAATTCCGAAAATCGATCGGAATACAAAGTTTTTGGTTTTGGTACAGTTCAATGAAATCTATTTTCAAAAATTTCTTTTAATATTGCTTTTTTATTCGAACAGGAACCCAAAATCGAAAACGATATCTATTGAAAAGTTATTGGAATTGTGATCAGGTTTGATTAAGTTCACGTGTATAGCATTTTTATACCATTATTATAAATTTGTTACGAAATGTGACAATAGTGACAATTAGTGGTGACGTCTCCGACCCCACACAGGCCCGTCGGAAGGGGATACAACCACGGGCCCCCTTGCCAGCACCTTAATAGTCATACATTTGTATGGGTGAAAATCCGGGACCGGGGGGAAAGACCCCGTACCCCAAAATTTCTTGTTTAATATTCACTGAATCTAAATTAAAAATTAAGCTTAACTGATACAACTTTTTTAGCAGATTAAAAAAGTAGGCTAAATAAGTGATGCAATTTATTGTGTCTTTACATAAAAGTTAAAAAGGAATTCAAGAATTAATTTACAATATACATATAATTACACTTAATAATATTGGATGAGAGTTGTGAGTGATACACTTTAGCACCCCCCTTGCATGCGATGCCACTGTAAAAAGATTTGCCAATCGTTGGCGCGCTCGAGCTCTCAGTCGCAGCAGCAGCAGCAGCAGTAGCAGCAGCAACAAAAACAATACGCAAACGACTGGCGCAAGCAGCAGAATTTGAAATTAGGTCAACAGGTTTTGTTGGTAGTGGGCCTGAAGAGCGCTCTGCGACTGCGGCCTATTCGTATGATAGTAACTAGAGTGTGCTGCTGCTCTTGTTGTAGTTGTTGTTTTTTGTTTCTTTTTTCATTTGGTTTGCTGAGTTTACCTACGACCTCGGGCTGTCGCTACCATCCGGGCATACAACACACCGCATCACATTCAAACCAAACACCGACGTCGACGCTGACGTTGACGCCGACGCAATATGCGTTCGTTTATTGCACCACAGTTGCAGTTGCAGTTGCGGGTGTCGAGCGTTTGGGCGGCATTTGCTTGTGCGGGGGTGGGAAGAGATGCACAATTTGAGCTTTTTTTGCATACAAACGCACACATAAAGCACGCTGTGTGCATGTGTGTGTGTGCATGTATAAATTGAGCACACGGCATGGTTAGAAGCAAATGAAGGAGGAAGACGTGTAGGAAGAGAAGGAAGAGGAGGGAAGCGTAAGCTAAGTTGCGCCCGTTTTCATTACATGCGATAGATCTTTGTGCTCGTGCATGTGTGTGTGTGTCTGTGTGTGCGTGTGCATTTGGGGGAAATTGTGTGCGTCAGTTTGTGCAAAAATTGTTGTTTTTTTGCTAGTTGGGATATTTAAGTATTAATGTGTGTGTGAAAAACTGGGTGACATGCACATGTACTGAAATGGAAACCCATATGCAGCGAATAAGACCAACCAACAGATGTGTGTGTGTGTCTATGTGTCCAACTTGAATTTGTTTTCATTTCATTGCGTTTTGTCCATGAGACTAACAGCAAGAGTTGCCACATTGCCACATACTTCTTAGTTGGTTTCTATGTCACAATCAAAAACACACACACACACATATATACACAGATGCGAATAGGTAAAAGAGACAGACAAAATGAATAGTCGTAATGAGTGAGCCATAGAGTCGCAGCAGCAGCAGCAGCACCTGCAAGCAGCGCAGCGCAGCAGCCGCAGATAATCCCAGTAGAAATTGAAACTGGCTGCGGCAAGTTTAGAAACTGGTATAGAAACACACATATAAAGGCAATCGACCTTGTAGGAGTATTTTTTTTTTATATATTTTTTGTCTTGGAGCGCGCGCACGCCCGTAACTGGGCCAACGCGATTGCACTGAAATCAGGTGGGCGTGACGTAGGTAAATGTTGGCCAATGCATATATGTATGTGTCTGTGTGTGTGAGTGTGAGTGGGAACATTTTGGAAAGCAAGAAGCAAAGGCAGAGGCTGTTGTACCCTTGGACGCACCATAATCCACATTCAAAGTTTTCCAAACACACACACATACACATACAATATGCCTTTCAAAATATATACATACATATGTAAAGCAACCAAAATAGCCACATGGATTTTCGTAAGAACAACAACGACAATAGACAACAACAATAATGGGCCTTGTGTTTGTTCTTGTTGCTGATTTTACCTTCAGCGCAGCTGGAATATTTCGCAAGAGTCTCCGAAAGGCGTTTGTATTTGGCAATTTTCGGATTTTGAAATACCACAAGGTGCATTCTAACAAGAAAATACCCACACACACAACACACACAAAATTCACATCGACTTGCAACAACAAAGCGCTGCGCGCTCTCAGCACTCACACACACACACGCACATATACACGTACACTGCAATTCTTGGCTTGGTTGTTTCTCAATGGAAGTGGTGGAAGTTTTTCTTGAGGGGGGCCCGGGCCGCGCAAGGTGCAGCAGCAGCAGCAGCGGCAGCAACAACAAACTAACCTACACTCCGCTCACCCGACAACAAAACGCGCGTCTCTGGTAGTTCTGTGTAGTTGCTTCTGGAGCGAATGCAAACGCAAAACGAAAATTTCCAACTCTGTATTTGAAACGTAACGAAACGGAAAGGGCAAGCGCAGCGAGCAAAAGTTTAAAGCTTAAATAATAAACAACAATAATAATAATAATAAAAGTAACGGACGCACACGCGTTGCCCACATCTGAATGGGCCAAAAGACGAAACAACACTGCCGACGCAGCCGCCGCCGCGACGGCCGCTCTGCTGCTGCTGCTAGTGTTGCCTCTCTGTGTTGCAGTTTCGAGTCTCAGTCCCGCTTCAACTGCGCGCGCTCAGTAAACAAGTCGAAGCGATTTCGACGATTCCTCAAGGCCTACAGATTTAGGCCAAAAAATAATAATGTACAAGTAGCTTGTTGGTTGGATCGGTTTTTTTTTGTTTTTGGAGTCGGGTCGGTTTGGTTCGGCAGGCAAGCAACGAGTTTGCAGTAACAATTGGCCGTCTGCTATTTGTTTCTTACACAAAAACTGCAATCGTTCTAATTGCGCAACTGTAGACCGCCATTGCGATGCAATGATGCGAAAATATTATATTTAAACTTACCGCCACTTTTGAATTTCAATCGTTATCGTTATCGATTGATCCAGCTTGCGGCACAACTGTTTACTGCACTTTACAATTGTTCTTAAACTAACTTTAAACAACCAATTTATGCATACCAATTATAAATCACGCTCAGTCATTTTTAAGACTCAAAACTAATAAACAAAATGTTCTTGTCAACTATTACATTATTTTATGTCCTGTTTACATAAGCTGCGATGCCGCCTGCGCCATAAACAAATCTCATTTGAGTACTGCTTTGTTATCGATGCATTCGATTTCTTAAATTAACAGACAATTTTACCAATATTGCTTTTATATATTTTAAATAAATACTTTTGGCTTATGAGCTTATAATTTTTTCAAGTTTCTTTCTCATACAAAATATTCAAATGTTATCGCTTTTCACCATCATCACAAAGATTATATTCGATATTTCATTTTCTTCGTCGTTTACCAGCACTGTTTAATTTAAGTGCGTTCTCGCATTTACAGGTACTGAGGTTGGCTCCGCATTGAAAATTTGTTTACACGTGAAAAATACGAGTTAAATGTTAATAATTAGTGTTAAAGTGTAGTTATAGCCTACTTGCACGTGTGTACGGTGTTTTCCCATTAATAATTAACTGTTTTACAACATTTAAATCAAATTGAAAATTTACAATTAGCCCGCTGTCTGGAGCCGCAGTCAATATAATTATACTCTCCATTGGTTTACATAAGAGTGAAAGGGTCAGCTAGTGTGTTATATGCAGAAATGGCGTCGAAGTGGTGCACATGGCCAACTAGTCGGACAATGCCTGGTTTGCCAATACAAAGAATTAAAAAGAATACGCCTCCAATTGAAAAACTCATTATCGATTCTGATAATGCAAATAACTAATGCATTTTATGTTTTTGTATTAAAAACAGCGAATGCTCAACATATTGAGTGTACACCATTTTGTCCGGTTTTCTATTCCGCTTTCTGCACATCATTCGGTTTCAATGCCCTCCGCTATCAGTGTTGTCAAATATCAGCGCGCTGCTAGTGCTGTGCAATGCAACAATTCTAACCCAGCATACTATTGTTTTCTTTGTTTTTTTATATTGATTGTTTATAATTTACATAACATACGAGAGGCTAATATGCATCTAAATATTGCATGCATTAATTTGCATAAATATTTAATTTCATTTTCGCTGAATGAATATTGCTTTCGCAGCTGGCAACGCTGAATTTGTGCCCGCAGCAGCGTTAGAGCGAACGAGACGTCGCTATTGTAATTTAAAGAAAACCGAACACAAAGCAAAGTCAAAAAAACCGAAGCGAACAGGCCAAGAGTTTATAAATCAATTTTTTGTGTATGCAAGAGCTGTGCATTTCATACCGCAAAAAAAAAGGTATTATTTTCTCATCTAATGCAAGTGCAATTTGTTTTTTTGAAATAAATGCACAAATTTCATTCTAGTGTGTTAACAAGTGTAAGAAAAGTAAAGTTTATTTGATGCTGTAGCTTAGGTTCAAGTTGGCTGCTAAAAAAGTAAAATTAGTGAGTCCATAAAATGCGGTGGCGGAGGCGGCGCCGTCGACAGCGGCAGCTGCTGCGTATGACAAAGCTTTGTGATATGAGCAAATGTGACGACGAAAATTGTTATTAATCGCGTGAAATTAAGTTAAATGTGAATAGAGCATAACAAAGAGATGAGCATAATGAATGCTATAATTTAAATGTCTTTTAACTTGTGACAGACAGTCAACTTGAAAGCATCCCTTGTACCCCTACCTCCCTCCCACTGACATTGTCAGACGTCGATCACGTACCGCTGCCCGCATAACACCCCACCGCACCCTCCCCTATATTACCTGTTTGCGAATACACACCCGCCTCTCTCTCTCTTTTGCTTGATGGCGTTGCTTTTGTTCGCTGCTTGCTTTATCCTTCCGTTCGTCTGCATTTCGTTTTTGTTATTCTAAAAATTCTCTCGGGAGTTTTATGCTGCGTTCTACTTTGTTTCGTGCGTGCGTGTGGCATCTTTGCGCAAGTGTGTTTGCATGAGTGTTAATGTTGGTGTGTGCGCGTAGTATGTGTTTGTTCACGTTCTTTCATTATTCCATTCTCTTTGATTAAATGTACATTGAACTCAGCTGGGCTGCCTGGTTAGCGGTTATTTTTCTTTTCTTTTGCCATTACACGACCTGACCTGACGTCTTTCTTGTTCGTCTTGCTCTTCTCTTTACTTACTTTATGCGCTGATGACACTTGTTAGTTTTTCGCTGGTGTTTGTTTTTGTGCGTTGAGCTGTGAGAAAGCGTGCGAAAAAAGCACAAAAAACAAAAATGTTACGCGTTTAATTTTTCTTGACTAAACATATTTCGTAATGAACTAGTTTTGTGAACTATAAGGTTATTGGTTTATAATTTTTAGCAAGGTTCTAGTTCTGTCAGCTTAGCAAAAAAAAAACCACCTGACGAATAAGGCTTTGCTTGTTTTAGCTAACAAGTGTAAAGTGATTTGAAAAAAAAAACATGCTTCTGTAAATGAGCTAGTTTTGTGAACTGGCAACATACCACTTAACGAATGATTTTTATATTTATATCAATTGTTCACTCCCACAATGCAAATGAATAACTAGGAACTGTCATTTTATGACCTCGTTTTATGGATGTTCGTAATGAACTAGTTCTGTGACCTAGAAACGAGCCACCTGACGAATGAGCTCTTGCTTGTTTTTCTCGCTCTTACATATAGCATAGAGTCTATGCCATAGACAATAGCCCTGGAATATATATATGTATGTATAAGTATATATATAAATATATATATAAATATATATATATCAGTAGGCAACGCTTTGTAATCTTGGCAAGAATCCAGTTTTGTTCAAGTTGTTGGTTGTTATAAAGTGAAATCCTGTGTGATATTTATCAAAATCAAAGTCTTATTTCTAATTCGTGGCATTTTACAAATTTGCATTTCGTTCTTGCAGCTAATTTGTATATACAGTGTACATAGAGATGAGCACACAACAAACTCGTTCTGGAGGCGGCGGCGGAGGAGGCGGCCGCACTCACAATAAAAAATCAAATTCCGCCAATTTTGGCGGTGGTGGTGGTGGAGGAGGTGGCAACAGCAACAATGATGCAGGAGCCAACCATGCCACACATGCCGCAACGGTGAACAAAAAAACCGATGCGAACAAGACAGAGAAACCAGAGAAGGCACAACCAAAGGCCACTACGGAACAGTTGCGCATTGCCCAGATAACCAATAGCAACACAACAGAGGATCCCCAGATCAATGAAAAAGTCACCCTCTTGCTAACAATGACCCAACGTTCCGAGGAGGAAGTTTGCTGCGCCTTAAATGAGTGCGACTATGACCTGGAGGCGGCAGCCAATTTCTTGATTGAAATTCTACCACAGGTGAAATTACTTACTAATATCGATTGATTGTTTATAACAAACTTGTATATTTTTTATAGGGCGCCTTTGCCAAGTACGAGAAGAAGCGCAAGAATAAGGTTGCAAGTGCCGTTGCGGATGGCGCCGGCGGCGATGGTGATTGGGCAGATGGCAACGCAAATGCGGACAGGCGCGAAAAGTCACGCAATCGCAGCGCCAATCGCGGTGGCCGCGGCGGCACCGACAGTCGTGGATGTAAGTTACAATCTTCAATCAATCATGAGTGTTAATTATTGTAGGTTAATTCGAGAAAGGAGTGCTTAAGGTTCCGTTTAATTTAAGTCCCATTCCTATATAATTTTTAAGTGATATCCTTTGGTTTGATTCCTTATCAGCTTTTTAAAGTTGTTCTTGCTCCAAACTTTTATTGTATATCATTTAATCTGTATATTAACCGATATTTTAATCTGTTGCAGGGCGCGGCAGAGAGTCCCGTGAGAATGAGCGCAACATGCGCGAATCTCGTGGTGGCGATCGCGGCGAAGATCGCGCCAATGACAACTATCGTGGGCAGCGCAACGGCGGCGGACGCAGCGGACCAGGTGGTGGTGCTGGCGGCGGCGGTGGCGGACGTGATGGTCGTGATGGTGGCGGAGGACGTGACGGTGGTCGTGGTGGCGGTTTTATGTCGCGTCCAGGACGCGGCGGTGGTCGCATGGGCGGTCGCAGTAGCGGACCTCGTGGTGAACGGGGCTTTGGTGTACGCAGCAACAATCCCAACAACGAGGATCACCATGAAGTTGAGCTCTGGGACAATACCATAGCGCAGAATGCTGAAAAGCAGCAGCAGCAGCAGGCGCACGACGATGCCTGGGGTGACTGGAACAACGAGGAGTACGAGGGTTCGCTTAAGGACAGCAAAGTCTTTACCACGAGCAATCTGAATACTCAGACAGCGGCCAGTGTTGTCAGTGGTGGCGGTGTTGGCGTTGGGGCGACGGTAACAAGCAGCGAGTTGTCTGCGCCACCAGGTTTGGAGCATCATCATCATCATCTGGGTGGCAGCAATGTGGCACAAGCAGCTCATCTGAGCGCGCTCGATGACAGCAATAGCAGCACGGCTCCAGCAACAGTTGTGAGTTCTGCCACAACGCCGATGATGCAGTACAGCGCAGCGGTTAGCAACCCGCCGCCACAGCTGCAGTCGGTGGTGAGCACGCCAAGCAGCAGCCAAGTGGCAAGCGTAAATCCGTTGCCCTTGCCCTATGCCGGTAACGTTGCCGCCGTCACCGCTGATACATTCTCAAGTGCAGCGTCGGCTGCTGCAACATTGGTGCAACAAGCGCAGCTGCAACAACAGCAAACGCCTCTCAAGCCATCGGCTACACTCTCAGCGGAACAATCTCAGTATTTCAACTCGTTGACGTCGCAGGGCGCCAGTCCAACTGCCGCAGCGGCAGCCGTTGCAGCAGCAACCGCGCAGCAACCTTCAATGTCTGGCGTGTATGGAAGCCAGAGCAGCAGCGGCGTCCAGAGCGCCAGCTCCCAATATCCAAGCACATACGCGAATGTGTTTGCCTCGGCGCCCGGTTCCGTTTCCGTTTCCAATTCAGCTGTGGGCGGCACACAAACCACCAACGAACAGTCACAGCAGCCGCAGGTGCGTCGAGCGCGTGTCAAACTGCCACCGCCATCGAAGATACCAGCGAGCGCTGTGGAGATGCCTGGCGACAATGCTGTCAATAATATTGGCTACTTGGATGTGCAATTCGGTGCCATGGACTTTGGCACTGACGACAGCTTTGATACGCTGCCCGAGAAGTTCAATTCTGGCGTCAGCATCGATGCCCAACAGCAGCAGCATCAGCAGCAGCAGGATGACTATCAAAGCAAAACACAGCAGCAACAGGCAGCGCTCTCAGCAGGACTGCAAAATGCGCAAATTGTGAGTAGAATAACACTAGGAAATAAGGCCCCAAAAGAGAAAATGAAATTAGGAACCAAATTTGGGGTATTACTTTATATCCAATTTCACATATGAAATAAGGCCGCAATGCGATGAAAGAAGGCCTACAAAAAACATTAAATAGGGCCCTTAATTTGGGGTATTATTTCATAATGAAAATTAGTTGTGGGTCCTATTTTATTTCTTATTTCATAATGAAATAAGACCCCAATTTTCGTTAGGAAATAAGGTCCCAAAAAAGAAAATAATACGCCAAATTTAATTAAAGATCGTTATTGTTTCCTGAATTTTTTTTTGGGTTCTTATTTCGCAATAGATAACAAAACCTAAATTCATTTCTAATAGGAATAAGCTTATAACTTTCTAATCAACTCTCCTACAATTCCTCAGTTACAGGGTGATGCGTTAAGTGCAGCTGGTTATGCAGCACGTGCAACGGCGCAGCAACAAAGCGGCAATGCGTTGGATCAACTAACCAAAAACGATCCCTATGGCCATGGCCAAGCGGTCAGTGGAAACAATGGACCCACAGCGTATCAGAACGCCTATCAGAGCAGCGCAGCCAGCAAGGTGGCAAACAGTGGCTATCCGACATCGGCGTCCGTGCAGGGCTATAATAGCAGCAGCTATGCAAATGTGCAGTCGTCGGTGGCAAACAGTTATCAGCCATCTAGCTATGGCAGTTATCAGCCCAATGCGGTTAACTCGATTAACTATCAACAGCAGCAGACGGGCGCTGGTGCGCAGAATGCGACGGGCAGCGTTGCCGGCGGCGTTGCAGCGACACAAAACATTCCGATCAGCGGCAGTGGGGGCCAAAATAGCTCCAGGTAAACGAAGAATTACTCTAAATCATTTTGCATTGCTTTATCGTTTATGCTGTTGAAAACTAAAACCGTTATTAACTAACGTTTTGCTGTTAACAAAATGCGCAGTTTTAATATTTGGAAAGTTAATTATGTTTTGTTTTTGTTGTGTTGATTGTTACCTTTTTCTTCTCTTTTATAACTCCTCTGTCCGCCAATCCACCCATCAACTAAACTTTTACATGCAAATAACAGCGCGAATGCGAGCTCTGCCTATCTCACATCGGGTTATTCGACACCACAAAGTGCTTACCAGTCCAGCCAGAGTGTTTATGGCAGCACTGGTCTCTCCAACAGCAGCGGGTATGTATATTCTAATCGTAGCCATCTCTTAGCTTCCATATCTCTGCCCCCACCATCTTGTGACAACTCCAACTGAAGCTGGCAAATCAATCGATATAACATGTCTGAATATTGCAACTCTTTTATCAAAACTATCGAGTGTTTTTCATCTCGAACACTCAACTGCTTTTAACTATATTGAAAATCAGCTTTGCATTTTCAGTTCTTAATTTTTTTTGTTTATCGCTTTATTTGTTGGTTACTTGAATATATAGTCCAAAAGTATTTAAACAAACTCATATTATCTTTTATACTTCCTTCAGATCGATTAATAAGTTTTGATTGTGGCAAAGACAATCAACAGCTCAGAATCGATATTATCGGTATTCTCTGAACAAAATTTCAATGCCAAATCTAAAGCAAAAAGTTATGCTTGTTAAAAATCCACAAAGACCTTTCTTCTGAAGTTTCTAAAATAGATTTTAAAAAAGAGTGTGTTTTACTATGTTGGCTAAACACCCATAATACATACTTACAAATATATGTTCATTCGTTTTGTTTTTGTTTCGGTTAATTGCAATTTAACGCATTCAGGTTTGCTGGCAGTGCAAGCAACTCGTCCTCGCAGTATGTTAACTTTAGTGCTAGCGCCAAGCTTAAGGATGCAGCTACAGGTGGAGCTTCAGCGCATTACGACAGGTGAGATTTACATATATAAATATATATATATGCATATTTCATACCTACACTTTAAGCCCGCACGCTCCGTATTTGCAACAAATGCTAACAACTAACTTAACCCATGTGTAACTAATTCAAACTAAATTTTGTTTTATTTTTTATCGACAGTGTCTCCACCAGCAGCGGCGTAAGCAGCAACAGCGCAAGCACTGGCAACGGTGCAGCGGGCGCGGGGAGCGGTGCGCCAGGTGCTAACCAGGCGGTTGTCTCCAATAGTGAGTCAATTATAAATCGACTTCAAGTGGGAACCTCAATACCGCTCATTAACTTGTATTTTAAATCACAAAATTTAATTGTCTAACGTTCAAAATCAACATTATGCTTTGACAACATTATGAATGTAGCAAAATTGTTGAATATATGTGTATTAAAATCAATCACATATACAGGCCTGTTCTACACATTCAATTCCGATCAAAACATTCGGAAACAGAATTATTATCTGTCCTTAAATCCGAATATCCATGGCAAATTCGGTTTAAAAGCAACCCATCTTTCAAAAACAGGAACAATTAATATATCATTCCAAAAAATATAACGAACAATTCTTCATAACGTTTCGCGTGTTATCGTATGTTTTTATACATTTCAGAGTTGAAAAATGTTAATTGCTTTTTAAATATCAGAACAATTTTGATTCCAAATGCTTAAATCGTTCTTGCGGTCCCTATAAAATTGAATTTGATTGCATGAATACGAGCTATAATTAATAATTATATTTATTTACAGCCAACAACAATGTAAGCGGCAGCAGCTCGGCCAGCAGCGTAAAGGCTGGTGGCAACAACAACAGCAGCAATGTGGGTGTAGTTAGCAGCCAGGGCGTCAACTCTATGGCGGGCGTAAGTAGCGGCGTTGGTGTTGGTGGCGTTGTGTCCGGCGTTAGTGCGTCCAGCGTTGGCAGCGGCGGCGTCGGAGTTGGTGGTAATAACGCTGTATCTGTGGCAGCCGTTGCACAAACAGCGGCGGGCACCGCAGCAGTGCTGGCCTCGCTGACCAACAAGAACAGTAACAGCAGCAGCAACAGTAGCGGCAGTGGCGGCAACGGCAGCGGCGGTGCTACAACAGGCAGCGGCGCCGGCGGCGCAGGCGGCAGCAGCTCAACTGGTGCTGGTGGTGCTGGTAGTGGTGGTGGCAGCGGCGGCAACAGCAGCGGCGGCTTGGTGCCCACCAACATCCAAATGGTTAGTCAATATATTCAGACTGGATTGCCATACTATCAGCAACCAGTTTATTCCTACGAGGAATTACAAATGATGCAACAGAGAGTGCCACATGTGGTGAGTTCATGGAGAAAAGCAAAATGCAATAAAAAAAATACAAATAAATCAAATACAAAAAAAAAAAAAAAAAACCAACAATTCAATGCAACCAATCAAAATCAATCGAATTCAAAAAACGTATTCAAAATTCCATTACTCATAGTATACATATATCAATAAATCGATATCGAAATCAAACTCAAAATCAAAACATAATACATATTTAATGCTCAGCGCATTTTCTCACAGACGTTGCAGCTGTTACTCTTAACTGTTTTTTTTTTCTCAGTGTGCATTACATTTTCCACATGTATTAACAATTTAAAAAAAAAAAAAAAGTAAAAAAAAAAAAAAAATAATCACAATTGTGTGTGTCGATGTATGTGTGTCTGTATGTTTGTATTAAATAATATTGACAAAATTAATTTCCAACTTTGCACTTTATTGTTATTGTACTCGCATCTGTCCTACCAATCCGCTTCCAAAATCAGTCCATCCTGATCCCCAATATATATATATATAAATATATACATTAATTGTTGCTTTGCACATCCAATTGAAAATTTCCGAATCATATGAATCATCAACATTCTGAAACATTGGCATTTCATTCTTACGCTCATTAACAACAAAAGAAATATTTGAATTTTGTTCACATTCTTATTATTATTGTGTTTCAAAATTCAACTATTTCTACAACGCATCATCTCCTCTCCAACTCCACGCTCATTATTATCATTATCATTAACATTTTATTTAACTTTGTGCTTTTGGTTCATTTTTATTTCTCTTTTCTCATGGCACTTTAACAATATATACATTAACCATTATTTTGTTTACTGTTAATACATTTGTTTAGCTTCACAGCTGTGCCAGCTGTCATGATTTCCATTTAATTACATTTGTGATGCCCTGGCTTAACGCCTGTGCCCAAAACCATTATTATTATCATCGCAGCTTATTTCATTATACTTGCTGCTTGAACAGTTGAACAATTTTGTGCTAACTTTGTTTACTTTCGCTTGCAGCAAGGCTATTACGATCTTAACTACACGCCCACCAGCCTGAACGCTGGCCGCGACAATCTGGGCTCTGTGGCATACTCAACCATGACTGATGGACGCTTTGCTCGCACCGACAATAATTCCAGTCCTGTTAGTAATGTAAGTCAACTTAATCTTTTGATTAATCTTCCAGACGTATAAAAATATTATACTTTAGCCATTTAGATGAGATGTGTTTAAATCTGCAATTCCAAAAAAAGTTTTTAAACAAGTTCGAATTTTTTTTATGTTCAGAGTCTAGTTTTAGCTATTTAAGACGAGCTTTCTACTTAAAAAAACTTTTATTGCTTAAAGCTGTAAAGAGCTTGCCAAATAAATTTTTTTTTGATTTCATGAAGCTTTAATGAGCTTTATTTGTTGTCGTATTTTATTGCAATGTCAAAGCAAGTAAAACCACACATTTATATTGCTGAAAGCTTTAAAATGCTTGCCAAATATAATTTCTCTGATCTCTTATTCCACTACATGTTAATAGCAAGTTGAAATTACGATTTGGACACGAAATCAAACTCTTCTTCAAGTCCTTAGTCAAGTTAAGAGAAGCTTTCAGCTTGAAACTTATTGGATTGTGCGGAAGACTTTAAAATAATCAAACTAAAAGCTATTTTTCAAAGCAATGTCACATTCGGCAGTCCTTTGCATGTTTAAACAAATATTGAAGTATTTATAAAAGCTAATTGATTAATATCCCTTACAGGTATCAAGCACTATGTCGCAACAAGCTGGCTCCAGTGCGCCCATGCTGAATGTTCCTTATGCTTATTTCTATGGCGGCAATGTAATGCCCGGCGGTTTCCAGTATGGCACACCTGCCATCTATCCCGTAAGTACAAATACGACTTATTGAAAGAAATGCTGTTTTAAGTAGAGTCAAATATGAATTCGTTTTAGCAACAAATACCGGCCGCAAATACCGCTTCTGGTGGTCAGTTTCCGAAGCCATCGTACAGCGCCGGCTATGGCTCGACCAGTTACGATACGCTCTCACAAACCACTCAGGATTATAGCAAGGGCGGCTACTCGTCCAGCGTGAATCAGCAGAGCAAAACGCAAACGGTTTCCAATCAGCCGCAGGCTGGTACTGGCTCCGATCTGACCTCATCGATGTACGGCAAAGGTCATGTGGCGCTAAATAAGGTCAATGTGCGTATTAAATATTATTGATTGTACTATATATTAATCGATATATATACATACATGTAATTTGATTAATACAGTCGTATGAAAAGCAGAGTTTCCATTCGGGCACACCGCCACCATTCAACATGGCCAACACACAAACAGCTGGCGGCACCTCGGCCCAACCGTATGGCATGTATCTGCCAATGCCAGCGGCCGGACATCACAATATGATACACCAGCCCATACATCAGGTAGAGTACAATTCCGTACATCAGCCGTTTATTATTACAAATGAAAATCAAAACATACAACTTGCATATAATAATGAAAATAATGACAATGAAAATGACAATGAGAATGATAATGAGAATGAGAATGATAATGGAAATGAAAACGAAAACGAAAACGAAAATGAGCAAGCGTGGCATCATCAGAATCAGAATTTTCAATCGGTTTTTGATATTGCTATGGCAGGCCACAATCAACAAGTTAATTTTAGCAACAATCAAGATGATGATGTCCGAGGCATTACGTTTTTCGCAGAGTGAACTGAGCCTGAACTGAACAGATTTGATCAGAACTAACCATAAACGAATTTGATCAAATGAACATTATTATTATTAGCAACATTAGCAAACTATTAACAATAGCAAAATTAACAATTCACACTACATTCATAACATACTAGTACATACATATTTATTGTTAAGACAATTTATTTCACTTAACGATCATCTCATGATCTCTCCATGTGATGCATGTTATTTTTTCTGGCCATTGATACACTTGAATCAAAATTAACTATTAGTTTTACGTGGGTTTTCTACTTATTTTGTTTACATTTTGTGTTGTTGTTGTTGGTTTTTCTCTTTCCTCTTATTCTAAATCACATAAATTAACAATTAAATCAACACTCGCAAAACTCACAAATTCAACTAGCACTTGTCGCACTATTTTTTATATCATAACCTTTTTCTTTATTTTCTTTTATTAAGTATATTCATATATATAAGGCTGCAAACCGCTGAAACTATGGTATGAACTGGTTCTTTGGTTCTTTGTATGGTTGTAATCGTAACTGGAATTTGATGAGTTAGAAAAAACATTTTTCGGTTCACACAACGATTCGATTGAAATACTAGCGTTTCGGTTTATGGTGGTTCTATATCAGAGTGGTTTGTAGTAGAGATGGGCACGGCATAGAAAATTCGGTCCTCAATACGGAAACCTTTTTATTTTCTTCATCGGATGTTTTTTGAAATATGAAATTTTGAAGGGAATTCATGAAATGTCTCAAATGACATTGAAACCTAATAAAACTCGTTAAATTGTTGACATTTCACAATTTTTTCGAAGTTAACATGATATTTAAGACATTTCAGGAATTTTTTTTTATTTTATAATGAAATACAAATTCAATGCCGAGTTTAATCATAAAACGAACGGGATTTTTCGCGACAGTTTCTGTTCTAAATTTCTATACTGTCCAATCCGAATATTAGTGTGTTCACCTAACCCTCGCAGTGTCGCAGATCGCAGATTTTCGACGGTCGCAACAACAACTTGCACTAAAATTCCATTCCGCGCTCATCTCTAGCTTGTAGCCTTGTAAACATGTATTAACCTCCGTAAATTTGTAGCATTAGCTTAGTTATTGTAGCTAACAAATATATTCTATAGTTTTGCATTTTGTCATGTTTTGATATCTTTAGTAGCTAAGCTTTTGGGGTAATTTGGTCTATCTATAAAAACTTAGTTAGATATGCGGTTGTTATTGGTTAAGTTAGCGATGGTATTCTGCAAATGAAATTGTGAAATGCATGAAATTGTTCGATTGTTTGACTTTTTTTCTTTATAATTTCTTTTGATTTTTTATGGGACAACATTAGATGGACGGCAGGATTCATAGCTCATCCCGCCGGGTAAGTTTCCTTTGTTGTTGTATCAAGTGAACAAAAATATTTTAAAAAAATGTAAAAAAATAAACAAAATTAAATCCTTTCTTTTCGTAATACTCAATGTACAATGTATATATATATAAATATATAAAACTAACACATTTCATGCACGCACATGCACCTACTAAATACCATAAATGGTTATATTATCTAGTATTATAGTACATTAATTAGTTTGCATTTAGACATCATTTGACAAACTAAAAAAAGGACTTTTTGTAACCCATTTTATCCATTTGACGGATACCAAGGTATACAAAAAAAAAGAAGAAAACGAAAAAAGCAAGTGAAGGTTTAAACAGAACACTCATGCATATCACTCTGCAGCGTACATTTTAATTCTTATAAATATATGTGTGTGTATACATAAATATCTATATCATTAAATGTGTGTATGTGTAACGTTTTTTTTTATATTATTATTAAAATGGCAATGTTTTAAAGCCAACTGTTATAGGGGTATTCACGTTTGAGCAATGATGAGTTGATGACTTTTCAAAAGTTAATCTGCCATTTTAACGATGATTTAACATTAAGACGCTTTTTACGTTAATTGCTCGTTTGTAGGAAAGAAGTGACGCGGAGCAGGCAAACCCTCTACGACACTATCCCACAAACAAGAACTTAACGAAAAAACTTCATGAGATAAACGTCTTCTAACAGTGGATTAATACTTTGCAGTTTCTTAGTTAAGTTTTTATTTGCAGGGAAGTGGTAAAGCTCTCTAGAGTTTTTCCCAGATAGTAAACTTTTTCGTCTAAATATAGTTTATATATTTTGTTCAACAAAAAACAACAAATTGTGTTCACCTAAACTGATCAAATTTTGTAAAAATTTGGTAACACTTGAAATGTTGTGACCAAACTGCTCAAACAAATTGTTTTTGAATGTAAAATATAATCTCACCAACTCATCAACTAACCTGCTTTCTTGAATACCCTAAAAGTATATATGCATTATTATATGTGTATTAAATTCAAAGATGTTCAACAATATTATTGCAAATATTTAAAAATCGTTGTTTTGTTGGGTTCGTTTGCCCATTTGCAGGACTCGAACAGCGCTGGACAGCGTCAACAGTCGAGCAGCCAGTCAAAGTCGGCAGGCAAACCGAGCTACCCAACCTCGTATTGGACCGGACAGAACTAGCTTCCGGAGCACACCATTTGGCGGCCACTGCAGATAACTTTGCAGCAGAGCGCAGGACGAGCGAACGATTTTTATAGCGTTCGTCCTGCACCAACAACACCCATTCACATTTATAACACTTATAATAGTCCGAAAACGTTGCCTAAAACAAAAACAACAACAATAATAACAGGTACTACTAATGCGACCACTACAACAACAGCAGCAACATCAACAACAACAACAGCTGCAGCAGCCACAACAGCCACAAATCAGTTATTAATGCTTGTAAAGGAGCAAAATGAAGAAGAAGAAGAAGAGCAAAAACTATATAAATTATCCGCAGATTATGCAAGAATAGAAGAAGCGTCACAGAGCGAGAAGCATTCATCTGATGATGAGTATCGAATGTATGAAGATGAGAGATCATATTTTACTTAATAAGAAAAAAATGTTTTTACTACGAACGCACCGCAAGGCGTCGTCGCGTCGTCGCCTTCTCCTCTTCCTACTCCTCCAATCGCTCCTAACTGCTCCATGCACAGCAGATATAAACAGATATAGAACGTATCGGAAAGTGCAAGTCTTTGCAACTTTATAAAGTATACCAACCCCTCATTTCACAATCATGCTAAACAAAAACACACACTCACACACAACACACATATATATACATACACGCATAAAACAAAAATAAATGAAACAACAACCAAAACAAACACATATATACACATACCCAAAACATACCCTAACAGACAGCCAACATCTGCATATACATATAATAAAACTATACCAAGTACCATTTTTCATATTGCATACAAATAATTTACAAAGATAAAAGATAACAATTATTAAATATTAAATGGCGTAAAACGATTTAACAGATTTATAAGCGTAAGATGAAACAAATACAAAAACAAAAAACAACAAAACAAACAAACGTAACGTGAATGAGAAAACATACAACAAACAAACAAAAAAAATTAATTATTGTAATCGGTTTAAACTTATGTGTACTGTATAATTATAACCTTAATATTTAAATTAAATACAAGAGAAGAAGATAAAAGATACGATTAAATCCAAACAACAAATGCAAAAAAAAAAAACGAACTTTGTCTTTTTATCAGAGGGGTATTCTAATTTTGAATGCATTTTTTAACCAATAAATAATCAGGAGTTCTGAAATTTCCTTTAAATGTTTCCATTATCACTTTGGACAACACTTTGCGGGTTTAATTTACTCGCATTTAGTATTAAGTTCATGAACAGCAATAAGGAAGTTTTGAACATTGAAAATTTCACCACCTCAAAATTTCGGCGGAAGTGGAAACCGGGGCAGGCCTGAATGTATATTTTTGATCGGACAGTAAATACATATCGTCGCTTTCCCGCAAATGTCTCGTATGTCACATTCTGAACAAAATCGTTTATATGATTTAACATATTAACGGCGGATTTTTGCATTAAATAATTTGTTCTAAAAGTAAAATAAGTCAATTATCGTTACGTTGGCAAAATTTGGTAGCAATGTTACCAGCCAAATCAATGAAAACTGAAAACAAGAAAAGTTTACTCTTAAATTTCATAAGGTTACATACAATACTTTCGAGGAAATGTGACGATATATGAAGCTCAAATAAAAAACCTGGTTTAAAAACTTAATAATTGACAAGATTTTAGTTAAGATCAGATAACTATACCATAAAGCTTTCATTCCCGATACTCAAAAAATAATCGGTTATTTTTGTATTTAGTTTTTATTTTGATTGCGACAAGTACAGGCTAATTGAGTATACGAGTTAAATGGAAACATATAAAGCATTTATAAATTACTGGCTATGGAGCAGCTTATTGAAATCCGCGTAGGCCGATTCCAGATCGAAGAGGAACTGGCGAACCTGTGCCTCAGTCAGTTCATCGGATGCCTGCATTTCATTCAGAGTTGCCAGCCATTTGTCCACCTTTTCCTTCGCATCAAAGTCCTCGGGTATGAGGGACAAGCGATTCATATTATCAGCCAAATCTTTAACATCTGGCTGCAGTGCATCCATTGTATTGATTTGCAAACGCAACTTATCCATGATCGTTATAAACAATGAAACAATTTCAGCAATGCATTTCGACGTATTTCCTTTGTCATCGCGTATGGTAATGGGACGATCTTCGCGTATGCGTTCAAGCGCTGCTGGACAGTCGAGGCGGAAGCGTTTGACAAATGTGTCCACTGTGGGATACTCATCGCATTGCACCTGCTTAAATGCAATTTTGTATTGCACCAGATGCTTGGAGCATGCTGCTGTATACTCCTGTGGTGTGATGCAGTCCCGAATGTACGCCTTCTCCAGCTGTTGGATTGTGTTTATAATTGCATATAAATCGGCCATATTGTCGTATTTCTCACGTTCACGAGCATTACGAAATAGTTTGACCTCCTCGTAGAGCTCAGGGCTTTGTTCCAGCATTGTGATATTTTTTTATTGTATTAAATCCAGAAAGATATACGCGAAAATTAGCTCAGATGATGTATGACGAAGAACGATAATATTTGTTGATATCAAAACCGATTGTTACTCGTCATCGATGGCACGCACTGTTTCATTTGTACTTGGTATCGAACGCAAAACGATTATGCCGCCAAACCGATAGCAAATTTGAAAAGCAACAAGCTGCATGGAAATTTTGATTTGTCAATGGAAAAATCATTGGTTTTTATTTATTCACATATTGTGGTTATAATATGATTAATTTCTAGTTAAGTTCTTTAAAATACTATTCAAATCTAATCGATGACGACCACCGTCAGTTGAATGATTCCCAATAGATGTTGTTAAACAATAAAGATAAAAAAAATATAAACAGCATCGAGATAAGCGCTATTTTCGACTTAAGCAGGCCAATTTATTTGAATTAGCAATGCAAGTTACCCCGTATCACACATAAATAACTATTTATTATCAGCATATCAGCTCGTATCAATACTCATTGGATCGACTTGCAACTTGTTTGGCATTAATACAAATCTTTTACATGAATTAGTTTGCTTCCAGCAGGCAATTGAATAAAACGTGTTAAAAAGTGTCTGGGTAGTGTGTTTTCCATACAAATCGATTGAATAGATTTCAATGGGGGCCGAGAAACAGCATGATGTAAGTACTTATTAAATACATAAAGCATACACAGTACAGAAGATCTGTTTTATAAATATATATGTGTATATATATATTACATTATATGCTACAAGACGTATAAGTATAGTTAAGAAGCAAGCGTTTTGTTTGCCATTTTACGTTATATCAAAATATATACCTAGTAGGCTAAGATCGATTGTAACCGATCAAATCAGGTAATAAAGATACATATATTATATTATATATACCTGTATGAAACATGCTTAATTATCATTTGCAAAATGCGCAATATATAAGTACATACAAATACAAATACTCGACTAAATTATGTTTAGTTAAATATATGCGAATATAAATATTTAAAAAGGCACCGCCTGTTCTAATAACTTATAGCCCTGACCCGAATAACTGTAGCTACGTGGTGGATACAACACAAAAAGTCCTAATTGCAGCAGAGACAGCAGGCAGCCTAGAAAGTTTGGTATCTAAAACAGTATAGAATATTCAATTCATTAGTTTGGGTTAAGGCTAAATGCATTCTAATATGTTGGGAATTGTATCACCTGTATAAATGAATCTGATATTAAAACGCCATAGATGAGCCACTGCAGGCTAACGAAAAACGATGTGGCAATCAGGGGCAACGGTAAACTCTCCGAGTTCTTAACTCGCATCACATGGACAAGCGACGTGAGTGGTGCGGCAAAAAAGCACACAGTAACAATGCAGCAAACAATACCTGCATAATATTAATTACATTTAGTTATGGTCTATATGCATGACAATATATACGTGCTCACCTGTAATGTGTATCATCTTTTGGGGCTCATCTTGCAAACTGTTTGTATAGACAATAACACCGATGAGTATGGCCATCACAAATGCAAGTTGCTTGACACAGGCACGTTTATTAACCGTAAACACATAATAAATAAGTGTGTAGATGAGAAACAGTGTTGAGCCAATTATATTAACCATTACGACGCTCTGTTCATTAGTGAGAGCTCCATAGCGTAGCCAAAAACTGCAGCTGTATAAATAAACAATAGAAAACAAGCATTTAACCATATCTTGTCTACGTCGACAAATTTCTCATTTCAACTTACGATAAGAAGCCGCATATGAATGGCACACCGGAGGAGTCACCTGTGCTTTTCTTTTGTATGTATTTGCGACATATTACGCTGGTACCCGGCATATGCATAAATTGTTATTATCATAATAATTAATAATTAAATTCGATAAGATTATGGTGTGTGTGTGTGCTTACGTTCCGGACAAAAACTGAAAAACCGTGCTGATGACCGCAGTTGTGGCTAGCAATGAATCGTAGGCCGGCATCATAGTTTGCAACAAAAACGTATTTTTTAGTTTTTACTTATTAATTAATTAACTATTATGATTTATTATTTTGCTGGCAAGCGCACAACTACCGCTACACAAACAACGTCAACAAAAACCAAAACAGCTGATTGCAAGTAGAGTTGTCAGGTTGCCCACTGCAGCCGCAACAGTGCGGCTGTTTATTGTTATCGTTGCAATCGAGTTATCGATTAAAACGCGCGTAAGCTTTTAAAGGTGAGCGTTGTTGGTAGAGCTTTTTGTTGTTGACCCAGCCGGCGTAGCGATATTTGTTGCTGATTTTAAAGCTTTGTGTTGCGTCGCTGTCGCTGCCGCAGCCGTATGCTACCAAAAAGTTCTCATATTAGTCTCTCATAGTCTCTCATAGGTGTTGAACGGCGCCGCTGTCTTTATTTATTACGCTGCGTAGCCTTTACGTTGCCAATATTGTGCAATTATTTAAGCAATTTGGTTAAACAAATTACATTTGTATTGCGTTTTTATTATTAGACACGCGTTCAATTCTTGTACACCTGTATTTGTTGTTATACAACACTAACATGAAAATGCACACGCCGGCAGCATAAAAAGTGGCAAGAACAACAATCACAGCACATTGTCAAAACGCACACGTCTGCGTGAATGCGACCATATTTAGTGAAGTTTAATTGTTAACAATACAAAAGTATAAAAAATTATATAAATAAATATGACAGACATTAATCACGCCGAGTCTGAACGTTTGAACCCGCCATTTAAGGTTGAACTAGCGCCACAACAAACGGAAATCAACCAGGTAAGCAGTGCCAAAAAAGACAAAGATGTTCGCTGCTCTCTGCTCTGCTCTCTATCTGCCCTCTCTCTGCTTTCCTATGCTACATACACGACGCGTCCATCGTTTTGTTTACAATGCAAGATCGTTGACCCACACTACTCGTATTTAACTGTAAACTGCACTTTTCGCTACCTTCTCCAAATGCACACTATTTATTTATTATTCCCACTATTTTATATTTGATTTTGTTGCTTTTGGTAATTATGATTCATTAAAGCGTAATACATTATTTGCGTCGCAAATTTTTGTTGGTGATATACTAGATAAGTGTATTTTCACGATCAAGTTTCTTTGTTAACTATTTGTTCACATTCTCTTCAAACAAAAAGTCAAAGAAACTTCATAGTGTTAAGCTGGTCTTATATTTATATTGCAACTGTTTAATAAAAGTGCATAAAGTTCTATACTATATGTTTATAGACTCTATAACAACTACTTCCATTATTCTCCAGTCTAAAATTGCATTAACATATGTATCTACATTCAGATTAATAAATTACAAATCATTACGAACTACTTTGCGGCTGAACCAAGGCAGAAAATCTCAATTTCCGTATCTTTTACAGTATGTTATAAAAGTATTTAGTCATATCAAAAGATTTCAAATACTGTTTTTATATATTTTATATTTTAGAATCACAAATAATACAGTTATTTTTGATTGTTTTGAATTCACAAAAACAAAATCAAAATTTGTTTCAAAATTTAAAGACTATTTTATATAAAGAAAAATAAAAAGTTTGTACTGTGCCATGTGAAAACATTTTCATGATATACTGTAGATATGAACATACACAAGTTTCATACAGATATAGTATTCAAAAGCGCTTTTAGCGTTTATCGTCTCTCCCAATGACAATGTATATATGCTCCGAATATATTTACATATATTTAGAATGTATATTTATATGTTTTGTAAATGTGTATGTGCACAAGGCAAATTTGTCATTGTGTACATTTATTATCAGCTTTAATTAGGCTATTCTTATCTGCTTTCTACTATTTTTGGAACCAAGTGCATAGAAACATTGTTCCAATTTAGTTTAAATTGAAATATCATAAATGTCTCTCCGTATAAAAATGGAACTTATAATTGAGTATGCCAAAAATAAATCATTGTGGTACGTCAATTCTTTCGACTCTATGAAGAAGGGTCAGTTAATTAGTGACAATTACTGGAAAGAAATAAATAAAATAAATATAAATAAATCAAAGTCAGTTTGCAAATTTAAATGATAAGCGTTTATGCCCCCAAAACAAACAAAAAACCAAACCAATGACGCAAATCATCTATCTATATGCTAATCAAATTTGTTTCTATTATTGAATTGCACAAAAACAGCGTTCCATTTCTTTAGAATATAAGATTCTTTTCTGAAACTCAATATTAATCAATCCCTTTGATGCCATTTAGAAACCACCATGGAGCAAACTTTTAATGCTGGTCGCCTTTGCCACAACCATCGGATCTGCAGTACCCACGGGCTATTGCATAGGTGTTATCAATGCGCCCGCAGCGGTAGGTTTACTGTTATAAACTACGATAATAGAACTTATACAAACATTTTTTTCTTATACTTACAGCTTATGAAAGTTTGGTGTAATCAAACAGTGTATGAAAAGTATGGCAGCAGTTTGAGCGAGAGTGGTTTAGATATACTCTGGTCGTCGGTTGTTTCTGTTTTCCTGGTCGGTGGCGCCATTGGATCGCTGGGAGGCGCTGGATTGGCTAATAAATTTGGACGGTTGGTATTACAGATAATCCTAAGTAAACTGATAAAATGCGCATATCAATGAATGGCATATTTGTTATTCAAGTGCAAACCGCAGCTTATCTGCACTAATTTAATTAATCTTAATTGTTAGCTGATAACCGCGTTTTGTCAAATGTCGATTTATATGATGCACATTTCATTGATAGCGTTTCTATGTGGTTGACGTTTTGATTTTTTGCAGCTATATACTCTATAAAAGTGCTCAGGACAAATGTGGAATAATTTTCTAATGAAACATTCCGTTCGTTGTCAATCCCTTCTTCTTTTGAGAATCAATGACATTCGCCACCATTCAGTCTGTAGAATCTGATTTTTGAGCTGAATTACTTAATGGTATTTTAGTTATTCAAGCTTATCTGCAATTATAAAAGTAACTTTTGATCTTGATACCCGATTTTTGTTTAAAAGAATTCCAAGAATCTTGTCACTTTGAATGATGTGATTTATTTCATGTGATTGACAATTTGTTATTTTTAATAATCTTCTATAAAATATCTAGGACGTATTATGAACCATTTTAGAATGCGGCATTCGTGCCTGTTCCTATTTCCGTATGAGTGGAATGAGAAGAATTAAAGAACTATCTTTAAAAAAACTAAAAAAAAAAAACAAAATGAAAACGACTCGAAATGAAATGTTTTCGAATACAGGCCTGATTGCCTTATATTTCCATCATGACAATATTGTATTTTATGACTAATTACTATAAAAAACAAGCAAGAACGTTGCAGTCGGGCTCACCCGACTGCGATATACTCTGTTTTCTGTTTACTGGGGCGGGGGTGGGCGTGTCAAAATTTTTTTCTCCAAACTATCGATGAGATCAAAAGTATTCATACTGCAAAATTTGGGGTTTCTAGCTATAAGGGTGTAGGAGATACAGATTTTGCTCATTTGCAGGGGCGGTAGTGGGCGTGGCATTTTTTTTTTTTACAGATCGGTCGAGAATGTCATCAGTAGTCTTCATGCCAAATTTGGTGACTCTAGCTGCAAAACTGCAGAAGATATAGATTTTTGCGGTTTGAGGGGGAAGGGGTGGGGGTGGGGGGGAAATCTTGACACTTTGTCTGCCTATGCTATATACCAACATGTACACCAAGTTTGGTTGCCCTAGCTTCAAAACTGTGGAAAAAACCTGCGTTCATACGGACAGACGGACAGACGGACGGACAGACGGACATTTCACAAACCCAATATACTCTTTTTTTCCATTTTGGAAAACAGAGTATAAATACCCTCTAAAAATGATGAACCACTTTGGAATGACACATGTACTTTAATTTCACTGTTTATTCGGCATCATTGGAATTTTGTTGTATTTCAAGCAATTCTTGGCCAATTCCTAAAACCCTCTCTTTATGTATCCACAGGAAGGCATGCCTTTTCATTTGCGCTGCGTTGTTTGCCATTGGTGCGATCCTATTTTTCTTCTGCCGCGCTGCAAAGTCGGTGGAAATGCTGCTGTTGGGTCGCTTGATTGTTGGTCTGTCTTCAGGTCTAGTGACTGCCACACTGCCCATGTATTTGTCAGAGGTGGCACCGCCGGCACAGCGTGGCACATTGGGCGTCTTTTGTGGTGTCGGCGTCACGGGCGGCGTTGTTGTTGGCCAGGTGTTCAGTCTGGCCAATGTCTTTGGCACTGCTGAGCTGTGGCATTATGCACTGACTTTTTACATCGTGCTCATTATTGTATGCTACCTGCCTTCCTATTTGTTTCCGGAAAGTCCCAAGTTTCTATACGTTATGAAGGGCAATCCTGAAGCGGCTCGTGCTGAACTGCTGCGGCTGCGTGGCGAGTATGCCATTAAAATAGTTGATCAGGAAATTGCCGAAATGGAGGCAGAGGCTAACGACACTTCGCAGAGCAGCAGCTTTGGCAGTGTCCTGCGGGATCCACGTTTCCTGATGCCACTCATAATTGTATGCTGCTTCCAGGGCGGCCAGCAGCTGTCAGGCATCAATGCGGTAAGTACTGTCAATTCACATGATATCTATAACTTAATGATTTTAATATTTATTGCAGATTTTTTACTATTCGGTGTCTATATTCACAAAGGCCGGTTTATCCCAGGAGAACGCACAGTGGGCCAATTTGGGTGCCGGTTGCCTGAATTTAACAATATCGCTGTTTGGTCCATTACTAATGGCCTATTGCAATCGCCGCACACTGATGATGTTATCCAGCTCACTGTGTGCCGTATTCTTGTTCAGCATCACCTTTGTTTTGTACTTTATTGTAAGAGAAATCAGGGGAATTACGACAAATGTGTTCAAATCTTCTAATTGTTTGTGCTTTTCAGGAATCTGTTAGCTGGTTTGCCTATGCCTGTATCGCCTGTATTATGGGCTACATATTCTTCTATCAGTTTGGCCTCGGTCCCATTCCTTACTTTATTGGCTCAGGTAATTTAAGAGGATGCTTTCACTCACAGCTGTGCGTCATTTCTCATAATTGCCTAACATATTTTTATAACATAGCGTTTATTTGTGTACTGTGTACTACTGTGTACTAAACTATGTCGCTTATTAAATTACAGAACTGTTTGAGGTCGCACCACGCCCCGTGGCAATGTCCATGGGCAGTCTGTCGTCATGGGCATGCAATTTCATAATTGGCATGGCCTTTCCCAGCCTGCAGAGTGTTTGGGGCGCCTTTGTTTTTCTACCCTTCTCGATTACGTGTGTGCTGCTCTTCCTGCTAACGAAATTCTATCTGCCGGAAACGCTTGGACGCGATCCATGTGATGTCGCGCCACTTGTCTCGAAAGGTTTTCGCTCCAAGGTCAAATGAGGCGGAAAACACATCAGGAACTTAGTTTAAATTACTTTCTTTGGGTACTTAGCGTGTAATATTTAGTTTAGTTAGCTTTAAGTAAGTTCAATGTTATTTTTATAAATAGTTAAGAATTAGGTGGAACAAGTGCCTTCCATGACAATAAGAGTACATTTTCAATGCTCAGTTAAACATAAATGAAGATATAACCTTGCAGACAAGATTTTTATATAGAAATTAAATATATTCGACCGATTGTTCCTATGACAGCTATAAGATATAGTTGTCCAGTTTTGGTTTAAATATTACGAATTTATGTAAAGTACAATAAACATGCAATTATTAATAGTTATTAATCAAAAACTCATTTTGCAACATGTAAAACTAATACCCTCTACATGGTTGCAAAAAATACTGGCTTTTGTATATTTTGAAGGTTGTGTATCGTTAATAATTGCGGTGTTCACGGTAATTGGTTAAACGGGTTAATCTTCAAAGATTTCACAAAATTCTAAAAACAAATATGTCAATTTCACTAAATATTTTTTATACAAAGGAGACTAAATAGATGATTTGTTAATGTATTTCGTGCTCAGAGATGCAGCTTTTTGTGATCTCAAATGAGTTAATGCGTTAACCAGTGACAGTGAACACCCTTGATGTTTATTTTAGTTAGTTTTAAGTAAGTTTTGAACGCATAAGACACCCTGTACAACCGTTAGAGGTGCCAGAGCCCCTTAACTAACATATGTCTGAGGTTGTTGGAACTCTTATCACTGCACAAGTTCAAGTTAATTGCCTTGAGAAAGACTGTAGTTACTTTGCTAATTAAATTAATTGTGCTCAGGCATTGAAGAATGCGAGAAATATAAGAGATATTTCAACTTAAAATTCGTACAAAATTAGATAGTTAGCTAATACTCGTCTCTGGTTCATCGCGTAGACAATAAGACTATTAAACTGCAATCGATAATCATATTTTAATGTACTTGCTATAATGTCAATAAACAACACATCAAACATACATAAATTGTGTTTCCCACGCTAACGTAGCGCAATCTTAAACAAAGAATATAACTTTGTTACCTCATCAATGATAAGACAACGCCATAAAAGCGAGACAAGTAAATGATAACCATGAAATATATATACTATGTATGTAACTTGGCTAGATATTTTTGTAAAGAACCAATTGTCGCTTTCAAAGACAACTCTTTAATTTGATATGTTCTGGGAGTAAAGGTGTGTGGAAGATAGACATACCTTAACTTCCAAATGACTCACAGAAAAAGTTTAGTTTTGTGAGCAGCATCGTTAGGAAAGGCAGTTTGAAGATCACGTTACGGAATATGGTTGTCATCATGGTGATTAAAATAATCCACATTCGACTTCAGTTTGTGTCTTAAATCTTTTGTTTTGCATATGTAAATCTTTGGTTTAATTTATAAATTCGTTTACAGCACTTGAATGATACTGGCGATGGCTGGACCTGGCTCTTGTTGGCCATATGCCTGACAACCACAGTGGGCACCACGGTGCCGGTGGGTTACTTCTTTGGTGTGCTCAATGCGCCCGCTGAGCTCATCATGGGCTGGTGCGACGATGTGCTTGATAGCGAGTATGACACAAACAGCGAAACAAGTGAGCTGAATCTGCTGTGGACATGCATTGTGTCCATCTATCTGATTGGTGGCATTTGTGGCTCTTGCTTTGCAGCCTGGTGCAGCAACAAATATGGACGGTGAGCAGTCCTTGCAGGCTTAACAGCTGAAACTTCAGATGCACTTACTCTTATTTGCAGCAAGGGCTGTCTGATCATCAGCAGCATCATTTTATTGATCTGCGGTCTGCTCTTCACCTGGTGCCGTGCGGCCAGATCGCTGGAGATGCTCATGACAGCACGCTTCTTTGGCGGCATTGCCTCGGCTCTGATCTTTACCGCACAGCCCATGTATTTAATGGAGCTAGCGCCCACTAGGCTAAGCGGCAGCGTTGGCGTCTTCACCTGCATTGGCGTCACAGGTGGCATACTGCTGGCCCAGATTGTCAGCATGCCCCAACTGCTGGGCACTGAGCAGCATTGGCCCTATGCCTTGAGCTTCTATGCGCTGCTGGTTCTAATTTGTTTTCTGCCTTTGCTGTGCTTTCCGGAAAGTCCACGCTGGCTGTATTTGGTGAAACGTGATTATGAGGGCAGCGCGCTGGCGCTGCGTCAAGTGCGTGGTAAGCAGAGCAATGTGCAGCAGGAGCTCAACAATTTGGAGGCAACGCTGCGTGTCAATACCAAATCCAGCAGCATGTGTCAAGTCTTACGTGACAAGGAGCTGTTTCTGCCGCTGCTTTTGGTTTGTGCCTTTCAAGCCTCTCAGCAATTAAGCGGCGTCAATGCGGTAGTTCTTGCAACAAGGTTTTTGTCAGCTATCAACCTTAACTTTTCTACTTATTTTACAGATCTTCTTTTACTCGCTCTCCATTCTTACCGATGCGGGTTTTACGGCAAACTCTGCCACTTGGCTAAATTTGGGCATTGGTGGCTTCAATCTCTTTGCCTCGCTGCTGGGCCCGCTGCTGCTGCGCAAATTTGCTCGTCGTCCGCTTATGATGATCTCATGCGGCATTTGTAGCCTCTCCCTAGCTGGCATGTCCTTTGCCCTCTACTACATGCTCAGCTCGCAAAGCGACGCCCTACGCTATGTCAGCATCCTGTTCATCTTAAGTTTTATTCTGGGTTTTCAGTTGGGCCTTGGACCCATTGCCTACTTTATTGGCTCTGGTTTGTATTGAGTGCTGTTTCTTTAGAGCTGTTCTTATCTTACTTATTTTCAGAGCTCTTGGAGGATGCGCCACGTCCTGTTGCAATGTCCATGGGCAGCCTGTTCTCCTGGATTGGCAACTTTCTCATTGGCATGTGCTTTCCGCTGCTGCAGAGCGTTTGGAGCTCATTCGCCTTTATGCCCTGCATGTGTGTGTGCATCTTTTGTCTTTTACTCACCTGGCGATATCTGCCAGAGACACGTGGACGAGAACCTAAGGATGTGAAGCCGCTTATGAGTCAAGGTCTACACTCTAAAAACAATTAGCTGAAAGTCTTATGAATATAATATTTAAAAACATATACATAGTTATTATATTTTAAAGCTTCAGACAATCTATAAAATATTAATATGACCGTTTAAAAGATACTGAGTTTAAAGTTTTGTGTTTGTTTTTAAGGAGTTTAAGTGTTCAACTAATCTTAAACTTTACTACAAAGAACATAGCAGTAGCTGCTTTAAAAGTAATTTGAAATCATCTAATATCATGGCTGAGGAAAAGGAAGGCTGGACCTTCTTTCTGTTCATCATTTGTGTGGCAGTAACTATTGGTGCTGTCATACCCATTGGCTATTGTTTTGGTGTACTCAATGCGCCTGCCCAGGTGAGGATTAGCTGTGTACAGCCTAAAAACATATGCCTAATGATAGACACCGCTAGTTTATAAAGATGTGGGCCTTGCAATCGGCATCTTCGCGTTATTCCATGCAACTTACCAAATCACAACTGACGTTGGTGTGGGCCAGCATTGTTTCTATGTTTCAGATTGGTGGCATAGTTGGATCCCTGTTCGCTTCCTACTGCAATAAAAGGCTAGGACGGCGCGGCACGCTTCAGTTGAGTGGCATTATTTTCTTTGTTGCGGGTCTGTTGCATTTCTTTTGCCGCTCAGCCAACTCGCTGGAAATGCTGCTCTTGGGTCGTTTTTTGGGCGGTGTGGCAGCTGCCTTGGTGTACTCCACTCAGCCCATGTATTTGGTGGAGCTGGCACCACCGGAGCTAAGTGGCAGTGTCGGTGTTTTCACCTGCATCGGTGTCACGGGCGGCATTGTTGTGGGTCAGATATTTAGCTTTGATTTCTTCTGGGGCAACAATCCATATTGGCATTGGGCTCTAGCTGGTTATGTGTTCTTTGTTATAATTGGACTATTGCCATTGTGTTTGTTTCCCGAAAGTCCGCGCTATCTCATGTCCAAGGGTGAGCAGGAGAAGACCAAGGCGGCGCTGCTGCAATTGCGTAAGAGTCCGGAACGTGCAAATAAAGAGCTAGCGGAGATTGAAGCTGCCAACAAGCTGGCTGTGGAGACAATGAGCATGAAAGCTGTAATCCTTGATGGAAAGCTCTTAATGCCACTGATTATTGTTTGCTCTTTTCACATTGTGCAACAAGGAAGCGGCTGTAATGCGGTAGGTTTGTGTTTTTAAATAATATTTCAGTATATGATTAGTTTATCATTCTTTTTAGATCTGGTATTATTCCGTAGGTATTTTTACCGATGCTGGCTTTTCAGTTACTGTTGCACTTTGGCTTAACTTTATGGAAGGATCGCTTAACTTTATTGTTGCGCTCTTTGGTCCCATACTGATGTCCAAATTCAATCGACGCACTATGATGATGATCTCTTGCTTATTCTCGGGCATCTTTATGGCACTGCTCAGTTTTGGACTAGCCAGTATGGTCAGATCTGTGTGAATCTTATATTAATGGTTTACTTAACTTTATATATGTGTATATTTTCATTTGCCAGGTTCATTTGCAATGGTTGTCTTATCCCTGCATTTTCTTTCTCTCCATGTACATAGTGTTCTTTAATATGGGACTCGGTCCGATGCCATATTTTATTGGTGCAGGTAAGTTATGCTTTTACATATATCTATAGACATTTTTATTTTTTTTTTCAAATTTTATAGAACTATTTTTGGTATCACCACGTGCTGCTGCCATGGCTATGGGCAGTCTGTCCAATTGGCTAACAAATTTCATCATTGGCATGATTTTTCCAATATTGGACTCGGCTATTGGATCCTTTGCCTTTCTGCCTTTTACTTTCGTCTGCATTTATGGGTTATTAATCACATACAGGTACTTGCCGGAAACAAGAAACCATAATCCCGAAGAGGTTGCTCCATTGCTGGAACATGGTTTCAAATCAAAAATCAAGCCGTCAGCATAATTTCAAAAATATTTAAATGGATGTTAGCTCAAATAAAACAATCGGTAACTAAATTTTAATAATAAAAGGTAAACAAGTAAGAATACTCTAGTCGAGTGTGCCCGACTACGAGACTCCCTGCTCCCAACTTGCATTTCAAGCAGTTCAGCGGCAACACAAGCAAGCAGAGTACTCAACTTGCACAGTGCATGTCAAACTGTTGTTTCTGCCTGCTGAGACAGGGGAAATAAGTTTTTCCATAACTTTGATGCTATTTATCCGATCGTGTTCAAATTTACACATCCGAAAGACATTGATTAAACATACATGTGTACCAAAAATTAAAGCTCTATCTTTAAAATTGTGGCTGTGGGAGTCTTTTGCGATTTGCGGGGATGCGGGGGGGTGCATCCGAAATTTGAAATAAACTTGATCTGCGTATGGTATTTAAGAACCTACATGCCAAGTTTGGTGTCTCTAGCTTTTGTAGTCTCCGAGATCTGTGTGTTCATACGGACAGACGGACAGACAGACAGACAGACGGACATGGCTAGATCGTCACGGCTGTTGATGCTGATCAAGAATATATATGGTTTATATAGTCGGAAATGCTTCCTTCTGCCTGTTACACACATTTGCAGTACTTTATAACTCCCTTTTTCCCATTTTTAATGGGAACAGGGAGTAAAAAGGCAGTCAAAAGTTGACAAAAGCGTATTTATTAGGCCTGGTTCCATTTCCAATTCCTATCAAATCAATCCGAATTGGCTGTTCTGAATTTCGAATATGCATGAAACATTCGGTTATTTTCAGATAGAAGAATGATAAGTATTCGAATTTGTATTTAACAAGAAAGAAATGTTATTTTTGTCGTGTCGAAGATATATACTAGTGGTCCTATCTGGCCGATTTTGACATATGTACTGCTTGCAGAAAATTAATCAAGAGCTAGCTTTGCTGTGTTTTGCTTGACACCACCTTATTTATTATCCACCATGAAAGTAACGTATGCCAAGGCGCCAAAAGAGAACATATTTCCTCTCCCACAATCTCTCTTTTTACAAACTGCCTGCTCTTGAGATGATCACTGTGGCCAATTTCGACGTCACAGGTGAAGCGTCAAGATTAGCATTTGTATTCGTTGTCTATAAATATATATGGGGCGCCCAGTGGGTCGCAGAACGTTGTGGTGAACGTTTCACTTTTGAGCAGCGTGCGCGGTATATTCAAATGTTGTTGCGTTGGATTTGAAAATCGGCATTGGCTGGTGAAGTGGAATTAAGTAATGTGCGTTTAAAAATAAAATTCAAAATAGCAATTCAAATAGCTGCAGGTGCCAAACGCTTGTAGTCCCAATAATAAAAAAATATATGAAGAATGGGTGCAACATGATTAACTTTTATATTGCACTAATAATAAAATAGTATTATGTAGTTGAAAATAGATGTGCATGAAAATCAGCTGCTGAGCAAATACAAATATAAACGAATCGATTCCAAACTGAACTAAACTGAAACGCAAGCAATGCATTGGACGACGGCGTGTTCATGACGTCACGCCCGGCGCGTCGTGAATGGCATCTGGCAAAAAGAAAAAAAAAAGAAGAGAAATAGAAGAAAAACAACAATAACAACAGCATACAAACAATACACATTGCCGACGACGGGCAACAACAAAAATATAATCAATAAACACTAGAACTAAACATATACATATACATATGTATATCTCACGGGTAGCGATCGTTGATAGTTATCGATTGTCCGTGATAAATGAGTTGGCAATTTGTATAAATACCAATAATAACAATATTAACATAAACATATGTACACTGTACAAAAATGTGTATGTGCGAGCGTAAACTATGCCGAGCTGTTCCCATTTTCACTATAGCTAAAGTGAATTTTACTTGATTGAAGAAGTTTGTGTTTTAAAGTGAATTCAAAACGAAATTTTTTGTCGAAAGCAAAATAAAGAAAACAGTTATACAAACTCTTGCTTAAAATGAAAAACGTATAATTTTAAAACTGGTGAATTAAATTCACGCTCAACGACCAGTGAATTTAAAACGAAACTATTTGTCAAAAGCAAAAAACACTTACGCAAACTCTTGTCGAAAGTGAAAATGAAAAAAAGACTAATAATTTGAAAACTAGGTCGCAAAGGGCAATTGGTGAATTAAATCCACGCTCAAGGGCAAGTAAATATTCAAAACTAAACTGTTCGTCGAAAGCAAAAGAAAATTCGCAAGCTCTTGCCGAAAGTGAAAATTAACAAAAATTAAAACTTGGCATGTTCTTAATAACACTTCAAATCATTTCCACAGAAAAGAATGTAGCATACTTTTTGGAGCAAGATATAAATAAAAATATAAGTTTTCATCTGCATTCATATCGTTATTAGACGATCGTTAAAGTACGCCTTCAATATTTCGAAAGTGGAAATCAGAAAAGAACTGCATAATTATTATAATCATTAAAATATTTAATAATTATAATTTGAAATCTAGGTCGTAACGGGCAACTCGATATGCCGGTCAATGCACGAAAATTAGTTTTTTATGTTTTGTTGTTTTTGGCTTCACATCAGTCTTGGGTTTGTCAGTCTGTCAAACGAAATGAACAACATTCATATTTTGCTGTAATTTATTATTATCCATGTCATATTTTCCTTGCACACACACACACACACACACACCTAAACATACACACAATATTTCCCCAGACTTGTGTTTTTAAGCATTGCGTTTTTCTTGTGTTTTGTGTTTTCATTTGCAATTCAAACATTTGTTTTTGTTGTATTGAATTTTTAAATATTTTTTCGTGTAGTTTTTGGCACTTAACATTCTATGCCTGTCTATAATATTATTTTTTTTTGTTTTAAATATATTTTTGACGTGGGTAATCATGTGCATATCTATGTAGATATGTAGATATATGTTTGTATACAAGTATGTTTAACTTAATTATGCAAGTGTGTTGTTTGAGTGATTTAAGAGTTGCTTAATGTTAGTTTTGTTTACTAGGCGTGTTTCTTGTTGGCTTCTGTTAAAACATAAACATGTTCTATACGAACACTTTTGGTAGGCGTTTTTTAAGCATGCTCAGTCATAAACAATGCCAACATTTTATTAGCCAATTTTTAAGTAAACGGCATCTTGTTTTCCCGTGCTAAAGTTGAAAGCTACTTCCCAGAAAAAACAACATATATGTATGTAGGTACATAACATACATAATCGTACATATTTTCATACATATACAGTTTTGCACAAGTCATAGAAAATGGTTTCTTAAATTTTTCCTTTTTTAGTTGCTCGCTTTTGATCTTTTATTTAATGTTATTGGTTCGCCCTAATCATTAGCATTAAACAGGCAGAACGCATTACTTTCTGGATTTTTTTTAAATTTTTTGTTTCAATTGTTTTTTTTAATGCTAAGTCTATTAATAGTTTGTAATATACTCATTAAAACATAAGGGAAATTCACATAAAACATAGCTATTCAAAAAGGAAAATTTTAAAATAATCATGATATATTAATAGGCAGCTGTTAGACAATCGAGTCTGAAAAAAAAACCGCATTTTCCTAAGATTCCTAAGATTGAACCAATTCAAAAGACACTTAATAGAATAAAGAGTTGTGCCTGAGCTGAATTTTTGCAATGATTTTCGAATTTGCATTTAGAAAACATAAACATAGGGTTGACGTGGACATTTTACTTTATTTTTTCATGCCGCCCGTTTTCCATCAACATTTACATTTTTTTTTTTTAAAACATTTTTGGGTACGATATGCGTTTGTTTTTGGCGCGAATTTGTTTGCTTTTTAATTATCTGTTTGTATGTGTATTAATGTTTTTCTTTTTTTTCACTTGTAAATAATGCAGACATCAATTGCAAATTGAGTTTTAATTTATGAGTCTCCCGTCGTCTGCCCCGTGCCATAGCATTTGTAAATACTGAGTAAAGAGAACTTATGTTCGAATGCTGTTCGAATGTTAAGCCAAATCTATAAATTTAAATGTTCTTTAGTGTGCAAAGGCGCTTGGAGTCTTATGAATAAAGAATAGATAGATCTTTCACTGCCACAATATGCTTCAAGTTTGCTCTGGGGGCAACAAAAAAAGCAAAACAAAACAAATAAAAGAACACCACAAATTAGACAAATGACTGTTGCCTGTTGTAGAAGTTTATAAAAATAAGCTTCAACATATTTCACACCCACTAAATGAAAAGTGAAATAAAACAAAAATCACATTTGGCAACCGTTGTTCCACCACAGACAATATTGAATATATTCAAAATGTTTTGCTTGAAAGAAGTATACAATTTGACGCTGTGGCTACGGCATTACTTCTAGAAACCAGGCGACAAGTGTCATCATCTGAGATATCCCAAATGCCACCCACAGTTACCACAAGCAGCGTCTCTCATGGCCAACAACGAGCGAGGCAAGATGAGATGAGACGAGACGCTGCACAGACCAGTTGGCAAACGTGTAGTGAGGCATTAAATAATATACACATTCATATACATACATACATATATTGTTTATAAAACAACAAATTCAATGATGCTGTTGCTATGACATGTATATTTCAATTAATTTGTTGGAAAATATCATAAAAGTGTCAGGGCGAATGAGCACTCACAAAATTAATAATCGTATAAATGAGTTATTATAACTTGTTCCACATTTGTGACACATTTTTGGCTAAAAATTAAACAAATAAATTGTGGTTTAGCCACAAATAATCTCATATTTAAGGCAATAAATTGCAATATTTTTTTGTTTTTTTAGCATTATTTAAAAGTTAATATTTATATGACACAAAATATTGTAGAAACAAATATTGAAAAACGCAATTTTAACTAAATCTTCGACAAAAAAAGCTAAAAATTTATAGAGCATCCACAAAGCGAGCACAAAATATACAAAAGTGCATAAAAAATTTGTTGAGCAACTGTTGCCATAAACATGTCCACAACTTTGTGTTGGAGAATCCCAACTATAAAAACAATATACACCTACATAGAAAAATAAGCACGTCTAGTAGGTACATAATTAGTTGATCCGGTTCAAAGATTTACGGCAACCAGCCACTTTGATAATATAGACTAGATTTTTGTTTATAGCCAAACATTTGTTTTATTACAAATCCGACGCGTTGCTTTGGTTAAGCCTACACAGGAAGTCCTTAAATAAGTTTAGTATATATCAATTGTTTATTATTACATTTACCGTAGTTTCAACAAACGACGCCAATCCAACTCAATGGACAGGCAAACCAAATCGAAGCATGTCCAGACAACTCGAGAGTTCCCAACGAGCTGCTGCTAAACGACATATCGCTGTCCGACTGAAAGTGGATATAGTTGTCGATGTGGGGGCAACATGTCTTCGCGTCGCAGCTCCTTTCGACGCAGAGAGAAGCCAGCATTCGAGCGCTTCAAGGATCACTGCCGTCACTTTACGGCCTTTATGTTCAGCAATGTGGGCATCATACTGCTAGTCACATTCTATACTATTGGTGGCGCCTTCATATTTCAGGCTATTGAAATTTTTGAGTACGAAAAACTGAAGACAGATAAACCGCATCGCTTTATTGAGCGCAACATAAGCGGAGACTGTCTTACTCGCATCTGGGATCTGACGGCCGAGAATATTAGTTTTTTTGATCGACAAGCCTACAGCAAACGGTAAGGAATATAGATGTTATAATATTTGTTTAAAAAGAAAGATAAGGAAGGAGTTTTCTTATCGACTAAGATCTTGCTTCCCAGGCTTATTTCTATAAATGCCATTTCTCATTATCTGCCATTCAAATCAAAGTATATTAGATCTCAATGCCAGACAACTTTATCATCTGTCTTACCTTTTTATCATCTGTGCAGTGTTAATGATGTCCTGCTGCAGTATCAGCGCGCTATTGTGAAGAAACAACTGCTAGGACCAGATGTGGATCATCAGTGGAGCTTTTCAGGCGCATTTCTGTACTCGCTGACGGTTATCACCACCATTGGCTATGGCAACATAACGCCCAGCTCCGATTGGGGCAAGCTGGTGACCATTCTATATGCTATCATAGGCATGCCGCTCTTTCTGCTCTATCTATCCAACATAGGTATACGCAGTTAGTGCTATATAGCACAATAAAATATGTGCTAATGTCAAGAATATTTCTAGGTGATGTGCTGGCCAAATCATTTAAATGGATCTACTCCAAAGTCTGTCTCTGTCGCATCTGTCCGGGAGTGGCCAAGAGGCGCATATTACGCGAGCGGCGTAAAATACGTCAGCTGGCCAGGGCGGTAATTATTATTAAGAGTTTGTTATATAGCTAAACTTGTTATCATCTAAGGGCATCTTTCCAACAGCTGCAATTGCACAACATGGAAAGCGCACGTGGTAGTAGCAGCACCACCAGTTACACCAGCAATAGCAATAGCACCACCAATAGTAGCAGCAGCAGTGACTATACCAAGAGCTCTGTTCAAACCTCCAGCATACTGGATGTGCCCTACACGGATTCTGATTCAGATATAGAACGCGAGATACGCGGCAGCACGGATGAAATAACGGTGCCTCTAACAGTGTGCGTCTTTGTAATGGTCAGGTGGGTTAATAAAGACTTGAACAACTGTTTGCCAACCAAGTTTAACAACTGATTTTCAGTTATATATTATCGGGTGCCATACTATTTGGACGCTGGGAAGATTGGAACTATCTCGATGGCAGCTATTTCTGTTTTATATCATTGAGCAGCATTGGCTTTGGCGATTTGGTGCCTGGTGATCGTGTGGTAGGACTTTAAAGAAGCCCTGCTACTTTGTTTCTTTTTTAACGATTGTTTTTCCTATACGCAGATAACCGCCGATAAAGACAAGGTCGAGGTGAGCTTTATTTTATGTGCCGTTTATCTGCTGCTGGGCATGGCCTTGATAGCCATGTGTTTCAATTTAATGCAGGTCAGTTCGAAAATGATTTAATTATTCAATTTTGTATATAATTTATATTTGTTATTTTTTCAGGAACAAGTGATTCATAACATGCGCGCTGTGAAGCGTGGATTCAAGGCCTGTTTCCGTTGCCGCAGCTCTTAGTCAATCCTTAGTTTAGATCTGTCTTCGATACATGCTCCATGAAGTGGAGTATGTGTGGTATTCAGTGTAATCTCCTGTATCTTGCCAGCGTAGCAAGATTATTAACTTTAAATATTAGATGCCGTACAAAATCATAAGTTAATTTTAGCTAGACAAAGTAGATTCGTGTACATAAATTGCAACAAGAATGTGTTCCTTTTTTGTTTGGTAAATTAATCCTTAAGGCTATAAACTAAACATATGTAAATAAGTAGATTAGACCTTAATAGTAGTATAACAATAGAAATGAAGATATCTAAATACGCTGCCCGTTGGCCATTCCTCGAATTTATACTCCTACAATTGACTAAAATATGTATTTAAAATATAACAAACATATGCTTTTTGATATAATTTAATATTTGTAGATTGTGGTCGACAGTTGCTCAACATTGCTGCAGTCAACGCCTAGCAATTAGATTTGTTTTTTTTTTTTTATTACATTTTCTTGCTGTGATTTAGTCATTTGTTTTTCCAAACGCTTTTCCTTGGCTATCAACGATTTAACTTGCCGATCCAACTGCAACGGTGTCGTTTCTGATAGCTCCGCATAGTTTGGCAAAGTATCCGAATATTTTTCAACGCATGCTTCCTGAAATTGCTTGATTAGACCGTTTGACGCGTAACTATGACCAGGTGTAGTTAGCATATCAAAGGCCGTACCCTTGAGTGCCTCAAACTGTAGACGAGTCTTGCCCGTCACTTGGGTGCGCCGTATCTTTGATTTGGTTATGGGCGAGGACACATTATGCAGTTTTTGAGTAGCCAGCGATCGTTTCTGATCCACAACCAGTTTGCGACGACGCACATCGAGTTTAATGCGCGGACTTGGCGGCTTTGTTGATGACACCTTCGATGACTTTTTCTTTTTCTGCAACGGTGACCAAGATATTGGCGCCTTGGGCGGGTTTGTCGTGTTGGGCTTGCGGCGTGCGTATGTGCGCACCGGTGGGGCCTTGTGCATGAAGTTGCATAGCGCCGCATCCGTAATCTTTGCAGCAAGCGTCACCGAGGACGTTGGTCGAGGAGGGCTGTTCACCACACTGGCTTCACTATCGTTATTCGGCGCAAAATCCAGGGATTGCAGATGCGAAGTGGAAGAAGAGGTTTCAAGGAATTCTATGTTAGCGGAGTGGGTTGAGGCAGGCCTGCAGCGTAACAGCTCTGGCGTCAGCAGTTGTACAACATTCTCCTTGCCAGCTCTGGAAATGGACTTGACAAAAGATGCGCTCGATGGTGTACTTCTAGCCAATGGTATGGACACGTTTCCAGCGTGCTCATGGATCAGTCTTTGTGGTGTGCTTGTAATTCGAACGTCGCCCAGCTTGCAAGCGGGTAGTATAAGCTGTCCTGTTTGTACATTGGCAGCGGCAGTATCGCAGCAACGATGATTTGGTATTATATTTTGAAAGGTGATGCGTCCCTTGACGATCTGTGGCATAAAGAGCTCGCTCTCGTATCCAGGACAATCAACCAGCACAACATTGTTGCCGGACAATAATGTAATTTTGAAATTTAGGGCCTCGCCTGAAAATTGACTGGGCATTTTTGTGTTCAGTGGGTGGATAATTGTATTTTACCAGAAAAAAAACGTTAAGCACCGTGTAAAGAACTTTAAATGCAGGAGCAGCTGTGTAGATTTAAAAACCAACTACACAGATACAATATAATAATGAAACTGTTTTTGACAAATATGTCAGCAGTGGCTAAGATACGCTTTTCAAAAATATTTACGACGCTTGGCATGTTTTCGATAAACGTGTTTATCGTTATGTCAATGCCATCAATAGCTATCGATAACATTGAGCGTTTCAGTGCCGCAACGTTATTAAAATGTTGCTTATCTTTTAACACAAGCATAGACTTGATTTATAATGTATTGAATTCTGATTTAAATTCATTCTTTATTTGTGTTTTATCAGCATACTGTTTGCTAGTATTTAAAAACATATTTAAATTTGTGACGTCACAGCAAACAAAATCTGAGACAAGAGTGAACACCTTGATGCATCGCTAGCCTATCGATATTTAAACAAGAAAAAAGAGCTAATAGTGCTGCTGAAGACTAAATACCCTTGCAGATTAGTGAGAGAGAACAGTCGGTATAGCATAATTTTTAAGTTTAGAATTATAATTTAATTAAAATAAACTCAAATTACTAAGTCTGCCTTATTAAAATTGCATGTAATAATTATTGGATCATATATAATATTTTTAATGCGCTACACATATCATGACAAAATCATAGTACTATCTGCAAGGGTATAACAATACAGCTTTAATGACCATCACTAGCTGTCTATTCTCAAGTATGCGACACAGAGTGCAATCTGTTTTAAGTGCAATAAAATATAATAACTTGCAAAAAATAAAACAAAATAAAATATAGTTGACAAGGTACGCTAAAACGTAGTAGTTACGTGGCAAATATTATTGTCTTTCGTGTGATAAGAAAACAATGGTTAAGCATAAAGTGAACAGAAAATAGACGAACATTCAAACATACCAAATACATTTATACGGCTGTTAACAGTAGATTATATTATTTAAACTAGCATATGATACAAAAATGTTTATCTGCTTAAATTGATGGTCATTTTGAGTGTGAGTGAAAAACTTGTTAGACGTGCGATGATTCATGTGAATAAAAGAAAAAGATACGACTGCCAATGGAAAGGTGGTAAATGACGCGATACTTTGCCTCCCAACGACCCTCCGCAACACCCCTTCGCCATAACAAACAACAATAAGCCAGCACAAAACATGTTCGTTTCCTATGCACAACAACAAAAAGGCCAAAAACCAATTATCTTATTTTTAAAATCCATTTTGTATATATAAATTGATAATGTATGTCAAAACGGATTAGGTTGAGTTTGATTTTTTTTTTGTTTAGTTACGATTTAAATGATGGTTTGAGTTTCGCAACATAGAAAAGAAAGCGACTAAAAAATCCAGATTACATTTTAGAATCAAGTTATCAAAAATTCAAAGTAAAAGTTGTACAAAAACGTATACAAAATCTATAAGATCGATGCTAGATGGACTAGCTTTTGTCCGGTTTCTTAATTTGCTTTCTGCTGCTTGTTTCGCTTTTATGTGGTTAGTTTATTTTCTATAATTCCATAAATGCTGCCTGTATAAAACTCTCCACATGCATACTGAGAAGTTCGATAACGCTTTGGGTGTTGTGTGTCTGTAAGTGTGTGTGTGTCACATTTGCAGGCGTTTCAATACTATGATTCGCGTGTTACATTATTGTGGACTTTGTTTGATTTGACCGAACTGACCTATTAAGATAAATCTCATTCTGGTTCGCTTTAGAAAGAGAGCAATTGTGGTCCCGCATGGAAATTAATTTCAATGAGCGTCTAAGAGTTCTTTACAACAAACAGCAAACCAATAATGGAAAAGCACCGACCAGAGATGGGACGGGAATTTCGTAGAAACCGCTAAACGGTGCATGTTATGCATGTTTGAATGATCTCGATATTCCCGTGGGTCACGAAATTGCTTGTGGTTTCTGATTCTGTTCTTCGATAAAAATCAATATTTACTTTCCAAAACCGTGACGGAAGGTATAAATTTAAAAAAATTTCTGATCTGGTACGGGTGGAAAGAGATCGAATTTCCTTATCTATTCCCATCTCAGCAAAAACAAATTTTCATATGAACTATCAGTTTGTACTAGGGCTGAAAAGTCATCGATAGTGGTAGTCAACTATATCGATCGTATCGATAGAACAAGCTTAAGCAAATACATATCTATTAGTACTATAGCAATATAATTTATCTTTGGTTTAAGATCGATACTATCGATAATACCTGCGCTAGTTTGTACACGAAAGAGTATACAAAAAATGTAATTAATTGTATTTTTGTGCACAGCTGCTTTCTTATCAGTTTTTAAGTTCCGAGTATCACACGTTATGGCTTTAGTTAGATCTAGAAAGGTTCTTTGCCTGTCAACAGTACATTCGAATATCGAATTCATTCATTTTACATTCAACTATTTGCAGTGATTCAACCAGTGCAGTGCAACCTTAAATCTCGATGATGAAAGACATTATGGTGACCGACAATGGGATCCAGAATAGCTCCTACTGTTTGGTGGTGGGAAATCGCACCTCGATATTTACGAGCGCCTACAATGGCATACCCGAGACTCTAATATTGAATACCATATTTTGGGTATTGCTTATTTTACTGTTTACAACACTGCGTCATCAGGCGAGCGATTATCGTTTGGCGCTGGTGAATACCAATGGGACGAAAAAGCGTTGGACCGAAATATTTTACTCGCGCGCCGCAAGCGTTGTGGAACCGTTGCCAGGCACATCGACATCCACATCCACACAACAAAATCCAACACCCAGACCGAGTGTTGAGTCACATCAATCACAGGCGGGGGACTCCACGCCGCTATCACCGATACCAATAGAGCCGGGCGTATTCAATTGGATTAAAGTGACATTTAAGCTGCGCAAGGAAACAATTCTGCTGCATTCTGGACCGGATGCGGTGCATTACTTGTCATTTCAGCAACATTTGATGGCTGTTATGACACTGGTCACCATCGTCTCGTTGGGCGTCATTTTGCCCATTAATTTTCTAAATGGACCTACGGAAACGCCGTATGATGTGAATGCATTTGGACGCACCACAATGGCAAATCTGTCACCGGACTCATCCTGGCTTTGGGTGCACACCATCATTACCATATTGTATATACCGCTGGTGGTGCTGGTAATGCGTCGCTCCTCGGGTCGCAATGCCTTCAAAAAGGCGGCAACGCGCACAATTATGATATCAAACATATCCGTCAGGTATGTATTATAATAATATTCAATATATTTTTTATTATATTGTTATTTTCATGATTTCAGTGATCGGAACAAGACCGTCATACGTAACTACATGCAGGAACTGTTTCCGGATGTGACCATTGAGAGTGTCAGCATTGCGTACAACATTTCACGACTGTTCGTTCGCAATGCGGAGTTTGAAAAAGCGCACGATGCGCGAGTTTATTGTGAACATCATCGGGATCGGGACACACTCATGGCCAAACCGGAGATGTGCTCCTGCAAGAAGGAGAATGCCTTTGAGTATTATCAGCGCGAGGAGCGTAAACTATCTGGCGATGTGGCACGATTGCGTGCATCGACAATGAACGAACCGTTGGACATTGCATTTCTGACCGTATCCACAGTGCAGGAAGCGCAAAACATTGTGACACACTTCACGCCCGGCACCTACAGACAATGGCACATCATGTTTGCACCATCGCCTGATGACATCTTCTGGGAGAACTTGAATGTGAACAAAAGCCATTGGTATTTGAAATTCGTATGCGTCAACGTTGTGCTCTTCATTGTACTCTTCTTTCTAACCACGCCAGCCATGGTGGTCAATTTGCTAAACAGTCGACCCTGGCTGAAAGATACAGAGACCAAAATATCACCGCTTGTATCCGAGTTCTTGCCCACGTTGATGCTGTGGACGCTGTCAGCGCTAATGCCCGTTATTGTATCCATATCGGATAAATGGATGGGACACTATACGCGTTCCAAGCAAAACTATTCGATAATGACCAAATGTTTTGGCTATCTGCTGCTCATGATTTTGATATTGCCCTCTTTGGGACTGACCTCGGCCCAGGCACTGTTGGAGTGGGGCTTAACAAATGATACTTCACGCTGGCAGTGCATTTTCTTACCGGATCGTGGCTCCTTCTATGTCAACTATATTATAACGGCTGCCTTTATTGGTACCTCATTGGAGTTGTTGCGATTCCCCGAACTGATTGTCTATATTTGGGCACTGCTGAAGGCAACCTCAAAGGCCGAGACACCCTATATACGTAAATCCATATTGATTGAGTTCCCCTTTGGCACACATTACGCCTGGACAACGCTCGTCTTTACCATATCAATTGTGTACAGTGTCTTTTGTCCATTAATAATGCCCTTTGCTATGATTTATATATGCCTCAAGCATATGGTAGATCGTTATAATCTATACTTTGCCTATGGTCCATCAAATATGATATCACGCAAAGGTGGCAAGATACACTCCACTGCTGTCACAATGACCAAGTTCTCGGTACTTATATTAGTCCTGGTCATGGCCATGATATGCTATTTCCGGGGCGATGATGGCATGGCACGTTTTCTAATACTAATCATTACCTTGGCAATTACTGTCACCTTATTCATCTTTATGTCGCCCATCAAGCGCTGTGCGGCAACCCGTCGTCCAAGTATTGTCGAAATCGCGGGCCCTGCCCCCGCGTATATACCCGATGTACTGAAAACACGCACGCAAACCAGCGCCAGGCCTTCGGTCGCTGGATTTGGTGGTTATGGTTCGGATAATGTATCTGATTATGATAGCTCCCAATACAGTGTCAATAGCGTCGAGGCGTAAGACGTAAGTAACGCTGACGTTTTGGGCTAAGCTTAACTCTCAATAAGCAATCAAAGAGTTTTTTTACATTTACAATATTTTTGTATAAGATAATGATGATGTTTTATAGGCCGCTGATAACTTTCCAAGTGCTGTTAATGTGCAAAAGGATTTCGTTTGCAAAAAAAAAGGAAATTGTGATACCAAAATTAGCCTCGGTGTTTTTGCGTCTGGAGTTCAGTTAGAAGTCGTTTTCAAAAAACGTCAACTGCTGCCCCCTCCCCCTTCTATGTGTAATTTCTATTTGTATATAACCACATACTGTATTTACTCCTAATTTACAATTACTTTTTTATCTAATTATTTGTAATTTATATAGTATATATTACGACATTTAACGCATATTGATCAACTGCAATTAAACTAAATATATATATATATATAACCATTTACATATGTATTAGATTAAACAGTAAAAACAATATACACACACAGTGCATTATGTATGTATGTATACAAGTATTTTTTTGTTTATTTAACGAAAAAAAAAACGATTTAGTTTATGCGTATCCGTTTTACATACAGATTGCAACAGTACGAGTACTAGTTTATTATTTATTTAAGTATTCTATTAATATTAGCCTGCAAATGTTTCTTCTATTGTTATTTGAAGGAGAACACTATCATTAATAAAAAGACCCAAAAACAAATTCTGAACTGTCAAAATATTGCTCATTTGATTTGTAAGTTGATGAACCTTAAACAGAGATATACACACACAAACACATACACAAATAATTTAGCAATAATAGCTGTATAGCTTTTGTTTTTGTAAATTACACGCCTAATTTATTAGATGATACAATAACTTACAAAGAAAACGTTGCCACCAATTGTGACTGTGAATCGTGCTACAACTACAACATGTAATTGATATTTGCTCAACACGATCTCATGATGATACCAAATGAATTTCGTTGGACTTGTTTCATATTGATGGTATTATATGGTATGGTATGTTATGGTTTAAAGAAAATAGCTACAATCATTTGTGTTTTAGTGTTAGTTGGCCAAAATAAATGAAACTGAATTTCCCACGCACTTATGCCACATAGTTATATTGATTTTGATTATCCTTGTCCCGCTCCATATAATCACGATCGATCAACGACTCGATGCGCTTTTTCAGATCAGCAGGCTACAAAGAAAATCATGGATATATATAAGAATTATATATAATACAATAAAAGGAACAAGAACGCACCTTAACGGGAAACGTTAGCTGGTTGAACAACTCGGTGATAAGCAAATTGTGGCTTAGCGTTTTACGCATCTTCATAATGCGCACAATGGCCGCATCAATTTGATATTGACGATCCTGAAAAACGCGCTCTTCCGTCGCCTTTTGTTCCTCGTTCTAAAACAGCAATTCAAAAAGTTGATTAGGCTAATTTGCACAATAGAATTATTTTGAGTTAAGCTTACCGTTTCTTTCATTTGGATTTGATTGATTTTAATTCGAAACAATTTGTTGGTGAAATCATTATTGAAATCAAACTGATCCTTATCTTCAATCTCACGACCTTTCGGCGTCTTCGTAATGACACGCGCCCGTCCGCAGGCCAGCGACTGTAGCGTGCGTCGCAGCTCCCCATCCTCAATAAGGGTGGCAGCCAATACCTCCTCGTAGCTAAGCGCTGGCTTGTCATTAAATAAGAGCAGGACCAGCGCTTGAAACAGTGACACCATCAATTCCTTGGGACCCTGTATCATCAAAAACCAAAGCAAATCTTCGTGAAAATCTTTTCTCAATACTTTAAGTAGAATATATATAAATACCGCATCAAACTGTGCACGCAAAACGCAATTTCCCAATGTTGGCTGCCATTGAAGTTTCCGCCCGCTGTGTTTCTCGAGATAGAACTTATTGAATATCTGCTGGGGATTGATGAACTGCGGCGGCATTGTGACTTCTGTGGGCGCATATGTTGGCCAATAGCCCATGGTCAGTATGCTGACGGTTAGATCCAGATTGGTTACATCACGATCATTGCTGAGCGTATGACCGCGAAATGCCAGATTAACATCACGGCTTAGTTCCATATCCTTGAACATGCCCTCCAACTTCGATGTGAAACCTCCGCCGCATTCCTGCTTTAATTTCGACAGCATGCTTTTCTCGGAGTCCACGGAGGCAGACTTGCCCACAAGCAAACGCTTGGCCAGATCCTGTGATGACATAAATGTTAAATTAATTATTATATTGATATTAGTTAATGTATTGTTAGTTAACCTTTTTGTAGAATGCCTCAAAGACGTCCTTGCCATGTATAAAACGAAACAGCACCATGATCTTATCCAACGTCTTTTCCAGCTCCTCATCGGTGGTGCCCTTGTTACCTGAGCGCAATTTCATGTCCACATATTTAGCTTTAAAATAAACATAAATATTTTTAATTTAGTTTAAGAAGTTTAAGAAGACAACATACCAATAAGCTCCGCCGGTTTGTTGGCGCGCTGATTAATGAAGAATTCGAAAGCCTCACGTAATGAGTTTGTGAATTTTTCATTGTGCTCAAAACAATTGCGCACAATGACATCCATTTTGTCCTTAAAGTCCAGCAGATCTTGCACCATGCTCTTATCCTTCTCGGGATCAATGACAATGGTGCGTCCCTTTTTCTATAAATTAAAAACAATTACAATTAAATTCAAGAGTCAAGAATAAATGATTGATTTGTCTTGCCTTGATATAACCATTAAAATTGCCGCATAACTCGGAAGTGCCATTTTTAACGCGACTTAGCAGACCATATAAAAGGCTTAAATCGCTCAGTCTGTTATCCTCTAGCAGTGTATCAAGGCCCTTTTGTAGAATAGATGTTAAGTGTTCGGCAAGCAGCTCCTTTTCCACATTATATATCAGAGGATGTCTGCACAAGGATAACTTTTAATTAGTTGTACAAAATATATATGCATTAGTTAGCTTACTTTGTGCTGGAGTCCAAATAGTGCAACAGTCGCTCATTCTCTTCGGCCAGACGTTTGCTCACATGTTGTAAGTACTCCGGCACCTCTAATTCCTGCATCTTTCGTTGACTTTCAGCCTTGTAAAGTTGATTGGTTGCATCCAGGAACTTCTCCTCGAATGCGCTGCTATATATCTGCAGATCACACAGCATACGCACCAAGCTCTTTAACAGCCCACGATCCACAGTCGCACCCTGACGCTCTTTTTCGATAAGCGTTAACAGGCCATCAACGGTGCGTTTTTGTACGACGCTGTTCTGGGCAAAGTGAATGCGAAAGAGGTCCAGCCCCATGTCCCATATCGAGTGTATCGCTGAACTTTGCAGCACGTATGTGCGATCCATGTACAGAAATATGCTACGAATCATGATCATTTGTTGGCAAAATGATAGCCACCAATTGTTAATTTTCTCCAACAAAACCTGTAGAGAATGGTGTATTATGCTTAGTTTGATATTCTTTAAAACATACGTTCGTTTATAGTCTATTTCTAATTTGGAATTAATATTATAGGTAATTCGTCAACTAATCGATCACAACTTTGAAAAAGGAACAACAGGTACACATTAGCAAAAACGTTACATATAGAAAGTTGTTCAAAAAATGGAAACACGCTTGTAAACAACTCAAACATAGCATACAAATCAAGCCTGTTCCGAATTCAGTATTTTTTTTTTTAAAGTAAAAACGATTTACGAATTACTTTTCTGATTTCCGATGTAATGGTTTCGTTTGCTTTTTTTCGAAACCGAGTTTTCATAGTAAAGTCTATATAGTTGCCATCTAGTAAGTATATTCAGAATCGAGAACAGCCACGTTTGACTGCCCGTTTTCGCTTCAGTTTTTCAATTTAATATTATAAATGATATCTGACTTTAATCTAATGAATAAAATAAAAAATGCTTTTATATAAAAGTTAGAGATTATAAGGAAATTGAGTTTAAGAAATATTTTTTTGAATTCCTTGTTTAATTTGTCTAAACTGTTCACTCCGCAGGCAAAGAAGTAAAACTTTTAGAAATCTGAGTTCGGAACAGGCCAGGCGGGCAAAAGCCCGCTTCAGTTCAAAAATACTTTAAAAAAAACAGTTCAATGTTTCAGTTATTAAAACTAAATAGTTAGCTTTAAAGAGAGCAAGGGTAAGTTGCAGGGACAGCGATTGTCATACCAGTTTGTCCATGCTACCGCCAGTGAGCTCCTTGAGTTTGATATTACGTTTGACATGCTGCTCAGTCAGCTCCATGAGTTTGGCATACAATTGTGCATCCATTTTATGGCTGCACATGTTAACAACGGCCTGGTAGAGCTCCTCCAAAGAATATTTGATAGGTTTGGACAGTTGTATGGCGATAACGGCCTCCTCCAGCTTCACATAGGTGTCCTCGGAATAGTTATCGGGCAGTGTGGGTTTAGCTATAATCATAAACATAATATTATCGATATCTTTGATCGTTATCGCTGCTTACCCTTGAAATTCTTAATAACAATCTTTTTAACATCGCCCGGCTTGGTGTTGTGTATGGCCCCCATGCGATTTAGAAGATTTGAGGTAGTTGATGCCGCACGTATATCGTTGCCATGATGCGCACCCAGTTTCGAAAAGTTTGGCAATCGTTCGCCGTTTGTGGACGCAGTTGCTCCGCCGGCTGCTGCCGTTGCTGAATTCATATTTTGGGCGGCGAAGGCGCTCCGGCCTTGGTTCGTGGTCGGTATGGCGTTATTGGCGTTGCTGTCACCACCCTTTTTTAGGCAGGTGGCAATATTCTCAGTGTTGTTGTGCAATTCAGTCGTATCCATTGGCTTGTATTTCTTTGCAGCACTCATAGTTTGTTTGGAGTGAGTGGTGTAGTGTCCAATACGCTGCAGCAGCAAGACGGTGTTGCCTCACGGCGCTCGCTTTGTGACAACAATTCCTGCTGCCTGTTTTGCTTTTTCGTTTACTTGCGGCCAGATCCTTGCTCCTGTCAGCTGCCGTTCTGGATTTGAATTTGTCCTATGCCGAATGTTTTTATGCTTGCAAGCATTAATTTCCACTCGCTTTTGGCATAAATTTGACCGTGTGTGTGCTAAAAGAAATCCGACGATATCGATATATGTGCCTATCGCTGCTTTTGCACACTTCGCACTGTCGCCATCAGCAATTAATAAGCTTCAAGCTCGGGCAATTAGGCAATTGCTTTTGTTTAAGTCTTTTTCTCGCTAATCGTGTCCGTGCTTGTGCATTAAAATTGCAGCGTGCAATATAGATGACACAATATACTCGCTAATTATTTATTTGCACTGCGGAGCCCAAACTTCTATACATTGAAGGTAAATGACAGGAATAGTTGATATACATCGGCCCACCACCACAATCTATACAACATTTACCGATACTTTTAATATCGATATTCTTGCGATAATTAATTCAAGCACATCCAACTTCTATGCTTGTACAACCAATTTGCATGCTCGATCTGTGACAGCTCGCTTAATACAGCTGTTCGTTTCAGTTAATAGTTTTTCGATCATTTTGGTAGATTTTGGATAATACGATAAAAAACGAATGGCTTAAGAAATATAAATAATGAATATAAACAGGAAATTTCGTGTTATAATTTTGATTTTTGTCCAATATCTTCAAATCGCTCTCTTTTACGCTTTAATTTTGCTTTGTGGGCGTATATCCTTCGGTAACTTCCGTTTTTGCTTATTTGCCACAAGCGACCCCCTAGAAAAACTTTTTTTTACTCATACGCTATTTCGAATCGAACTGCATCAAAAATAACAATTTTTCCAAAACACCGCAAAAATAAAAAATTTTTTCCTGGAATTTTCTCCCGCGATTTGGTTGTTGTGCTTAACATTTTTCTAACAGAGGGTTAACATTTCTCTGCTAAAAAAGCCCGCAATCCTTGAAAAAATTTAATTTCTGCAAAATTTTCGATCTGGGATCGATGTAAAAAAAATTAATAATAATTAACAATAGCCAGATTTCCGGCTAATAGAATTTTCGAATTTTTCTAGCAATTGAAGTTTAAAAATAGCCAGAACTAGCTATGAAACAGTCAAATTGGCATCAGTGGCTCCAAATTAATCAGCTGTTCCAGGCCGCCAAATACAAATTTATACTACATTTCTTATATTTATTTATATGGATCAATTCGCTCATTTTGATTGATTTTGATTGTTCGCTGGGTGGCTTTTGAAATAAAACGTTATTTATTAAGTTCATTTAAAACGCTTTATGGCTTTGTTGTTGACACTAACAAACGCCCATCAAACAAAACAAAATCTTCAGAAAGACCAATATTGAAAAACAACCGTAATGTTTTCAAGGAATTATTTCCGCAATTTAATTAGCCCGCAGTTTTTGGATTTTGTTAAATTTTAATTTAAAATAACTTTTTTGATTCAATTTCCCCAATTGTTAAATTGAAATTGCAGTTTTGTTTTTGGTAAAAACACAACCTTATATGTATGTATATTTAATAAGCGTTGAGTTTTTCTTTTATTTGTCTTAAATATAATATCAAATATGTTTTATATTGTAATATTAAGGTTTTTGCTAAATAAATACTGAAATGTGTATACAAAATGTAAAGGTTGGTGTGTACATTAAGAAAAATTGTATCTACAGTTTACATATACATAATGATGATGGGTGGTATACAACATAGTCAAAAAAGTCAAGAAATTCTAGTTGCTCTCTCGACAGCGCTTTGGAATTAAATAAACAAATATAATGTGTGCTTAATTGGTAACAACTTCTAGGTACAGGGGGTTGAAATGTTTACTTATGTTTTTAGAGCATTATATGTAATTTGTTTCTTTATTTTATATTTTTATTTTCATGTTTAATATGTAATAGCATTTGGGCTTTAGTTTTACGTTTGCTATTTGCAGTTAAGCTTTTATCTGAGTAAACTTTCTTTTTATTAACGTTGTTTTATAAACTTTCATTTAAATCCATCAACAGTATTACATAATTTGTGTACGAGTTCAAGTAAATAATTAAGAAGCCAGACCAGGTCGGCTCTATATTGTTAGTACATATATATATGTATGTATATGGCAGCGTATTGTTAAGCATATAGATCAATATATAATTTCATCAATTTCGATACCGTACAAACGAATGATGTATTTGAGTTTTTACAACACTGGAGAGTAACTTTTAAAGACAGCGTGATGTTTTTGGCTAGCAAGTAAGGATAGTTAATTACATATATGATGATGAAAGTTATAGCTAGAAATTATAGCCTATAACACATTTGCAGGACATATTCGGTTGTAAAAGCAATTCAAAGCGGCGACTACTTATGGTAAATATACATATATGCTTTAAAAATGGTATAATATCAATTTTAAAATACATAGTAAATGTTTACATATAGTGTACTTTCAATAAGTTTGCTTTAAAATAAATATAAATTATTTGATTTACGATTCTCGCTTGAGACATTTGTATAGCTTTTGTGTGTGTTTACAACAAATTAAACCAAATAAATATATAGTTAAAATTTTTTTGTGATTAAAAAGTGTAATAAATAAAATCCCACACAAACAAAATAACTTAGTCGGGCAGCATATGTACAAAACTAACGGGAAACATGCCACGCCTCGCCGGATGTCCCTCAATAATGCCCTCCATCCAATTCTCATCATCTGTGCGCTCATTAAGAACAAGCAGTATTTCCCCCTCCTTAAATTCCAGCTCATCATCGTTGTCCGCCACGCAATCGTACAAAGCTCGGCAACGTCGCTGTCCATTCTAAAATAATGCAATTTATATAAATAATCTGTTTAAACTGATCTGTTGTTCCGTTTCTTACATAATGCAATTTTCCGCCAGACCCAACGCCACTAGGATTTTTCACTGGATTATCGGGTGATGAGTTGAGCCTGTCGTTATCGCTCGAAGAAACATTCGACTCGGCGGAATGATCCAGTCCGCCACCCGAAGAGTCCATATCCGTATGCCAGGACTCATAGTCGGTGAAATTGGCGGATTGATTGATGAGCTGGGAATTGACAAGAATATGAATTAGATAGAATACATTTCAAGTACTTAAATATAGTTTAGTTTTAGTTAGTGTAACAAATATTAGGAAAAACACAGAAGAAAACACAAAAGTTTTTTGAGTATGCGCGCATGGAGTTAGGAGAGCTCTTGAGAAAATGCACACGGCACATTTAGTATAAAAAAACAATATAATATGTATACTATATAGTATGTAACAAAAAAGAATGAAACAACAACAAGAACGGCAAAATAGTATTTTGATTTTGATGGTTTGATTTCTCTGCCATTTACCGTTTCCTCGCTGGATTGCTCTAATCTTAACAAGTTTTGTTGCTTGCGCTGAAAATTTTGGGAATTACAGAATAAACACAGGATACATTGAAACCCGAAGTGCTTATTTACTTTTTGTGTTGGGTTGTTCAGAACTATGTGAAAATGTTCCTTTATAAATATTGTTTTTAATTCAGTTGATCACTATTGATCGATTTTTGTTAGTTTTGAATTGGGTTTTGGCCCTAGGCTGTAAAAAACAATCCCTAGTTCTGTTTCTTTAAAAGGTAGTTATCAACTGAGAAAGAACAAGTGAACATTTTCACAATGCTCACAACCCCAACACTGTTATCAAGTTTGAGCGTCCCTTGGGTTCCAGCTCAACCAGGGAACCGTATAACTTACCTTGCGAGGTGGCGCAATGGGACCCTCATCCATGGAGCTAATGCTTTCGTTGGACTGTCCATTTGGTATCTCGCGTTCTTTTAAATATAAGAAAAAAAGGCATTTTAGCCACAATTAAAGGAAACCAAACTTTTAGTTATATACCTGCTGGTGGACCGGGCGGTGGTATTTTGGGTCTCATTAGCGCCGACTTGTCCACATGCTTCAAAGTGGGCAGCTCACCGGTTGGCGGCAGCACCAGCTTGGCACCCGCCAGATGTATGTTACGATTAAGCGACTCTCCGCTGGGTGAACGCTTATGCCCAAAGGTAGTCATGGCCGGCATTAGATTGCTATTGCTGCCATTGCCCGCAGCACCACCGTGTCCACTGGCGCCGCCAGTAATTCGCGGAGAGCTCTCCACGCTGCGCATATGCGGCAATGTGCCATATGCAACATCCATTGATTGATTCTTGTGATTGATGGCGCGTATATCATTCGCATCCATGTTCTGCGAATGCCTGGGCGGATGCGGCAATGTGCCATAAAATAAGCTTGTCGGAGTGCCGCTTAATGTGCCCGGCGGCGGAGCTGGCGCTGCACGCTTCTTCAGCGAGTTCATGTTTGCCGTGGATGTGGACTTACGTGCGCCTGTCACATGGGACAGCTCACTCTGCATGTTTAGGCTGTTGCGAGTGGCGCGTACGTTTTGACTGGACGCGGAGCTGGGACTAGAGCCACCACCACCACCATTGCCGCCGCTGCTGCTGCTGGCCACGCCCAGATTGTTGCCACTGCCCAAATACTGTCCCACATTGGTGTGCTGTTTGGGCGAGGTGCCAGCGGATTGTGTATAACTTGGCAGAGTAAATTGCCGGCTCGGACAGTTGGCAATTGGACTAGAACTGGACTGTATGGAATCGCAAGTGGAGGAGCGGGAGCGCAACACTGGCGAATCGCCACCAGCAAAGCTGGGTGGACGTGAACGTGATTTCTGTAGGGTTTAAATATGGAATAGTTCATTATAAGTTCGATTTGGTTTTAATTAGCAAACTTACGCGCTCATCGATGACGGTTTCATCGTCGCTAAAATCTGTAGAGCCGTCCTCGTTGGGCAGATTCCAATCGGTGTTGATGTGATCAAAGGCGCTCTTCTCCCGCTTTATGGCACATTCAATCTACACAGAGAAAAACACATATGCTTAGAATAAACTGCAGTTAATTGGTTAAAACAATAGTCTACTTACCAGCTCCCTGCAACTATTGTGACCCATCTCTTTGGCAATGTCCAATGCTGTTTTGTTCTGTGAATTTCGAAGCTCATAATCAGCGCCACAGCGTAATAACAGCTTCATGCACTCGCGACGATCGTGCAAGGCACATAGATGCAACGATGTATTCTTGCCGGTAACATCGAGCAGTCCGGGCGGATTAGTAGCTCTATTCAAGCCCTTGGGCGGCATATTTTGTATAAGAAAATCAACAATGTGCAGCGTTGAGCCCGCCTCGCGCAGCACAGCCAAATGTAGAGCTGTTTCGCCCGCATCGGAGCTGGGTAGACAGCAGGTAAGATCCGCACCCTCTGCCCACACCTGCAGCAGCTGACTCATATCCGCATTGACAATGGCCTGCTCCAGATCGCAGCGCAGATCATTGTCATCGGCGCAGGTGCGCATCACATAGCGCTTTGCCACATATTTGGCGCGTATGAAATCGTAGCGCTCCTCCCTGCCAGAAAGTAAAAGTTTCTTTATCAGTTTAGTTCCGGTTGATTTCCAAATCTAGTTCTACTTACATGCTGCTTTCATGACTGAGCTTGCCTCTGCCTAGCTTGGCCTCCATGATATCATTTAGTGTGCTGTTGCCCATTGCACGCGCTATCAACAGATTCGCTGTGGTCAGATTGTCCAGCGTTAGGCTCTGTATGCGCGAGTGATGCACGCCGAGATCACGATGAACACCCGAGCACTGTATGCACACAAGTATGCCAAAGTTTAAGCTTATCCAGGTGACATCGTTGCGTGAACCACAATCGCAGCATCTGTCATTGCCTGGCAGCAGTTGGACATAGCGTATGACTGTCTTTTGCAGCTCGACCAGGCTGGGACTCATTTGGGGATTGGCATGCTGGAAGGCCTTGGTGAGCGCCTTCTCTTTGCAGTTGACCAAGACGGCCATCCAGGCCTTCTGATCCGTTTCGTCCTCTGCTTGAAAATGATACGGGCGATTGTCTAAGGCAGAGATTGTAAATGTTTTAAAAAAGTTGATATCGTTATGTTTCAGTAATACATACAGCTGATTAAATCGAAGCCACGCTTGTCATCCGGCACCGGTTTAATCTGACAGGTGAGCAGATTGACACGCGTCGGCGGCTTCGATTCGTCCGCATGGAAAATGTCCAAGAAACCATCGCTGGTGACACGACAGCGTCGCTTTTGCCAAACGCGTCGCACCTTGCCCTCGCTCTTCTTCAACAGATGACCCTGACGCGTAACACCATGATGTTTGTCCCCCTGCAGCTGATGCAGCGAGTAACCAGCACCCGCTCCACCACCACTTCGATTCTCTCGCTCGGAGGCTGGGACATTGTCAACGCGCTCAAAGTCGGGTGTGCTACGCAACAATGTTCGCAAATCGAGCAAACTGCGTCTGTCCTCGTCCTGTTTCTGCTTGATCACATGCAGCTTATCGCTCAGATCGCCAATGTACGTGCCAAAGTGTTCGATCGTTTGCAAGCCATCTTTGAAGTAACTGCAATGCCAAATGACTTTGTTAGTTGTTTGGTTATATAAAAGCGTAAACAAAATGCAACAAACAACAATAACAATATCAATTAGTATGCAAGTCAGCAGCAACTTACTTATTCAGCGCGTGATAATACTCAATGAAGTGCTGCAGCAGCTCAATACCAGTTTTTGTTTTGATCTCTTTGTATTTCAACAGATACTCGCAGGTCTGCAGCTGATAGAGACGACGCTCCTTTTCCATTTCATCGGCAACAACAGCGGCATCAATCTCCGTACGCACCATGCCCGCCTCCTTGGCCTGCGCCTTCTTCTCCTTTTCAATTTTGATAAACTTGGCTTCATAGTCTTTGGCTGCCTTATCAAACGGCCGCTTCATATCGCCCTTGACGCCACGCAGCTCGCTTTTAAGCATCGAGTCCACCGGAAACATAACAATGTTGTTGATATTTTGCATCTGGCAGTTGAAAGTGGCACAATAAGATAAGTTCAGGGTCAATAAAGATAATGTCAAGTCAACATTATAAAGCTCATTTTAAATATTATTTACCAGTGTTTTCATCAGCGCACTGAGCTCTTTGGTGACCACGGAGAACTTAAGAAAAGCAGCGCCAATATCGGGTTCATCTTGATCAATAACCTTGCCGCCCAGACGCTCCAGGCCCCGCACCATAAACATCTCATTATCCACATGAGCTTTACAAAAAAAAATAAATGTTTTATAAGTTTAAGTAGGTAATGTAAAATGATTTAAAACTTACTATTGCCAGAATTATGAATGGCTTTGACGGCCTTCTTCAGCTTTGTAAGACCCTCGCGATCAAATTCAAGACGCTGCAAGATACAAATGATTCAAATTGGATAAGTATATATTTGCAGAGTTGCGAAAAACAAACGATTTGTGCACTCAAAATGATCGATATCTTTCACATGATTAATCAAAACACCATCGACTTCAATTTTGTAAAATCGACAATCGATTAACTATTACCTATCCCTCTTATATTTAGACCAATTCGCTAAATGAATACTTCCGTAGTCATACTGTTCTTACCCTCATGCACTTTTCTAACTTGTTTAACCCATTAACCTTTCAATTAATATCAATTTATTTCATTGAATTAGACACAACGTTGTCTGAACTCAATCAGTGCCAATACCAAAAGAATCTCAAATACTTTGCAAGAAAATTGAAACTTAGGAATGCTAAAATGATAAATAAAATCTCATTATAACTGTAAACACTTGCGGATTAGAACCTTGGCTAACTTTGATAAATTTAGCAAGAAAATCGATAAGATAAAAAAAAAATGTAAAAGCTGTACAAACTTTTGAGTAAAGAACAGCATTTACTGATTGGTATTTGAGGTACTACAAATAACATATAACAATTAAGACTAAGTAGAAATCGTGAGTGGGCAGCGATAAGAATGTGTTAGCTAGCTAATAATAATAAAGATTAGTCATGTTCATAAACATTTGTAGCAAAGTTGGCAAGTTAATGCCAAATATTTGGAACGCGAATCGCTTAGAACAATAACAAATTAAGTTGGTCAACCCAACAACTGGTTTCCGTTTCTCTTTCTAGCGACCAAGCAAGTTTTTTTATTATTATTATTTGTTGCGGTTTTTTTTGTGTTGATAACAAAAGACGAACTTTGTAAAAACGTTCAAGTTACTTTTGAGCCGAAAGCCGCAACTTTATATATATTTCTATATTATACAAATACGTAAATAATAAACAACAAAGATTTTTATATGGACAGACATACTAAAGACCTATATTTATTATAAAACATTGTATTTTGTTGTTGGTCTCAAAAAGCCAAGACACAAGCGGAAGGTGTGTCTTTCGGCTTCATCTATTGATTTGGGCCCACTTGGAAAAAGCCATCAGTGAAATTAAATATTAAACATTTCATTTAACCCAGTCTGACAAACAAACAACAGATACAAATAAAATCTGGGCGCGCTGGTGACGTGACTTACCGTTTTGAGTTGAAATAAAAAATATATAAAATTGGGGCTAATTTAGCGCACACTGGTACAATTGCGATAGAAATGCGAAAGAAACATTTGCGAAATGCCACAATGTGCCAATCAAAACCAATAAATCATTGTATGCTTCTTTATATAGGCAGTTTTATTTGTAATTCAATTAAATGAATGTTAAATCATACGCATTAATTTTAGTTTGCATTGTAACTTTTGCATTTTAAATTATATTCAGGGCATTTTTCATTTCTGATTCCAATGAAAATATTACGAATTGGAATTATTATCTGTTCTGAATTCCTAATATCGATCGAAAGTTCGATTTTACAACTAGTTGGAATTGTAACTTTTGCTTTTTAAATTATATTCAGGGCTTTTCTCACTTCCGATTCCGATGAAAACATTACGAGTTGGAATTATTAGCTGTTCTAAATTCCGCTTTTCTCATTTTCGATTCCGATTAAACATTACAAAATGGCATTATTAGCTGTTCTGAATTTCGATGGAAAAATCGATTTTACAATTTATTTAATTTATTTCCTATTTAATGTCGACCTACCAAACATAATTATTAAAAAAATTAAATTAAAATTTAAGGTTAAAATTTCAATAAAAATTAAGCTGTTGAGACATTGGCTTGTGAAGTATTCCAAATGATCTTTAAAAAGGAAAAGCAATTCCTATTTTATTCGAATGCAAAATCGAAAACGATTCGGAATGAAAAGTTCTCGGAATTGGGAACAGGGCTGATTATATATTTACACTTGTTTTCAATTTTTTTGAAACAAGGAAGAGTATGTTGGTTTTGTGAAATGTCCGTCCGTCTGTATGAACGCAGTTTTTTCCAAAGTTTTGAAGCTAGATCAACCAAACTTGGTATATAACATAGGCAGACAAAGTGTCAATATCTCACCCCCGCACCCCTCCCCCACAATTGGCAAAAAACTGTATCTTCCATATCTGGAATCTGATCTGACTAAAAAAATTTGAACCCACCAACCCCCGCCCCCGAAAATGAACAAATTCTGTATCTCCCACAGCCCTTTAGCTAATACCACTAAATTTTGCAGATTGACTTCTGTCGACTTGGTAAATTAGATTAAATGAAAAAAATTTCTAAAAAAAAAGAGTATATCGCGGTCGGGTGTATCCAACTGCAACGTTCTTACTTGTTTCTTAGAAATGATTGAAAATCAGGTACGTAGTTTGTTCATAGTGGCTTTAATTGCACCTTTCAATCGAATTTATTTGAACTTCACTTTATAAATAAAATGAAAAATAGGAAAATACACGCTAGAAATATGTGGCTGGAAACCACGGTGCGTTTGGCGTTTGGTTGGCTGACAGACAGACAGACAGAGCTAATGCTAATTTTAGCGCTGCAATGGGAACTTTGGGGCTCAGTCAGCCAGAAGAACGAAGACAGCAGAATTGGAGCACACACATAACACACATTTTGACATACAAGTAATTTTAAACTATAGCTAAAATCGCATATATGTATGTATGAAAACAAATTCCTGCGTAATCAAAATGTGGGTGTGGCTATATTTTGATTGATAAGCGCTGATCGCGTGAAACATAATGGTAATTTATACAGACGCCGTCCCCGTTTGCTTTATCTAACGCCTCTTCCGCCCACAAACGCCCAAACACCCGCATTTGCCTTATCACTGGCAGCAACAAGCGCTAAACAATGTGTTTTTTTTTTGTATTTTGTATTTTGAATTTTAATGGGGCGGCTGCAATGACTAAAAATAGAAACAAATATAAAACATTGCAAAGCGTTTTTGTATGTTGATGCCAAAGGGGAAGAAACATTTAGGGGAGGGGAGAGCTGAAAGTTAGCGGCCAGCTGCATTGATTTCAGAATATGCACTCTCATAACTTATGACTTGGAACAAAGTTGAAGAAGAAGAAACCACCTGCAATGAAACGAAAACGACGTCATCGTAGAACAATTGCAATGCAGCAAGAGAGAAAGAGGGGGAAGTAGAAAGCAGAGACGGAGCAGAGTCACAGAGAGAGAGAGAGAGTGGTGTTCACTTGGCACAGCGCCAATTCAAGGTTTTTTTTTTTTTTTTGCTTTTTTCGCTGCTTGAAGCTACATAATAAACAAATTTGCTTTTTTTGTGGGGGCGTTTGCATTGCGGTAAATAATAAACAGATGTGTTTGTATGTGTGTGTAAATGTAATGCATACAATTTATAGCGCTGGATCATTGATTAGCTACCTTGAACTTTAATGAGTTGCATTTCGTGGAAATACAGTAAGAGAGAGAGAATATACAAAGAGAGCCTGTCTGTCATTTTGCTCACCTCTTCCAATATGCCAATTGTTTGACGGCAATCCGGCATGCGGGATGCAAATGTGGAAGTTGTGGGCGAATTGTAATCATCACGCGTCTCCTCCACAAACTCCGAGATGCCAATTAATGCTGGCGGCATTTTGATAATGTTGTTGGTCACACTCTTTTTTCAGCTTGAATCTTTGACGTCTGTTTCGCACACAAACACACACACTAAGAGCACAGGAGAGCCGAACTTCAAGGACGCCCAGGCAGGCAACAACAAACACAACGTGTAAACGAGAAACGACGATTGTATTTGAATGTGCCGTTTGTTAACTGAAAGCAGCAGACGGCACAGCTGCTGCTGCTGCGGGCAGCAACAAAGGATCACACGAGACGGAGGCAAAACAAGAATGAGCAGGATAACAACGACAACGATTACGCTGCCGAGTGTATGTGTGCGTGTGAGAGTGTGCGCTTGTGTATTGGTATTGGTGCTGGCACACGTACTGTGTTCGTCTGTATTGGGAGCACTTATTACTCTCTTCCTTTTGCACCAATTTTTACGTTTATTTCGTTTGATTTTCTTTGAAACTTTTACACACGCTACCGTTGCATATTTGTTTTACGCACACACTTTTTATTTATCGTACACTTTTTAGGCGCGCCACCTGATCGACTCATCTTGCACCAAAACTCGAGTCGCAGTCGCAGCCAAAGCGCAATTAATGTTATAGTTGTAGGGAAATGCGCCGCACATATTTACAGTCCGCAACTGTTTGTCACACTGCCAACAATCGTCATTAATTCTACAACTCGACAATTGGGCATAATTATTGCCGATTTTTTCAATTAGTTTTCGACGAACCCGAGACGAAGTTAAAATTAAATATTAGTATTGCAATTTATTTTTTGCTGCTCTGCTGGCGTCCGTCGTCGCGTATAATGTAGCAGTGTTGCTCATATTTGCTTTTCCAAAATGAACTAAAAATGCCAAAGTCGTAATGCTAAAGTCGTACAGCCAGCGCAGTGGTTATGAGTTACAGGGCTGCATAATAATGTATAAAGAGATACTAAACTGTTACTGCGTTTATACGAGACCAAAATTCGCCAATTTGGTTTTAAAATATGAAAAATAATTCTTCTTCAAAACCCGCTTTTTTTACCGCTCTTTAACGAAGAATTACCGGTTCGCCGTAGGAGAAGAATTTTAACAAAAAATCGATCAAACGATTTTAACGAAAATAAAATTTCAAATTTTGAATTTAACAGTTGCTAAATGGCTCGAAATAACTGGTATTTGGGAATAGCTGTCAATTATCCGCTTTTTAAATAAATGTAATAAATAGAACAGAGAAAATTCTCAGAGTCGCAAATTTTTTGTTAAACAGAAAAACCAAATTTTGCGAGAACGCTCTTAAGTTGGGAACAGTTCTATTGGGTCGGACTGACTGTTACCACTGCAACCCATCTCTAGCACAGCTGTTTAATTAATGATATCGATATCACAACCTGTAACTGTTATCGGCATAGCCAACTTTACTGATAGTGAAAAATAATTAATTAATTAAACGAGTTGAAAACATCATTGCTTTTTCGGTTACAAAGTAGATCACACAAAAAATGGCAAGCAAAACGAGCACAAATGAACGGCATGCAAATGGCACCGTGAAAACATCAACGTTAAAAGAAATTTGTGCGCGGGCCATGACAAAATCCGAATGGGAAGACAAGGTGAGAGAGAGAAAGAGAAGAGAGCTGAGACCAAAGACCAGCGCGTGTTTTGACATAAATTTTGCAAATTCCTTTCTTGCAGGATGAATTTCTAGACGTTATTTATTGGGCACGACAGGTGTTTGGCATTATACTCGGCATTATCTGGGGCATAGTGCCGCTTAAAGGTTTCCTGGGTCTGGTGCTGTAAGTAGAAGCCCATCTATAGCCTAAATATAGAATATGCCTACAGCCTTCCAAATTTATATTTACAGTTTCGCCGGCCTCAGCTGTGCCATTGTTTACCTGTATGCCATTAACTTTCAGAATGTCGATGAAGATGCATTTGGTGGCGCGTGGGAGTTGATTAAGGAGGGTTTTATGACATCGTTTGCCGGGTTTTTAGTGACGTGGATAATCTTCTACACTGGACTGCACTACGACACAATAATGGCAGCGAAAAGCTCATAAAAACTAGCCATATCGTTATAAAGATACAACCACCGCACTGCGCAACACGAAACAATATCCAAATTCCAATAATATTCAGTTTGCTATTCCCGCAGAGCCAAAAAAAAACATATTAAACATATTTTTGTCCATGTAGAGATTGTTAAACTAGCCCAATTACGATTAATGAATGTGTGCATTTGATTTAATTAATAATTAACAATTTTAGCCGGTTGTATTTGCGATTTTGAGATTTTTCTGTGAAAAATAACAAAATCAAGCAACCTGTTGAGAAACAAAGTTCTATATTAAAGTGCAAAAGTTTAATTAATTTTTTTGTTTTTTACTGTTTTATTTAAATATTTCTCTACATTTATAAGGTAGTTGACAAAAAAAGTTTGGATCTAAGTCTAATATTCCATGTTCATGGCCGCGGGAATGGGCGCATTGGCGGCGACGGTCTGCTGACCGTTTTGGTTCATCTCATGCTGGAATTTGTCAGGCAATTGGCCACTTTGGAGTATCTGTGAAAGTCTTTCTACCTCCGCCAGTGAGCTAGCCCGCTTGATGGCTTCGCGAATGCGCTGCATATCCTCCGGATTGGCAAAACGTCCACCATCGCCGCCAGCTGCTTTGCCATTGGTTGCCTCGGCTGCCAAGGCGGCAGCAGCGCTTAGCTTTGAGCGTTTGGTTACCTCCTTGAGCATGTCCTTGCCTTGCTTGGTGCGAAAGAATTCCATAGCCGCCTGTCTATCCTTCTGCTTGATCTTTCGAAAGTCAAGCAGACGCAATTGTGGAAACTTAAATGCCATATACTCGCGATAATTGGGCTTTGTGGACACCGGATTGATGAGCAGGCATATTGTCTCCAGTTTTTTAAAACCAGCTAGCGGCTCCAAATCGCTTAGTTCCTGCAAATTGTTGCCCGTTAAGATGATGGAATTGAGATTGGGCACCACGTCCTCCAGTCCCTCGCTTACGCGCAAGATGCGATTGTTGTTCAGCAGCAGGCACTTGAGCCGCGGCAGGTGTGGCAGATTATCTAGTTTGCGCAAATCGTTGTCCGACAGATCAATCGTATCGAACTGATCCAATGTAGCACCCAAGTTTTCAATCTGGGGTATTTTGTAGCCGCGCAAATCGAGCTCTCGTTCGCGGCATGGGTTTATGTATTGCATGGACTGGTTTATCAACTCGGGCGTTAGTTTTACCATTTTGAAAAGGGCAGGACTAGGTTTTATTTCAACAATTTCTTTAAAATGCAGCTGCAATTTTATTTTTTACACTTTTAAGAAGGAAAAATACAGCCAAAACCGATGCGAGTTTGTAGCAGTGTGACCGCTCGTGGCATACACGAAAATACCAAAAACTTGCATTTCGATACCTGCCAATTGACTTGAGCTATCGATATGCATCGCAGCAAATCAGTGTTGACTAACGCTTCTGCCACTTATCGCAATTTGAAAAAGTTTAAACATCAAATTAGTGTTGGCTCACGCTTTTGCGACTAATCGCAATTTGAAAAAGTAAAACTTCAAGTTTGAAATTTATTTGTGTTTGATTTTAATTCAAATTTCAATACATTACAATAAAGTTTCAAGTGCTTATCTTTTAATGAACACGTTACAATTATTCGTTATTTTGTTTGTCTGTGAATTAATGAATGGCAAACTACATATATTTGAGCCAACTATGGGGGAATTTATTCGTAAACACTTTAATAAAGTTGAAGTGTGAAATTGGTTCGGTGGTGGTGGACTGGGTCAAATTGTTCTTAATAAACATTTTTCTATTAATAACGTGCAAACTACAGTGTGTTCATTATTAAATTTGAAATTTGTTTCGAGTCACAAGTCAAATGTAGTTTTACTGTAATTTATTAAATGCATTTTTTAGTAATCGTTTGTTTTTTCACTAGTTTCTAAATTGTAAATTGTTAACTTTTGTAGAAAATAATCAAAAAGATAAACGCTTTATTTTGCTCAAAAAGGTAAACAGATTGTCGTTTATATACCAAGTAAATGGAAATAATTATTTGAAAATAAAAACATAAATACACATACATATTTTTTTGGAAGCAGTTATAAAAAATATTATATTTCATTTAAATTTATTTTGTTTAATTTGTTTAGGCCATTAAAGTAGTTTTTTTTTATGCACGCAATAGATTTACATATTTTATCATAATATTCATTGCGTTCTCTTCGTTAGTTTCATAGTTTCTTTTTCTTTTCAATACATAAATTGAAAAATAGATTTGTTTTTTGTTGTATGTATGTATATAATTGGCACTTAACTCATTTAAAATACATAAAAATATTGTACACGAAAACAAAGGTTTGCTTTTCTTTATGTTTTTGTTTTGTTTATCAATACGCAAAGTTATTTGGGTTAAAAAGTATAAATAAATAAATCACGTTCATTTAAAATTGCCAAAGAGTAAAACAATACACACGCGCCATTGCACATAAATTAATTGTTCAGTACGAGTTAGTTGCAACCTTTTTTTTTTTGCTCATTATCATTAGTCATTATCATTAACATTACTTGTAGCCGCAATTGTGACTGGTTTTTTTAGATGGTGGTGGTGCGGAGAAAGAGGGCCTAAAGGAATGTTGAGTTGAGCATATAATAAAATAGACAATTTATAAATCAACGACATCCTCTTTCGAATAGGGCGAATCTCTAAATGTGCGTCTCGTCGAGGTGCGTTGCAGGCCTTCAACTAATGTCTCCTATTTTGGAATTAAAATGATTTATATTATTTATAAATATAGCATATATATACACAAAACTACAGCTAAGTGTTTTGGCATGCGTGTTACAAAACAAAACACAACTTAAAAACAGTTACATAAACATACAAATTAATAATGAAAAACTAAACAACAAATTAAGCCACGCACACAAATAGTTTTTAAAACAATGATTTTGTGATTGATGCCAGCATAAAGCGTATAGATTTTTGAGATATGTCCAGTTTAACCACTCAAACCTCAAATAGCGTTGAGATCTCTTTGCCTGCTATCCGCTTCACATTGCTCTCCCCGCAGCTGCTGCCCTTGCCTGAAAGTTGGCCATTCCGCATGCTCAGTATCTCATTGCTGATAAGACTGGCACAGGCCATTGCATGGGTGCTCTTAATATGATTGTTGCTGCTGCTGCTGTTGTTGCTGCTGCTGCTGCTAATATTGCTGCTGCTACCTTGCTCCGTTATGATGGTCTTGCTGAGGGTCTCTTGGGTCTCGCTGTTTGTGCTGCTTGTGCTGATGATCTTTGAGCGCATTTGATTGTTTAATACTGTTGTTGTTGTGGTTGTTGTCGTTGTCATCGAATTGTTGCTCATGTTGCTATTGTTGCTGGCTGTGCTCGTGCGATTCACACTGCTCAACATTGTTCTGGGCATTACGGGCGGCTTGAGGGGCAGGTCTATTATTTCATATTCATACAAATACAAATCGAGTACAACAAATCATAATATGAAAATAAACAAAATACAAAACAATAATATATAAAAACTTGCAATAACTACACATAATTAAGTGCAGTATGGGCTTCATGCTACACATGCTCATGCATTTAATTGCTGCATTGCAGACTTACCCAAGCGGCTAAGACCTGCGGCTAACTCTCGCACAGATTTCTTCTCCAAGGCAGCGCCTGCAATAGAAAAAACATTGAACATATAAAGCTAAATATTGTTTCTAAATCAAACTCACCTGGCGTAATACCCACAATACTGCCACCGCCGCCGGCTACTAAGGCTATGCCCGGTGTTATGCCCACAATAGAGCCGCCATTGCCCTGACCAAACGGCAGCACCTCCACATCTGTAAGCACTACAAGATAAGTAGATCAAAACAAAAGTTTATAAGCTTATGACTACGACTGCGCACCTTCCTCCAACATATCGGGCGTTGTTTTGGTCGAATCCACGCAGCCATTGCCCGTCAGCAGATCGCTGGTTGTCTTTGGCTCACTGCCCACCACCGACCAGGGACGCGGCTTCTGCAGCGCAATGGGTGTGCGCAAAATGCCATTGCCCGTTTTCACAATAAAGTTGCCATCGTTGAGGCCAACTGTGGCATGGCTCTTAATTGAATCACTGCTGGGCGAACGCATTTTATCATCACGGGTGCCCGCCTTGAGCAGATTGCCACTTGGCACTGCAATTGTTTCCTCATTGCCAGCGCCACCCTCAGTGCGCATCTTGACCAGTGGCGATTTGCGACCCACCAGCGGTGAATACTTCTCCAGATTGTCCGTGGAACGCGAGCGTGATGCCCAAGAGGCGCCTGCAAAGCAAAAACAACATATGACTAACTGTTTATGCAGAGGGTTGTGATTTTAACTCGAGCCATCGATAGTTATTTTGAGCTTCTATCGAAGTTTTTTGCCATTATCGATACTTTATTTTTCTATTCATGCTTTGTATAGCAGTTTAAACTATCCTTATCGAAACTATCGATAGTTTACCCAGCTTTTAATCAGATTTGAAAAGCAATCAAGCACACTATCGATAGTATCGACAGTTATTTGGAGCTACAATCGAGGCTTTTTGACACTATTGATACTTTGATTTTCTTTTTGTTTCTTTTTAGTTTAAAATATCCTAATCGAAACTATCGATAGTTTTTTCAGCATTTAATTAGCACTGAACAGTAATTAAGGACACTTTCGATAGTACCGAAAGTTGTTTTGAGCTTCTATCGAGGTTTTTTGCATCTATTGATACTTTTTTTTATTACTCCCTGTTCCCATTAAAAATGGGAAAAAGGGAGTTATGAAGTACTGCAAATGTGTGTAACAGACAGAAGGAGGCATTTCCGACTATATAAACTATATATATTCTTGATCAGGATCAACAGCCGAGACGAACTAGTCATGTCCGTCTGTCTGTCCGTCTGTCTGTCCGTCTGTCTGTCCGTCTGTCCGTATGATTACGCAGATCTCGGAGACTACAAGAGCTAGAGACACCAAACTTGGCATGTAGATTCCTGTATACCATACGCAGATCAAGTTCATTTCAAATTTCGGATGCACCCCCCCGCACCACCGCAAATCGCAAAAAACTCCCACAGCCACAATTTTAAAGATAAAGCTTTAATTTTTGGTACACATGTATGTTTAATCAATGTCTTTCGGATGTGTAAATTTCAACACGATCGGATAAATAGCACCAAAGTTATGGAAGAATCTATTTCCCCCGTCTCAGTAGGCAGCAACAACAGTTTGACAAGCAGTTTACGAGTTAAGTACACTGCTTGCTTGTGCTGCCGCTGAGCTGCTTAAAATGCAAGTTGGGAGCAGGGAGTCTCGTAGTCGGGCACACTCGACTAGAGTATTCTTACTTGTTTTTTTTTGGGCTCTGTATAGTAGTTTAAAATTTCCTGCTCGAAACTAAGGACACTTTCGATAGTTATTTTGAGCTTATATTGAGGTTTTTTGCAACTATCGATACTTCATTTTTCTATTTATGCCCTGTATATCAGTTTAAACTAACATTATCGATAGTATAGCCAGGTTTTAATTAGAGCTGAATAGCAGTGAAGGGCACTTTCGATAGTAACGAAATTATTTTGAGCTTCTATCGAGGCACTATCAACAATGTCGATAGTTATTTTGAGCTTTTATCAAGGTTCTTTGCAGCTATCGATACTTTAATTATGTCTTGTCTATAGTCTTTCATACGAAATCAGTTTAAACTATCCATAGTTTAGTTATCGATAGTTTAGCCAGCTTTATGTTCAACGTTTCTTACTCTTAAGCAAGGGCGACTGCCTTTCCAATTTAATTGGACGCCGTTCCTCCAATATAGGCGTCGTTTCCTCCGAGGTCATGTGGCCATTGCCGTCGCGACTCATTGTTGGGCTGTCCACAAAGGACAATGAGCTGCACTCCTCGGATGTGGGCGAAACTAGCGGCGTTAGCGTTGTCGGCGTCACCGAACCGGGCCTAAAGAAGTGCTCCAAGCCATCACCAATATCTCGACCATTGCCCACGGCGCATTCGGCGTTAACCAGCGGCCGTGTGGGTGCCCGCGTCTTGGCACGCTTCGGTCGTCCCTTGACCAGATGCTGCAGCTGAAATGAGGCGCTGGGCAGCTCCGTAATCGAGTCACAGCATTCATCCACACCAGCATCATCCATGGCCGCATTGCTGTCGGTCATGTAGGCGGCGCTGGCAGCGCCAGCAGCGCCTGCAGAAGCGGCAGCGGCACGTGTCGACAGCTGTGAGCTGGAACGATGGGATGAAGGCGATTCCAGCAGATCGGGTATATGACTCAGGCTGAGATTCTCAACCACAGACTGGGGACGCACTTTGCGTTGCACCGAGCGACGTTTTGTGGGCAAATGCGGTGTGGCCTGGCGATAGGGGAAAACAACAATTAAATATAAATAAACACAAAATATTTATAAAAAAAAATGTGGGTTATGTTTTGTTTATGAGTTGTGCATGTTTGAAATTATGAAAGGAATGGGGAGAAGAAAGATTTTAACTTTTGGTCAGAAAATTAAACTAAAATAACAACAATTACTAAACAAATAATAAAAAAAAACACAGAGTTTAAGAATTGGACATAGTGTAGATAGATTTCTAGTTATACAAGTACATAGTATGGATAATTATAAGAGAACGAGACAATAAAAACTACTTACAAGGTTCAGATATTCCAATTTCTTTTAGTTTTTTTTTTTGTGATATTTTTTTTTTTATGTAAATGAGTTGGAGATAAGGTTTTAATATATATATGTTTATAATGTTTATAAGTAGCGTATATAAAGTAGATTCAAAACATGGTGTTGTTGTTGTTGTAGTTGTTGTTGTGATTTGTATTGATGAATTTGTTTTGGATGATACAAGGATACACGAGAAGAACACGAAAGATAAAAATAATGAGCATTTTTTGGTTCTTTTGTTTCTTTTTGCTTTTAGCGTATACATATCAAATTATTTTTATAAATGAGCTTTTTAAATACGACGCATAATGTGTATGTGTGTGTGTGTGTGTGTGTATCTATGTGTGTGCTAAGCTGAACTGGAATTTGTAGATTAATTGTTTTTCTTTTTTTTTATAAGATATTAGATACGTGTTCCCGTCTAGAAAATAATTATGTTTTGCTTTATTTTTATACACAAAGTTCTCAAGTTTGTGATAAGCGAACGTATGTGTGTGTGTATGTGTATAGGCGGGAGTATGTATAATTACTTGCCACTAATCGCAGATGTATATATATTATTTTTATACAATTATTTTTAAGTTCTTCTTTTTTTTTAAATTCATTATATTTTTTTGATTTGGATTTGTAGACTACTGCATCCACTTGGGCAGGGAGAGATTTTCAACACTTACAGTGGGCGATTCCAGACCCAGTTTGGGCAAAACAGAGCCACGTCCACCGGGTCGTATGATTAAGCCCTCAGCTTCCTATAGAAAATAATGAAAAATATAGTAAACTTTAATACAAATGTATGCCTGTTGCGCATGATAACGAACAACAATACAAGCAGCTCCCAATCACACAACTGGAATGCTCCAATTATTTTGTGTATGGCCTCACTCATTGTATTGAAAACAAAAGTGTGCAGGCTTTAAGCCCATGACATCACAATTTGTTATAAAAAAAAAAAACGAAATACATAACGAAATCAATGATAACAGAACGCCCTACGATATCAGTTATCGATTGGGGCTTTGGGCAACGCAGGGGGGCATTTCAAAAAGTTTTTTTTTAAGAGATTCGTAAACTTACATGACTGGAACGGCTGCGCACAATATCCGGCGTCTGCGGCTCATCGATCAGCACGGATGGCGATTCGGCTATGCCCAAGCCGCGACGATAGCGTGTTAAAGCCTCCAGCACCTCATCTGTGGCACGATCCGATATGGCAGCGGCCAGCGTTTGCTCAATTTCACTGCAAGTTAAAAAACAAAACACTTTAAAAAATGCATAACACGTTTAGTTACAGGCTGCTCTTAATGTTAAGTTTTAGCTACTTTTGTTCTGTCCCTGCTGACGCCTCCTGCTCCTCTTCGGGACATTTGCGATAGGCCAAACGACTGTTGCTGCGTTCGGCGACGCCTGTTTCGCTTGTAAAGCAGCAGCACAAAGTGCGCATCAGGCCCATTGCTGCAAACAGCTGGCAATAGTGCACAAAAAAACAAAAAAAAGAAAAACTGACACTGGAACTGTCAACTTAACGGCACTCAAACTGGCAATGAATTCACCTTGTTGCCGCACTTGTTGCTACTATTATTGTTGTGCTATACAGGGCGCTATCGAACTAAACACACACACACACACATACATATATTTCAATATATAGATATGCATATATTTATGTAAGTATTTTTTTTTTGGGAGCTCTGCTCGACAGCAGCCGTTTGGGCTCTTGAATGTAAATGCATTCAGCTGTTAAGTTATTTTGTATTTGCTTAATCTTATCTGTGCGTTCGCTCACACACAAAAAGACACGCTCACACACGCACACACAAGCGCAGAAGCAAAATACATATATAGCATGTGTGTTTGTATGTGGGAGAGCGCCAAAGAGAGCTGCGCATCCAAAGCGTGTTTTGAAAACACAAATTTTGCAAATTTGCAAACACAGCTGTTAGAGATGAGCGAGCTTTTTCAAACAATTATTGCTTTGCACTGGGCTACAAAGCTTAGAAAGTTTACTTACAGTTAATTTTTAGTTAAAAGTGTCTATTAGAAACTGCATGGCTTGAAAGATTATCAAAGTAGGCCTTGAATTTATAGTTTTTAATAAATTCGCTAATACTGAAAATGACATATGAAATAATTATGTTTCTTTACATCCGAAATTTGAAATAAACTTGATCTGTGTATGGTATACAGGAACCTGCATGCCAAGTTTGGTGTCTCTAGCTCTTATAGTCTCTGAGATCGACGCGTTCATACAGACAGACAGACGGGCAGACAGACGGACATGGCTAGTTCGTCTCGGCTGTTGATCCTGATCAAGAATATATATAGTTTATACAGTCGGAAACTTTTTCTTCTTTTTCCCATTTTTAATGGGAACAGGGAGTAATGATCAGAATTATTGAAGCTACTCAAAGTGCTTTCTCTAAAAACGTACAATAATGCAATCTTCATTTTTAATAGAAATCACAAAGCTTGAAACATTCTTAAAATAGGCCTTGAAATTATAGTTTATTTTTTAGTGAATTTGGATATATTTATGATTCTTTTGGCAAATAAAACGGACAAAGAGCATTCAGTGAATTCAATTCAGTTCATTTTTATTTAAACGCTCGCAATTTGCGAACAACTCTTTGAATTTCGAATTTCTTTAAATTTTACGGTTTAAAAAACACTTTTTAAAGAAATACAAGACAAAAGCAGAATTTTCGAACTCAAAATGATTTCACTAAAATCGTGCAATTGTGCAAATTTCAATATGTTTGACGCAAAATCAAAGCATTTATCGTTAATAATTAAATTATTATTATATATTTATCAATACTATCGAATGTTTAAGCTATTGCCGTTAAATCTATCGAGAGACAGCGCTTACGATAGTTTAACAGCGCTACTCTGCGTGTATTTGTTCATTTTCATTTGAGCATCGCGTCATCTTGTCTGCTTCAGTCGCTTGCCTGAGTCACCAACTCCCGCTCTCTATAATTCTCCATGTGAGTCTCTCTCTCGTTTTTTATGACTCACCCAACTTTATTCATTATCTCGCTGCCGGCATTGTTGAGTAGGCAATTCTGCAGAAAATCTTCGGGTATGTGCAGACGCTCATTGAGCGCTTTGCGCAGATCTTGAACAACAATTTGATTGCCCAACGTTTTGGGGCACTGCTCGACACCGGTGCGTATCATGGTCTCTAATGTTTCCTCCAGATAACTTTTAATTGTATAACCCAGTTCGCTGGCCACACGTGTTAGCTTCATTTCAATGGGATGGGCATCATTACGCACTGCCTCCTGCAGCTTGGGCATCAGTTGTTTGCAGTTTTCCGCATCGCTGATGAGACGCTGCACGGCAGATATATTATCGCCACCACCCTTGGCCATGGAAATGGTGTCCTGTGTCTCGGCGACAAGTTTATCAACCAGCTGATGCGTGGAGGACAGCATAAAGCCATGCTGCAGCCGAAATCCTTGGCCATTGGCACGCTTCAGGCCATTACAGTTGCGTTGCAGCAGCTCCTGCATTTTGCGCATAACGGTGTCTGTTTTATCTGGATGATTCTTCAGATGCGGCGCAATATCAAATACAGGGAACGGTATGGTGCGCATGCTATGATTATGCTCCAGCGCATAAACAATATCCGCATAACCCTGCAGCGTAACGCTATTCTTGTCCAGGTAAATGGTGCGCAGACGATTGTTAATCTGCAGCGCCTTGGCCAGCAGCCGGGCGCCCACATCGCCCATATAATTGCCGCTAATGTCAAGCTTTTGTAGGCTCTGATTGCTGCCCAGCGCATTGATAAAGTCATGCAAATCATGCTTTAACTTATTCTCCGACAGCACCAGGTCCTCCAACGGAAAGTCATCCTTCTGTATAAGACTGACCAGTGCATCCATGATGGTGGGTATATGCTTGGGCTTAATGCCAGTCAAGCAGCGACACAGATGCAGTGTGCGTATCGAAGGATTCTTTGAGATAGCCGTCAGCACAGGTGCTAGCTCTGCATCCAAATCTATAGAGCACACATTAAGATTAACATATAACCAGTTGAATATCGACGACTACTCACTATTGTCGCTAATGTCAAGGCTTTGGAGTACACGTACGCCGTGTATGCAAGACTCGAGCACATGGGCGCCTTGGGTGCCCAGCGTATTGCCGCTGAGATCGAGATGAAGACCCGCCGTCGACTCATTGCAGGCCAATCCAAGCAACAGATTCTTGAGCGCCTCCATTGGCAGCTTACAGCCGGCAATGTTGAGATGCTTTAGGCTCAGTGTGCTTGTAAAGAACTGCTTAAACGATGGCGGTATCTCCTTGCCCTTCTTCGTGCTGAACGAATTGTGCGACACATTCAAATGTGACAAATGCGTGGCACAGCCGCGCAGCAGAGCTCCAAACAGCTGTGAATAATTCAAATAAAATGAGATGAGTTTTTTTTTTTGGCAAGATATATTTTGATGTTTAAGCAACGGTTTCATTGAGCTTTTTAATAGCTTTAATACGTTTTGAGCAACCAGCTGTTATCAATATTTAAATGTCAACTGTGAACTGTTATGTTAAGCAGCAGCTGTTAATAACATAACACATGCTATCTATAACTTACATTTTCCAGCGTAATATCAGTCGAGGCCAGATCCAAATGCTCCAGCACATTGGGTTGAGCCAAAAAGTTGTGCAAATTCTGCGCACAGAAGAAAATTAAATAAATGTAAAATATTTTCATTTTAAGAATTTATCACATTTTACTCACTGTTATGTCATCCTTTAGGCTGTTACCGCTCAAATCCAGATATGTGAGCGAATTGGGAATACTTTGATTGAGCGTTAGCGATTGTGACATCTGATTGACACCTTTGGATGTGAGGCCACAGTGGGAGAGCGCCAATTTGCATAGACCCTTGGATACCTTGGCTATGGGATTAGCCAGAAAAACAGCGCCTGATCAAACAGAAACGAGCTTTGATAAGATTTATGCATAACACATATTTTTATAAGATTTGATCGAATACTATACATAAATTGAATTATTTTATGCGTGTTTTTGCCAATTGTTTGAACATTTTTATGTACACAGAGAAGACGTTAAAAGCGGAAAATATGTATGGTATATATGGAATGAATATATAAACTTCTTTCATGAGTTTACTTGTGAATGACAAGAGGTTTTAAATAAAATTTTAAAGAGTTCAATAATGCATTATCACAGTGATATAATTATTAAAAACGTATGAAACAGAATGCGTATAATAAAATTTTTGAATATAGAAGTAGATTTTAAAATAGTCAGGCTTGTTCTCATTAAATCTTTATGACTCGAAACTGCTTGAAAAGTTATATTAAGTATACGTAAACAAGAACAGATCTGAGCGTTTCGTGAAACAATCGCAGTTTGTATTGAAAGGCCACACAAGCTAGAAAATCATATTGTATATTGATGATAAATGAACAGCAAATATAGCAACAACGATAACAATAACAACAACAATGCATAGCAAATGTAATTGTAACTGTGATAAATTGAATTGAATTTGTTTATTGGTTTTACTAAGTACAAAATGATTTATTAATGTGTGTCAAATGGGTCTGCAAACCTTGTACAATTTTTCCAAGTAGGGCGCACAATGAGCTTGCTCCTACAAAGTGACAAACGACACGATAAACGCGACAAGAACAACAACAACAATTTAAATAAAAATAACAACAATATCGTTGGAGTAGAAAAGAAACGCATTAAATTGGATTAGTTGAATTACACACAGCAGGTCGAGTTCAAAATGCAACTAATTGCCCTGGATGGGTCAAGAAATGAGCTTAGCTTATGGCCAAGCTAAGTTTGCTTACCTTTATCCTCGATTATGTTGTGACTCAGATCGATTGTACGAATCGCTGGACAGCTGTTCGAAATCACAGATGTCGATAGCTTGTTTAAAAAATCACATCTATTTCATAAAATAATAACAAATTAGTTGAAAATAAAAGCATTGTTTCACTTCCGACACTCACCTTAAGCCTAAGGCCTCCAGATGCAGCTCTTCCAGCCACATGGAGCGCTTGAGCACATGCAGGATGCGTTCCAGCGTCTCGTTCGATAGACGCATATGAGCCGCCTTTAGGCCACGAAAAAACGTATTATATTCCAGCGCTGATACAATGGCCATCAAGTCTCTGTGGCAGACGTAAAGTATTTAGTTATTATTATTCAACTCAATATACTTTAGGTCACCCACTTTGGTTCCAGATGATCGAAATCACGCAAATTGAGCAGGCGTGTATCATGCGACAAGTATATGGTATCCACATCCCAGGCAACCTCCTCGCGATACGGCACACAATGGAAGTCACACATGCAGGCATACTGGGCACTAAAACCACCGCAGGGTCCCACATTGCGCGGATCCGACGGTCGAAATTCCTCTGAGAATATTGTCTCTCGCTCCGGCGGTTGTATGTCGATCTGTAAAACATTTTAGTCGTTTATTTATTTGTTTAATTAATATTGTATTTGCTTTATTTTTTAATAGGTATAGCATATCTTCTTTCTGCTTTCTAAAGTGGTTTACTATTTCTTGCTTTAAAATCGGTCCAACAAGTTTGGCCTTGAAAAGTTTACGATTACGTAAGAGACTCTTCTCGTCGATTCTCAACTCACCAACACAGTTTAGTTAAAATTGAATTGAATCTACTTATAAATATACCTCGTTCAAAACTAAACCAATTTCCATACTCTTTTGTTTTTCTGATCACATTTTTAACATTTTTCGAATACGTTTTAATCATTTTAATTTTCCGACAATTTTTGCACCTGATTTTTGAAGACACTTTACATATTACTCTATCGATTTTCCCCTATTTACCGATTAACAGCGCTGTTATCAATAACAGAACATGTCCTTCTAGAAAACATAACTAATTTATATATCGATTTTCCCATAGCAATTAACAGTGATGCATATTCCGTTTGAATTTGAAATTAATTTCAAATTAAAAATGCGTTTAACAGTATATTTATTAGTGTGCATTTTTAAATTAATTTTCCATGCCAACGCACAATATATTTGAAACTGTGCGTTAATCAATGAATAGACCTGGGCCCACACTACGTATGCGCAATTTGTGTGCTAGTTTGAGCCACTAAACAAAAGGCGTTAACAACATACTTAACACTTGGCGTTTAAGTCGCGTGCCTTGTGGCAATTATCTATAATTTTGTTGGCCGTGGAGGAACTCCATTTGTTGTCTCAGCTGCTTGTTGATTGTTATTGTTGCTAATAGCCAAACACGCCCAAGACACAAGTGTCAGTTACTCATATAAAAATGTAAAGTTTTCAACAACAACAACAACAACATAAACTACAGACAATGTGGGTGCTGTGATGAGTCAAAAGATTTGCATAAGTGCAGGCAGCATAATTTACGGCGACAACAACAACAACTGCTAAGCAAACAACTTGTGGCATTATAAATGCATTGAATTATTATGCTGAAACATAGCAGCAACAACAAAAACGCATTTAAGTCTCAAATAGCTTAATTGACACAACAACAAATAGCGAGTGTGTGCATGGGTGTGGGTGTGCGTGTGCGAAGAAGACAGGACAGACAAAGCTGGGACAGGCGCATCAACAGTTTATTTTCTGCTAAATGAAATTTGTTTCTTTCAAGCTACTCATTTTCTTTTTCATAAATTAAAAAAGATATAGTAATATTTTTTAAAATTTTTGTAAATTTTTCAAAAATAAATTCGGTTTGTTTTTACTCCCTGTTCCCAATAAAAATGGGAAAAGGAGAGTATTAAAGTACTTCAAACGTATGTAACTGGCAGAATAAGCCTTTCCGAGTATATAAACTATACCTATATATTCTTGATCAGCATCAACAGCCGAGTTGATTTAGCCATGTCCCTCTCTCTGTTCGTCTGTCCGTATGAACACACAGATCTCGGAGACTATAAGAACTAGAGACACCAAACTTGGCAAGCAGGTTCCTGGATACCATACGCAGATCAATTTTAAAGATAAAGCTTTGATTTTTGGTACACATATATATTTTATCAATGTTGATAAGCTGCGTAAATTTCATTACGATCGGATAAATAACACCAAAGTTATTGAAGAATCTATTATCCCCGTCCCAGCAGGCAGGAACAATAGTTTGAAAGGCACTGGACAAGTTAAGTGCGCTGCTTGCTTACGTTGCCGCTGAACTACAAGTTTGGAGCATGGAGTCTCGTAGTCGAGCACACTCGAATAGAGTATTCTAACTTGTTGATCATAATAAATACTAAATTTTAAAACTAAGACAAATGCTTACATCGCTCATTATTTAGTTTGTTATCTTTAAGATTTCTTAAGTCTTAAAATATCATTCAAATACCATTCAACAAAATATGCTTATTTTCTCATATAACAAATCTGATTTGGGTTATTGCATACAAGGTTTTAAAAAGATTTTAAAATGCATAGCTTTCACAAAACTAAATTGTTCAATATGCACACACTTTACTTGTTAATTAAACAACAAAAGAAATGTTTAATGTATGCAGTTTATAAATTGTTTGTATTGTTGTTGTAGTCAAAAGCTATGGGTGATATGCCATTGTACGTTAAATATTAAATTAAGCTTTAATTAAAGCCAAAATGTGACTCAGGCGACCGTTCTACATTGTCACACACATGCATATATACACCCACGCAGCCACAAACACACACACACGCACGCATACATGCACAGTGGGGTCACACACCCACAGCGTCAAGCAACTCCCCCTCACACCACTAAGCCAATTAATTGGTCTGTAAAAAATTATATCGAACAATTAAGCAACCATTATTTTTGCACTTGTTTATGTTGTGGGTTTGTTTGTTTTCCCTAAATATGATTTCTTTGTTCTCATTTAAGTTTGTCCTCATATATTTATATATTTAAATACAATGTATCAGAATAAAAACCACATCGTAAACAACCTTAAAACTCTGTGCGTAGCCAGTGTTTCATAAACTTTTATTGCAATTTTTGTTATCGTAGTTTGTTGTTATGCTTAAAAGTTTTCAGTTTTATTTGATTCTGATGCCACAATTTATTATAATGCGTGTGAAAACTTTTTCCTCAACTTCTCCAAGATTGATTTAATGGTTTTTTATCTATTTAGTAACCAAATATGCAAACTCTTCAATTGCATTTCTACTTTTGTTGTACTTGCCTTTTTAATGATGTATTTAAGAGGAACTGTTGGAAATATTTGCTTGATGGCCGAGGCTAAATCGGTCAAAATGACATCAGCGTTCTATGAAATTGAAACAAAAAATGATTGTATTTAATATGTATATAATAAGTAGTGTAATTGTGTTAGAGCGTCACATACCGAGCTGAAATTGCCCGCATCGCCGGTTGTGGCAAACGAATATGGCCGATCGTTGGTTATAATGGAGAAATGTGTTGACTTTTTGCTCTCAACGCCCACAATGTCCAAGTAATGAAAATGACATTCGATCTGCAAGGAATTTAAATATTTTTATTAATAAATTAATCAAGATTAGCGATGAGATGAGTACAACAAAAATTTAATACCATTTCCTTACGTCTTGAAAACAATATTTTCTTGATTGAGCTTGCGAATTCTAAGATTTTTTTTTTCAAATTATTTTCTTCTTTTTGAGAATTTTTACAATACGGAATTCTTTCTTTGTTTCTCGTTCGTTGTTGCATTTTTTTCGCTCGAGCAAGTGAGTAATTGAGTGAGTTATTTGAACTTAATACTTAAAAAAAAAAAAAAAAATAATAATGTTTTTTGAAAATTTCAAATGAGATATTGTGTATGGAAAAGACAAATAAAATAAATGAAACTATAATATAGATTTATAGCATGCCCACAAACACAAAGCATACTCGAACTAAAGTGAGTTTTGAAATAGTTCAAATTTAGAATAACAGACTGTGCAATTTTCGTGATATCATATTTAATATTATATTGAACACTTTTTCCAAAGATTTGCTTGGTAAAAGGTAAAATTATAGTTCCACACCCATCGCCAATCAGTGGGATTCAATGTCGACTTACCTTTGTGGGCACCTTGGCGCTGAGCAAATAAATGCGAACTGGCGTAAAAACCTGCAAAGAACAAACAAGTTTTAACAACATAATAGTTCAATGAGTCAACAATATGGTATGTCTATAAGGCTTTTGGCCCCCAGCTGCATGCCCAGACCAATGCGTGTAAACATGCAAAGTTCTTTTGTAGAAGAGAGGGTGGTTTGAGGGGGGAAAACTGTCTGTGCAACGCTGCATTTCGTGGTAAAATTGATGAATGTTGCTGCCATTAAAAGGAGCACAGAGAGTGTGGTAAGGGTGCAGGAAGTTATGTAAGGTTTGGGGGTAGGGTGTTAGTAAGTTAATTTCCTTTTGTCTATAAAAGAAAAAAGTTTTGCAGCTTTTAATTGGAAATCAAAGTGCGTTCTATAATTCATTTAGGCACTTTAGAACTGCAGAAACGGCAACAGAAATAGCAAAGAAAAGTGGAGGACGAGGAGCAAAGGCAGAGCTAGCAGTCTTCTACTGGTAATTGGACACTTTTGTCTCCGTAACAACAATAAGCGGCTTTCTGTGCTCCTGCCCGAACAAATCAATTTTCCAGTCATGTGACTTTAAGCGGCCAGGCGAGAAATTAGCATAGTCTCGAGAACCGAACCAAAGTACAAAAGTGCTAAACGCCGTTAAGTATGCTATATAAAATATCAATTACAGCTTGCACTCTGTTCAAGTTGGGGTAGAACTGCAAGAACCAATGGGAAAGGTGGCTAAAGCACTTTAAATACTTTTTGCGGCAAAAGTGTACGCTTTTAATTGAGTTTTAAGGCGCTCTATTGACGCAGTATCGAAGTGCTTACAGGTTTAAAAGGTAGTTAGATTAAAATAGATTAGAAAAGAGAGAGAGGCATAGAGGAAGAGACAGCGAACTGCCCAGTTGAGTGCACAAATGGAATAACAAAATATATACAAATACATAGACGACTATGAAACACTCTGTAATTGTAAGTTGATATATTGAAAACAGTTTGTAAAGTAAATTTCTTGGTCTAAAGAAAATGAAACCTAAATTTCAGATATTTCTTTATAATAAAAATACCAAGTGAATCCCTCATCTTCACTTTCAAACCCAACATACCCCCTCTTAACCCACTCATAGTTACAGGGCATCATCATTTGAATGCAATTTGGTTTGGCAGCCGCAAGCAAAACGCATCCTAGCGTGCAATTTAATATACAAATTAGAGACTCGACTGGTCCAGAGCCGTCGCAAATCTTTGCTGCAGAACTGACAGTGGCACATCAGCCAGTTAAAGGAGGAGGGGAACGTGAAGAAGAAGGGGTAGGGTTAAAAAAAGAAGCTACATGATGAGCAGTAACACCTGAGGCCTTGTCCAATTGGCAGTTGCTGTTGCTCTCGACACTTACCAAGACACGATTCTCCGTTTTATCGCCTTTCGTTTCCAATTTAACCATATACTTGACCAAGATCTTTGTGTGGCGACCCAATACAGATTTGACGCTTTCTGCAAAATATAACAAATCGAAAGAAATATGATCAGTTTGATATAATTCAAATGAATTGGCATAACACTTTCTAACGAAATAAAAATATGTTTTTAAAGAATATGAACATGCATTTAAAAAAAGTTAAATCAACTAAGTTTTATAAAAAAAAATACAAATTTGATGTTTTTTTTTTCAATCACCTTTTATTTCGTATCGTTTATAATATTGTCTTCCCATTTTAAATTAAATATGCAACCTTTATTTAATTAATGTTTAAATTGTTTTTATTTGAATACGATACTAAAATATAACAATAAAATAGAATCAAAATTCTTGACAGACGAGATGGGTATACTGATGTTTTTTTGATTCCACAGACTCAAGAATAATTAGAACAGCTAAATAATCACTTTTATGATTTGATTGACTTGTTTATAATTTTCTAACAAAGTTTTTCTGTTGACTTGCGCTTATTATAAGTATGGATATAGATGTCAGCTTAAAGTGTATGTATATACATTATATATATATAAATATATATATTTTGCATTATGCACAGTCTCGTCACATTATTTGTTGTGCATGCCAATTCCAACTGTTATATCAAATATATATGTACAATATAGACGAGTGACAGCACCTCGTATATTGCCTATTACGTTTGTGTTTCTCAAACCAAACACGTAGGCACTTTATGAAGGCAACAAGAGTTTGAAAATTTCGCTGAGTCTGACACACAGGCTGAGCCACCCCTTGGCACAGACAGCACTTGGGGTATGCCCCTCTACGCTCAAACAGCCCCTCATCCCATAGATACATTTCCATTTCCAGCTACTTAACATAGCAGCACACACAAACACACACACATACACACACACACAACGATGACGAATTTATTCAAAGTGAGATATTTTCATGTGCATTTGACAATGCCAACATAGCGTTAGCTGAGGGTACCTTGAGGGGTTCAAGGAGAAAGAGAACGCTTTGATTGTTGTTGTTGCTGTGGGTAACCGGGGTAGAAGTATTATGTCATGCGGCAGGCACGCCAAATCTCAAGTATGCTCTGATGCCACAGGCAGCCTAAACCGGACAGGCAGTCGGTGTCAGGCAAAAGAGGACGAGGATGAGGCTAAGGAATTCTGGCAATGGGTCGACAAGTTATGACTCCTTGTCTGGCCATGTTGCTCCCAGCGGCTAAAATGAAATTGAAATGTCAAAAATGCTCTCAGCTTTCAGGAATAAAGCACAACTAAAACGACTCTCTTTAAGCTCTAATTGGCAATAAGGTTAGTTTTATGATTAGTTTATTTGAAATATTTAGTTAGAAGAAAGAAACTTTCTTTGAATTATCAGTTTCTTTTACTTCTTTTATAACTAAAGATCTAAAATTTAATAACGTTAGCTTTATTTTGAGGACCGTTTAATTATTTTTGGTTAACATTAGAGGAATAAAAAGATTATTTCTTTAACACACTATGGAATGATAACGAAAATTAAAAAGATTTATTCAAAAAATTGAAACTTTCACGAACTAGCTCTAAATCTAAGAGAATCAGGCCTGTTCCTTTACAATTCGCATATTTTTTTGAGTTTACATTTCCGTTTTCGAATGAAATATCAATCCGGTTTCCTTTTTGAAACTATTCTGGAATAGTTTTCATTCCACAGCTTTAGGGGAAAACTTTTAAGATCGAATATTTAAACGTTTTTCATCTTTTAGAAAAAGTTACAATTTGAATTCTGAAGGTTTCAATCGGAATATGAATTGAGAACAGACCTTTTTGAAGCAATTTGCATATCAAATCGTTGAAATCCCATTGGCCAAATTAATTATTGAGTTGAATTCTCTTGAACCAACAAATGTGTATATCTAACGGAAAGTGAAAATCATAAAATATTTTAACATAAGTGTACTCGTCGTATGTGTTTAGAAATAGTTGGCAGTGGATTTGCATGAAGTATGCCATAAAAGACCAGCGGGAGCAATTAGATTCCTGACCACACTCACCAAATAGCCCACAAAATGTGGCCAAAACCAAAGAAAGACATTTGGCTTTCAACTCGAGGGGGGAGCTCTGTGGTTGTTGCCTATGGCTAACAACATTTGTGAGTGCCAATTGTGTTTTGTGTATTATGAGCAGCATAGATTGTTAAGACCTGTAGACACGCAGACAACCACGCAGACAAACACGCACACAAACACGCACACACACACTCTCACACACACTGGGAGTTCCATTCCACCCACAGCGACGTTGCCATTTATAACGGCGCCAACTAAACCAAAATAAAAACTAAACTATAAAAAAAACTATAATAAAAACCTGACAATGATAAAGATTATCATCATCATCATCGTCATCATCATCGACAAAAACATTGGCCATGGCCAGCGAAGCGTCCAAGCGGCAACATTGACAGTTAACTGCGAGCCAGCAAAACATTTGGCTGCTGCTTTTGCTGATTCTCTTAATTGTTGAAGATGAAGAAGTGAATGAACTTTGTCAACGTTTTTTACAGCTGCGACTCTTCCTCTCTCTATCTCTCTCTCTCTCTCTCTTTCATTCTTTATTCGCTCACTTTTACTATATGACGGTAGCCAAGAGCAATGATTTCTTTGTACACATCGGTTGACACTATGTCAATATCACGATAACGAGATGACGATGACGATGACGTTGATGATGATGATGAGTACACAAATGCAAACGAGTTGTGATGAAATTGCATCCGTCGCATGCAAAAAGCCAGTTCAACGAAGAAGAGAACATGTAATGCCCTACAAATGTTGCATATATGTAATACTTTTATATACTACTTGCTCACAAAAATTGATAATCATGCCTGTTCCCATTTCCTTTTCAAGTTAAGTTTGATTACTTTTCATTCCACAAAAGAACTTTTTAAACGAAATTTTTCATTGATATTCGGAATTAAGAAGAGTTAATAATTCCGATTTCGAATGTTTTGATTCGGAAATGGCAACAGGCTATGAAATAGTACTTTTCAAAGCTCTAAATGATTGATTGATAAATCTTTGAAGCAAACGTCAGTTCAAGTCACTTTTTCACATTGAATGAAATCAACTTAAAGTTCAAATCACCTTTTCATCAAGTGAATGAATTCAAATTTTTGAATTCAATCAAAAATGAATCACTCATTTACAGCTCTGGTACTTTTAAAATAAATTTCTGTGTTCTATTACTTTGTGGGGGGTGCTCACTCAGTATTCGTGAAAACCCTTTATAGAAACGTATTTAAATATTAACAATTTATTTAACAATATATCCGGGTATAAACAAGAAACTATCACAAGAAAAAGCCAACTTTTATTATCTAATTTTATTACACAACTTTATGTTCTCCGTTTATGACACACTCTCAAAAGCAAATGTAATAAAATGTACTATCTGATTCTCTTTTTTATAAGTTTATTATCTTTGACAATTGAGAATATTGCGACTTTGCATAATACTTTAGCACATATAAAGAATGCGACTTACAATTGCATGTAGAAATTCAGTAAATGCAATATTTGATATCTGACATTGGTCATGCGAGTTTATTACTCATTTTCCAAGCGTGGTAATTTGAAACTGACAAGAACTTCACTCAATTTGCCCCTATACCAATTACGTTGACCATGCTACAAGCTTTAGGCTATGTAATTACCTGTACACAATTTTGTCTGGCCGTCTCGACTTCATTTCCGTTTAAAGGAAATTTGATTTTAATTGACCGCAAATTTGCTCTCAGATTTTTGGTAGTGTGATAAAATACTGTGATAAGCTACAGGTCAATAGCAGCGATAACACGAAAACTTTTTCAATACATTTTCGGGTCAAAGTACCAATGCTGCAGCATTGTCAAGCAAACAACAACAATGTTGCTTGTGTGCGGCTGGTTGGGTGTTGGGTGGTTCTAGTTTGATCTGTGTAGCGGATTCAGCCCGCATTACAACATTGACAGCATTCTAAGTACTTTTCTGCAGTGGGAACACGTTGAGTGTGACCCAATTTGAGTAAAGTTTTGATGTTTCTTTTTGCAGCAGCAGCAGCACAATGGCCGGAGATTACACGAGTTCAAAATACTCAGCTACAAGTGCAACTGTGGGCGTGTCTCTGCTGCCTTTGTGTGTGTGTGTGTGTGTCGCCTTGTCTGAGCCTTTTATTACGACACTTGTGAAGTTTGTTGATTGTGCGCTCTTTTTGTTGCGTGTAAGTAAACGCACACACACATACTAAAATGCGTGTTGTGTTAGCAATACAAAGGCTGTCAAAACTTTGGCAAGAACTAAATGAACATGAGACTAAAATCAGTTTTACAGTTTGACAGCCACTGTGTACAGAAACAAATGCATATTGTTTGTACAATGTACAAACACGCGTATATATGCCAAATCAAGCTCAAAGCTTTATTTACACTTGCAAAAGGATTAGGCACAGCAGAGCCCAAATATAGTATGTAAGTCCCCACATGCATACGTACACAGCTGAACATTGGCGCTTACAAGCACTTTTTAAACCTTTTAAGAATGCGACAATCGCTTCAATGCTTGCAAAAAGCAAAGAGAAGTAGAAAAACAACAACAACAATAGACAAGGCCTGACGTCTGCGTCTCAGCTGCTTAAGCTAACGGAACAGCAGCTAGGCTGCCAATCATAAGCCCAGCACAAACGCACAGCACAAAAGAAAGTTAAACGAAGATTTTTATTTTCATTTTCTTTACACACAACTTTGTGATTACTTTACGTTATGTTAATTATATTTGCACAATGAAACAGCGTAGACAAGAAACAGAAAAAGAGAGAGAGAGAGTGTGTGTGGGAGGCAAACGAAGCGACAATAAGACAGACAGACAGACTGGAGACTATTTGCAATTTACTTTCGCGTGCGCTATTTAACAGCTGATGCTGTTAACATAAACAGCTGTGCAGTAGCCGCTGTTAACAATTAGCTAAAGGCAACAACAGTGTGTTTGACCCTGAAGTTGAAGAAAGTATTTAACAGAGGACGCTGCTGTCAAAATGTAATTCGCTTTTGTTCTAAATTGCTTTCGTATGTCTATTTTAAGCGGCACCTGTGCCTTTGTATTTTCTTTGTATGGTCCAGTGGGCGTGCTCATAAATTAATTTGACCTCAAAACGCAGTTTTTTTTCTGCTGCTGCTGTTGTGCGAAATTTGACGCAGAGCTTTCGAGCTGTGGCTGGCTGACAGCGCGCACATTGTTAAAGCTATGAAGAGCAATAGAAAGCGACAGGTTACCCACACGCACACATTTTTCTGAAGCCTCTCTCATTTGCGCTCTCTCTCTCAGTGTGTTCACTCTTTTTCTAGTTCCCAAAAACAAATGTGGAACAGGCCAATACAACTGGGCAGCAAGGGGTCAGGGATGCGAGCTGGCGAGCGAGTAAGCGTACATTGCAGGCGCATCATTAACGTCACTTGTTGTTGTTGGGTGACACAATTTTCACCCATTGCTGCTGCTGCTGCGCTGCCTGGCGACCTGAAAATGGAGCAGTAAGCAGAGCACATGAGCCGATAAAACTATTCGTAACTATTTTCTGCGTTAAGAGTTTTATTTTATTATTTTTTTTTTGTTGGTGACGGTTTCAATTCTGCGCTTCTTTAAGTTGTATGTGATATGCTGCCAAACGAGTTCTGACTTCGCCGTGGACGCCGCCAACTTTCAATTTGCCCAAATTATCTCGTTTCGCTGCGAATGCAAAATGTGTCTGTGTATGTGTGTGTTCACTAATGAGACGCAAGATGCATGCAGGATAACTGGAATTGGAGCAAGACGGTTAACTGGCACACGCACACATAAACGAACACATAGAGATAGCGTGAGAGAGACAGAGGAAATGCGAGAGAGCGTATTGGAAATGATAGCTGGTCAGCATATTTAGCGCTAATTGCATACAATTCACAATTAGTTGCATTGGAAATGAGCAAATGTTTAATTGACTGCATGAATTATTGAGCGGGTGCAGCATACATACTGTATGTACAAGTATATGTAGGTCAATCAGGGGTCAGACACAAATACACATGCATGCATACATGCATGCACAAAACTCTCATGGCCTTCACTGGCTAAGTCCATCCAATAAATTTCCATAGTTTTGCATTTTTGGCTGAGAGCTTAAGCTTAACTCTCAATAAAAAATAGAAATTGAGTCATAAACTATTTGGAAACTAGTTTTGGCTATTGCAGCACACAGAGCAAGCCAATGTGTGTGAATTGATTTCTAAAGCGAATTTAAGCTCAATATTTGTGTGCATTTATTCAACAAAAGCAGTTAAAGTTATTTGCGTTTGGTTTAACAATGCAATTATAAAAAGAATTGTAGACAACCTATTAAGAAATTAACTTAAATGTCAAATGAAAAAGAAAACGGTCCTACTACGACCTAAACTTGGCATTTCTAGTTCAATTCGATGAATAAGTTCAGTCGTGAACTAAATCAGTAGTTTAGTTAGTCATTGGTTCATCAACAATACCTGTCATTCTATTCAATGAACAATGTATTGTTCAGGAACGACTGAATAAGTTCACTCGTTCAATTTAACTTATTCTGAACGAAACAACACAGATCTTCTACGAACTCTTATACAAATAATCAGTTTCGTTTATAAGACTGATCAGATAAATATTTTAGATAAAAACGATAATCAGTTTTGATTAACAAAGTAATTAGTTATTGTATTTATGTTAATCAAGTTAAATCCAAAACAGTTTATAAAATCTTTTGTCAGTCAATAAGTGTTTTCGCAAACTATTGAACCCATAAAATATTCATGCCAAATGATTTGTAAACAAATTTAATAGAGTATCCAATATCTTGACTTTATCCCTGACCGCATAAAACGCAGCGACGTTGACGTTTAAAGTTAACGTTGTTGATAAGCTTTTCAAGATTTTTGTGGGTTTTTGCAAACAAAGAGCCAGCGCTATAACAACAACAATGAGAACTGTACAATTTAAACAAGTCGATTTCCGTTGAAAAAAGGTGTAGCTGTGCCTCGCTTGATTATTTTATGGAGTGCGAAAAAACGCTTTTGCACCCTCGCATCTCTTCTGTTCACCGAACATTTTGGATGTACTGTTCCGAGAATTGTACAAATGTAACAATATTAATAGGGTGCTGTTTTTTTTTCGAAATGGCACATTCATTCACCTATTTATTATTATTTTAATAAAAATTGTGAAAAGTGCTTTACATTGAATGTTTTTTAATCGTCCTATATAGCACTGAAAGTTTTTCGTGATAGACACTCAAATTTAAGAACTAATGGCTTAAATTTATCAGGCCTGTTCCGGATTTCCCTTTCGTTAAGATATTGCGAAAGAGATTTTCTCTTAACTGTTTTTATTTTACAATTTGTTGCCGAAGGTGGAAACCAGAACTGGCCTTTTTAACTTTTTCTACATAGAAAACAAATTTTTTCTGAACCAAAAAGATTTTAAATTTAGATTAAACATTTTGCATTTTTATACTCTTTTTTGCTTGAAATGCAAGTTGGGAGCAGGGAGTCTCGTAGTCGAGCACACTCGACTAGAGTATTCTTACTTGTTTTTAGATGCAAGCGAGCTTAATGAACTAGTTCGTCTAACAACTGAACTTACTCCTTCAGTATGCACAATGCACAACTCTAATTAGGAGCATTATCTTTGTAAAGACACAAAGATGACGCATAAGAAAAGCAAGGCAAAGATATGGCACAAGTGTATTTTGTTGCATGTTGCTTGGTTGCTTACCCTTGTCTTTTGATTTCTTAACCGAATCGAGTATTTGCAGCTCAATAATGCGACGCAGATACTGATCGATGTGATTCATCATTTCGTTTGTGTACATTTTGTTCACATTCGCGTTGCGATAGTGGGGCAAAATAATAAGAATCAAAATAATGTAAATAATAATAATAGCAACAACAACAAACGCAGCTGATCAATAACGAAAATTATTTGGCCAGCCAATTAGCCACGGGATTTACAGTAATATTCAGCGGCTGGCCAGGCACAAAGCGCGACGAATTCAGAACTGAGGCGAACTGCGCTAATTGCGATCGAGGCTTATCAGCACGTTGCTCTTATCAGAGCGCTATGTATGAAACGCTATGAAATTGAGAACGTGAGTGTGACAGAAGACAATAGAGAGCTAGAGAGAAAGAGAGGGCTGCGTCTTGGTTGGGTGTGACCAAAGGTGTGCAATAGGACACTGCACAGAATGTTTTTAGTCGCAGCGCACTTCACAGTGCTTAGTTTTCTGAAATGAGTTGCAAATCTTTTATTTTAAATGCAAAATCATTCTAGATGACAAATCATGAGCAATTGAAAGATTTTCCGTTTTGGAAAGATCATGTTTTACTTTCTGTTCCCATTAAAAATGGGAAAAAAGGCAGTTATAAAGTACTGTAAATGTGTGTAACAGGCAGAAGGAGGCGTATCCGAATATATAAACTATATATATTCTTGATCAGCATAAACAGCTGAGACGAACTAGCCATGTCCGTCTGTCCGTATGAACACACAGATCTCGGAGACTATGAGAGCTAGAGTCACCAAACTTCATCCTTCATGCATCCTCCCTCACCCCTACAAATCGCAAAAAACCTAAACAGCCACAATTTTGAAGATACACATGGAACACATACATGTTAAATTAATGTTGACCGGTTGCTTAAATCTCATTACGATCGGATAAATAAAGTTATGAAAGAATCTATAGCCCCCGTGTCAGCAGACAGAAACAACAGTTTGACAGAAACTGCTTGTGTTGCCGCTGAACTGTTTGAAATGCAAATTGGGAGCAGGGAGTCTCGTAGTCGGGCACACTCGACCAGAGCATTCTTAATTGTTATCGACTGTTTATACTCTGTTTTCCGAACTGGAAAAAAGAGTATATTGGGTTTGTACATTGTCCGTCTGTCTGTATGTTGTAGTTTTGAAGCTAGAGCAACCAAACTTGGTTCAACGATCGGTTGAAAAATAAGTTTTTGTATGAAACAATTTTTTGTGATTCAAGATAACTCAACCAAACCAACTTTACCTCAGTTTAAGGACAGCTTATAATGATTGTTTTTTTTTTGCCGAAAAATGAGCTAGCTCAAAAAAATTTTGAGCTCGGTTGTTTGTACGTATTTTGCTATTAGCAGCTAATTAAAAATATAAATTGAACATTTAATTTTTACAGAAACTAATTTTTAATAAAAACTAAAAAAACCGATACTGCAGGACCAAAATCGGTTCAGTTTTGACAAAATTATGTGAGTTAAAAAAATGTACAAAAATTCTATAGAATTGGGATCCTCAGAACCTTTTTACTCCCTGTTCCCATTAAAAATGGGAAAAAGGGAGTTATGAAGTACTGCAAATGTGTGTAACAGACAGAAGGAGGCATTTCCGACTATATAAACTATATATATTCTTGATCAGGATCAACAGCCAAGACGAACTAGCCATGTCCGTCTGTCTCTCCGTCTGTCTGTCTGTATGAACGCGTCGATCTCGGGCACACTCGACTAGAGCATTCTTACTGATTATAACATTTTTTCTGATTTCGTTAAAAATTCATGACAAAACAAGTAAGAACTCTCTAGTCGAGTGTGACCGACTACGAAACTTCCTGCTCCCAACTTGCATTTCAAGCAGTTCAGCGGCAACACAAGCAGTTCCTGTCAAACTGTTGTTTCTGCCTGCTGAGACGTTGGAAATAGATTCTTCCATAACTTTGGTGCTATTTATCTGATCGTGATGAAATTTGCACAGCTGATCAACATTGATACAACATATATGTGTACCAAAAATCAAAGCAATAACTTTAAAATTGGCTGTGGGAGTCTTTTGCGATTTGCGAGGGTGCGGGAGGGTGCATCCGAAATTCGAAATAAACTTGATCTGCGTATGGTATACAGGAACCTGCATGCCAAGTTTGGTGTCTCTAGCTCTTATAGTCTCTGAGATCGACGCGTTCATACAGACAGACGGACAGACAGACCGACATGGCTAGTTCGTCTTGGCTGTTGATCCTAATCAAGAATATATATAGTTTATATAGTCGGAAATGCCTCCTTCTGTCTGTTACACACATTTGCAGTACTTCATAACTCCCTTTTTCCCATTTTTAATGGGAACAGGGAGTAAAAGCAATGCAGATGATTTATGTATATCGGTTTAATTTTGTTAAAATTATGGCAATTGAAAGTTTGGGAAAAGAGCTCGAAAAAGTTAAACTAATATACTAAAGTTGTTTACTATAGTCAAGAACAATAATTTTCGGGTGTTATTCAACAGCATAAATGATATGAAATGTGAGTTGCATTATGCAATTATACGTATGATACATATGTTTTGCTGTTGCCTTAAGTACGATTACACGTTTGCTAAGACCATTGAATTAGGGTTCGTTCGTTATCTGGAAGACCCGTGATTAGGTTGCTATCAACTTGATGTGCCTTGATGATAAATGGACTCTGTCTCTAGCGGCGGCAGGTGTCCAAATAAAAGTTGAAAAAAAAGAACCAAAAACGAAAAAGAAATAGAAATAAACAAGAAACGTTGGCATAAATCAGAGCGACGCCCAATTGAGTTTCTGTCCTGTTTCGAGTTTATTTTGATTTAGTTTTCACGCTAACATATATATTACTTGGGGGCGCGCAGCTGCAGCAACAGAAGCAACAACAAAAATTTCGAATGTGCAACATAAATAAAATTGTCAATGGTTCAGTTCAGTTGTAGAGCGAGACGGAAAGAAGCGAGGCGCAGTGGAACTGATCTGAATTCCATTCGAAAATAAAACATTTGGATAAAAAATGATGAGCATTAAAAATGGAATGTTTAAGTTTCACTTTTGCTAATTAGGCTAAGCTAATTGGCAGTTGACTGCACTCAGCAAACAAAAGCAACAATAAAACAAAAGGATCTGTCACCTGAACCCAACCCACAGCCCCCAAGACGAGCACAAAACAGCTTCTAACTCGAAGGGAGGGAGCAGGATGACTTGTTCCGTGTCTGTTGTGGCTCCTGTCATTGCACTCAAATCAAATTAGCGAGCATGCCAACGAACTTGATGAAAATTACTCTGTTTAGCTACCTTCTAACTGAAACGTTGACTGTTTTGGTTTCTCAGTTGCTGCTGCTGCTGTTGTGGCTGTTGTTGTTTTTGGTATTGTTGACTTTTCACGCCCGTCGCACTTCTGCTCTGTCAAGCGTTAACCGATTTCCGGTGCCCATTATTATGTAAGAGCTATGTTTGAAAAAAAGTATATACCTTTCAGCCAAGTAAAGCACTTTAAGCTTAGAAGCCGTAAAAACTGGAGTTAATCAACTTGGAATACAAATTCTCAGCTTATGTTTTATTTAACACATTTTATATTTCAACTTAAACCGCCCAGAATCATTAAAAATAAATATATTTATGATTTGTTTGTTAGCTTGATTCTCCATAAGCGATAAATATAAAATACTCGATAAGTTTTAGAAAACTACAATTGTTGCTGTTTCGATTAGTCGTATACAAATCGATTTATTTGTTATTTCTTGACCAGACATCACAGTCTATCAAAATATTTAAAGTATTTGAATTTATCAAATTATACACGCAAGATCAGTTAAGAAAGTTTTTGTTTACAATATCGATAGTTAATTCGATTGTTCTTTAACATCTTCATCTACTTGTTTGATAAATTTTCAACCAACGTCGAAAAAGGTCAGAAAATCACTTAAACAACTATGTTATATAACTTTTTCTTGCTACGATTAGCATTAAACATATTTCTCAAACTTTACACAGAAAACAATTTATTTTTGTTTTTATAATTATAAGTTGCCTCAATTGCATCAGTAAAGTTTGCTTTTAGTCTATGTGTAATCAATACATACTGAAAATGAACTAGACCCGGGCAAGGCCGGACAAAACTAACGCTTTTACAGAATGCAGTTTATGTTCGCTTCAAAATTTGCATATGCTATCTCTTTAATTATTTAAGTTTAATATAATCAAATTACGTACATCATTTTAAGAGCATATTTATGAATAATATAATTTTTATAGAACTTTATAAAATATACAAAATAAAATAAAATACATAGTATATTAAGTTTTATATTGTTTTAAATGCATAAACATTAACGTTAATATGTAAACTGAATTAAATACTTGAACTATAAAATCTGCATTCTGAAAATGCTATCAATAATAATGACAACGACAATAATAATGATGTTGAAGACGATGACGATGATGAAGTGAGCAGCTGAATTTACAATTTTCATGTTTGATAATCGAGGCGTTTTAAATGGCATTCAAATAAAAGCTCTGACTAACTGTTATTTACAAGTAAACACACATACATACATATGTACACGCATACACATACACACATACACACATACTCACAGACAATGCGTGCTTGCAATTGTATTGCATTTGTGTTTGTTTGTTGATTTTGTTTATCATGCAGTTTATAATAAAACCATAAATGATGCGGCCAATGCTTCTGAGCAGTGTTCATGTTGCTTTTGCTGTTGTTGTTATTGTTGCTGTTGTTCTTGTGCTTGTTGTTGTTTTGCATTTTGTTCCTTCTACTTTCTGTTTTTTTGCAGCGCTCAACTAAATTTCAGCTCAATTAAATATCATGGCGAGAGCAATTAAAAAGCGCAAAGCAAGCGAATAGAAAATAAACTCATAAATACATATGCATTTGCACTTGTACATGTATGTATGTATATGTAAGCTGCAGTTGCAGTCACTCCTCAGCGCTTTTCAAACTGTGTCGTGACAGTTCAAATCCTTCAGTGGGAGGTATGTCTAAGCTGCAGTTACAGAGTCACTACTCAGCACCTTTCAAACTGTACAGTGACAATTCAAACCTTTAAAATTGAGGAAGGCATGTCTTAGCGGCAGTTACAGAGTCACTGCTCACGGAATCTCAAACTGTGCCGTGACAGTTCATATAATCCCAAATGGGTAAGCTGCAGTTGCAGAGTCACTGCTTAGCTCCTCTCAAACTGTGACATTTATAAATCCATTAAACTTTGATGGGGGGGGGGGGGGGGTGGCGTTGGACGCAAAACGGAAGTGCGGCGAGAGAGGCAACCGTCAAACAAAAAGCCAAGCACAAAGTAACAGCCGAAAACAAAAACACCAATCGAAAGGGGGATGCAAAGATGCAATTTCATGCATGCAGTTCTGCCTCAAAACAAAGAACATGTTAATATTAATGTGTGTGTGTGTGTGTGTGTGTGTGTTAGCGTGTGTGAGCGGAATTGAAGGTGTAAGAATATCGAAACGATTATAATTTCGATAACGATGACGATTAAGATTACTCACCATTGAGGTCCTTGGTTAATTGCGAACGCGTCGACATTTTGGCTGGCCCAAAAAAGTTGTTGTTGTTTATAAGTACTTTTTGTTGTTGTTGGCGAAAGTGGCAGCAATTTTTTTTGGCAGCGAGTGAAAATGAAGTCAAACAGGAATAACCAGCAGGCGGCAGAGGTTGCGGCAGAGGCTGCAGCGATGGTTGTTGTTGTTGCAAGGAAAGGGTCGAAGCAATTTAACGTTTATTGTTGTTGCTGCTGCTGCTGTCGATACAATTTCAATCCTGACACGCCTCGCACAAAACTGGATTCGTCTTTTCGGCTACTCATTCCGTGTTGGAGCAGAAACGGGAACAGGAAGAGGAACAGGAACAGCCTTCAATTGTTGCTCAGACATAATTTTTGTTTGTGTGCTTTGTTCTCTTTTTACTTTTGAAACGGTTTTTCCTTCACACAGACGCACAATATTTCTTTTTTATATACACACACACACACACACAGGCACTTGCATACACGTTTTTCACGGTTTTTCCACCCTCGTCGGGGGATCGGTTTAGCTTGGAAATCTCGTGTCAAGAGTTTGGCTTTAACAACTTATATGCTTATATGAATAAATTAACACTTATTAAAATGCTTACAATATTATTGTTGTTGTTTTGTTTTTGTTGTAATTTTTGCCGTTTTGTTTTTGTTTGAATTTTGATTTATTTGCTTTGCAATTTGTTTGATTTTGTTTGCCGCATTCGTGTAAAATTTCGATGCCAACAAGAAAAATTGAACACTTGATGGTGTTTGGGAAACTGAATGTGGCGCTTCAATTAATTTGACTTAAACGCGCACCGCTCAGTTCATTTATTGACTAAAAAATCGCAGTGGTTTTTTGCAAAAAAAGGTTTGCACTTAAAAATTAATATAAAATTGCGCCGCCGACAACGCGAACAGCACAACACGACGAATTCGACGAAAAGCGTTTGGACTACTGAACGGTGTGACCAAAGCTGCGCTGCGCATAAATGTTAAAATTCGCAGTTGGAAAAAATACTATACAGCTGTTGTTGTTGAATTAACTGTAGCACAGCAATACTTGCTACGCTAGGCATTTTATTATTATATTAAATTTGTAATTCCACATTTATTAACTATTTGTTTTTTTTTCTACAATTTAAAAAGGGCAGCTCTAAATGAGCAGTGCTGAAAAATGCCGAATTCGCCGTCAAAATTGTGCAACACCATTCGCACACACTGCGCGCTGAATGGCGCTTTGAACTACAACGTTTGAAGAAGAAGAACTATCAGTTGAAACCGAATTCCGTTTTGGAACGCGCTCAAAAATGGCAAATGTGCGCTGTTTGCAAAAATTAATACGTTTACAAAAGTTTGTGCTGCCGCTCAGTAAGTAAACAATTACAAACTGTTAACACAACGCATTTTGGCAATTCGCCTTTAAACGCACACACACGCACACACATATACACACACACGCATACCACATTACGACATTACGGCATTCAGCAAAACAAAACAGCTGATACATAAAAATTTTCTTCAGATTTATTTGTCAGGGTAAAAAGGGGGGGAAATATTAAATGTCGCTGCCGGTTTTGTCAGTTTCTTTTAAATTATAAATATACAGTTAAAAGAACGTAAAGTGTGTGTGAAAAAATTGTATTAACAAACAACAACAAAATGGAGCCTTCAGGCAGCGCAGCTGCTGCTGCTGAAAATTTGCTGCGGCTGATCAAACAATTGTTGTTTGAACGCGCCTTCGATGGCATCAAAATGCTATTCCAAAGTCCCGCCGAGGCAGCCAAGAATCTAAAACATATGCCCGCAATTGCCATGGAACTCTATAATGAGATATGTGCGCCAACGCTAACGGATGATATCAATGTGGAGGATCCGCCTTTGTTCGATTGCGTCAATGAGCTGCTTAAGATTGTGGCACAGCATGCGCCACTGCAGCAATTTATGCTGGAGCTAATGGAAAAGATTGAAGAGTGCAGCAGCATTGCCATATTCTCGGCTTTCCTGCGTGCGTTGCAAGTGGTGCTGCTGCGGCAAGGTAATACCAAGCCGCAGGCCATCGAATGGTGTCTGGCTAGCGTTGTGGCACGTGTGCGCGATCTGCCATTGCCCGCGTATCTGAGAGATGGTTATGATGAGCAGCAGGCTTTGTTGCTGGAACAGGAGCAGACAATTGAAGATTTGATGGCACACTATATAACCATTGATTTGTGCTATGATCCGCTGTTGAAGGACATTCAGTTGCAGGATACACGTGTGAGCAACTTTCGTGATTGCGGCTTAAGTCGACGCAATGTGTTTGTTTGCTCTTTGCTTCAGCTGCTGGGCAAACCGCTGGCGCTGCTGGAGGTGGGCAATGTGCCGCAGCGTCCCTTGCAGCCAGGACATGCGCGTCCTTGCAGGCCAAATGCTTGGCGCTTGGCACCAGGACAAACGCTACGCAACTATATGTTGTCGCGAGTCAATGCTGGCCAGGCACAAACCTATGTGCAGCAGGTCGTCCAAAATCTCACGCAGCACATCACACAGCTCATGGGTGATCCTTACTTTTTGCTGTGTCTGGTGGAGCAACGTGCGCGCTGGAAGCGTCGCCTGGATCCCGCCAAGGGTGTCTTTGAGCTGAGCAGCCATAATTTATTCCTAATAGATGAGAAACTTCCGCTGCCTGCTCTGGCTATGTATTATCATGCACTCTTTGTGGGCCAACTGTTGCCTGCCACAGCGCCCAAGATCTATGCGCCACTGTATCTCTTCGAGTCGTGCATTTATTTGGTTGCCTTGCTCTTGGAGCAGTCGGAGCCGGCCCTGCAACATTGCGGTCTGCGTTTAAACGATTATATGCTCAGCATACTCATTGAGCCCGTGCCACAATGCTCCTTAGATCTGGAGGTGCACAAGCGCTACTGCGATGCGCTATGCAAGCTAACGGGCTACTCGCCACAAGATGCACTGCGTCAGCTGGGACTGCAAGCCTTGCAGCACTATATACTCGCATTTGAGCATAATGCCAAGTATTTTATACTCAAAAATCTATTGGAGACGCTGCAGCATGATGGCATCTTGGGCTACTTGGCGGGCATGTACAAAGATCTGGTTAACGATGCGCTTAAGCAACACACAACGCTGCCCGATGTCTACACCGGCGTCAAGTTTCGTTCGATGCTGCTGCAGTGCCTCTGTGTGTTGCCGCACGATGTCAAATCGGATCTGCTGCTCCATGCCGTACGACTCTCGAATTCGCTCAACATATTGCGCTTCTTTGCTTTGGCTGACATGCAGAATCGTACTGGTTTCTGGGATGTGCTGCCCGAGATTGAGCAGCGACTGCTAGATCCATTGGGCAAAGCACTCAACTTTAGTTTGGCCCACTACAAGGCGTACAGGGAGCGTGTGCGGAATGGCCAAAGTGCCTCCGATGATGCACTCATGCAGGATCAGCTCAAAATGCTCGCTGTCAACATTAGCAACAGCGGTATGGGCGGTGAAGGTGACGCCGATGGCACTTTGCCGGATATTGGACAAGATGAGAAGCTTGAAGTATTAGCCGGCTCCATAACTGGCCTGGAGTCCTTGCGTGTTCTCTACTTGTTGGCCAATGAGCGGCTGCAGCAGAGCTGCAACAAGCGCAAGCAGCTGCAGAATGAAGAACCTATGCCAATGGAACTGGAGGAGGAAGTGGAGCCAGCTTAAATCTAATCATTCATTCCTAATAACTACATACATACGTATACACAACTATATGTTTATAACAAAAAGCGAAATGAAAATGACAATTTATGTGACAAATATGTTTTGATTTGTAATTTGATTAGTGGTTTAGATTTAGTTTCGCATTTTTGTTTAGGTTTCAGATAAAGTTTTGGACTTGAATTTTTGTTTAGGTTTTGCATGTCAGGGCACCACAACTTTTTTTGGAGCCAGCAGGTGTTAATTGACTTTGACCAAGCAGCTGCTCTTGGTGGTTAGAGGGGAATTAATTGTGCTAATTAAATGCGCAGCTTACGCTCAGTTACGCTTAGTTGTTTTCGCGACCTCCAATGTCATCTTGGCTAATTTTCAGTTGTTGTTGGCAATTAAATCAGCGGAGTTGTCTTATTGTGTAGCAAAACAAACTGTGAAAACAATGAAAATTGTTTTTAAGTTAGATTAATTGTATTGATTCGCAACAATGAAGTTCACTCAGAAAATATCACAAAAGCTCATCGGCTTGCTCCACCAATCATTTCGTTAACATTTATAACTAATATGCAATTATGATTGATAATCTCAATGCGATCGATTGAAGCTAACATTGAAAATAAAATTGCTAAAAATAACATTTTTATTGCTTTTGAATTTTCAATTGTAATAAAATTTTTTTTTTTTTATAATTGCATTTCTTTTTCATAATTCTAATGATGATATTTTTAATTATCAATTTTTGAATTGAATAATATATTCTGCATTAGCATTAAATTGTTCAATTTTTATGAAATAATTTTTCATCGCCCATTAAAGATAATTAAAAAATAATAGAAAAGCTTTTGAACACAACACTGATAAATGAATTACTAAAATTAAAGAAAGTTCAAATTTTTAGCTAGATATGAAAATGATTATTATTGAAAAAATCAGTAAAAACATCTTGAAAAGAACATTAAAGAATTAAGCTATATAAATCCAATTGATTCGCAATAAGAAAGTTTACTTTTTAGCAATTCCGATCAAGATCTACAGATAAATATTGATAAAAATCAATCAACAAAAGCTTTGAATGCACATTAAAGCTTAAAGCTCGATGAACTGTATAGATTCGCTTCAATAAAGCTCATTTTTCAGCGATAAAAATCAATAAAAGGAGCTTTGAAAGCGGTCATTGCCAGTTGACCAACAAAATCGAATTATAGCTTAATCTGTACCAAATTAATAGTTAACATCAGCCTAGACACAACGATGTCGTATAGGAAATAGAAACAGCTTTGAAAGCACATTAAAGCTTTTAGCTAAATACATTTTGTTGAATACATTTTGTTTGTATAAGCCAAAATAACATTTAGAGAATAAACATGAAAACAGCTTTAAAAGCAAATTCAAGCTTTAAGCAATCAGCAAGCTGAAAGCTCTGCAAAAAACCATTAATATTATCGGACATTAATTATTATTTCAGATGCACAGGCCTGCCGGCTGGCCACAACATGTACAACTGGAGGATCGGCAAGCTTTCAGCAGAAGCAGCAGCAGCAAAGATCATTGACACGCAGCTACGGAAAAGAAACTGGAAATATTGATGATTTTCGAGCGCGTGAAGAGCAACGTGAAAGGGAACGCGATGCAGCTGATAAAGCGTCGGGCAAGAGCACACAGAGCGACACGGCAGGTGGCGATGGTGCAGATGGTAGACAGAACGCACAAGACGAGGAGCAGGCTGCGAAGCAGGCCAAAGTGGATGGCATACGTAGCAAGATACTCGATGCTGCAATGCAGCATGTGCCACAGCATGGCTGGACCAAGCAGGCAATTGTGTTGGGGGCCGAGGAATGTGGCTATCCCAGCGTTGTGCATGGCATGTTTCCCGAAGGTGGCTTTGCACTTGTCTCACACTTCAATGGCAATTGCAATGCACAGCTGGTGCAGTCCCTCCAGCAGCAAACGAACAATGGCCAGAAGGAAGTTTGCGATCCACTTGATTTTCTTGTGCAGGCTGTGCGCCAGCGACTAGAAATGATTGTGCCATATAAGACCCAGTGGCCGCAAGCCATGGCCTTGATTGCGCAGCCTCAACATGCATCCACAGCGCTGGCGCAGGTGCTGACGCTGGTCGATGACATCTGCTATTATTCCGGTGATCGTTCCGTGGACGTAAGCTAATTGAAATTGAAGTCTAAATGTTGATTGGATTATTTGTAATAGATTTTAACTTTTACAGTTTGGTTGGTACACTCGACGCATTGGTCTGGCAACGATTATGAAAATGACGGAGCTGTATATGCTGCAGGATGATTCACCGGCGCATGATAAGACGTGGGATTTCCTCAAGAATCGCATGGATGAGGCTGTGCAGCTTCAGATGGCATTAGCCCAGACCGAGGGCATGACGCACACATTTCAACGTTCCTTCAACTCGGCTTTCATAACGGTATATATTTAGACATATAGTCCGTTAAAACTATTCCTTAATTTTATACTTCTTTACAGGCGCGGAATATACTCGGCCTGGGTTATAGTCGTCATTAGCAAGCGGTTCAAGTGACAGTCATATGCAGTCCAAAGAGAAAGAGTTATGTAAAAATATACATATATATACAAAGATTTACATTTATGTATAAAACTTCATATATATATTTCTGATATATGTATATTTTCATATGTTTGTTCAAGCGGGTCGATATTCTGCATTAGTTGCCATGTTTATATGTAGATTTTCAAACGTGATTAGACGAAACTTGTCATGGGATTTAAAAAGACAATTAACTAATAAATTTCTTAACACGTTTGAGAATTATTATATAAACATAGCTTATTGAAATGTGATATTTCATTATAGATCGTGCAGATATTTGACCTAGCTAAACTGCGTGTATTGCAAACTTGATATTTAGTTTAGTATACTAATGGAAGCTACATTATTTTGTGTAATTTAACTATAATGCTGTTTAATTAAATTTTGTTTAAAAAGGTTAAGCACAGTTGTCTGAAGTTATTTATGGTATACTTAAAAGTTACACTTCTAGCATAACTTTTGCAGCTTGATTAATTTATTTTATTGTGCAAATTAGTATTTTTTTTTTATTTTGATAACACAACTATGAAACGCGTATAGTCCAGTTACTGCACCAGCTTTAGAGATGTTAGAAGCTACTGTCAACATTGTGCGCCTATCAAATGCTTTAAGGATACATGCCCGAACGTCGCCTTAGGCATAATATGCGCGACACGGATGTTTCTGGTCGCGCATCTTTGCCAAACATTGTTGCATTTTTGGCCATTCGTGCATGCACTGGCGTCACCTTATCCGGCAAGGGAAAACGGGATTTCCACGTCCAGGTCTCATTCCGGTTGGACGTTGCAGCACCGGGTTCGCGATAAAGCACTGGTATATTGCCATCCAAATAGCTTCTGGGACTGTTGCCATAAAAAGTTCTAGTGGGACTGCTTCTATTCAAATAACTTCCGGGTCTGTTGCCATTTAATGTACTTCTGAAACTGTTTCCATATAATGAAGGCGTTGCTCCGACTGCTTCTAAGTTGTGTGAAGCACTCGGTTGTTCCACTACTCTGCCCGCTGTGCCGCCAGCTATGCGTTCCTTGGTTTGTGCCAAACTTAGGAATGGCCTTCGTCTACGCGTTGAAACTTTAACATTGCGTTTGTCAGCCACCACATTGGAATACAACTCCGATATGCCCTTACAGAGTTCACTCTGCTTATGTGGCCGGCTATTGGGCGTAGGATAATGATAACGCTTCAATTGATCCACTCTGCTCGATCCGCGGCAATGTTTGGCTACCTGTCGCACTGGACAGAGCGGACATGCGTAGGGTATTGGCTCACAAGGCGAATGTTGCATGCGGCAGCAGTGTTGACACATTTCTTAGCTATGCTATTAAAAACTTAAATTTCAAGAAAATTTTCTAAACGTTTTTTAGGTGGTTCTTTTGTATTTTGTATATAGTATACAAAAAACAAAAGCCAACTAAATCGTCAAGACGAGATCAAAATATATATGGTTTTTTAGTAATTTCAGATACAGGGTTCTAAGTTATTTTTGTTTTAGGCATACCTTTAACAATCAAATAGAATAACTAATCAAGATATGATATTATATGAATATCGCACATCAAATAAAAAAGGAATAAAGTTTATTGTCGGCAAATATAATGTAAACACTTGTTTGGATTATACTGTTATTATAACCGCTTAACATATAACAAAAACAAGTAAGAACGTTGTAGTTGGATGCACCCGACTGCGATATGCTCTTTTTTCGCCTCTTTGCGGAGTCAGAAGTGGGCGTGGCAATTGTATTTTTGCCAAAATCTTTCAAGTTTTGCCATCAATTTAAATTTGGTTGGGCCTGTTCTACAGGTTTGGGAGAAATAAATATTGCTTGATTGCAAGGGCGGGGTGGGCGTGGCAAAAATATTTTTATTTTCTTGACACTTTGTCTGCCTATGGTATACACCAACATGTATACCAAGTTTGGTTGCTCTAGGTCTAAAACTGTGGAAAAACCTGCGTTCACACGGACAGACGGACATTTTACAAACCCAGTATACTCTTTTTTATTTTTTTTACAAATAAATTTAAAAAAGAGTGTAACTATAGAAATAAAAAAGACAGCTTTTAAAGCACATAAAAGCTTTTATATGGATTAATTGATTAAATGCAATTAAAGCTCAAAGCTCGACAAACGACTCGCTCTGTTTTTAAGTCGATCGTTTTCTAACTAAATTTATCAACTGATCTTTACGAGACTTGACTTGAGTTAAGATCCTTAAGGATCGTACAGTTGGGTATGTTTTTTAAAATTTACGCTCTATTGAAAAAAGAGCAAGACATTTAAGTAAATATTCAAGAGTTTTATAAAGATTGTTTCACTTAAAACAAATGATTTTAGTTTTCTAATTGTATTTCTTTAATTGATCGTTTCAACGTTACCTTTAGCATATAGAATGTACTATAAACCAGCCATTATACACAGCTTAAATTATTATAATTAACTTCACAAGGTTATAAATAGTAATTAAAATCTGAAAAAAATACATCTAAAAATTTCTGAGGCTATGCGACATGTCATTTATTTGTTGCTTCATATTTTTGCAGCTAATTAGCATTGTTTACTTTTTTTTAAACTAAATTAATATAATTAAAACGTCATGGTTATCAAAGTCAGCTACACACACAAATCCAACAAATTGCTTAAAATGTATTGCACTGTGAACAATTAAAATATATATAAAATAAGAGTTGAGATAAAGTTAGTTTAACGGTTGCAGATAATGTCCAATATCTCGTGTAAGCTGCTCCATTTGACTAAGGATATAAACATAAGTTTGATCAAAAGAAACATCATGCTCTATATAAACTCACCTATGCGAATTGTCCAGTTTGAGTTTTAGATTATGCTGCAATATGCGCTGTGGCAGCTCGTTGGTTGCCACAATCATTCCATCAAGACGCTGCTTAAGATCGGCAAAAGTAGGTCTATTGGCGGGTATGGAGCACCAGCAGCTTTCCATCAGTGCGAAACTATACAGAGAGTTTATTTTTAAAGCGATGTCTTTATGATATACCAAATCTACATACAGTTCATCAGAGCAGCCCTCGGGTCGTTTCATCCGCTGACCCTGACGCAGCAGCTGCAGCAAATCTCTGGGCGAGATTGATGGATAGGGCATGCCACCCAGCGTGGTGATTTCATAGAGCAGCACTCCAAAGGACCAGCTTAAGTAGGTATAGTTTAGTTAGTATGTTTTGTCAGGTAATCTGATGCATAGTTACTTACACATCACTCTGACTGGTGTACACCTGATGGGTAAGAGATTCCAAGGCAAGCCATTTAATGGGCAACTTGCCACTGCCACCCGATTTGCGATAGACATTCTCATGATAAACGTCGCGACTCAAACTGCAAACATAAATGTTTTAGTGAGTTTTAGGTAATGGTAGATATACTTACCCAAAGTCAGCAATTTTAATGGTGCGATCCAAAGAGATGAGCACATTGCGTGCAGCCAAATCTCGATGCACGATTTTGTTTTGCGCCAGAAAGTCCTATAAAGAAAAGAAAGTGAACATGTAAAACTCAAAATTAATCTAAGATAAAATGCAAAAAGGACTCTCAATGAACTCTCAGAGCTTCAATAACCTACAAGTAAGGATCTGTTCTTTTAAACTATACCTAGCCAAGGACTTACCATGCCAACAGCCACTTGTTGTGCAATATCCAGCAGATCTACATTATGAAGCGGCTGTCGTCTGGCTGCCACTTCGACGTCATTCATTGGATTGTCAAAGTACTCCTGATTCTCGAAGCTAACAGTGCAGCTTCTGGCAACTTGTACATTCTTTTGTGTGTCCTTCAAGATAGACATAAGACTTGGCACAATCGGTTGACTGGCATTGAGATTCTCAATGCCGTGCAGTCCATAGCATTTGTTGTCTGCGGCAAAGCTGGGCCTGGTCAGCTTGTAGCTATCCGCAGGATTGCTGTTGCGTGATAATTCTGACTCGCTTTCCTCCTCCAGCGTGGACAAAATGGAGCTGTTAATATCCTCAATGCGTGTATCGTACTCAATTAGACGTTGTAAGCGCTGTTGAGGCTGATTTTGGGCTGTTTTTGAAGCTAGCTTAGGGCGTGAGTTAAGGGCGCTAAGGTCCTGTCGAAACTTCCACTCATCACTGAAAGTTTAAGCGTGAGTTGGTTTCTTAAATTGAAAAATCTTAGCACATATTTACCGCAAGAAGCTCTGCAGACTGCCCAGGCCGCAGTATTCGGTGAGCAACATCATGCGATTGCTAAACCTGGTCGAATAACCTACAATGCCCACAATATTTGGATGCCTGCCCACAGCCTTGAGCACCTGGATTTCACACTTGAAGGCTTGAACATCCTCCTCATTGGGTTGATCTGTGCAGGCAGCAATTGAGTTTCAATAAGTTTTGAATATAGGCGAAATGCTGTCATACCTTTGAGCAGCTTGACGGCCACCTGACGCTGCTTGTAGACACCACGTCGCACCAGTCCAAAGGCGCCCTCGCCCAGCACATCCTGTAGCAGCACCGCATGTGGCTCCACTTCCAGTTCATCCTCCAGCTCAAAGTTATCTTCCACAGCGAGTGTGGCCAACAGGCTGCTGCTGTTAACCAGCGACAGATGAAACTCGCTGCTTGGATTGGGTGCAGCTTTAGGGTCCTTAAAGTCCAGATGCTTACATTCCTGACGTTTGTGCCTGCGCAGCGTCAGCGAGCAGAGTACAACAATACAACAAATGGGCACAAAGAGAAAGAGTATCAGCTTGACCAGGCTGCCTTCTATGAAAAGAGTGTATAAGCTAAAGAATTCTGTCTAGCAGCAAATAAACTCTAACTAACCTTGCAGCCAGGTCTTCAGTGGAGCCTTGTTTAGAAATTCAATGCTCGCATTCTGGCCACCCTGCGTCTGAGCCACCAAATGCACCTCAAAATTGGTACCCAATATTGTTACATTGGCTATATAGTAATAGCTGGCATTGCGATCCACCATAAACTTAGCCTGTTCGCTATCAGTGTGCAGATCGAGTATATATAGCGTGTAGTAATCGGGCAAATATTTGGGCAGCGACCAGCTCACATTCAAGGCCAATATATCCTGATCAAAATGTTGCTGCTGCACGCTCACATTGCTGGGTTTCAGTGGTGCTGAAAGGATTATAAGATGGGGATATTATTGGAATATATTTGTATAATATCAACTCACCGCAGAGCGTATAATTGTAGTTAAACCAATCCAGGCAGCTGGGCGCTTGAAGTATGAGCCATTGCACAGGACTCTCCAAACTATTCCTGTCATTAATTGTTCGAACTCCCACCTTGAACTGCTCCCCAAACTCCATGTTGGTAATGGTATATCTATAAAGCTGACGAGGCTGTGGCAAGAAAGAGTTCGAGATTAGAAAAATTTCTTAAAATATAAATTACGAATACCTTAGATTAGACGACTTACTGTATCTTCAAACAGTCATGGAAGCAAATAAAATGCGGTCTAACAATCTATAGATATATTTTCTTTCTGCTTTTAAGAAATTGAAACATAAAGATACCATATTGTACTATATTCTTTATTCGAAATATCGAAATATTCTGAATGGATTTTATGTTACATTAAATATTTTAAAAATTACATTTGTGATCCTTTAGGTTTATTGGAAAAGGTAGGATTGCTGATACAAGCCTGGAATATTTTAAAAAATTTCCCTAAAGGCTGATAAAAAAATCCAAATTAATCGAAGAAAAAAAGCCACAGGCTGAAAAAAAGACATCAATGTAATCAATAAGAACCGTAAAAATTACCATGTGTAAAATTAAATAAAAAAAATTAATTTTGTGCAATCCATCATAATAACAGCATCAACTAAAGTTCTAGTGTTCTAATTTCTGAATTAAAGCAAAAACATATCTTCTTTTCGCCTTGTATAGTGTAGTTTATTTGTAATTTTTTTCGTTCAATGTACTTACATCTCGAAAGTGTACTGGTGTGGGCGCCTCCAGGCTCTGAGTATCCGTTGAGTAGTATATCATATCAAAGTAACAGTTGCGTTCTGCAGGACATACAAGATATTTATATTAATTCATAGACTTGCTTAAAAATTTTTGAAAAATATTTTAAAAATTGGTAAAAAGTGAAAACCGAGAACTGTAATTAACCCATTACCTGCCGATTGTTGCCACTCAATCTCCGCTGCAATGCGTCGCCAATTATCCGGCTGTTGCTGAAAGTTCTTTAACTTTACCTCGCCCATTTTGCTGGGTTGATAACCACGCCTCAATGTCTGAAAAGCCTGCTCGTTGGTAATGAGCGAATAGGCGCCATCGGCGTGCACGGCTAAAGCGGTAATTGTGTGCCCAGTATTTGATTCCAGTTCCGGAATGGTAAAGAAACTATCATCTGACTATGTAAAACATGCTAATTAGTTTAATTTTGTAACGTAATCTATTAGCTAAGCTACCAAATAAACTGTTGAATCCTGTATGACCTCCTTTTCTGCATTAATTTTGATGATAAACATGGAATCCGGTGCAGGCTGTGCAGCAGATTGTGTGACATTTTCTCGGCTGTGTGAAACCCAATCAATGCGAAATGACAACTTGGACTCCGTGCGGCAGACTAATTTTAAAAGAAAGTTCTCCTGTATTTTTTGCAAGCGTATATGTGGCAGTTCACTGGAATTGTTGCAGTAGTCAAAGCAGCCAACAAATTTCTAAGAAATAAGATTTTAGTGCTATGATTTTTTTATGCTTATTCAAGTTGAACCTTTTGTGGCTTGTGCTGCAGGCAGTGCTTGGTGCAGACGGTTGTATTGAGAAGCGTTATATCCTCGGAGAGCTGGCGCATTAGCATCAGATCACCCTGATTACTGTCGATTAGAAGCCAAAAAACAAATGCATATTTCGCATAAAGCAGCAACATTTTAAACTTGTTTTTTAAACAATTTGTAGTATATTTTTCCTTTCGTCAGTTCTAGACGGTTATTGCACTTTTCTTATATCACGCTTGGACTTGCGGTTCTTTTATTTATCAAAAGTCTCTCTCTCTCTCTCTTTAATTGATTTACTTTGAGCTCTTCGTAGATAGATCAACCGTTGCCTGAGACTGAACCATGCGAACTAAAGTCAAGCAATAGGCGACATTCACGAACAGTAAGAATTGCTGCAAAAGACACAAAAATGAATACAATTTGTTTTGTTTTTGTTTCAATTTTCTGTTTCATGCAGTAGTGTGTGGTACAGACAGACAGACGGACGGCATACATATCATTTGTAATGCTAAAATTGATTTCTGTTTTCGTCATCGGGGCGCCAAATGTACATATTTATATACACAGACATAGTATTGGGGAAATTCTATACACTGCATAAAACTCACTTGATCGTTTTTATTATATTTTTTATTATTATTATTGTTTTTTTTTTTTAGTGAATTGCAACTCAATTTTAAGTGAATATAATCTGAAAATCAGAAAAAAAGTGAATTAAATTCGCAAAATTCTGTCAAGTTCAATTTTAGAAACAGAACTGGTAAATTATTTAATCGTTGGTACTTTGGGACTCTTTTTTTTTACAAAATTGTGCATATTTTTACTCCCTGTTCCCATTAAAAATGGGAAAAAGGGAGTTATAAAGTAGTGCAAATGTGTGTAACAGGCAGAAGGAGACATTTCCGAATATATAAACTATATATATTCTTGATCAGTATCAACAGCCGAGTCGATATCGCCATGTCCGTCTGTCCGTCTGTCTGTATGAACACACAGATCGCGGAGACTATAATATCTAGAGACACCAAAGTTGGCATACAGGTTCCTGTATACCATACGCAGATCAAGTTTTTATCAAATTTCGGATACACTTAACTGAATTTTGTTGATTCCTACTTTATTTCGTTATAGAGAAGCTTAACTGTATGTAATTTAATTGAAATAAAAACAGAGCATCGAAAATTATGGTACTTTTTGATCGAAAATGGTAAATTTCTGAGAATAACTTTTTTCTTTGATTGACAACGGTGAGTATGTTTAAGCACACATATTTAAGGGAAATTCATTCCGTATAAGCTTGGCAAAAATTAAAACCGGAACAGGCCCGATTATATTAGAAAAGAGATAAGTTTAAAAATAAGGCTTAAACAATTCGCACAGAATCACACTTGATAATTTTTATTATTTTCAAAATACACAGTTCTGTGATAAAGTTAAAAAACTGCTTAAGTTCTATATTTTTAAATAGAACTTAAACACTTTTTTAATTCGATCACAGAAATTATATTAGAGTGTCAGTATAACAGGTCATTAACCTTAGACTAGCAGATTTACACACAATCTAACGGCATCCAATTGGTACTGCGTTGGAAAAACTGTACCCAAAAATTCCAACAGATGTGGCTGCTTGCGAACACAATCGCAATATTCCTCAATCGAAATATGCATATCCTTGTCGACATCAAATTTAGCAAACAATATTTCAATCATATCCTGCAAAGTTAAAAAAAAAATGAAATTCTAATTATTGAAAATATGTATGTACGTACAGCGCGTTGTTCGAAAATCTCATCCTCATCGTCACCCACGAAAAACTTATCAACGAAACGTACTACCTGTTCGCGATCCAAGTAGCCACGATCATTTTCATCATAAATCTGAAATATGAATAACAATCTTTTAGTAACGTACCTACCATATACAATCTGAAAACACTTACGCTAAAGACAAACTGCATGCGACGTTCTAGATCCTTAGAGAAGTAAATGGAAAACATTTTCATGAAACTTTGCAATGTGCAATGACGATCCGACGAATATTTGGGATCTGAATTTTCCGGATCAAAGCTAACACGTGACACAATTCTTCGATTAATATCACGATCCGTTACGTGAAACATCATCTCTATAAAGCTGCTTAGCTGCATTGCAGTTATAAACTTTGCTCGTGGCCCATTCTGTAGTGCAAACTTATGATAGATCATGGCTAGGCAGAGCATCTCGGTCTTCGTGAAGGGTGACTCCAAGTGTGAGATTATGGGCCCATATGTATAATTGAAACGCGCATTTTCCATGTAGTCCAGTGTAAGATCAAGATCCTTCATTTTGGCGATAGATAGTTCTTTAAAAATTAAACACAAATTGTATACTGCAAAATAAACATAAAAATATACATAAACTGAAAAGTAAAGTACAACTGAAATCAACTTTGCCTAAAATTGACATTATAAAACAAGTAAGAATGCTGTAGTCGAAACGCAAACAAGCACTTAACTTGTTCAGTGCCTGTAAAACTGTTGTTTCTGCCTGCTGAGACGGCGGGAATTAGATTCGTCAATAACTTTGGTGATTGTAATCCGATCGCAACGATGTGTATCAAAAATTAAATCTGTATCTTTAAAATTGTGGCTGTGGGAGTTTTTTTTTCGATTTGAGGGGGTGCGGGGGTTGCATCCGAAATTTGAAATAAGCTTGATCTGGGTATGGTATACAGGAACCTACATGCCAAGTTTGGTGTCTATAGCTCTTATAGTCTCTGAGATCGACGCGTTCATACAGGTAGATAGACGGATAGACAGACAGACATGGCTAGATCGACTCAGCTGTTGATGTTATATAGTCGGAAATGCTTCCTTCTGCCTGTTACATACATTTACAGTACTTTATAACTCCCTTTTTCCCCTTTTTTAATGGGAACAGGGAGTAAAAAGAAAAACTGTTGTGTTTTATGTAGTATAAGATAAATGTTTGCCTAAAATTGCAAAATAATAAACATATTAAAATACAGTTTTAGATTATTATTTACTTAACAATTTGAGTTATCCCTAACTTGCCCTAATCTAGCTTAACAATTATGTTTAATTTTAAAAACTTGATATAAATACAATTGTTTTAACTTAAAAGATTGACACACAGCGAAACGACATCCATATGTGTTTTTGATGGAAAAACAGTACCTAGAAATTCCAAAAGCTCTGGTTGTTTACGTACAGTATTGCAATACTCTTCATTCGAGATGCTTAAATCCTTATCGATATCAAATTTAGCAAACAGCATTTCAAGCATGTCCTGCAAAGAGATATAGTTAATTATATATACTAATATATTGTTTATATTTTCATACAGTACGCAATTCGAAAACCTCATCCTCATCGTCACCAGTAAAAAATTTATCTATAAAACGAACAACTTGCTCGCGATTCAAATATCCAACCTCTTCCTCATCGTAAATCTGAAAGTAATCTATTTATAAATCACAACTGAGTCACTGCGTTAAGGACTTACGTTAAAGACAAACTGCATGCGCTTTTCCAGATCTTTGGAGAAGTAGATGGCAAACATTCGTATAAAACTGGGCAAAGTACAATGTTTATCCGGTGAATACTTTGGGTCTGTACAGTCCGGATCGTGGCTTACGCATAATACAATACGTCTGTTAATATCACGATCCGTTACCTTGAACATCAACATAATGAAGCTGCTTAATTGCAACAATGTTATAAATTTAGCTCGTGGCCCATTCTCCAGTACAAATTTGTGATAGATCATTGAGAGGCACAGAAGCTCGGTCTTTGAAAAGGGTGAGTCCATGCGCGTAACTATGGGCCCATAAATATAGTTAAAACGCGCATTTTCCATGTAGTCCAGTGTTAGGTCCAGGTCCTTCATAATGAAACCGCGAGCTAAGCTTTGCACTGCCTAGAAACTAACTTAAATCTTATTAAAATATGTTAAAAATAAATACGTTAAAACCTAGCTCTATAAGACGATGCTTAGCCTATAGTATTCCCTGATAGAATGAACTAAACTCCCTTGATTTTGTTTTAAATTTCGAATTTTCATGTTGATCTCTACCTACTATTCAAAAAAGTTTGTTCAGTTCAAAGAACTTGGAATATTGAAATAAAACACGTTTTTTTTTTACACGTATTATCTTTATCTAATTGTTTAATTTTTGTCCTTTGCTTGAATTATGTCATTTAGGTAAGCTAAAGCAAAGTTACAGGATATTACAGCGGTATACAACACAAAGTGTAGACAACTGGTATATATCTGGGAATACTTACCAATGTAGTATCTTAAAAGACGACAGTACATCTTACGTAATATAACTTATGAGTACGACAATTATAAAAGTTTATGTGTAATGTGCATAAACTACATAGATGTACAATTATATATATGGTATAAGTATGTATATAATAAAAAAAAATAGTACAAATAAAACGAAAAACTTAACGTAGTTGTGAATAGGTAATAGAAATTGTAATACAGTGGCAAAATAGAATACTGACTGACGAGTTTGGATGATACTGTGGGTTGGGGGTTGGTAGAACTTAAGCAGAAATATTTCCGACTGTTCTTTTGAGTATTTTTTTGTTTTTTTGTTTTGTGACACAACCGTGTTCGAAATTCATTTAGAACAAGTACACTTAACAGATTACCAGGATACAATTATAATAATACTAATATTCGAAAATGCAATACGTGTGTGTGTTTGAGTGTGTTTTTTTGAGTGTGTATATGTGGTGTGGCATGCACAAAATAACAGTCCATTGTTTTTGTCATAGCAGGGCGTCCAATGCCGCCAACTGCGGGTGGCAACATGAGTATTTCATATTCGTAATCGTAATCATTTTTGATCAATCTGAGTGTCCTTTGAGACATTCTGAGTGTCGGGCTACATTTCGCTAAACGCATTTCAAGCTAAGAGATTATTTTTGTTTTCTTTTACAGTTTTCCACTAAATGCTGTTCATTCATATTTTGTTGTGTGTGCTGTTTTGTGATGTGTTTGAATGAGTGTGCGTGTGTGTGCAGTTGTGCACAACCACTAGTTGTAAGCCATGGAGTTGACACTGAGCGCCCGCGCTGCTTCCGTGCTGCTGCTCGATGATGTTGATGGCTGTGGCTGAGCTATGCGCATATTATTGTAGTCAGACCTGGCATTGCAGCGTCCAGCGAGTGGCAGCTGTTGTGTTTGCTCCTGCTCCTGCACCTGTGTCTGTAACTGCTGCTGCTGCTGTTGTTGCGCTTCACCATTTCCGTTGAATCCGGTGCTGGTCTGATTATAAACACTGAGACGCGCTATATGCTCGCGTCGCTGCTGACGCAAACGCATATCGTGCTCCTCGCGCATGTGTCGCAGCTTGAGATCCTGCTCCTGTCTATAATACGACATCTTGAGTTCCTGCTCCATTTGTTCAAAGCGCAGCTTTTGCTCATGCTCGCGCCGTGCATAATCAAGCTCGGCCAGACGCGCCTGCTTAAGCAGCTTGAACAGCTGCTGCTTGTATTTATCCTCCATTTCATCCATAACTGGCTCAGCAGCCGCAGCAGCTGGCGTAAATTGTCCAACTGTAGCTGCATGGGCAACAGCAGGCATTTCAGTGCTCAAGTCCTCAGATAGCACCGACTGAGCTTGAGAAAGCTGTATACAAAATAGTTTTTGTTATAATATAATCTCTTAAATTGATCTATGCAGCCAACTTACATTACGCTGTCGCCTTTTGCGTGGTGGTGAAGTCTTTTCGTTGTCTGTTGGTGGCCCAGCGGCGCCATCTGTATCATCCTTATTGTTCATCAATGGTTTAGCTTTGGCACGTTTGCGTCGATTGGGCGCTGCCTGCGGCTGTGCGCTCTCCTGCTGCGAGTCGCCGCCAACGGTGGAGGGCGGCGGTGAGGGTATGGCTATGGTGGATGTTTGTGTTGTGTCCTCACTAGCATTTGCTGAATTGGGCAATGCAGCCAGCGGCATATCTTCATCCTCATCCAATTCAAGCAGATCTTTTTTTATTGGCACGCTGCTGGCGTTGGCATTAACAGCGCCATTTGTGCCGCCGCCTGCGCTGCGAGTTTGGCTGCGCGATGAGACTGGATCTCTTTGCAGCTCCTCCATAAAGTCAATCATGCGCATGCCCTCTAGCGCCTCGGATTTAGGATGCTTTTGCTGATGCTCGCGCTTGGCTGAGTTTTTCATGCTGCGCCATTGCACTTGAATTTGCTCCAAGAGTCGATGTCGAAAGTTCAACGCATTGAATCTGTGTAAATTGATAAATTGCTCAAAACGTTAATTGATGAAAGTAAAGTGTATGTACACATACATATATATACATACATACATATATTGTATATCACATATGGTTGCATGCCACTTACTGTTTGGTTATTTGAGACCAGGCCAGTCGCTTGGCCTTGATGCTTTTGGCATCAACACTACGGTTTTCCACAAATGGTACTCTGGTTTTAATTACTTCGAGCAGCAAACCACGCTCAGCTTCTTCCCAATTTAATGAACGCTTTTTGCGTGTGCCTTTTTTCTTGCCGCCTGTCGCGCTTTCTTTCTCCGCAGACTCCTCCGCAGCATCTTCAGCATTCTCCACCCCCTCATCAGAGACATTTGTGGCTTTTGTTTTTGACTCCACCTTTTCATCATCGTCGTCGTCCTCCTCTTGCGGCGATGGTGCGCCCTTTGTCAAAAGCTCCTCCAGTTTCATTTACACACTTTTTACACTTTAAACACTTAAATTTTATAATTATTATCGTTATTTTTAAGCGCAATTTCGGATTTGCAAAAAAAAATTCTTATTTGATTTCTGTATATACTTTGCAGCGGCGTTGCCACACCGTCAAAATGCAACACAAGTGGCGCTCTCTTGCAGCCACCTATCGATACACACTATCGATACTTTGTGTATGTACACACTGGCACACAGCCATGCCTTGAATACAGCATCGATACATCGTTGCAGCTCATCAGAGATAAGCGATACTGTGATATTGGTGTCAGTGACAACAGTTTTGTGTATGCACGACAAAAATTCATGAATGAATGAATATCTAAAATTCAATGGCAATGGAGCATTTTACAAGCCTGTTTTGGAATACAAACTCCTCAGTATTGTAACGAAGAACAACATTCTGTTATTTTTAAATGTGGTTGGCACTTTTATTTATATTTTTTACCAGTCCGTGGCAAAATATCAATCAATCGCCGTGAAGACAGGGGAGATTAAATTTTATCCGGTAAAAACGGATCAGTTTGGGATGCATGACAAAAATGCATTATGCTATAATTTAATTAAATTTATAATTTATTATTATTTAGTTTATATATCATTTTTTTTGTATGGACAACTGTTACTTTTGACATTTTGTCACGACTGGGACTCGCCACATTTAAATACCTTGTCACATGTAACACATGAATAAATATAAATAATATAAATATTTCGCGGAATTTTATGGTTTTGGAATAAAATGAATAATGTATGAATAGGAAATTTCATTATCTAACTTTGATTTTTGTCCAAAGACTTAAAATCACCCTCTTTTACACGTTAATTTGTGAACGTATGTCCTTCGGTAACTTCGCTTTTTGCTTATTTGCCACTACACTAGCGGCCCTCTATAACAACTTTTTTTACTCACATGCCATTTTATGCTATTTTGAATCGAACTGCATCAAAAAAAACAAATGTTCGAAAAAATCGCATCGACCCCGGCACCAGACCATAACCATGTCCTTCGTGGCGTCGGGGCACACCTAAATCGACATACGCCGCGTTCTTCAGACTCATGTTGCACTTCTTCTTGGTCTTTACTTTCCAGAGGCATGGATTTGTGTGGTAAATAGCGATAAATTAAGTTAGAAATTTTTCTGACTCCAGAATATTTAATTCAATTTTAAATTTTTGTGAAAGTTGAAACAGAGCCGATAGCATTTTCGATACATATTTCGATATCATTTGCACAGGCCGAGTCTGTCTCGTCTAGCCCTTGACATATTAATAAATATCGCTCATCTCTACTTGAGACACATGAATAAATATCGCTCATCTCTACTTGAGTATCGATATATCGATATATATTCAACAACCTTACTGCTGTCATACTTGAGTATCGAGCAAAGTAAGTAGCAAGCAAGGTAGTTCTAAATTTATTGGAAAAAATTATACATTTTTATTAAACGAAAACGCAGCGAGATGGCTATCGGTGACTATCCGGCTGAGTACAATCCAAAGCTGCATGGACCTTATGATCCAGCACGCTACTATGGCAAGGGTAAGTCTAAATTTGCAGTGAAAATTACGTAATGTTCGCCACTCTGCGGCATTAAAAAAATATGTCCACTTTACATAATTATGATTATGATTATGTTTATTCTCGCACGCAGTTGATGTACCCTTTGGCCAAGTGAAATTGGGTGAGCTGGGCGCCTGGTTTGGACGCCGCAATAAGACTCCAAATGCTTTTGCTGGCGCTATTAGCCGTGCCTGGTGGCGCTGGCAGCACAAGTATGTGTTCCCCAAGCGTGCTGGCATTGCACCCTTCTTCCAGTTGACCGTCGCCAGCATGACGTTCTTCTATATGATCAACTATACCAAGTTGAAGCATCACAGGAACTACAAGTATCATTAAGCGTTAGCCATCTACTCGTTCAAGCTCTTTTAGTGTACACATTGTTATTGTAACGCTATCTCTGCTTATCAAAGAAAGCCATTTAAATGATGGGACGACGTTATAATACTAGTTTATTCTTGTTTCGAAAACAACAAAGCTTAATAAAAATATATCGGCGAATTACAGTGTGCTGCACCTAACAACAACTGTTCATCAACTCAATCATTAACACACTCATACGCTGCATTCTCTCCCGTATCCAATTGCGCATTTATGCTGGAGCTGTTTGGGGGCACAAAGATTTCGCATATGAAAGGTAATTCACGCTCACAGCTCAGCGTTTGCCAGCTGCCCTCTGGCGTCAATGCCACACAGCTGGCATTAGCTTGGGAATAGCTACAGTAATGTTTTGGCTTAATAGCAAATCAATTGAAATTCTAACAAGTCTTACCCTAGTCGCGGATGTCCTACATGCCAGGCTCTGTAGAGAAAACACAGCAAACTCTCCTTTTGTGCATTGCGAAAGTCGAGCGCTTGCACGGATATGCTACGATTGTATTGCAAGCCCACATAGGCCAGAAAGATGGCAGGCACCGATTGCTGCACGGAACGCTGTCTATTGAAATCCTGCAGCCAATGCGCCAGCTCATATGTACGCGTTTCGGAGGCAATGTGTGCCAGGCTGCCGCTAAACTCGCTGGAATTGCTGCAGGTCAACGTAGCGTTCATATAGCTGCTGGGCTGTGTATAGAAGACAAAGAGACCCAGTTGTGCAATGCAGCTGATATTATGTAGCACTGTTAAGGATTAAGTTAAGCTTTAGATTTCTTAACTTATGCAATAGAAGCTGACCTGTAGGTCTTCCATATAAACTGTAGTAATCAAAGCGACTGTCGTTTAGCATGCCCGCAAAGCTTTTATTCTGCGGACACTGCAGCACGTGGCAATTGAAGTATTCTCCTGGCTGCTCAAAGACGCTTAGACGACTGCGTGAAATCTTAATGCGTCTGTTGTCCTGCTCGTCATTTGGCTGTTGGCTTTCAAATCGATTTGTGCGTCGCCTCTCTCCACCTGGTGCATAGTTCAGGGCCAAACCACGCAGCTCACTCGCCAATTTCATGCAATCTTCCAGCGTTGAAGTGCTTTCCAGCGCCAGTGCCTCATTTGTGTCCGCCCTTTGACACTCACGCACTAGATGGAATTGTAAAGGTGCAGCATTGTCTGCTGGACAGCTTATGGCATTCAGCTCAGGCACAAATGCCATGTGAGCCATCAGCAACAGTTTCCACATGGCTTATAGCAGCAACTGCCTTTCAATTTATGCATTTATACCCTTTACCCATTAAATATTAGTAAATGGGGTAAAATTAAGTTGCTCTAAAGTATGTAACATCCAGAACTTGGCATCTCCGATCCTATTAAGTTCATATATTCTCAATCAACTGTATCTATATTATCTTTTAGCATTAACAGCTGTTTCGATTTATGCACATCTACCTATATTTCGGGCCGCTTGTCTGTCTGTGTTTCGATCCCAAAAGATAAAAGGGCTAGCGATACCAAAACTTGGATTGAAGGTTGTCTTTTACCATAAACAGCTATAGTTTTATTTAAATTTCGGATTTTAATCGGGTTTTATAAAAAATGCACCTAAATTTATATTTTTGCAGAGGGTATTATAATTTTGTCACGAAATGAAACGCATTGAAGCAAAAGTCTCCGACCCTATAAACTTTATAGTTTATGTATTTTATATTTTAGCCATGTCCGTCTGTTTATATGCATTTCTCAATACTTATTCTTAGAGCTATATTGATGAAACTCGGCATAGATGCTTTTCCTTTCTGCAGGTAGAATCTATGCCGGAATCGTCTACATCAGACCACTATAACACAATCTGCCACAGGAATCGGTTAAAAAATATGTTTTTGTATGAAAAACTTTATTGTTTCTCAAGTTAAATTAACCATTCTCATCAATTTTGTGTGTTGGTATGTTTTTGACATGCTGACCAAATTTTATTAAAATCGAACAACTATATCTTATATCTGCCAAAGGAAGATTCCGTTAAAAAATTAGCTTTTTATGAAAAACTTTTTTTTGTACACATATTTCAGCCAGTTTTATTATAACACAGGCCGACAGTATTTTTGGTGCCCGGGATTTGACGTAAGATTTCGGTAGAGTATAGCCACAAGAAAAACTACATTCACAGTTTCCAAAAACTACGTGCAGCTTTTGAAATAATCGCAATTTTTTGTTTCTCTGAGATGTAGGACTGTATTTTTACATATATCTTCTGCTAATAAAAAAAGAATTCCAGAAAAAGATAATTCAACATGCGGTATGTGATACCCAGAACGTTATTAAATATATTTAGTAGTTTGAGTGTAATTTTCTTAAATTTCAATTTCCATTTTCAATCGACTGCAAAAAATTGAAAATGGTAGAAAAAAAAATGTTTTTCTTCTTTGAGCGTTTACGTTGCTTGTTTATGAAGCATTTATGATATTTTTTAAACAAATAGACCCATTAATAACGACGTTATTAGCTTTTTAGTGCACCTACCCGAAACCAACAATTTTGATTTTTCATATATTCAAGCTTTTAATCTTACTAAATTTGAAGAAATCTTCTTTTAAATGATTTTTTTTTATGTGTTTCCTTCGTGCTCTCCCTCATTATGCTACAGCAATAATCAGCCGTCATATGCCAATCGATTCCATTAATATTAAGTCTTGATGAAATCGCTCTCCTTGTTCTTCGCTGTAAGCGTCAAGGTTTTCAGAGAACTTGTCCAAGTGATTGTGTAAGTAGTGTGTTTTTATACTCATGTTATCATGATCATATATCATCATACCAGAACTCTAAAAGCCTCCAACATATTCTTAACTATTTGGCCGTAGTTCTCTGACTTGTAGTTACCTAGGAAATTATTATAATAAACAAATGTTGACTAAGTTTTACAAAAATCAGGTGACTGTTGTTATTGGAAAATTCGTTGTAAAATTATGTTTTTATACACAAAACTTATTTACAACCAAGAAGTAATTCAAGAAATAAAAAAAGTAATCCAGACTGTCAAACAAAAGCAAACAATAGTGCCAACGCGCAGGGTATCTCCTAGTCGAGCATGCACGCCATTACAAGCATTTTTATTTATGCATAAATTTATGACAACTGCAATTTGTGCATCTTGTTTCACAGACAATGAAAATGCAATTGTTGTGTATGGTCAATTTAATTTTATTGTTCATTTTTCATAGATTAATTTTAGCTTATGTCTAAACTAAAATTGCTTTTTGAAATGTTTAATAATATACTGTTGTGTGTGTCTGTGTGGGGAAACTATTTTAAATATTGCATTGCACGGCTCCAGGCGAGCGTTCTCCCAATAAAATGTCCAATGCTCGAATGAAGCTGTGCAAAGGCACACTAAGCCTAAAGCTATGTATTTATTTTGAGAATTAACACAAGCTATTTATTAGGTATTCTTGTCTATGTGTTACTGGAACGGGAAAAAGGGGCTGCCTTGGTTACTTATAGTAGATAATAGTATTGTATTAAATATTGTAGTGCAAGGTAGTTTATATAAGTTAAGCAATGACAAGATACGAATTGTACAGGAAATTGAACTAAGAACGAAAGTGTTTGTGTTTTGTGGAACTACATAAGTTTATAAATTATAAGAATACAAATACAAATATCACCTGAGCGTCGGCTGCTGCATTCGTTGTAAGTTCGAGTGTTTAAATTAATAGTTAATAGTTAAGATAAATACAATATAATGACTGCACTACAATACAGAGAGAGAGAGAGAGACTGTGTGAAGTTTTTTGTTTCAGTTAAGAATCGGGAAGGAGTCCAACACCAACACTGAAGTGCGAAACAGAGTTTGACAAAAAAAAACTAGTTTGAACTCTGCGACATTAGCGTGCAATATCAAAACTGAGAAATTGCACGGTAATCTCTGCACATTTGGGGGGGGGTATTGAGGAAAAAAAAACTAAAATACTAGACATTAAACTTAGGCAGTGAACGCAGCACTGCGCTTGTGACCCTTACAGACTAAAACTGCTTTCAAATTTGTCACGAGACTTTTGACAATTGACTACCGCAGTCGACTTTTGAGCGATCTGCACGTGTGTGTATCTCTCATCCTGTTGTTTAAGCTGATGTGTAAATTTACTTGATTTTTAAACACTTTGAGTGTTCCATTGTTTAGTTTTGGAAAAAATTTTGAAAATTTTGATTTCAAGCATTCACATGAGGACATTTGTTTCGATGCTGGCTTAACTGCTGTGCGAGAAGGCAGTGTTTGTATAGGGACCGCTATATATAGAGCTACCCGAATTGGATACCGTCTTGGTGCTACGACGTGCCATAATACACAGCACGGCGGCAACAACGGCCAACATCAGTATGAGACCAGCAATGGCGATGGCTATGGCAAAGGTGCGCTGTGACACGCACAAAGCATCCTCCAGAGTCTGCAAACAAATAATTCAAAAGTCAATAATTGCAAATCTTTAAGAGTTGCAGACAGTTTACCTTTTCCTTGTACACTGCATCCTCATCGCTATCGTTGGCATTCTCATTCTCATTGACATAGAGGCCGGAGAAGACCTCAATGGTTGCGGGCATGGCTTCCTCATCTTTGCCATCGAGTGCCTGTCGCTTCGGTCGCTTGCCGCTGCACACAGGCGCCTCCTGGCAGCTGGGATCCTCTAGCGGGCAGAGTCGCACATTGCATTGATAGTACACGGAGGTGGTATAGGGAAACTTGTGTGCTGGAAAGGTGACATTAGCCGCCAGCCGATCATCGGTGTAGTTGAATTGACCCATTATCTCATTGTCCATGGGACAGCTATCATAAAAACAAGATTATTTAAACAGCTTCCTTTACAATCTTTTGCCCAAACTTACCCATCTTCGCCCACCAGACGCTGCTCGCCCCAGCCCAGACCATCACGCACTATGCAGTCTGTTATGTGCAGGCCAAAAAGCTTCTGTTGATCTATGCTGATGACAATGGTCAGCGGATCACCAATTTTAACATCATCAGCTATCTTGTGCTCCTCATTGTAGATCTTCATATGGCAGCCGGGCATGGGTATTTCGTTGTTGCTTACATCATTGTCATCGTCTTGTGCATTCACATCCACATCATAGACATCCTCCTCGTCCAGATCGTCATCGTCCAAGCGCTGCTTGCCCAGCGATCGTCCATAGTCGCGTCTGTCATGCTCATCGCTGCGGAACGCCTGCGGTTTCTGGGCATGCTTACGCAGATGTTTCTTGGGCTTGACGGCCGCATCGCGGCTCTTGTAGGCACAGCGCACATGGTAGCCGCGCCCCAGATCCGTTATGAGTTTCAGATGCGGCTGCAACACAATCGTATTGAAGAACTCAATGCCGCCATCGTCCTGCAATTAGATTTATAAAAAATTAAATCAAAATTAAATTGTATAAAAAAAGCAAGAGACCCTGCGACAGAATAGAGCAGAGCAGAGAGTAGAAAATCACCTAGGTTTTGAAACCCAGATAACTATGTCAAACCAGAACTGATTTCCGTGAGAATCGTGTTATTGATATAGTGAAATATTCGGAGCTCCATTACAATTAATCTTTCTACATTTACAAATCTTATAAAATATTTCAAAATTTACATAAGGAATGCCTCTTAAGACATTTTCGACAATCAGTTTAGCGAATTTTCCGTTTGAGAGAGTCTAGCAACAATGTGGCACTCTTTTGCTAAACATTAGACTTAAGCAACAAACTTGCCACAGCGAAGAACGCCGCCCACTTTTGGCTGGCTTTTAAATCAAATCACATGTTGGCAGCTGTTAATGCTAATGTCCAAGAAGCCATATTAAAAACCCAGACAGAATTCAGCTGAGCCTGCCAAGCAGCTAAGCAACTTTTTGTACTTGAAGTAAAAAAAGAGTACATACATACTATATATGATATATGTATATATACTCTGATACAATGGGCCTGTTCGAGTGCCTCATTATGCATACAGATTCACGCTTGGCTGCAGCTTAAAATTGTTGCTTTTTCAGTGAGAAATTTGATGTGCGACTCGGCTCAAAGTCTCGTCTTTAGATCACAAGCACTTCCTGAATGTGTTTTTTTCTTTTCTTGTTAGAATAATGCTAAGCCCGATCAGCCAAGTGTGAAGCATGGTGCAGAGTCTTTAGTTAACTGCAGCTTCGCACAAATTAGCAATGTTTGCGTAATGAATTTTCATTTCCGCTCTTGTACATTCTAAGAAACTGAAACTGAAGCTGAACATGTTGCAAGGTATATTGTACGGGGAACATCCGTTGATTGCAACAAACTCTCATCATTATTAGCACTCGAAACTGCGTTGAAATTCATTGGTGGTACACGTTTTCATAACCAATTGTGATGTTGTTACCTACAGCTAAGCATTTACTTTGCCACATTCTTGCCACTGGCTGTTCCTACACATAACGGTGCTTGTACTTGTGCTAATTTTCAGTCAACAACAAATAACAACAACAACAACAACTGGCGTACTCATATCGAGTGGTTCAGTCAATTGCTTGCGTGCTGTGGAGAACCTAGAAGTAACATATAATGGTAATGGGCCAAAACGCATACGTGTCACGTTCGGAAGTTTTGTAATTGGGTCTGGTAAAGATTTTTTGTTTTGGTTTTGGTTTTTGTTTTTGTTTTTGGGCACGGAAATGCTTTATTTTAAGTGGCAGCGTCACCCTTGGGGCATTCTTAATTGCATTTGCGCTGTCCATTCATTGTTAACACTGTAATGCGATTTATGGCGCAAGTAAAACTTTGAAGCTCTTTCCGCCTTGGACTTTAAGACAACCCTACAAAATAATAAGCTAAAGAAACGAATCTAAATGAGCATAAAACTTAAGCTTCTACAAGTTAAGTATTGTTGTCGTCATCAAGCAGCAAGCGCGGACAGTTATGTCTGAACAATTCTCAACTCTGGCTGCCGCAGCATCACAGCAAATGAGACAATGGCTCTAATAAAAACCATAATAAAATCACATTTAAGATTTAGAAGGTAGGCACATAACGGTAGAATTAGATAGCTATTATGTCATTATGACACTTCTGTATGTAGTGGAAAATGTGTCGCTTCAGTTGGGCATAAAATTAGTAGAGTTTTCTTCGTAGGCAACAGGTTTGCAGCTGCTTTCAACTTACGACTATGTAAATGAAAAAAGAAATGTAAATTTTTGAGCATATCTATGCCGCTTATTCTAACGAGTTGTAAGTTTCATAAATGTCAGCGCGAATGATAATGATATAGCTGCAGTTTGGCTGCTGCCAGCTGGAAACTGGCAGCGTGGGTGACGCTTTAAACGCTATAACACTGACCTTCACTCCAATCATACAGCCTTTTATAAATATCAATAACAATAAGAAACACGTTTACATGTGTACACTTTTGGCATTTTCACGGTCAGCTCAAACAAACGCCAACGTTGCGCTTCGACTTGGAGACGACTATGACAGCATTTCAGTTTGTGGTGTTGTTGTTGGTGGTCATCAGCGTCAGAACAAATTGATTTCATACATAAAATGATGGCCATGTCTGAGTCAATAATTTGATAGCAAATGAAATGGGTAAGAAAGGCATGCGCAAACGAAAGACTTAGGCAACAAACTTACTTGCGCGTTTCTGATCTTTATTTAATTTAATATTTAAGAAAAAAAAACACCCAAGCAAAGCAAATCAAATCTTGCCTTGGACTTTAGTTCTGAATGTGGTTTTGCTGCGCATCTCATCGACGCAGCAATTATAATTTAATTAAAAGCATTTTGCGCCCTTCACGACGCGAACTTATGTCTGTGTCTCCTTTCTGTTTCTGTTTCTGACCCTGTACGTAATAGTAGCTATAAAAAACATTAATAAATAAGAATGCTTCAATTCAACGCAACTAACAAATACCCTGTGTGCATAAAATATGTACCAAACTTAAACATTTGAATTTTGAAGGTTACAAGTTGAATCTGCTAGAAAAGCTGTGAGATAAAAAAACTATGATTATTTTGCTAAGCTTTAAGCTATAGAATTATTATTTAATAACTAATATAAAGACCCTCGACTAATATATTCTCTATAAACACAAATTAAATACATTGAAAACAAGTAAGAATGCTCTAGTCGAGTGTGCCCGACTACGAGACTCCCTACTTCCAACTTGCATTTCAAGCAGTTCAGCGGCAACACAAGCAAGCAGCGCACTTAACTTGGCCAGTGCATGTCAAACTGTTGTTTCTGCCTGCTGAGACGGGGGTAATAGATTCTTCCATAACTTTGGAGATATTTATCCGATCGTAATGAAATTTGCGCAATCGATCAAAATTGATTAAAAATATACACATATGTGTACCAAATATCAAGCTTTATCGAGGCTGCGGCGGGTGCATCCGAATTTTGAAATAAACTTGATCTGCGACGCATGCCAAGCTTGGTGTCTCTAGCACTTGTAGTCTCCGAGATATGTGTGTTCATACAGACAGACAGACAGACGGACATGGCTACTTCGTCTCGGCTGTTGATGCAGATCAAGAATATATATAGCTTCTGCCTGTTACACACATTTGCAGTACTTTATAACTCCCTTTTTAATGGGAACAGGGAGTAATTAACACCTATTTTTAGATTCAAAGTTAAATATGTCAGAAACAGCAGTTATTTTTAAGCTTAAAAATATTCCCCTAAATTATGCTTTTTTGTACGTATAGTACTGAATATAAAATACTATTTATAGTTATTTAATTACGTTTGGCATGCACAGCAGCAACAGCAACAACAACAATAACAACAGGGTCGCAGTGAAGTCAAAGTTGGAGTCAATGGCGTGGCAAGTTTTTGCCGCAGTTGACACGCGACTTTTTACATGAAATTTGCTGCTATAAATGGGCATGCATAATTGCACACATACACACACACACACACACATACACAATTGTATGCAAATGTGCATTCACTTAGCTCATCTTTTAAAATGACGTAATTCTGCATCCTGCTCCATGGCCACATAAGTATGTACATGACATCAACTTATATCGCCTTCAGCTTTAATATTAAACAAAGGGAAAAAACAAACTCTGAGCACAACTTTGCTTGGCTTATTGATTTTTCATTATTGGCATAGGGTAAACACCATTTTTTTTTCTACCTAGCTGTCAATTTTTATTTCTTGTTTTTAATTTATATGACCGTTTATTTAGCGCTCGTTGCAGCGTCAAGTGTTTGGGTAAACACCATTCACAGTGAAAGGATAAGGCGGCAGCTCAAAACAAAAGACTGAGGCAACGAACTTGCTGCTGACCAGAACAAAAAAAAATGGCGTCTACAAGTACTTACGTGTATATTGGACACATATTTATATATATATATATATATTGCCACATTGAACGGTTTGCCATAACAGCAATTAACATTAGCAATTTCAAAAATTGTGTCAATCCAATCGAGCGAAAGGAAAGAAAAATGCCGCCACGGCAACAGCAACAGCAACAACAAATTACAAAACACAGCCAGCCCCAATAAACGCTTTGGAAAAATACATTAAATACAACAAAATGTATCACATCGATTGCCATAAAAATGTCGGTGCGTGAGTTGCAGCTGCCGTTTAGCTGGATGGGTGCTAATTGAGATTTCAAAATAAATACATACTGATACGATTATATGAGCTCTATGTTCACTATAAACGCTCGTAAATCGGCGATCTTATAAGCCAATAAATATGCCACGCCATATAAGCTAGCATCTATACGAATGTATCTGTGCCATGTGCAAGATAAATTCGAATCTTAAATTTATATGACATTTTATTGACTGTTTTTGGTTGGGGTTCAGGTCATATGATACTCTGTAATTGGAATGTAGTCTTTAGGCATACATATTGTAACCACGATTGGCACTCAAAGAAAAACTGTATACCAAAAAATTTACCATTTTCGATTAAAAAAAGTACCAACATTTTCGATGCTAAGTTTTGTATACTATTAAATTATACACAGTTAAACTCATTATACAATTGTTGAATAAAATATATAAAATTTTTTAATATCTAAAAATTTCAGTATTCGTATCTTGCATTTTCTCAACTATTACTATAATTTCGATTAAGTTTTGTGTTAATCACAAAACACTGTCAGTGCTATGTAGGACGATATTTGTACTAATGAAAATGTTCCATATTGTTCAAAAGAGTACCAATGTATAAAGTAATGTACCAGTTCTGTATCAAATGTAGCAACCGTGGTTGTAACGTAACTATCAGCATTAAAAATGAGTTAGAACGTTTCTGAGCAGAATGTTTTTCAAATTAAACGCAGTTGTGATAATCATTATTTCGAAAATTGGCCACTATTTGCTGAGCTAGTCTATTGGGAATAACACAGGAGCTTGGAAATTACACACCCATCTACAGATAATTTCATTATCTTATCTCTCCTCTCTCTCTTTCTCTCTCTCCCTCCCTCTCCTTAAACCTGCCACTCAATCAGCTAGTTAATGATGCACTTAATAAGCCATCATTAATTGAATGCCAAAGAGTCACAATTCCAAATGATTTCATGTGCGTTTGCTGTCAATTCAAAAGCCAAGTTGCTAGTTGCGATGAGCAAATGGCTAATCATCTTGGCATATGGATTTTTACCTTGTAACCAATATTGACTGGCTGCTATATGCCATATAAGTTGTTAATGGCTCAACGCAAAACTAAAACTCACTTAGCATGCGAAAAAGGCAGAACCACTTTAAGAAAAACATGGCCAACAACATAACATAACATTAAATAATAACTATTTGTTTTGATTTCTATTTTTATGTGGGTGCTTCAGTTTATATATGTGCAATTAAGAGCCTGAGCTGATATTAACTCATGTTGACTTACCGTTTCCTTGGGCATCGTATTGCAGCTGCGCAGCGGCAGCTTGTAGCGCAATGGACCAATGTGATCTCTGCAAAAGGAAATTTATAGATTGTTGTTGATTATACATGATTTGGTTGCACTGTGCAGCTATCTAAATTGTTATCTACCATACCTGTACTCGCTGAGGCATGTGGAGTTCTTGGATAGGCCTTTCGGATAGATCATGCCACTGAACAGGCCAGTCTCATGATTTGGTGGCGCATCTTTGATGGTGATCAGCATTGAGCCGGACAGGCATTTGACTCGCACACTCGGCTCGATCCCTGTTGCCTGTTTGTTGTTTGTGGGCGTGCCCTGTGCTGTTGCCGTCGCTGCTTCCGCCTCAGCCGCCGCAATGGCATCATTTAGCGTAGTTTGCCCATCCTCTGCAAAGAGTTATAAAATGAAATTTTATTATATTGATGCTTGTGCTGAGGCTTAAACAACAGTTAGACAATAAGCTAAGGCTTGAGGCAAAGGCCATTGGCATAAATCATCAGCAATACACGAAACTGCTGCAAAAAAAATACAAAAAAAACAAAAACGAAGACAAGTCGAGGCTTCAGGCCAAGACAATGCCACAAAATGCGCCCCTGGGAGCAACTACAGCTGCAGCTGTGCAACTGCGGAAGCAAAATGCTGCGACAAACATGAAAACAACAACGTTAAGATGCCAGAGTTAATGACATTGAAAAGCCATTGAAAGAGCCAACTGCAGCCGGCATTAGAAAGATGTAAGTTCCTTGAACTTGGCCAGCTACAGAACGGCAACTTCAACTGTGTGTGTGTGTGGTGTGTGTGTGTGTGTAAAAGCAGGGCCAAAAGTAATTGCAGTGCCAAGTAAACTTAGATCTAAAACTAAGTTCCAAGTTCCAGGGCTACGTAAAGTACTTATGTATATCGCAGCATATGCAGCACGACACCTCGCGTGCGATTACCCATTCTCCCATTCCAACAATATTCATTCTTTCTTCTTTTTTTGTTGCAATTCTTTTCTTGTAGCTCTTTTTTGCAGCTATTTTGTGGTCCAGACACGGCGTGTGCTCGTCTCGCACGTCTGGTATGGTCTGCTATACTAGTTGGCTAAAAGTGGAGTTGGGTCTGGGTCTGGGTTCGAGTTGGAGTTGGCAATGCCTTGGCTTAGTTCAACGAACCTTCCAGCAATTCGCATCAGTTACTTTGGTTCTATTCCTATTCTCTGGCATATGCTGCTGGGCAATGTAATTGCATGCAACTTTGAAGCCGGTTTTCTTTCAGTTGGCCTAAAGCTAAACTCAAAGCCAGCCATGGCTAAGTCGTTGTTGTTATCGTTGTTGTTGTTGTTGGCTCGACTGGCACATAAAATGCTTAATGGCTTTTCTACTTATTATGTATAATTTTGTGAAATGCACTGCATTGAGCAAAACTGCATAATCAAATAGGGCTCTCTAAACTAAACCGATTCTTTTTCTTTTCAAGCAATTCAGTTTTGTAAAAAAGTAATCCTTGGCAAAATTGTTATTACACAAATATCTATATTTAAGTAGCAAAAGTTATTTTTCAAATTTATATTGTTTGAATTTTATGTTTTTATTGGAAAATTTAATTGTTTACTCCCAACACAAAATTTTAAGATGGATGAACATTACTATTTGATCAGAGATAATGATCTAATGGAAGAAGAAAACGAGAACACGCAGGATGAAGCCGAGCAGCCGAATTCTGATCTTCATAAGAAACCTAAACAAATGCAACTTCAGCTTGAATCAAATATTGAAGCTAAAAAATCTACAGGAAAGCAGCTTAGGTTCAATTTAAACGATGAATTGGAGTTCGCCAAATGTAGTTCTACAGAGAATCTGACTGAAAACAATCTGCAAATTTCAACAGAGCTGCCAAGTTCTTCAAAAAAGGTAGAACCGCCTGATTTAAAAACACACGCTCAATCTGAAATTCTTCAGATTTTTCAGCTTTCACTTGATCAGCTCTTGGGTGAAACGGAAAATGATATTACTGACGATAATATGGTTCAATCTGAATCACACGCTCTGATCGAATTGTTCAATTGTAATCAAAAGAAGAAAGCTGGAGAAGAAATGCTTGAGCTTGGTAAATCTACAGAAGAGCAACTGAGGCTCAGATCCGATGCTCAGAATCTAAATCCAAATCCTGAAATTGTAGAAGAGAATTCTATTGAAGATCGTCTGAAATCAGGAGCTCATACAGAACTGATTATGCCGGCTAACTCTGAGCAGCATCTAGAAAATAAGGTGTATGACGACTTTTCTAAAATTATAGCTGACATGTATTTTGGAAAATCAATATCAACATCGATACAGACATCTGATAATAATGAGTTAAATATTTCCTCGGATTTAGATGAGAAGGTAGGTAACTACTAGAGTATACTTAAAACAATTATTTCGGAGAAGTTGGTTAAATCTTAACTTCTCTAAACTCTCTACTTACTATTTTTAGCTAAGTGATACCGAGGAGTCAAATGAACAGGTTAGCAATTGAGTGACTATCTGACTTAATTTACAATTTTGATAACATTTTAGTTGCTTATCAATGATGAGATTGAAGAATCTGTCTCAGTCAATAGCTACTCATCCTTATCACGCTCACAGGAGCAGCTGCTCTTACCTCCCCTGGATGAAAATTACACCCTATTGGATAAAATTGATATGAGCAGCAATATAAATAACGATCAGGAGCAGCTGCCTGAATTGCCGAATATTGAATCAAAGTTGAAATCCATTTTGCTGAACAAGCACATGGGGGATGTCCAGGTCTATGTTGGTGATACCAAGTTTCGTTGTCATATGTGCATTCTGGAAAAGTATTCCACATACTTTAAGCGCTGCAAAGAGCAGCAGATATACTCCATACGTTTGCCAACTGATAAAGTGACCTCGAAGTCCTTCCATATTATTAACAAATGGATGCTTAAAGTTCTAGACATCAAATATTGCCGTCTCAACAATCGGTGCCTGTTTGATCTGCTACATGCGGCAAAATTCTTGGGCATAGCTGAGGTACTCATTAGCATTTGGGATGCATTAGATGTCAGAGAGAATATGTCCTTTAAATTGTTGCTCGACAAATCACACCGTGATATGCCTGATATTGATTCGTTACTTTTCTCACGTATAAGTCGTTTCTTCCTGACATTAGTTTCATCGCTGGAGTTTGTGGAACTGAGCGATTCGTATGTTTGTCGTTTGCTAACCAGTCACAATGTGGGCGTCAATAGTGAGATTGAGGTGAGCTCTAGGTCAAATACATATGTATATATATATTCTAGCTTTTCTGTAGATCTTCTATGCAGCTGTGCGTTGGCTTAGCCACAACTGGCCACAGCGTCAGAGCCATCTACCTGAATTGCTTAAATGTGTACGCTTTGGTTTGCTGCCTCCAGTCTTTCTACGCTTCCTGCAGAGCAAACAGTCCACCTGTGTTATGAACTGCATCAGCAACCATCCGGTGGTTAAGGAGCTGATCAACAATGCCTTTGTGTAAGTGTACAGTTCTGTTTGTTGAGTTCACAAATACTTTAACCACTCGTTCTTAGTCATGTTTCTACGGAGCTGTACTGCAGTGATCCTCAACAACAGTTACCATTTAAACTGCCTTCTTACGAAGTGATAGTGGAGCGCAAATGGCTCTTTGACAGCAACTGTCCCTATCATCAGAATATCTTGTACAAGCAACACAAGTTTTTCACATATGATCAGTTCCTTGCCTATTTAAAGACGCTGCACGAAACAGGACCTGAATACTGGCAAAATCTTACGTATTTACCTAATACCCTAACACGTAGAGAAATTCTAAGCGTCAACATTCCCACTTAGAATGGAAATTATTTTTCAAAATTTGGTTGTGTCGTTTTAAGATGTTTTCATCAGAATATCTTGTACAAGCAACACAAGTTTTTCACATATGATCAGTTCCTTGCCTATTTAAAGACGCTGCACGAAACAGGACCTGAATACTGGCAAAATCTTACGTATTTACCTAATACCCTAACAAGTAGAGAAATTCTAAGCGTCAACATTCCCACTTAGAATGGAAATTATTTTTCAAAATTTGGTTGTGTCGTTTTAAGATGTTTTCAAAAATATAATCGGTCCTATGGCAGCTATATGTTATAATTATGACATCCTGTTGGCAAGTTTCATTAAGGTAGTTCGCATAGAAACAAATGGACAGACAGACGGTTCGGAGACGTCTACTTCAATGCATTACACATTTTTTGACAAACTATAATATCCACTGCAAGCTTATAACAAGACTAGCATTTCTCGGTGTGCGGTACTACGCCCGGTAAAAAATCATACTTGCAACATTCAACCTTGACCACCAGTTTCGCCCAAGAGGGTTAGAATTTTCCGAAAAACTGGTATGCAATATTTGTTGAATTTGTATGTAGATCTTTGAAAATGAACTTGAAGAAAATCGCACAAAAACATAAATTGGTCAACCTTGACAACCCATTGTCAACCCAGATGGGAAAATTTTTCATAAAATTGGTATGCGGTCATTAATGAATTTTCATATAGATCTTTGAAAATTAGTTTGAAACTGATCGGATGATAAGCAAAAAAGCTGCATGCAACGGTTTTCCGCAAATTTTTTACATTTCCCGACCGAGCTTTGCAATATCCAAGATTAGTGCTCATTTTCGGCATACGAAAAAACTACTGTGAAAATTTCAGTTTTTTTGCTGTTTGGGCCCTGCGTTGATTGCCAACCGTCATCGCCAATCGCCAGTGAGGACAAACTCTTTTATACATATCTAAATATATCTATAGATAATAGTATTCACATTAGTTTTGAATTTTCATAAATCGATTATAATGAATTAAACGATATTTTCTTATACATCCCATAATACCACACAAAACGACGGAAGTGTGCCACACTATTTGGCAAGCCAGCGTCAAGTCATTCAAGTTAGGAATCATCGTTTTTTAAAAAGACAGCTAAATGCGACATGAATTGACTTTTGTTTGCCATTCAATTATGTGGCTAGGCGCTGAAGCACTTTGTGTGTTTTCTGTTGTTGTTGGCTTTGTCACATGTGGCAACGTTAAATGACAATGAGGCAGATACAAAGAGAGCACCTTCACTTTTAGCTTTGTTACTGTACCAACTTAAATTATAAAAAAAAAACTATTTTAAGTCTATGAAATGCATGAAACTTTACTTGAAATAACTTCACAAAAATATCAAAATTTTTTTAAAGAAAATGGGGCTTGTGTGAAGAATAAAGATACAAATTTTAATTGGTTTTGAATATTTAATAATACGAAACTGACACTTCTTTAAGCTATTTGATGCATAAACTGTTTGGAATCTTTACTGAAACTATTGTTAATATATTTTCCCCATGAGAATGAAACTTGTATCGAACTTTTCTAGGAAAAAAAATCAATAAGAATTGTTGCAACAACTACTTTGCTCACAAAACTTAAATACACAAGTACTTACATGTTCATTTAATCTTTTTTTTAGCTCTTATAACCAATTTCTTAAAATGCTGTGCTAAAAATGTTGATTACCTTTTCTTAGATTCGAAATAGCATGTAAAATTAAAAGATTTATGTACTTACTTGATGGAGTTGGTATCTGTGCACCATGTGTCGTTAGAGCTGCAATTGTCTGTGAAAGAAAGTGGATAGAAAAATGCTCATTAGCATCGCTATGCGAAAGAGTTGGGCTTTATATGGGTGATGCTATAGCTAGCCATAAAGATGCTGACATAAATCACGACCGAACCGACATTAATGTCGGACTAATCTATGCAAGTCTTCGGGCCAGCTAAGCTCCTTTAATTAAAATGGAAATGCAAAAGAAATTTCAGCAAGATTTTGGTTTCGTTCGTGCTGACTTTGGTGATAGAGAGATAGATAGATATGAGCAACATTATTCTCACGATTCTAAAGGCGCTGGGATGCCAGCCAAAAAACTTTCGCCAGCAGCTCGCGCCAGGTTAGAGTTGAAACTCAAGCTGAGCCGGCGTTGAAACAGAGGCAGAGGCTGGGGCACAGGCAGAGGCTGAAATAGAGTCTGAGACTAAGGCCGAGGCCAAGCCGCTTAGAATCTAACCATGGAGCTGCAGATTGTGCCACTTTTGGCAACTTGGCACAGTATGGACACAAACACAAATCGATCTTAGCATACGGGTACAAAAACAAAAAAATAAGAGGCAAGGAGGCGTGGCAGGAAAGAGTAAATATGCAACGCCAGTGTTTGTGTTAAACCTGGAGCCGGACTTGAAGCTTTTGACGTGCTCATATTCAGGTTAATCGCCTCGCCATGCAATTGTCATTCACGGCCTAGCTTGAGCTATAGCTCTAACTGATTGATGTGTTTAACTGGCTGGGCCAATTTTCCATTTCAATGCGCCCAGAATGAGGTTACAAAATCGGGCTGGAAAATCTAAATAGTATCGAAAGTTTTCTAAGTTACTATTGACTCAATTGAACAAGAATGAATTTTAAATTAATTGTTCTTTTCAAAAATTAGACATTCCCATGTGTATAAATAATGAAACCCGTTTCGGTTTTCAAATCTTGTTTCTTTTTAAATTATTTTCAATAATTTGTTTCCGTTTTTAAAAGAAATATCATCTGTTTTGTGAAATTGTGTCCGAATAGTTCTCATTTTATTAACTCAATGCCACAACTTTTTAAATTGTGTTTTCAGTAAAAATTTGAGTCGAATACTTTGATAAGTTTTGAAATAGGGAAAAAGACTGAGTAGCCATGGTTTTATTGTGAAAATACTGTATTCCAAATACTGTCGATAGTTCAAAGTACTATACACTTACTAAAAAACTAACTTTTTCCACTTATTTCCTTTTTAATACTTACGATTAGATGCAGCGCTGTGCATAGAATTCGAGTGCTTGACTTCATTGTGGGAGCTGCAAATAACAAAGAGAGACAAAAATTGAGTAAATTTTAAAGTTGAGAAAAGAGCAGAGGGAAGTGATTAATAAACGCAGATCGTTGGCAATATTGTTGTTGGTAAACCGGTTGCTCGATCTGCGCATTGCGATTGTGATAGAAATCCGATTACATTATGCTAAATCATACAAGCCAAAAACTTTTAATGAATATTTGATGTCTTATATTGTGTATGTGTGTTTTCGCCCAAACTGCAAAGACCCCGGGGCGACCAAAAACTTTCAACAGCCACAGCAACACAGCGCCCTGGCAATTTGGGTCAGTTAAACATTTTTGGGCTTGGATCTTGGGAGCATTGAAACACTGAGCATTGCCAAGTTGCGTGACAGCGAAATGGGTTAAAATCAGCATAAACTGTAAGCCCAGGAAGCAGCAAGGCAGGCAAGCAGACCTAACGGTAAAGGCAATACAACAAACAGGGTTTTGAGATCGTCAAAAATTAATGAGCTTCCGTCAACAAGAGCCAGATTGCAGTTGCAACTCATGTGGCAAGCATGCAACATGACAAACAGCAAACAGTAGCTGCAGCTGTGGCAACAGCAACTTTGACACACCAAAAACGGGTATTAAACATATATCAATATCCAAATAGAGCACATGATAAGCACTTTTCAGCTTTGCAGCTTCCTGCATAAAAACTGTTGTGAGAACGCTGATAGCCAGTCATGGCCAGGAAGAGACCAAGACCAACAGCAGTCAGCTACTGCGCGATCATTACACTAGACAACAGGGTTTCTTAAGAAAAAAGCTGCAAAATTGAAAAGATATACTATAATTTTAAATATATAAAATAAATAAAACATATCATACCTAAACTCAGAAATTAAATCAAGTATTCTGTAAAGTAAAACGGTAATAATAATTTCTTTTAAGTTAAAAAATTCCTATATTAACGACGTGTTTTTAAAATTAGAAGCTATATTGGCTTAGTCAAAGGTTTATTTTATGACAAACGATTGATTTTATTATCAATAAATAATAAATATTTGGAATTTGAAGAATATAATGGTCTGTAGCCTAATAATTCTACCTATTAAAAATAGTGCTGTTTCAAAAAATAACAAAAGCCTGTTTCTCTTAAAAAAAATTATATTTTGTATCTCGATTTTAGGACGGCTGTAAACTGTTCTGGTTTTAAAAAAAATACTACCCTTCTTGTTGTCTAGTGTTATCTTAGCCCGGTGTGACCCAAAAGCAAATAAACATGCGGCTTACATAGATGACCAGAGCTCGATAAGAGCCGCCAATGATTTCTGGTTGTTGTTTAATGTTTTGATGTTTTTCTTTTTGTTGTGCGCGGTTTACTTTTTGGCTGCCAACACATTTCATTCACAGAGCGCCTTATGATGTCACAAGATCGTAGATGGTAGATGGTTTGGAGCATTCAGACAGATAGACAGACAAACTGAAACTCACCCAAGAAGTTGAAATTGCTGTAGCAGCCAACTATTATCCAAGCGCTATAATCTTTTTAGGATTTTGGTTATTATTGAAATTGTTTTGTTTGGCTATGTTTGGTAGGAAATTGGGTCATCGGATATCGTCAGAGTGTGTTGATAAATAGTATCAGACATTATAAGGCGTCAAATCAAATCATATATAATTTGTCAATGCTGGCAGGCCCACACTTTCCACAGATATTCAGTGAATATCTCAACCGCGTTGTCCCAGTTGAAGTTATAAACTGAAAGCAGCCAATGCAAATTGCTAACTAACACTAACACCAAAAACAACAACAAATAGAGCTGAGTGTAGACAATGCTCGTATTGCTATTGGCAGTGCAATAAATTAGCTAAAATTAACAGCATGACGTAAGTTCATTTAGCGGCATAGCGCAAAAATGTCAACAGCTGAGCGACTCGGACACCCATATAGCAAATAAACTAAAAAAAAGTACCTTCAAATAAAAAAAAATATATGTATAAAAAAAATACTGATCCAAGCTGAAAGCGCAGTTCATGCAGTTAAAAATAAAATAAAAAATTTGTGCGCTTTGCGCTGAACGGAAATTATGAATAATGATCTCTGATTGGCATCTGCTCTCGTTACCTAGTTTCGAGAGTGTGCGGACAACAACAAAAGCAACAACAAACTGTAGAAACATTTGCAAAAATTGGGAGCTAAAGTGACCTTCAAATTATGGGCAGCTCTATGATAAATCAAAATTGCACGAAATTCGAAATTGCATGATTCGAAATAAAGTCGATGGGTTATCTTAAATATAAAGGAGATTTGAGATTGCTAAAGGCATTATCGTTACTATTTATAATGAGTTATCTAATTGAATAGGTGTAAGTTATTATAACAAGCATATACTGTAATTGAAATGAAACTTTGGAATATATAATAAAATATTCATATATATAAAATGTAAATTTGCTTCAAAATGAAAATTTAAGTACCCCGATGTATGTTTTTAGTGGATATTTTTATACTCATTTTTTATTTTTTTTTTAAATATATTGGGTTTGTGAAATGTCCGTCCGTCCGTCCGTCTGTCCGTCCGTCCGCCAGTCTGTCTGAACCCAGTCTGTCTGAACCCACCCAACCAAACTTGGTTTACATGTTGGTATATACCATAGTAAGGCAAAGTGTCAAGATCTAGATCAAGATTTAAATTGATTGCAAAACTTAAAAGATTTGAGTAAAAATTCAATTGCCACGCCAACTTCTGACTCCACAAAAAGTCTAAAAAAGAGTATATCGCAGTCGGGTGCATCCGACTGCAACGTTCTTACTTGTTTTTTTGCTGTAGTCAGAAGAAAAGTGCTTATACTTAAGTATCTGGTCAAGGTACATTAAGTTCATGACAATGATAATTCTACAGACTAATCATATATATATATATATATTAAGCATGTTTCTACTTTTAGCATTAAGTTCTCATCATTCAATTATTTCATTTGAACATTATCGGCAGCATTCGCTCAGCTGTAACGGATATTTATATGTGGCTGTCAAGTGTCGTATTCGTTTGACACACATTCCGCAACAGCAATAGCAACAAAAATAAAAACAACAACAGCAACAACAACAGTAACAATAAAACCTTTAAACTAAACAAATACGTTGAAAACGCGCCAACAAACGGGCCGTGCAACTGAATAAATTAAGCAAGTTTTGCGTGCACGAGTCAAATACTCGTAGACAAAAACAAAACAAAAGTAAAACAAAAAAATAAAACAAACATATTTGTTTAAACAATTGCATTTTCCCTAACGAATACGAGTATGAGAGTATTCGTAATGTGGCGGCTAAATGACCTCGCGTGCTTCCACTACAAAACATACACATAATGTATGTATTTTAAAAATCATCAACAAAAAAAAGATTATATAGTTTTTCATATTATTTAAACATTTTTTTGTTGTTGTTGAAGTGCATGCTTAATTTTTACAGCTTTCTGCTTGAGCAAAACTGAAAGGGAAAAACTGTAAAATGTGTTGTTGCCGCTATGCGTAACAGTGCGTGTAATGTGTGGTTTTTTTTTACAGATTTCATGTGCTAATTGAGTGATAAATTGGCAAATTAGAACTTGGATTAAGGATCACTAGATTATATGGTTATATGTTAATCAAAATGTTGTCCAAAAGCGGCATCTAAACTACTTTATTTAAAAAAACACGCACATTAATTCAAGAGCGCCAAACGAAAGACTTAAGACACAAACTTGCGCCCTGATGTTTTGGCGATTTAATCAAAGCGACCCATAAACAAAACAGCAGCAGCAGCAACAACAACAACATTAACAACAACGATAGGAAGTTTGACTTCATTAGAATCAGCGTCGCTTACAATTAGAATATCACACGGTACCAATCTGTAACCCGGCCATGCAAATTGCCAAAGGCAATACAAAAACTGTGTTAAGCACACACAAACACACACATGCATAGAGGCTCAACCACAATGCGAGTGTTCAGGTTGACCTATTTGGAATGAGCATATCGACAGTGAAAAAGTGAGCATAGAGACAACAACAATAATAACAACGACTTTCTGACCAGAAGACCAAGAATCAAACAACAAACCAACAACTAACAACTTTCGGTTGTGGTTAAGCCAAGTGCTATAAAATAAAAAAAATGAGAAATCTTTTGGCGTTCATCTCTTTCTACGTATAGAGTATTATGATCCAATCAGTATAACGTATAACATATAATGATGCGTATGGCTAATTTCACTGCAATTTCGCTGCCATAGAAAGTAAGTTTTTTTATAAACAATAATTTGAGGTGCATTTTGTGACTGCTGCAGCGTCTTATGGTTTGAGATTGGCCCGCATTGTGTTCTTAATTATGGTAATTAACAAGGTAAAGGGCCAATACACAGGCCACAACAACAAATCCACCAGCTATAATATATTTCTTGTTTTTATTTTTACAGTTTCGTAGGTATACAGTTTGTTTTTGGGGTCAGACATGGCTTTAATTTGTTAACTTTGTCTTAGCTTTTACTTTTCTTTCGTATACAGAGAAAGAACATGTATGCGAGTGCTAATCAAAAGCGTTAAAGATCATGATCAAACTCAATTGAAGTCTCAGACTTTCACCTGCTTAGGTATGCAAAAGCTTTAGCATTTTGGTATATCAATAGAAATTAGAATTTTAAATTTTTGTCGCTGAACAAATCGAAATGCATATAATAACATATATCGTAAAGATGCAGCTTTAATGCCAGGTAGCTGGCAGACAAAATGTTGAGATGGCAATTAAACGTCATTTGGCTGCCAGCTTAAGGTAACAAGCTGTGTGGGGGAGGGGCAGAGGCGAAGATGGTGACCCGTCAGATCAAAGTAAACGCAGTCAACGAATCGTAACGATTGTTTTTTTTTCTGTTTACAGCAACTTGACGATTGCGTCAAGGTCATTGCAATTGCCATCAGTCATCGCAAATGAGCTAACAATGCTTTAATTTGCCATTAGCCCGGCCGCAGCAAAACAATTGCCAAGAGTGTTAACGCAATTGCAATAAACGCCAACGCCAATTTCCATTGTATTGTTCAATTTTCTTCAACGTTTTCCAAGTTCCGAATTGACCAACCAACAGCACATTAAGTTTTAATGTGCTTGACTAAAATTTTTTGGAAATTAACAATTAAGTTAAAGTGCAAAGATTATGTTAATAGGCATACTAAAATTGTTTATCAAATGACTTGAGACACAAAACTTCTGTTTTGGACTAACTCAATTGCAACATGGCCAAGTTAGGTTTGTTGTTTTTTGTTAGCTTAGTTTCTTTCATTTTGGTCAAAAGCCAGTTTATGCATTTTGATGGCAAAACTGCACTGAAATTGGAAAGATAGTGCTCATTAAGTTGTCCTTGTGCAATGCTTATACCCTATGCTAAGATAGGGTAAATTGACTCTTGTCAATTTTTTTATTTTTATTTTTTTCTGATTTACTCCTATCTATTAAAAAGAAGTAAGAATGCTCTAGTCGAGAGTGCCCGACTGCGAGGCTCCCTACTCCCAACTTGCATTTCAAGCAGTTCAGCAGCAACGCAAACAAGCAGCACACTTCTCTTGTCCAGTGCCTGTCAAACTGTTGTTCCTGCCTGCTGAGACGGGGGTAATAGATTCTTCCACAACTTTCGTGTTATTTATCCGATCATAATGAAATTTACGAAACCGATCAACATTGATTAAATTTTTCGACTTGAGGGAGTGCGGAGGGATAGATCCGAAATTTGATCCAAGTTTGGCGTCTCTAGCTCTTAAAATCGACGCATTCATGCAGACGGACAGACGGTTCGTCTCGTCTGTTGATGCTGATCAAGAATATATATACTTAATACAGTCGGAAATGCCTCCTTCTGCCAGTTACATACATTTGCAGTACTTTGTTTTTATTAAATGTTTCCGTTTTCTATTTCAAGCTGTTCCGAATTAAAATTGGCATCTATTAAATAGATTATATTTCAATTTCCGAAAACCGTTTAAACGAATTAAAAGTTTATGGCACGTTATCGGATCAAATCATTTATAAATGAATTTCATATCTGCAGTATTTAAACTTCTCTAAAGCTAGTTAGCTTTCATAAAAACAGAGCATCTCTTAGTCGAACACTCTGCAATATTCTGACTATTTGTACTTAGTTCATGCGTCAATATTGGACTTGGATTGCGTGCTGTCAAAACATGACAGTTAGTCAGTCAGCCAGTTAGTCAGTTTATCCGTTTGTCTATTGCAAAACCCGCCCGCATTTGGCTTAGTGCGTTAAATTGGAGCGCTGACAAGTTGCCACACATCTTTTGGGGCTGTGGCTGGGGCATGGGCTGTTGTTGTGGCTATGGCTGTGGCTAGCTTGAGAAGAAACAAAACTTCAAAAATACAAACAAAACGCGATCGCTGCCCAATTTTGTTGCGTCTCTTTTCTTTATTTCAGCTTCTTTTGTTTCTTTTCGCCACGCAGTTACGTAAAATTTCTACAAATTGTTTTTTGTTGTTGATTTGTCAAGATGTCCAATTTAGCTTTACCAGTGTCTCGTTCAATGCTCAAAAAACGCTTACTGAACACCCACAACTGACATCGCAACGACCAGCCCAGAGGCTTTAACTGTGACCACCTCTTTTCCAGCTATTTTTTGACGCCTAATTTAAAATATATTTTTTTCCAGCTTATAAGCTTGCGGTTATATTTTGCTTAGCCAAAATAATAAAAATAAATAGTAAATATAAAAAAATAAAAAACACGCAACAAATTCGCAATGAACGTGACTTGAGTTCAGCAACGTGTAGCCGTAGGACTTGAATATGTTTCGATTTTTATCATCCAATACAACTACAATTTTTCCAGTTGCCAGCCATTTACTTTGGCTTTGGCTTTGGCTTGATGCCCATTGTCTGAATTTGTTGTTATTTGTTGTTGTTTTTTTGTTGGCTACCTGAGTCCGTAGCAAAAACTAGTTTGCCAATCGCCTAACAGTTCCGTTTTCTGCGGGCTCTAATGATTTTCAGCTTTTAGCATGGCTGCTGTTCCTAGAAGCTCTTAAATTCGAGGCCTCCAGCAACATTGGCTACCGCTGCTGTAGCTACTTTTAAGCTGCTGGTCAACGGACTGGTCATATATGGGCTAATTGGTAATTGAAAATTAAAATATATATAATTTATAAACAAACATTTGCTAACTATATAATAACAGATAACTATTAAAAAATTAACACAGAAAAGGCTTTCTTATTCATTGACATTTTGTTAAAACATAATTTTTACAATTATGCGAATCTGATTAAAATTTCTACACCTGGTCCATTTTAAAAGAGAAAAATATTTGCTATTATAAAAAAAGGTAAGATCTAAATAGATTTTAACCTAGAGATTAAGAGTTTTATACAATGATATTCTATTAAAAAAGAGATTATTGATTCCTTTATTTTTTTTTTATAAAACTATCGAAATGGATTAAAATGATTAACTATTATAATAAATTTTGATAAAATTTCAATGATATATTAAAATCAATCCTATAATTAGAAAGTACTCAAAAAGCGGCCTTGCTTGTTCTGGATTTATTCAGGCTAGAATTAATACCGATTTGTTCTTTAAATTTTAGGTCTTAAATATCTACGTCTTTTTATGTTCATAAATTCAGTACTAAAAGTATTTTACGTCTTACCAATTCTTATCTTCAGTAAAAAGAGGTCTTCAGTTCAAAAAAGACCATATACTGTCATAAGTTAAATAAAAAAGACTTTGATCAAGTACAAAATAGTTTCGAACTTTAGAACAACGTTCTTATTAAGAATCTTATGCTCAAAAGCAGTTGTTGTACACTTGGTCAGATCTTCGCACTGTTTATACTTGATTTGAGTACTGAAACTTTTATTTTTTTTTACTGTACAGTCTAAATTAAATAATATATAATTTAAGATAAAATTCTTAAGTTTCGAGTTTAAGCTCTCAATACATATTTATATATGTATCCACAACTTTAACATACCCTTCTTTTTCATTTTCAGTGGGTATAAAACAGCTTTCTGTAATTTCAAGTGGTCCGGTTCAAAAGTCATGAAAACAACATGCGCCAATTCTATTTTTTGTGTTTTTTTTTTTAGTTTTTCAACCAAGCAGCCACACCCACGCCCCATTTGGCTTGGATTTGAAAGTGTTTTGTGAACGAGATACAATTACAAGAAACGTTCGTTGTTTGGGCCAGACTAACCCACGCAGTGTTTTATTTAATATTGGAGGTAAAAGCCAGCATTTAAGTCGGCTTGCATTTGTCCACTGCAGTTGTATATGTCTGCACAAAATGTAGCCAAACTACTTTTCATTTAAAGCAAATACGACAACTTATTGTTGAACTAGCGATTAATTCGAAACGACTTTGGTGGGTGACTCATAAGAGCCAATGCAAATTGTTGGGCACGCCTTTTTAAACGAAATAAAAAATCCAAAAGCTGCAGAAATTCAGATTTGCATAATTAGACACTGAGTTGGGGACAAAGAGGTAAAAAGAGTGACAGAAGAAGAGGGAAAGACTGACAGACACCCAGCTTACATATGAGTAATGAATAGTATATGGCGAGCGACGGTCTTGAGTGCCAAGTTTGTTGCCTAAGTCTTTTGTTTGGAGCGCCGTTAGCTGCTCGTTACCTCAACTGTAAATCGATATTGTTGCCAAAAATAGGAGAAAAATGTATGGTGAAAGAACTTATATGGCAGTTAGCATTGTAAGTTCTCTTTAAGGTTGAATGAACTTAACTATATATATTTTTTTGGCGTTTTCTTTGCGTGTTCTTCAATCTTTTTATAAGCTGGTAACAAATGGCAAAACGATTATAAATCAATTATGAAGTTAAGCCCCAGTTCATGAACTGACATTCAACTTTTTTGAAGTGCGTCATCATATCTAAAACTTTAATGGAAATAAGCACTTATAAAGATTATTCGATTGCTTCTACATTATGTTATATTGTGGCTAACAGTACTTGTAGTACCATGTGTAAAAGAGCAGTCCATCGATTTGGCAGATGATGCCACAAATTTTGTAACCGCAACTCACTTTTCAAGTGCCTCAATGTGGCAACTTGCAAGCAAAACAAAAGCGAAGCTACAGCTACACAAAATAATAATAAAATTATATATATATATATATATATATATATATAAATTTTTCGAGGCATTTTCGTAGCCGCTTTTGTTTCAAGGTCACTTGTGCTGCCTTTTTGTGCTTGTTATATAAACAAGTTAAGTTCATTATGGCTAAGAAGTGGCGTATAAATGTGTGCGTATCAAAAACAGGTCTCAACTCTAGCAGCACTCTTGCCTTATAATAATTGAAATTTTTTATTTGTTTTGACGGCGTTGGCGTTTGCCAACCATAATTCCAAATAGTATAAGTAGAATCTGCCCACATGGAAATCAATCCAAAGAACACGGAGTTATACGAGTCTATTTAAAGTTCTATTAGCTCATATGAAAAGCCGACGATTGGCCGCAATTATTCACAAGAAAAGGTGTTACAGTCAACACACACACACACATATTTTGACTGTCTAATTTTCTTGAAAATATTTTGATAGTTAACAACCACAAATTAACCAATTAATAGGCAATGCATCAAAATCAAAGCAAAACGAAAGCGAGGCCCAAGAAAAATGCTTAACTCAAAAGATTTTTTTTTTTTTTTACATTTCTCATGTTGATGATGCAAGTTGCTCGTCTCGCTTACGCAGCTGTCTATCAATCAAATTTCCTAATTGCTTCTCGAGACGCCAACACAAGAGCAACAACAACAATAGCAACAATAAAAACGGAACGCCGAGTCATAATTATGGTTAAGGCCTTTCCGTTGGCCAAGTGCTAAAAGTTAGACAAGCTTTTTGTGTTTTTGTGTGGCTCTTCGAGCAATTGTAGCTAATATTTAACAACAGCTTCAGCTTAATGTCTATGTGAGAAATGATTAATGCCATTGGAAGACACACAAAATATTTCGAAATGTTTGCCAGCCAATTAGCAATAGATTCTAGCACTTCAAAACATGTGGGCAGGCAGTTTGAAAATTGTTTTTCTTGACTGATAACTGAGCTGTAAATACAAAAAACCTAAGTAAAAAGTACGTTTAGCTCAAGACTAAACATAACATTCAATTTTAAAGAGAACAAGTTAGTTCTTAAAAGAATTTTACAGATTGCTGTGTGGGCTTTACTCGTTTGTTCAAGTCATTTCCAAGAATGTGACGTAGCTGAGTTTTCCAGAGTTTTCCGTTTACACATAAGCATTAAGCATGCCGGACATGCAGTTGGTAGAAGCGGATGTCCGTGACGTGGCTATTACTATAAAGTATATAATATATTTAATATATGGTCGTGTCTTTATGCCTGTGGCATGCCACAGTTGCGTGCTGTCGCGTCATGCAAGCTAATAAGTCAAAGACTTGCCACATTGTCGCATCACCATATTTGTGAGCCGTTGTGTCCAGCATCGTCTCAGATGATGTAACTGTGACTAAAACTGCGAACTTGGCCACATGTGACAGCCAATTTTGGGATGAGACTAACCTTGAGAAACAGGTTCAATGCACAGATCGGAAACTCTTGCGACAGGAAAACGCAACTCGCAAAAAAATGATGGTTGACCAAAAATATATAAAAAAAACATTCATTACATTGAAATTTTAGCAAACACAAAACATTTGCGCACACGAGTACGAATATCTTGAACAGTTTTCTTGATATATTCGTTATTTGTAGTATTTGTGTGAGCGGGCAAAGCGAACCGGTTTGAATGATGAGGACCGCCTCAGACGCTTTTATGAAGTCATCTTTTGTGGCTTTGCGCTGGCTTAGCTTGCAATTTTGTACGGCAAAAATTTCAATAAAACTTCAGCGCCATATTGTATAGATGTTGGATTTTGTTCGAATATATACAATATGTATATAATTAAGCACTATTTGAACAAACAAAAAACTCACCTTATAAAAACCAAAACAACGGTCGTCCCGTTTTTTGCGTAATCCAATTAGTTATGTGGCTTTTGTTTTATAAGTATGATACTTTTTTTCTTTTTTGTTATTTTGATGTTTGCAAACTTTTGGTGGCCGAAAATGTGGAAATGTTTGTGATTTATATTGGAACAATTTATCATGCTCTACGTAAGTATTAATTTTCTTTCACATGCGCATAAATTTTGATTTCTTTATGTTATTTCTCTTTTAACATTGTTCGCCTTGCAAATTATTCGGAGCGGACCAAATTTGCATTAATTTAATTTGGTTAACTTCCTCTTTGTTTGGCTCACACACTCGTTTTACATATTCAGGCTGTATTAAAATAAAACAACAAAATGCGATAAGTAATGGCACTAGACTGGAAACCAAGCAAGAAAACTGCAACACTTTGAAAAAAGAGCGAACGCGTTTTAAGAGACCACGAAAAATTGAGCAAAATAAGAGATTAAGTGGCAGAGTATATAAAAGATCGTTGCATGTATATGTGGTTTAGCTAGCTTAACGGAATTACACAGTCTGCCAAAAAAAAAACAAAAATAACAAAAGACTTAGGCAACAAACTTGTGGTCAATTTTGACAAAACCTATTTGAAACATTTTTTCCCAAATATCGTGATGAACACAGAATTAACAGTTAGTTCAACCACCCGTTGTTGCTTTATAACAACATCTTGATAGCTTGCCAAGGGCAACAACAATCAAAAAAAGCGAATAAACAGTGCAACAACGACAACAATTTCAAATGATTTTTTGGTTGAAGCAGCGTCACAAATGCGTTTGCACGTTTCGCCCAAAAAACCCAAAAATATCCAATCCAATTAGAACCATTTTATGGTAGTATATAAGCAAACATATTCACTTCAAACTTCAATCACGTACATGCTCGTTTCTCATCTACGTTGCGATGATGACGACAACTTCGAATTAACGCACAGCACACAAAGTCAAACAAACGCGCGCACGACGTTTGAAACCGCGCTGTTTAATATTGTGGATGTGTCTCGCACACCGATCTGGCCAAGACTGAAGCAACCAGCCGCCAACTTGGCCGCTCTAAAGTCAAGACGGCGACGGTCCCAACAACAACCGGTCTGACCAAGTTTTTCGGAGTCGCAGTCGGAGTAATTGGCAACACAGTGCGCTCTTATTGGCATCGCGCTCTTCTTAGCGCTTTTGTTGATTGTTGTCTAGTGTGGTGTGATGTGAATGTGTTTGTGTGTGTGATGTGTGTATAGTGTGTGTGTGTAGTCTCCGGTGTTGGCAGTTTTTCAGCAACAACACAGCAACTGGCCCACACCGGTTGCACTTGGGCCCTGTGCCACGCTCGGTTGACGCTCTTTTCTCACCTACAGGCCGAGATTGTCTTTCAGTTTAATGAGTGCCCGACTGCCTGCCAACACTTAGCAACAATATTTTCCAATCAGAACATTTCTAAGTATTACAAAAATATAACAACATTTTGAAAATAAACAAAGTTAATGTAGTTTTAATAATTTTTAATATCTTTAAAAAGATCAGACTGCTTGAAGGAAAATTAACTTCTTAGAATCACAATTATGTATTAAAACTGTTGTATGTGAAACGTATTTGTATTAAATATAGAGGTTTATACTTTTATTACATAGTTTTTGTTCATAATGAGTCAAATATACTAAAAAAAAAACAAAAAACACCAATTAGATGCCAAAAAATACCAAAAATATACTACAAAATTCCAAAAAGATTTGAAAGAATCCCAGAAAAATACCAATTGTCGGCATTTTAATGTATTTAGTTTTTTCTAAAATTGTAGAACCGATTCGAAAAGACAAAATATAATTTTTCGGTATTCAATTTATATTGATTTTTCAGAAAACAGGAACTATAATGCCACTAAATTCAAAAGCAATACAAATATTCTAAGAAAAAAATTATAAATATTGCTATTGTATGTATATCTAATATTGTCTTACAATATTTATCTTAGTTTTGACATTAAAATTGACAGGGAAAGTTGATATATTGTTATAAATTTTTAGTTAATTTATTTATAATTTTATTATACATATTAACTTCACTCAAAATCCACCTGCTAAAAAAACTGTTCTCATATTGTTAGCACAGTGTAATTGAAGATTCCAGCGTCTGGATGTGGTCAACGCATGTAGTATTCCGTATATCCCGAGGCCCAAGTCACGTCATGCTTGGCCAACGTAGCTAACTAAGCCCACTTCCAGTTGGCTGCGCCTCTCCGAAATTCACTCTAAACGAGTCTCACAGAGAGCCAGCGTAATATATACTATATTATAGAGTTCTGTTTAAACTTGGCAATAACTGAGCAACAACAAGCACAACTGATGTGCTAAGTGTTGTCAAGAGTAGTATTCAATGTGTGGGCTGTCACCAGAATGTCTTGATGACGGCATATATGCTATACTTGTAGCAATTCTCAATACGATGTTTGAGTTTGCGCTGACTATATGTTAACTATGGTCGGTGTTTGATAAATAAATCATTGACTTGCATTTCTTGCATTTTCTTGATACCTCAGGTAGTAGGTAGCAGCTACCCTGAACACAAAGAACCTATCCGATCTGTTGCCTCTTGTTGTTGCTGTTTGTTGCCGTTGTCTGTTGCCGCTATATGTTGCCGCTGCCTGTTGCTGTTAGCCTTGGCTAGGGTCGCCTTCTCTTATGCGGCAATTGTTGTCGTTTCCTATTAACTTGAACGTTTCTATTTATATTTTTAGTTATACCAATATTTATGATTATCATGCGTGTTATTTTTTACTCATCAGCTCAGTGTCAAGGCCTTGAAGATACAACATCTTTTGAACGTGCCGGAATGTCCGTACGAATACGTGAGTGCATCATGCATCGTATATCTTAAATCTTACAGGAGGGAAACAGTTTTTGAGCTATATTTTCTGTACTATATATAAAACAAGTAAGAATACTCTAGTCGAGTGTGCCCGACTAAGAGACTCCCTGCTCCCAACTTGCATTTCAAGCAGTTCAGCGGCAACACAAGCAAGCAGTGCACTTAACTCGTTAACTGCTTGTCAAACTGTTGTTGCTGCCAACTGAGACGGGCGTAATAGATTCTTCTATAACTTTTGTGCTATTTATCCGATCGTGTTGAAATTTACACATCCGAGAGACATTGATTAAACATACATGTGTACCAAAAATTAAAGCTTTATCTTTAAAATTGTGGTTGTGGGAGTCTTTTGCGATTTGCGTAGGTGCGGGGGTGCGGGGGGGTGTATCCGAAATTTGAAATAAACTTGATCTGCGTGTGGTATACACGAACCTTCATGTCAAGTTTGGTGTCTCTAGCTCTTATAGTCTCTGAGATCTGTGTGTTCATACGGACAGACGGACAGACAGACGGACATGGCTAGTTCGTCTCGGCTGTTGATCCTGATCAAGAATATATATAGTTTATATAGTCGGAAATGCCTCCTTCTGCCTGTTACACACATTTGCAGTACTTTATAACTCCCTTTTTCCCATTTTTAATGGGAACAGGGAGTAATAATTGTCAAAATGCTTACCAAAGAAACTTCTTCTTAAATATAGCCATATTTTATAATGTGTGTTAAGTTATTATTGTTCTCATATAAGACCTAGATACAACAAACTTGGTATGTAGGTTCCTGTATACCAGACGCAGATCAAGTTTATTTCAAATTTCGGATACACCCCACCGCTACCCCGCAAATCAAAAAAAAACCTCCCACAGCCACAATTTTAAAGACAAAGCTTTGATTTTTGAAACACATATATGTTTAATCAATGTTGATCAGCTGCGTCAATTTTATCCGGGTCGGACAATAAACTCCAAAGTTATTGAAGAATTCATTTCCCCCGTCTCAGCAGGCAGAAGCAATAGTTTGACAGGCACTGGCTTGCTTGTACTGTTGCTGAACTGCTTAAAGTGCAAGTTGGGAGCAGGGAGTCTCGTAGTCGGGCACACTAGAGCATTCTTACTTGATTTCTATGTCTCCCGAACATGGAATCAATGTAATACAGTAGAATTGCATACTTTGAGTTCATACAACTGAACTATTTGTTTTTAAGATCAGATTACTTTATAAAATATACTTATACAACATCTGTCATATGATTAATATATTCTGGCTAGGATTGTTATATTTTTCTTACAATAGATTGGAATGGATTGTATATCTGATAATGCTGATAACGCCTTAGCGAGCTTTGCATGAGCTTTTTTGAGATTACAAGCTTCGCATACGTTTTGCATATTATATCTTTTGGCTGTTGTTTTAAAGATGGTAATTGTATAGCTTATTTTGTAAAGCATACTTTTGGCCATACGCTTTTTATCTAACTATATTGCTTTTTGGCGAAACAGGAGGAACGGGCGGACAGACTAACAGGCGGACAGACAGACGAAACTTGGTTTAATCGACTCGGCTGTTGATGCTGATCAAGAATATACATTATAATAATTATAAAATTTGAAAAAATGCTTGGGTAAAGTGTGGTGAACTACGAAATACCCTTAACAAAGTCCTAAAATCTTCAAAATCCTCAATGCAGTACCTATATTATACTATATACATAATTAACATACATATGTAAATGATCCACCAATTTAAAAAGACGGAAACGACTACCAAGTGGAATGCTTCATTTGTCTATATTTTATTTATTCTAATCTGATAATATAATTATATTTCTCACATACTTACTATATACAACTAAACTCAACTGTCAATGCTGACTAAGAATATATATATGTGTAGGTGAATATGATTCCTTTATACTCTGTGCTATACATTTTCGCAACTTTAATATATGCCTTATACCTATTTTTAATGGGTTCAGGATATAAAAAAAGGACCGTCAAAAGTAATGAGCGGTAAATGCAAGATGAATCTTTGTGGCTGCTGCATAAAATGCACGTAACAGCACGTAAAACAAAAAACACGAAAGGAGAAAAAATGAAAGTAAATAAATAAATGGGCGACATTATGAGCGGTTGGCTAAGTGATTTTCCTGGTTGCCTGCTGTGGGCACATAAAATGATTAAAAGCTTAAACAGCTGCGAGCGCCTTTATTATGCTATATATACGAGTATTTACATAAAAATTTGAAATTTTTGCACGTGCTGAGAATTTAATTAGCCAAATCGCTGACCGTCAAGTGTGTCAGAGTGTCATTGTATGCGAATGACCTTCGCTTCAAAGTAGCAGGTGAACAGCAAAATGGTCAAAGTTCAAGTCATGTCGACTTGGCTTATGTCATCAAGTACATCATCGTCATCATCATGGTTATTATGACTATAATGGGGAAGGAGTGCGTGTCTGTATGGCTTCCTGAGCCTGCAACAGAAATACGTTAAATATAAAATCCTATTTATTTGCCAATTTTACAATCGAGTGAACAGCCAACGACAAATGACAGTGACGTCAGCACGACAAGGCGCCAGGGCAGAAGCCAAAAACTATTCACACAGACAGCTCCCCCATGCCCTTTTATGTGTCTTTGTGTGCCTCTGTGTGCCTTTGTGTGTGTGTGTATGTGTGTGTGTGCAGCGCCCATAGAAGCAAACGCATAATTTCATTACCAAAGCTCGTCGTTTGTTTTCAATGATGTCATATGGTCGCGCTTAGCAGGAAGTCCCAAGTCCTTGTGGCCACAAAACTTAACGCATGCGCTCTTTCAAAATGGCTGCCACGAATGCAGTTGTCTCTCTTCGTTTGTGACGTCATGACTCTCTTAAAAACGGACATACGACCAAGTTGAGTTTTGGCTAAGTTGAATTTTGCTGATTTGGGCAGAACTTTCATTTGGGCTCTGGCCAGCGTCGTCATTGTTTGCTTCCTGTGTGCCCAAGAGCAGCTGTTGTAATACCCTGCAGTTAAAGTGCTTAAGCGGGTGGCTATTTTTATTGTATATCTATACTCTTTTTTTAATTAAAAAAAAAAAAAAAAAAAAAATTAAAAAGAGTATATTGGGTTTGTGAAATGTCCGTCCGTCCGTCTGTCTGTCCGTCTGTATGATCGCAAGTTTTTTCCACAGCTTTGAAGCTAGAGCTTGGTGTACATGTTGGTATATACCATATGCAGACAAAGTGTCAAGATCTCCCCCTCACCCCCACCCCCAATCGAGCAATGTTTAAACCAAATTTTAATTGATGGCAAAACTTGAAAGATTTGAGCAAAAATACAATTGCCACGCCCACTTCTGACTCCACAAAGGGGCAAAAAAAGAGTATACCGCTGTCGGGTGCATCCGACTGCAACGTTCTTACTTGTTAATAATTGGTTTTCAATTCATATAAAGTCTATTAGTGAATATTAGTATTTTAATCAAACACTTATACATTTTGTGTATTCAACAATTGTGTCTTCTATTTTCTTACCACATTTTTGTATTATTTTTTTAAATTGTTTTGAAAAAAAGAGTATATTGCGTTTGTGAAATGTCCGTTTGTCCGTCCGTCTGTATGCATGAGCGCAATTTTTTCCACAGTTTTGAAGCTAGAGCAACCAAATTTAGTATACATGTTGGTATCTACCAAAGGCAGACTGACTGTAAAGATCTGTTTATAGCTGCCAACCGCTTACTGAGTATATTATTAGTTCATCATTTAGTTAGTTAGCTGGGTCCGTTGTTATTATGGGCCTTTACTGCTTCATTTGGCATGATTTTTGTGCTGCTAGTTGCCTGCTGGGCACATGAGTAAATAAATATTTATCTTGAAGTGCGCTGAACGTTTGAGAGTGTATCCTCTAGTGGTTCGTACTCAGTAAACTCTTCATTTGCGTTGGCATGACGCTTGACTCTTGACTCGTTGTTGATTTTGCTTTTATTGTCGCCTTGGATGCGATGATGCTGTTGTACTCGTAACTGTCTGTCAGGACATTAACCTCGTGAGCTGTGCGCTGCTCTGATTGAAGTATTGAATTACATAGCCACCATAACAATGGCAACAAAAAAACAAAAGACAAAAAACATTTTCGACAAATTTACTGTAATTTATTGTATATTATATTTGTATTTGGTTTTTTGAATGGGTCCTAAAGGCGGGATTATGGGCGGTATAAGGGCGTGGCGAGAGGCATCCAAAAGGGTAGACAAATGTCATATTATGCAAACAGTGTGCAAAGAATTTTCTTTGTCAATTTGCCCATACTGATATTCATATACGATATATGGCCATTAGTCTGACGGCATAACGTAAGCCAAATAAACAAATCAAAGAAACTTGTATAAAAAGCCTCTGTAACTCGATTGACATTGACGCAAATGTAAAATAAATCAAATAGAAAATAATTTATGTTTTTCTTTTTTTGGTTTTGTTTGTTTTTCCTGAATTGACAAGCGTCTGTCGAAGTCAAAGTATTTTGCCATTTTGGAGGGCTGCATAACAAATTTATCGCCGGAAGTGATTTTCACTGAAATCCAATCAATAAAAAATTATGCTTCTGCTAAAAATAAAGCCGGAACAGCCGAACAGAAAACGGAAACAGCAGCGATGCGATGCAAGACGAAGCGAGACGAGGCGACGCGAGCTTGGATGCTGACATTTTTGGCACAACATGGCGACTGTCTAAAAGTAGGCAACGATAAAATGAAAACCCCCTGGGTGTGCGTGTCTGTGCGTGTCTGTGAGGCAACCAACAGCTTTTGATGGACCTGAAGCGGCCGCAGCTGTAGTGAAGTGGCAATCTGTTGTCAAAATGCTGAGCCAAAAAAGAAAGAACAAAAATTGGTGCAAATTTATGAGGCAAATTTTTTTCTCTAGGGCCACGCGTTCTGGAGAAATTGAAGCTCATCGTCGCCTGCTTTTGCCAGTCGATACACTCGACTGGCTTTATTTTGTACTTAAAATTACTTATTTTATGCTTCAATATGCTCTTTAATAATAACTTAGCGAATCAGTGGTGATGAATAGAATTAAGATTAATAGTCACACTCACTTATATAGAAAATAATAACGCCTTAATTCGATTGAAAGCATTCATCAAAGCTTTTTAGCCAACAACTTTTGTCGTAATTTAACTACATATTATTAAATTAGAAATGTTAATATGATTACGTATCATATTTTGTGTCTTAATGCTGCAATTAAAAGATAATAATTTAATTGGCTCTTGGTTTCTTGGTATTTGTACACTTCAATTACAGCCTAGAGCTAAATTCCTATGAAATTTAAAGGTAAATATAAATACTTGATAAAATATTGCTATGTGTGTGTGTGTGTGTGCTTTAAGCTAAGCATAACTTGAGACATTTGCAATATTTACATTTAATTAAAGAACATAAGTCGACAGACAGGCAAATAATACAATTGTGTGTATAATTGGCCACAGCTTGAGCATATAAAAGCAGAACAAGCTCACTAATTGCCACAATTATTGTTTTAAGCCTGTAAATTACTCAGAAAATGCCTTTAAAAATAGTTTTAAAGCGCTCGCCTGTTGTTTTCCCTTAAAAATATGCAGCATTATTATTTATTTTTTAATTTTAAGTGCAATATAAATATTTTCTTGAAGTTTGAGGCAAATATTCGTTGATATTCTAACAGCAGACTGTTTCTTACACACAGCTCGAATGCTAAAGTTCAAGTAATGCGCCATTTAGAACAGGTTAACATTTTACTTTGGTCGACTGGCAGATATCCTGTTGTAAAAATCAAAGTCGTTTAGACTGCTTGTAAGCAGTGCAATGCTTGACAGACAAGCTGTTGATTTAAAGCTGCATCTCACTAATGATAATTACAGTAGAAAAATATTTTATTGCAAGATTATTACAGATGTATCCTTAAGATTGTGGTTTTAAATTGTTATTAGCGATTTCCTCACATAAATTCGTTGTTTATAGCAAACCGTTTCTTAAACTGTGTCTAGTTACTAAAATCAGTTATCGACAGAGTGATATATCGACTGTTGACGCTATCCAAAACAAGGTCAAGGATCCCTTCTTCCAACTGTTTCTTACACTTGCAAAAAAAATGAAGTTCATTCTATCCTTTTTAAGCATCTGTAATGGGTACAGGGTATTAAAAAACAATGTAAACGTAGCGAAGCGCACGCAAACAATAGAACAGAAGCACAAATGAAAGAAAGTATGAAAGAATATGATGAGCAACAATAATAAGAACATCAACTTGACTTGCGGCTAAGCGTGCAATGTAAAATATCAAACACAAGAGGCAGAAAGAGAAAGAACACAAAGCGAGAGTGAGAGAAAGTAAGATAGAGTGAAATATGTAAATAAACAAGGCAGCACAAGTCATAGCCAGAGGCCCAAAAGGTTGCCTGCTAATTTATAGCCACAGCTTACACACACACAAACACACACACACACACACACACTTACGCACACTTGCACACACACCCCAAAAAAGAAGAAGAAAACAGTTAAGCACGTGCAATTTGGCAAATGAGTGTTGCAGTGACGTCATAAGCTGAACCACTGATAACGGTGCAGCGTTTGTCGCTCTTAAAATGCCATTCACAGCAGCAAACACAAAGAGAGAGAACGCACGAGAGAGCCGTAAAGCGCACGAGAGTAAATCTGTGTGCAAGAGAGCAAGCGTATAAAAAGGCGTGCACAGTGAAAAAGCGCCTCAGTTCTTCAGCAGAAGTGCCGGTGTTAGCAAGCGGAAAAAAGCTTGCAAAGCTTTTAAAGCAGACAGCAGCAGCAGCAACAACAACTTAACTACAATATGTACCAAAACTAAATAATATTCATTGAATTGAAACAACAAAACTACAACTTTACGCCATATATATTTTTGTAAAAAAAAGTTAATCTTAAAAAAAAAAAAACAATGTTCTTTAAAGTGCGTGTGTGTGTCTAAAATTGTATAATATTTCAAATAAATATTTTTAAAGCATAATATTTACTACTATTTACTTTCGTAAATTAACAAAACAAAAACATGTAAACAATTTATGTATTTAAACAACATATTTAACTCATAAAACCTGTGCGACCTTTGACGCATGTTGCGAAAAATTGAACTGCGCAGCAAAATATGCTAAGAAACAAAGCATCCCATTGACAACTACAACTTACAGCCGAAATCCGCTGCAATCTTTAATTTAAATAATAATAACAACAACAACAACAAGAGGTAAGTGACAACACAAAACAACACAAAAAGGAAGCAACATGTTTACATACATATAGTATGTGTCTGAGTGAAAATTTTCCAGGAAATATGTTAATTTCGCATGTAAATAAAAATGAAGAAAAGAGCATGCAATAAACACACCTTCTCCCATATACCATTTTTAAATTATTCCCATACACAACATGCCATTCTTCAACACGTCTTTCGCAAGCGTGAAGAATAAAAAAAAAACGAAGAGAAACGGCGAAAATAAAATATAAATAAAAAAACGTAAACAAAATAAACAAACATTCAACATGAAAAGGCGGCAGCAAAGAAAAGCCAATGGACGTACTGCCAATGATGACATAAAAAACGAGCACACAGGCCCATGAAAAGAAAAAAAGAAGATATACTATATGTATAATGTAAATAAATAAAACAAAAAAACAAGAAACACGCTCGTTAATAGTACTACAACATGCTGTAGAAATGCCAAGCATTCAATTTACGTGTTTCATACCAAAAAAAAAAATCCGTGGAATTTTTAATGGTCAACAATTCACTTTTTAAAGCACTTCCAGTGCAACACCAAAATAATTGTGAAAAGGTAGAATGTTTATAGATGCGACCTGATGTCAATTGCCTGGCGACAAATATAGTTCAAAATAGACTTGGTATCTTTTTGGAGCCCATTCCAAACACATGTTGCCATAAACAAAGCTAGTTTGCCATTTCTTGTATTTTGTGAGCAATCCGCTGAGAAACCAAAATAAAACTCAACCAAAAGATGAGAGGCACATCAAAATTCTCATAGACAACTCTATCAAAGCGAATTGCGAATAGATCAATCGACCGAGATATAGATAAAGTACAAATGTAATCAAAGAAAACATAAAAATAATTTATACAACTAATAATTTCAGACAAATTTAAGTTTCATATGTAGCCAAAATATAAATACGTGTGCTGCGATTTGAAAAGCACTAAATCTATATGACGTATACGCCCCATGGTGCACAGGTATTTAAACGAAAGAAAGCAAAAAAAAAAAAAAAAAACAGCTTTCAGACTGTGGAAATTTGTATTTTAAACAACAAGATAAACACATAAAATATATCGAAGTTTTTTCAAATATATACGCATTCATTTGGTTTTATTCGTGGAAAATTTGATTATGCGTGCTCACAAAATTGCTATAGCGATGAGTTTGCATTTATTTTATTTGTGTTCAATAGGTTTTTTCCTCCCCCCAAAAAAAAAAAAAAAAACGTTAATGTGAATCCATTAAATGCCAAAACCCATGTCATATTTAATCAGTTTTAATACCAGCAAATGTGACTGTGATTTAATTATTTGGCTACACCTTTGATCCAACTTTTTCCCAGGCTTCCTTCATTTGTTATCATTTTGAAAAGTGCATAATCTGATTGTGCAAGCTTTTTGAGTAAAATTGTTTAAAGTGCGAAAAACAATGTGCAGAGAGCATAATTTAAAGCTTATACAGAAGATTTGCTTGATGCGTTGGCATTTAAGGCAAATCAAATTAGATTCAGCTCAGTCTCAATCTATTTTTTTTGTTTTTTTTTTTGTACTCATTCGCAGACAACAAAAACCTCTCTCTGTTGATGACGCTGACGTCGCTGTTGTTGTTGATTTTTTATCTGTGTCGTTGTTGTACTTTTTTTTTTCTGTTGTTGTAGTCTAATTTGCGATAAACTGACAGAAGATTGCAGCTACTTTATTCAAATTATGTGATAAGCCGCAACGTCGCGCAGCGCAGCCCCGTAAAGCAAACAAAATGAGAATATCACAAAAAAGACACCAAAACTGAACATCATATATACAAAAAATGTTAGACAACCACAAAAAAAAAAACTAGAAAAAAACAGTAATCTTTGGGGTGCCGAAGTTATATACCCTTGCAGAAATGTTTTACATAAATCATATTATTTTTTGACAGATTGTTTCTATGACATTTAATAAATATGGTTGTCCGATTGTATTCTAGTTTGACCAAACCACGTTTGTTAATATAGAACTTGAAGTTGCTGAATACCATCGGATACACCCGACTGCGATATACTCTTTGATCTTGACACTTTTTCTGCCTATTGTATATATCAACGTGTATACCAAGTTTGGTTGCTCTAGCTCTTAAACTGTGAAAAAAAACTTCGTTCATACAGACGGACGGACATTTCACAAACCCAATATTAATTTTTTTTTTTTAAATAAAAAACAATTATAAAATTCACAGTGAAGGAAATACACTACAATATTGGGAAATTCACCAAAAAATTGTTCTAATCTCCAAGTTTTCAAAAAGTGGAATATATTTTATAAAATCAATTTTTATGAAGAAGAATTATAATTAACTCTTAAGTTTTGAGTTTTAAAATATAAATCACTAGTAAAAATTATTTTGTAACTAATATCAGATAGATAAAAAAAAATGAAGTGTTATTTTAAATAAAAGTTTTGGAACAAGAGAAATCTTTTTTGATGTTTATAATAAAACTCAAGGCAATTTAATTATTTCTGAATACTTAAATAAAAATTATGGAATTCGAATTATTTTTGATCTTTGAGCTAAAAGTGAGGTAATAACAGTTATTTCTGATATTTAAAATAAGAGTTGTGGAAGTTATTTCTGATTTTTAAAATATAACTTATGGGATAAGAGCTATTTTTATATTTTTATAATGAGACTCAAGCTATAACTTTTATTTCTGATTTATTTAACAAAAGTTACAAAATAATTTATGTTAGTAATTTATATTTTTAAATTTAAATGATAATTCTTATTATTGATTTTTATAATTATAATCAAAAATAATATTGATGTCCGATTTTAAGAAAATTCGGTCAAAATATAAAAAGTATATTCAAACATGGAATTTATACATAAGGTTAAGTTATCTATATGTTATAGTGATCTGATATACTTCCTGCATAAAGATATGGCGTCAGGAATACATCAAGGACTCGCGTTACACATTTTGCCACTGATTACTCTGTTCTTCAAAGTTTCCCTTTTTGGCTCCAACTCAGATTGACATTCTGCTGCTATACCCTAAATTTCATTCAAGTCAGCTTTGCTCTTTTTCCGCATTTTTTATTTTTTTTTTTGCTTTTTAGCCTTATTTGTCGTGCGCGTTGATTAGAGCTGATAATTTGCCTTTCTATAAAACAAGTATTCATAGAGGAACAGAGTAAGCGACAGAGATTGCAGGCGCAGACACAGAGAGTGAGTGAAATATCCGAAAACAAGCCAAAGTGCCATCTAACGAGCATTTAATGCGGGTATCCGAGCTTATCGAGCTGTGTGCACACTTTTTGCTGCCTTCTTCTCACGTTCATTCATCCATCAGAAACAAGAGACCTACACACAAAAAAAAAAAGGGAAAAAAAGAACACAAAATAAAAAACAAACGTGCATTGAAATCAATCCCTGTCACGTGTGCCTATTATTTGCTCTTGTGTTTAAGTAACCAAGTGTTAATGGTGCTCGTTGCACTGCTTTTTAGAACGTTTAACAAGTAATGCATTCCTCAATGAACTGTGGCTTTTAAGCTTTAAGTTAAGATAGGGATTGAAATAAGATATAAGCATTTGAAGCTATTGCTATAATATTAATGCTTAAAAGAAAGTGTTCAGATTTCTTGCCACAAAATCCTTAAACTTTCACAATTTAAAGCTAAAATAACTAATTAAAACACAAACACTACTGAATCATATTTGTATAATCAGACCATAAAACTTAGTGAATACATCAGTCGGAAGTTTGCAACTGTATTGTTCTAACTTGCCTATTTGCTTAGCATTAGCATAAACTGAACGGTATCTGACAAATATATTTTAGTAATTAATATTTGCATATTGCTGTGCTTAATGTTTTAAATGTTAGCGCAATCCATTTGTGATGAAAAATGTACATACTATTACACTCAACTTGTTGTAGATAACAAACAAAGATTATATAGATATGTAAATGACGCATACGCTCAGTTGTCCGCTACAATATAAATATATGTTTAAGGTTATATGATGATGATATGTTGTAACATATAACAACTGGCAAGTTAAGTTGATTAAATTGCCATATTTATGTTGCTGTGCCTGAAAAGCACTCCGGGGACATACAACAATTTCATTTTCACACATTAAACAAAGAGCAAATTATTTTAAGAGCAAACTTTGCCAACTAAAACACACACACAACACACAACACGCAACACACAGCTAAAATTTTACCTTGTTGGCCACTTTGCATCTCTCGCTGGAACAGTTTTCAATATGACAAACACATGTTTCGAGTGCCTGGGCACAAACTGTGGCTAAAACACTCAACACTGGGGTTAAAGCAAGAGGCAAACGTTGTGGTTGCCACAACACGGCCAACAAACTCAAACCCAAATGCATGTTGCATGTTGCATGTTGCAGGTAGACAACACACATACACACCCACACACACACACACACACATCAGTTGACATTCTTTGCACTTGCTTTTAACTTTATTTGGGTTTGCTGCTAAAAGTGCTTAATTAGCTTGTCAAGTTTTATGTTAGAGAGCTGAGGTTTGGTATATTATAGTCCTCTACAATATCTTGCTTAAAGTTTCAGTAAAATTATTTTTCTTTACGCTTTTTTTTAGCGAATGCAGTTTCTGACACACAAAAGTTTATTTAGTTTAAAGTAAAAACTAATTTTAACATAGTTTTTACTCCCTGTTCCCATTAAAAATGGGAAAAAGGGAGTTATAAAGTACTGCAAATGTGTGTAACAGGCAGAAGGAAGCATTTCCGACTATATAAACTATATATATTCTTGATCAACATCAACAGCCGTGACGATCTAGCCATGTCCGTCTGTCTGTCTGTCTGTCCGTCTGTCTGTCTGTCCGTCTGTCCGTATGAACACACAGATCTCGGAGACTACAAAAGCTAGAGACACCAAACTTGGCATGTATTAAGTTTATTTCAAATTTCAGATGCACCCCCCCGCACCCCCGCAAATCGCAAAATACTCCCACAAAAGATAAAGCTTTGATTTTTGGTACACGTATATGTTGTATCAATGTCTTTCGGATGCGTAAATTTCATTACGATCGGACAAATAGCACCAAAGTTATGGAAGAATCAATTTCCCCTGTCTCAGCAGGCAGAAAGAACAGTTTGACATGCACCGTGCAAGTTGAGTACGCTGCTTGCTTGTGTTGCCGCTGAACTGCTTGAAATGAAAGTTGGGAGCAGGGAGTCTCGTAATCGGGCACACTCGACTAGAGTATTCTTACTTGTTTCTTTATGAACTCCTACTCTTCTCTTTTTCTGACACATAACAGTTTATTAAGTTTTTAGATAGGTTTTTTCTCTAACTCTTACGCTTCCTTTTATAGCTCCTACCACAATTCACCCCCTCCATCGATTTTAATTTTATTCCGCAATATAAAGTTATTTTCACATTAGACAACTGTTGAAATTCTTGTATAATCTTTTTGTTATTTATGCTCATAGTCTTATCTTTATAATGCTGCTTTCGTTTTCTTTTGTTTATCATCACATCTACTTCTGATAAGCTATATACTGATTTGACACGGACAGCAACACGAAATACAATTTATTGAATCTCAAGTGCTTTGTGAAAAATACATAGCCACAAAACTTTCAATTTGTAAGGAAAAGTAAAACTTTTATCGTGACTCTGTTGCGAAAACTTTTTGAAAACATTTTTTTCCACATTCAATTTGCACCTCATGTACAGTTATTTATTTATGAATGTTTAAAAAAGTGAGCAATTTTTATGCTCTTGCAGAAGGGATTTAAAAAACTGAAATAAACACATTTCTGACTTCATAAAATGTTTTTTGTTTTTATGGATATTTAAGACAAACCTACTGCTGAAATACAAGTTCTAAGTTAATTTAGTCAAATCTGATTTCTGATCAGATTCAGAATATTTTAATTATTATGTCTATAAGAATATTGAAACTTCTGAATTAATCAAATACCGTCAATTCTTATTTCAGAATGCATTAAACAAGCCAAGAAGTAAACCTTAGCTGGAGCTTTCTACACCCCGTGTTAAACCCGGCACTGTTCGGTATATCTTTAAAATTGCCCACAACGCAAGAAGAACAAGAAAAAAGGTATGTAAACAGTTAAACAGTTAAACTAAATATAAAAATCATCATTTTCATAATGCGTAAATAGCCGCTGGGTCGGGGTCAGTACGAGAATATGAATAGATGTAGATTTTTGGGGGCTGTTGTTGGGGCCTAGCCACTAACCCCGAGGCCAACACGTACTAAGCCACTCTACATATATTATATACAGTTATAAATTTATACTATATGTATATATGTATATGTTTATTTCTTGCCAGAAGCGAAGCAACTCGTAAATTATTTGAGCGCGCGTGTTCAACAAAATGTTGAATAAATAAAAGTGGCATGTTTGTGCTGCCATAAAAATGCAAAAAACGCAAAATTGTTGTATAAATGATTAAACTGAGTTTTGTTGCCACACTTCTATAACTATTAACATAATCATGTGTTATACTCATACATTTGTGTATGTGTGTGTGTGTGTGTGTGTGTGTGTGTGTGTGTGTGTGTGTGTGTGTGTGTGTGTGTGTGTGTGTGTGTGTGTGTGTGTGTGTGTGTGTGTGTGTGTGTGTGTGTGTGTGTGTGTGTGTGTGTGTGTGTGTGTGTGTGTGTGTGTGTGTGTGTGTGTGTGTGTGTGTGTGTGTGTGTGTGTGTGAGCAATTTTATGACACATAAAACACTAATATGTTTGGGGGCATAAAAACGCACCATTAAAACTGCACAAATTATGACCATAAAACAATTTATCAAAATTTGTGACATTAACTACCAACGATAGAGCGACATAGATCAGTCATAGACTACAGTATATACATGCATATATGTCTGCTTAAGTATAGGGCACATGGACAAGCTCATTAGGCGTGAAAATGTCAAGACCACAAAACACACACACTTATACTCACACCCACACCCACACACACACGTACGTGAAACTATAGTCAATAAAAATGCAAATAAATGAAGCATACATTTTAGTGCCATAATTATCTCACTTATTGAACCAGAAATTTATTGTTTTTTGATGAGTGACGAACTATAAAATATCCTGTAAATAAATAGAACAAAGTTTTTTCCTAAAATATAAATTAGTTTTTAAATGGTTATATATATGCAGTTGATATTCAGATAGCTTAGAATTGTTTAACTTTTGTTGATTAGATTGTATTATGTCATTATCATAAGTACTCAGTTTTATAAAGTTGATAATATTAAATATACTCTGGATCAAATAGAATAGACGAGATGAAGCTCTTGAAAAACTAAATATTCAGGCCTGTTCTTAATTATATAAATATTCAGTTCGAAACTTGTGGAAACGGAATTGTTCTCAAAACGTCAAACGTTTACGTTTTTAAAAGTTTTACTTTTTTGCTTCGGAATGAAAAGAAATTGGAATAAAAAAAAAATTTTAAGCTCAATTTTCTTAAACTCTAGTATATTTGAAAAAGAATTAGTAAATTTATTAATAAGATTCAAGTAAAATAACATTTATAAAGTTAAATTGAAAAACTGTGATAAAACAGAAGCGAAAACGAGCAAGAAAACGTAGCTGTTCTCAATTCAGCAATGCCTACGAGATGACAACTAGACTTTTTACTAAGAAAGTGCCGTTTCGAACTCGGTTTCAAAAAAGAGAAAACGAAACCATTTCAGAAATCAGAACAGTAATTCGTACATCAATTCGGAACAGGCCTCATTATCATAAATATTCTACAACATTTAATAAGTTATATTAAAAACCCTGTTATAATATTCCCGGTTTTTAGCAATTTGCTGATACAAGAATAGTACTGAAAATAGCACTCGAGAAGCAACAATAAAAGCAACAACGCGACAATACACAGAGACAAATGTAGAAATGTGGGGAATTTGCCATTTGTTGCAAACTGTTTTTAGTATTAGAAGAGCCATTGATGACGCCATCGAGTGTCGCCGTGTGCTGTCCATTTTCCCATTTGTCCATTATCATTGTCCAGTTTTACGAGTCCAGCGACCATGTTAATGAGATGCAAATAAGGCTCCACCCACGCTCCATTTACGATTTGCATATAGCCATTGCTGTCATACCCATATACCACATTCACATACACATTCACATTCACAACCTCACATTCACATTCACATTCACATCCACTTTGGCATATTTGCGCTTTACGACAAAAGTGACGTTGACGTCTGTTTGTATGTAGGTGTGTGTGTGTGTGCGTGTGATTATATCGCCTGTCAGTCAGGATATGTGTGCCAAGGAGTTCTGCGCCTTTTGTACCACTTTGATACTGGCAATGGCAAATGGCATTTGTTTTGGTATTTGCTCTGCCAGGCGTATCGCAAATCTGCCAGTCAAAGTCAAAGTCAACCTTTTATTTGTTGTGCATGTGTGTGTATGGGTGTGTGTGTGTATGTGGTGCACACTCCAATTAAGCGACAAAATGCTGCTCTTCAACATTTTGTCATGTCTGTTGATTTATTCGATTTTATACGCTATATGTTCACGCTTTCACCACAAACATCAAGTATACGCTGTGTTGTTCTGCGTTCTGCGGGCCCTTGCATCACGGCTCGAGCAACGACAATGGCGACTTTAACAGCGCTCTTCTATACACAATTTTTGATTGTGTTGCTAAGGTAAAATTTTGTTTAGTTGTCAAAAAGTGTGAAAAGCATGTTGAGCGTGTCAAAGGAAAACCAAATATGAAAATATGAGCACGCATAACAGCCAGCTGCATTTGCATTGCCATGGCAGCCAACGAAAATCCATTGTGCAATGAAATTAATTAATACAAACTTGTGAAATGTTATCCCAATTACAATGTAAAAGTCAAAATACAAAACATGACGAGAATCAACGGTTTCACTTGCTGATTTATGTTGCGATTTAATAATTGGAAGTTATAATTAAAACATCATACATAGTATTACATATGTACATACATTACACACATTTATTACATATCTAGTAGACATTATCAACATTGTATACATTACATTTTTTAAAAAATTTAAAAGAGAAAAATGTTTAAATCAATGTTTTCTACATATTGACTCAAAAGACCACCAACACCGAAATTTTGAGGCATGTTACAAAACATAAAGATTTCTAAACAACACCAAATAATGTGTTTGTACATTTAAAACAAAAAACAACAATCTTGTTAATTCAAAAAACTAATGATGCAGTCAGATTTCCAGTAACCGAAATAGTGTGAAATCTCATCAATCCTCATCTTTTTAATTTTTTGAAAAAAAAATAGTATATTAAGTTTGTGAAATGTCCGTCTGTCCGTCCGTCTGTCTGTATGAACGCAGTTTTTTCCCACAGTTTTGAAGCTAGACAAACCAAACTTGCTATACATATTGATATATATCATAGGCAGACAAAGTGTCAAGATCTCAAGATCAAGATCACCCTTCCTCCACAAAAAGAAAAAGCTTATATCCTACGCAGTTTTACAAGTAGGGTACCCTAATTTGACACATGGGCTACTAATTACTTTCTTTTGATCTGACTAAAAAACATTTGGCCACGCACACAAACGCCCCCCCCCCCACCCTGTATAAATCTTTGGAAATGAATTTCAGCCTAATTGGTTGATTTTCCGCGAATTTAATACATTTCCCGACCGAATTTTGTAAAATCACTGCTTAGAGCTAATTTTCAGAAAAATATGAAAATTCTGCTTGGGCTGATTTTCATGATTTCTGCATCGAAATTGGCTTAGTTATAACAAAGTTATGGGAGCTATACATTTAGGAGGAGCACGTGCTGTGCACTCTTCGCCAAATGAGATTACACTAATACAAACACAGTTGTAGCGGTAAGCACACTCTGAAGTACATACTTGTACGCATTTGGTTACTTGACCAGAATGCGATGCGTGTGCCAAAACACACGCAAAAACCATTGCCTACTTTGGGGCTGTGCTGTGATGTGTTCAAAATTCAAAACGAAAATGTGTCGTGTTGCAACAGTTTGCCAAAAGGCAAAAATATATGAATGCAAGATCCAAACTCATCCATGTAAATGTCAATAAACTAACAGCACATAGTCACACGCACATACATAATCGAAACACTCGCAGCCAAGTTTCCAAAACAGAAAAACCGAACAAAAAAACACTGCTACCCAAAATAATAGAAACAACAACAGCAACAATCAGTGGCCAGAGACATGTCCATCGTTTTTGACGTTGTTGTAACATTGAATGGGCCAATGCTCTGACGTCAGAACCTGCTGGGGCGATGAGTGCTATATTTTGGACACGATATGTACCATATAGAGACTATATCTGTATCTGTATGTGCATCTGTATGCGTACTGTTTTTATTTTTATTTTTTTTTTGGTTTTTGGGCAGCCGAGTGCTTTTTTGCTATTTCAGGTTCAGTTTGTTATTGTTGGTTCGAGCATTGCTGCAAGCTGAATCGATTTCAATTTCGATTTGCCACAGACACACTGCACAAGTAAGTTACTTACTTACTTATTTTATCTACACGTATCCGCACTCGCCTGTGTTTGGCATTGCAAAAATAATCCAATAACCAATCTCAAAGCTAAATGATCTTCACGCCGACCACTCAAGTGCATATTGCACAGCTTCCGGCGGACATGTTGTTTCAACATGTTTTTTTAATACGATGGTTATTATATATTTTTTTTGTAAATATACACCTGTTCTACATTTAGATTTGAGCAAAGATTTTTTTAGCCAACAGCTAGATTGGTGTCTGTGATCTAATATTTTGATTGTAGATTTTCTTATTTTGAGATAATAATAATGTTTTTCCGTGCAGTCCCAAAAGTATTTTAAATCGAATATATTTGTTTAGCTTGCTAGCAATATAAAACAGCTGTTCTAGCCGGTATACCATTATTGTTGAATCGGAATGGAAACCATTCGAAATCGTAATCAATTTGAGCTGACCTGGATTTGAGAATGCCATTGTTAAACTTTGATGTAGAAAACATTCTTGATATTCCTATATTGTTAACGGCTACAGTTAGTTTTCTATATAATACATCTATGCAACATTTTCATTTCTAGTATGCTTATTTTAAAGAACTTATACTTTTTGATGTGTTAACTTTTAATATCATTTCGACTTTATTGTAAAATCTTGTAAGAAGCACAAATCATTCTTTATGCTTCCCTTCATAAAGTGAGTTCGACTTGAGTTACCAAAACAAATGTACTTAGTGACCGGTTTCAACTGTTTACTCGGAATTCACATTCGCTTGTTTGTTTAGTTTGATTGTGCGTCTTAAGAGCTTGACTACATAGCCTTAGCCTTCAAATCAGGGTTCATTTTCAAGACAATGCGGTCAAAAGAAAGCAATGCAATCGCTCAAAGCTCAAACAAACCAAAACAAAACGGGCCATAAAACCCATAGAAATCTTTCTAATTGTGGCGATTCAATCAAATTGCCATACCCACAATTCCCAACAAAGAAACCTGCCCTGTTCACTTCACACTCCTGGGTACCATTTTGGATGTGAATGTGAAATGCTGGCAGGTGTTTTGGCAAATAGCTTAGGTTGGCTATAAGATCATTTTATATTTTTATATGCGCCAACTGATGTGGCTGCTGCTTGATTTGTTTTTCTGTCCAGTTTGTCCGACTGTCTGTCTGCCCAGTTGTCTGTCTGTCTGCCTGCCTGTTCGGCTGTCTGTCTGCCCGTCCATCTGTCTATTTGTTTGTGTGTCTATTTTAATAACGCGCACTGGGGCCATCGAAAAGTCTTCTTCCAGTTGAGATGCCCGACACGCTTTCTGTTTATCGAAGACAAAACAGTTTTTATTGTTCAACAAAAATTATTTTCAGTAGCACACGCATACACATAAATAAGCCCACATACACACACACACACACACACACACACACCTATACAAGCTGCTGGCATTAATTTTCATTGGAAGCTGTCTGCCGTCGATCAAAGTGAAAAGAGTGAAAAGTCAAATGGCAACCGCAAAGGCTTCATGCAAATTTCAAACCAAGGCGGAAATGTGTTTCAGCATATCGTCTGCTTCAAAGCCCATTTCCCGTTTTGGCCCCAGTACATCCTACACCTTCCCACCTCCCTTTTGCCTGCTTTACAGCCAACGCGAACTTTGCATTGCTTCCGTTCTGAGACGTCATTTGGTTTTGGCCCTGTTGCTATTTTTGTCCAAGCATTAATTACGCATTCACGGCACGTACTTGACAAAGCTTTGCTGTAAATACAATTACAGCTTCACTCGCCTCCACAGAACACAAAACCAATTTTCTCGCCGGCCTGACAAACTGGCCAACAACTGCTCAGTTCTGATGCCTAATTAACAGCAATTAAACAAGTTCATGACAAGAAAAAATGTACTTCAACTGGCAACTGTAGCTTTGCAAATTGCAATTTCCAGCTGCTGACAAGCACTTTAAATGTTCAAAATAACAAAAATTATATTCTAAATTATCTCAAATTTGAATGCAAACAAAGGCAAATTGAGCGACGCCTTTTTGCATTTGCAGCTGTCATTTTATTGTTCATTTTTAGCTCTTTGTTTGTACTTCGCATGAAAATGCGTGTAATGCAGGGAACATAACGGTTATGATTGATGTATAAATTGAATTAAAAAAGAGAAAACGCTATTTTAGGCATAACAAGTAAGAACGTTGCAGTCGGATACGTTGACCCGACTGCGATGTACTCTTTTTTAGCCTCTTTGCGGAGTCAGAAGTGGGCGTGGCAATTGTATTTTTACTTAAGTCTTTTAAGTTTTTCCATCAATTTGCTCGATTGCAAGGGCGGGGGTGGGCGTGCCAAAAATATTTGTATCCAATCTATTTAATAAAGCAACAGAACTCAACCTTGACATCTTTCTCTGCCTATGGTATATATATCAAGTTTGGTTGCTGTAGCTTCAAAACTGTGGAAAAAACTACGTTCATACAGACGGACGGACGGGCGGACGGGCGGACGGACATTGCACAAGACCAATATACTATTTTTTTTTTCTAAAAAAAATTTAAAAAAAAGAGTATAAAAAATGCTTTAATTTTTATTTTATTGTTGAGATAAATGTTGTAGACTGTTTACTTTAACAAAAACTGTCTGATTTATGATTTATTTAAGATCAATATCCATATCCTTACAATCGTATACAGACATGCTTTTCCCGTCGAATGCCGAAATATTATGTTAACAGCAGAAAATTTAGATTTTTTTTTTAAATGTGTTATCTTTTTTTTACATTTTGAAATAATTTCACGACTTTCATGCCGTTGCCAAAGCAACGAAAGACAGCGTTTCCCTATATAAAACATATTTAATACAATAATTTTTAAAATTAATCAAATTATCTTATAAAGTAAGAACTTCTGATTTATGCTTTGTGAGGTCGAAGACCAACCAAATATTTAAGGACAAATTTGTATTGCCCTCTACAAGGCTCAGAAATGATGAGCTTTCGTGTGCTGCAACGACAGCAAAAAAGCGAGTTGTTGATATTTACTTACCTGATACAACGGACAGCTCAACAAACTGCATAAATTAATTATTGCTTTGGCTAAAGCTGTGTTGATTCTATGCAGTTGAGAGCGTCCAGCAAACAATCGAAGGAGAACGAATGAAATTTACTTTGTGGAGTCAGTTTTGGTGACAAAATTGTCAAAGAATGAGTTGCTGATTTCTACGGCCTTTGAAATGACAGCTTAGCCTGCCCAATATAGAAAAGTGAAAACTCAATCTATGTTCATCGTTTTTTAGAGCGCTACTGCAGAAATGAACATTTGATTTTGTCAACGGCTTTAGTCAAGTCTGTGTAGATTGTATGCCGTTGACAGCGTTCAGCAAACGATCGTAATAAAAAGTGAAGCTTTGCTAAAAAGAAACACAATATTGCCCTTTGTCAACATAATCCTTATCAAAAAAGGCAATGTGTGGCGCAATGATGTCCTTAAATATTTTCCACATTTGGTTTGTTAAAGTTTTTTTTTAAACATTTTGGTCAAGAAATTTCAAATTCAATGCAAGACATTCGTTATTTTTATACCCTTGCAGAAGGTACTATAATTTCGTCACGAAATGTGTAACGCATTGAAGGAGACGTCTCAGAAAAAATTGTATATTCGTGACCAGCATCAACAGCCGAGTCATGTCCGACATGTCCGTCTATCCGTCTGTCTGTCTGTCTGTCTGCTTATATGCGATCTAGCCCCTCAGTTTTAGAGCTATCGTCATGAAACTTGGCACAGATACTTATTCTTTCTGCAAGCAGTACATATGTCAGAATCGGCCAGATCAGACCACTATAACATATAGCTGCCATATGAACGATAGGTTGAAAAATAAGTTTTTGTATGAAAAACTTTTTTTTTCAAGATAACTCAACCAAGCTCACTATCTCTAAGTTTTAGCACTTTTCACACATGTTGACAAAATTTCATTGAAATTGGACCATTATATCTTATAGTTGCCATAGGAAAACCAACACGCCGAAGATAACATTTCTTTCTTGTTTTAAATTAGAACCAATTAATTTCAAGATAAAAAAGGCAACAAATCTAAAGCTATTCTTTTACACAATATCATTACATTACAATCATTTACATGCATGCTTAAAATATAAATCGAATACTTTAACTGTGTTGCTAATCACATAATCTTATGAAGTACTCAATGTCTTGAAATCTTTAAATCGTCAAAGATAGTTCGGCCGTGAGTCTAAGTAAAATATTCAAAAGAAAGTAGTTTATTAAATCATATAATTTATTATGCAAGCGTCTTTTCGCTATTAAAATGATGCTACAATTACCAAACTCACAGCTTAACTGAAGACTCACATTATCTATAGCGGGGTATCATCAAGTATCTTGAAGTTGCATGCACAGCTATCACTTACTTCTTTTTAGTTGCTGAAAGCGTTTGTGTTAAATTTTTTTTTTGCTAGTTTTGTTTATTTTGTTGAAACTGCTTTTGGCAGTTGACGTTTTCATTGCCGGAGCGTCAAATGGCACTTAAGGAAAAATCTACGCGAAAATCCCATTTATATTTAATTTTTCATTTTGAAACGTTTGCCGTCATACTTTGTGCACTTGATCCTCGTAAAGACAGGACGTGACATTCCATGCCAGGACTGACAATGACAATGACGACGATAGACGATAGACGACAGACGACGGAGGACGTAGGACAGACGACAGAAGACAGAAGACCGACGACAATGATGACGACGACGATGAACCAAAAAACTGCACGAACATCGGCATCGGATGTGAACAATAAATTTGATTCAATTGCTCTTGAGCACTTGGTATTGGATGCGCCATTCTAAATAGACTCGCACGCTCTTTGTCTGTGTCTGTGTCTGTGTCTGTGCCTGTGTCTGAGTCCTTAGACCTTAGTCCTCTGTCTCTGTTCACTGTTCTCTACCGCCGGTTGATTGTGCATGACCAGCATTCGATAAAGCAGCTCAGCTGTGCTGCGCAACAACAATGACAATGAGCTTTGTGTCCGTTGCTTTGCCAGGATTCTAGTGCTGCTTTGGCTCCTTGCTGTGCTAACTTGTTATGCTGCCTTGTCCTGCTTCTTTGCTCTGCTTCCTTCTGCTGCTCCTTGCCAATTTCAGCTACATCTCTGACTCTGACAAGCGGAAGTTGGTAGCACAAAGAGCACGAGATGCGCTGCTTTAAACGCGCTTCCTGTGGTTGTACGCCATTGTCGCCTTACACACACACACATACATACATATACACTTACAGACAGGAACTGCCAGTCAGCTGCATCACAATTGCAAAGCTAACTCCTTCCCTGCTCCTTGGTCAACTTTTAATTGCCATAGAATTTGCTTTTTGGCCACACTATTTACTGCTGCGCCGCTTGCACTGACATTTTGCCTAACCAAACTTTCCGCTTCCCTTATGCCGAAGCCTTTAACCACAGAAGAGCCCTGAAGCTTGGACTCAGCTTAACTGACAGTTTATGGCCAAGTTTATGCCGTTTAATAGCGTGCTACTACCAAAAGTGCATGCATATACAAGTAACAAATGAACATGGCCATAAGCTGGCTCCAAAAGTTGTCTGTGTGTGTGTGTTTGTGTTTATTTGGGTGTGTGAAAAATACGTGGTATAAATCCTTGATATATAATGTCATTTGCATAACCATGCAGCCAGCTGGAAGAATATGGCTAACCCCCAAAAGCATCCAAAAGGATCCAAAAATCCCAAATACACTTTGGCTCCTGTGCACTCAACTAGTAAAAGGAAATGGCAATGTATTTGTTACCAGCAAATATGTTGCCATCAAATATATATGTATATGTATATATGTATATGCATACATATATTATGTATATTTATGTATATTGGTTTAGCATACAACTGATAAACAATAATGTCAATTTCATAAAAGCAAACATTTTGCCAGCTTTTGTTTTGCAGGGTGAACAAGTACAAAACGCAGCAAAACTTGCTGGCAAACTAATTTTTGTATATATATGTAAATACTTGCAGATATCTGACATCAGCCTCATCTGCATACACTGAGCGAAAAATGGTACACATTGTTGTAAACTTAACGAAACATTTTCTATTCGAGCTAACAGTAAAACAGTAAATTCCTGCATTGAATTGTTTTTTGTTTTACAGCAGCATTCTTTTTTACATTTTTATCAAAAACACATGTTTTCAATACCCTGTTTCAATTGACTAAAAATTGGGTATATGCAGCTTCAAGCTTAAAATATTTTGGGTATACTCTTTACACCCTTGCAGAGGGTATTATCGTTTTGTCACAAAATGCGTAAGGCATTGAAGGAAAAATTGGTATATTCGTGATCAGCATCAACAGCCGAGTCATGTCCGTCTGTCCGTCTGTCTGTCTGTCTGTTTATGTGCGTTTTTCAAGACTTTGTTCTAGAGCTATCTTGATGAAACTTGGCACAGATGCTTCTTCTGATTGCCGGTAGTAGCAATAGTTGAATTGGCCAGATCGGACCACTATAAAATATAGCTGCCATAGAAACGATCAGTTGAAAATTAGTTTTTGTATAAAAAACTTTTTTGTTTTTCAAAGACAACTCAACCAAACTCATTTTACCTATGTTTGGGGACACTTTATACATGATGACAAAAAGCTGCCATAGGAACTGTTGGTTTTTTTAAAATATCTCGACCAAACTCACTACATCTAAATTAAAGCGCGTTCTACACACGTTGACCAAATTTTATCAAAATCGATTCACTATAACTTATAGCTGCCATAGGTACAATCAGTTGAAAAATAAGTTATCTTATGCAAATCTTGTTTGCGAGTGTGTATATCTTGGGCACGCCAATTTTCTTTCTTCTTTACTCTAAATTTTAGAGTAAAAAACATGAATGTCCTTTGATATCATTAAGAAAAAGGTTTCCGCGGTTTCCTTAAAAATTGAATTCTTAAAGAAACACCGTGAGAAGAGTTGTATTTTAAAACCATATAAATGATTTTAAGTTTTCAGAAGTTTTATAAAAAGTGCTTAAGTTTTGTTAAAATATTTTATTCTTTTTTAATCAGTGTTTTATTTTGTAGATCTTCAAATGTTCCATACAATCATTTCAATACCCTGTATGCCAGCTGATGCACATATATAGAAACAAGTTTACATATATACCCTATAACAAAATATCTTTTGTTAAACTTGAATATTGTAATCAAAAACTTAATAATAGGTAACACATATTCGAGCAGTTGTTCCTCTCTCCGCTTTTATAAATAATTGTTTCTCTTTACCAGTTGTTCAGCTTAATAATTTATTAAGTTGTTTTTTTGTTCGCTGCGCCTGACATGAATTGATTTTCAATCAATTATTTAACGCCCATTTGGAAATATTTTGCATATGAACACATTTGTGCCATATGAATGACCAGCGGAAACAATTAAATAATTCAATTTTAAATACTTACTGAATTCTCTAGTCGTATTTCTTTCAAACAACAATTTCATTTTTTTTAAAATCACCCTACTAAAAATATCTACAAATAAAAATATATTCATTTTGTGAGCAAGTTTTTAAAATTGCAAACAATTTGAATTTACATATAAAGTTCTGCCATTTCAATTTTAAATATATACATTTATTTTACTGATTGTTCTGCGCCAGTTAACAATATCAAAAGGTTAAATGGTAGCTGTTTTTTAAGTGCCAAGTTTCGTTTCGACCATTTTACAAATGCAACTTTTTTGCTAGCTGTTACCTAGTCAACCATTAAAATGACATTTTATTTGTGTAAAAAGTTTTATTGGATGAATGTTTGTATAAAATTTGCATTGCTATTGACAACTGTCAACTGCAGCCAGATTTATTATATATATTTAATGCGAAAAAAAAATGTGTCAAGCAAAAATCTTTGTAGACGTCATTAAAAAAAAATGCTGTTGTTCCATTTTATTAGCGCTGTTTACTTAATTTTTTTTGAGCATATCAGCCAATTTTTCAGCTTTTAAACTTAATTTAAGCATATTTTATTAAAATGATGAAATGAGCACAGAAGCTCAATCACATTTGACCCGGTGACCGTCGACCATTAAATTAGCTCACAAAGTTAAAACTCATAAAGTATAGCAATATGCTGATGTTTAATATGATTTACTTTTTTGCAGAAGACTTTAACTCGACTTTGGTATACACTAACTGAAAAATAATAAATCTACAAACAAATTATGAGATTCGATTGTAAAATGACAAGATATAAAACAATTTTTATACAAGAACTTCATTTTCCTATATATTTGTTCGGCTTCAACTAAATGTATGCCAGCTATATCAATTTGTTTGAATTAAACTCGAATGACATTAAAAAAAACAGCAATATAATTGCTCAAAATAGGAATAACAAGAGGTCTTATGGTCTGCCCTTTTTTTTTAAAAAAAATTTGATGCATATAAAAAATGTTTTCTGCTTTGGACATTTATATGTTAGATTTAATGTTTATTTCTGTTTGGACTAAAACAATAAGAGTACAAAGTTCTTTCTTTCTTTTTTATTTTTTTATCAAACAAAAAGTCAAAACAAGGACCGAAACAAAAGCGAGTCGAGTAGCTCGTAAAAAGGACACACACATGGAAAGCCATTTACATTTTCATTTTGATTTTGATTTTGATTTCCATGGTGTCCATGCTGCTGCTGCTGCTGCTGTATCTGACGCTTATTGTATGCGAATTACATGCTCAGAATGGCGCATAAAACGCATAATCTAATAATATTTTATGGCCAATGGGCTCTGTAATGGCCAGCATAGAGCCAATTGAAAGTGCGTTCAACTCACAGATCGATCAATAAATAAAGCATGTAAATGGAAAATCTCAGTATGCTCGAAAAGCTACTAGTTCTGTAAACGTCATCAATTTTGTTTGAATTTAACAATGTTTCTTCTGGCGGAACATTAAGGTCGCAATTAACATTGCGCATACGCCGCATATGCCGCGTGTGAATGTTTTATTTAATTATTTATTGCGTTTTTAATGCTGCAATTTTTATGGCCATTTTCATTAGCCAACGTTGTAAAAACTTTTAATATGTACTACCCATACTTACAACAAGACTCGACCCAGCAGCTCAAAGAAACATATTATACATTAAAGAACGCCAAGTGAGCTGTGAATAATGACTATACTCATTATCGTGCAAATACAAAGACAATTGTATCGCATTTAAGTGCCTTGTTGAACAGTCTGTGCTCATATTGTTTTATTATCTTGACGACAAAACAAAAAGAAAATGCTTCAAGACAAGAAATACTTAGCAGTCCAATATGATAATTCAGTCAATCAGTTTATACATTTTGGAATAGTGGCCTAAAAATAGCAGCAGCAGCAGCTGTAGAGACAAAAGCTTTATAAAAATATTTGTGAAATGAATAAATGGCAAAAGGCCGAAGAGTAAAAATAAACGCTAGGCAAATTGAGAACACAAAAATACAAAATAATATTGTGTATATATAAACATTTTTTTTCCGCGGGAGTCCAATTATCAGTCTATCACTTGGGCACCTGCCCACGGGGCGTGTGTCGCATTGTGTGTACGTGTGTGTGTGTGTGTGTGTGTATGGGTAGAATGTTTGTCTAGTATTTATGTCTGTGTTGATATTTCGGAGCTATTCCCAACTGACATCAAATGGCCCAAAGACAAAAGACATGCGCCAAAGTTGAAAAGATGAATTGAGATTAGATGAGATGGGGGCAGGTCGAGCTATAAGAATATAGGGGCAGCTCATCGATTAATATACGTTTATTAAAGCTTAACATAATTATGTTCAAAATGATGATGACACAAATGAAATGGGCTTTTCGGAATGGTTCGAGGCATGTGCACGGAAACAGACGACACTGAAGGACATTCTAATGGCGCATTGTTTTCTAGTTTGTGACGCAGTTGGGCAAAGTCTAAAAATACCAAAATCAAGCCACATTTATTACAGCAATTTAGTTTTGAACGCATCAATTTTATTGGCCAACGAAAAAAAAGGGGGCACGTCCCAAGTGAGACACAAACACATACACACAACAGTTGAATATATGTATTTTATATTTCTACATTTGCATATTACAAAATGCCATAAATTATTGACTCACATTGCTGCATTATTGTTAAAGTTTTTGCATATTTTCAATTCCAATGTACTATTTTATTTTATTTCACTCGCTATTTGTTGTTCTTCTTCTTGCTCTTGCTTTGTATTACAATTTGTCAGCATTTTTTTTATTGCATACTTTCAGGCAAAAAATGAATATTGGCATTGCACACAAATGGGATAAATTATCGCCGCGCGAGTTTTTGCAGCTGCAGGAATTGGCCTCATGTAAGTGTAACAATGCACATAATACACACAAAATACTTTGTGCACACATTATATTTTACAAAAATAATATTTATAGTTCGCATTACATTTTGATAACAAAACTTATTTGCGACTATTGTCTAAACAACAAATGAGAACTAAATATTTAAATGTAATTAGCGTGGCTTATCTTTTGCCGGCAGTTGATTTCATAATTAATTTGATTATACCCTGTACACAAACTACAAAGTGGGTAGACTGAGCTTAAAAAAAAAGAAGATAGATTGAAGCAGCCAACACCGACACTATTATTCTACATGTTTTAGATCAACTTTAACAGCCGAGTTAATCAAGCCAAGTTTGTTTGAATAGTATCCAGGAGGCTATATGAACTTGACACAGCAAACATGGCATAACATTGGTAAGGCTAGGCTGACATGAAAGGTCCTTAGTGGTACATAGAGACCTCGTAAAGAGGAGATATTTTGTGCGAATTTTAAATGTTTGTTGCGATATATCCTCTGTTGAGTAGAAGGAGATCTGATGGTCCTTAGTGAGGAGAAGTAGATCTGATGGTCGTTAGTGATTTCGTACGTGAGATCTCTACGTAAGGAGTTTCCAAAGATCTTCCCTGAGAATTTAAAAAGTTGGTTACGATATATCCTCCATAGAGTAGAAGGAGACCTGATGGTCCTTAGTGATTTCAAACATAAAGACCTCGTAAGGAGTCTCTAAAGATCTTTTCTGTGAATTTTGTAAGTTGGCTATGATATATCCTCAACTGAAGAAAAGGAGACCTGATGGTCCTTAGTGATTTCATACATAAAGACCTCGAAAGGAGTCATTAAAGATCCTTTCTGTGAATTTTGAAAGTTGGTTACGATATATCCTATATTGAGTAGAAGGAGACCTGATGGTCTTTAGTGATTTCATACATAAAGACCTCATAAGGTCTCTAAAGATCTTTCCTGCGAATTTTAAATACTAGTTACGATATATCATCTATTGAGGAGAAGTAGATCTGATGGTCTTTAGTGATTTCGTACGTGAGATCTCTACGTAAGGAGTTTCCAAAGATCTTTCCTGAGAATTTTAAAAGTTGGTTACGATATATCCTCCATAGAGTAGAAGGAGACCTGATGGTCCTTAGTGATTTCGTACATAAAGACCTCGTAAGGAGTCTCTAAAGATCTTTTCTGTGAATTTTGTAAGTTGGCTATGATATATCCTCAACTGAAGAAAAGGAGACCTGATGGTCCTTAGTGATTTCATACATAAAGACCTCGAAAGGAGTCTCTAAAGATCTTTTCTGTGAATTTTGAAAGTTGCTTATGATATATCCTCAATTGAAGAGAAGGAGACCTGATGATCCTTAGTGATTTGGTACATAAAGATCTCGTAATGAGACTCTAAAGATCTTTTCTGTCAGTTTTATAAATTAGTTACGATATATCATATATTTAGGAGAAGGAGAACTGATGGTCCTTAGTGATTTCATACATAAAGACCTCGAAAGGAGTCTCTAAAGATATTTTCTGTAAGTTTTATATTGAGAAGATCCTCATATGATTAAGACTGCTTCTCATGAGCGCTGAACATGTGTAAAGTCAGTATTCCAAAGTTTCGTTTAGCGCAATAATTCAAGTTTATTTTACATTTTTGATAAGCGCAGCTAATTTTCCTTATTGTTTATGGGTATATTAACATTTATATATATTTTTTTTTTTAATTTTAAAAGAATCAAATTGCAGAATAGCTCTAAGCATTCTTCACAAGAGCCATATTTTAATATACATTTTAATTTGGTTAACTGACTTTCTTGACTTGTTAGTTGCATTTTTCTAGGAATTTCTGTGCAAATGTTGGAGTAATAATCGCATTGCAATATAACAATAACTTTTCCTAAGCAACCAGCAATCTGCAACCTGCAACAATATTCAGGTTAAGCTCTTTCTCTGGCGATACTCAAAACCAGCAGCCTTGGAACGCATACCTCAATAATGATACTGAAAATGCATGTGTACTAAGCTTAAATATTTGCCATTTTTTAGCTGTAGCTTTTGAGATACATATGTACTTTACTGTGTCTGTTGGGGTAATCCCAGTGCTTTTCCATCACATGCACATGCACATGCACATATACACACAGGTTGCCCATTTAATGGCTGTAACAGGAATTTGCAACGACTAGCAAAAGTTGAGCTCTGGGAAAATCATCTTGACATACACTCAAGAGTACTAGTAACCTTTATGTATACGGCTTTGAGCAGCATATTGCTGCAGATAGTGGCTGCCTTTAGTGATAACTTGCTTAAACTTATAAAAGCAACTGTCTGTGCTTGGCTTTAAAATTTCCACACCTACTGCAATTGCTCCCTCGTTCCCCGTATCTATATGTGTGTGTAATTAAAAATGTTCAACTATCTTGACAGTAATTACAATCAAGACTGTCAAAGGCAAGCACTGGCACTAATATGAAATTGCCTTGTGGGCGTGGCACTTTTATATTTGAGTGCTCTTCAAGTAGTTTCGACTACGGAGTGTCAACGACAGCAGCTGTGCAACGTATATGTTGCATTCAAGTGCAAACACTCAAACACTCCCACACTCGAACACTCGGCTCAGTTTGCGGTTTCAGGACGAACAGGAGCAGCTCTATTCAAACTTGTACATACATACATTTAGTTAATATAACTCTTTAGCTGCATTTTCGTGGGCATTTTGCCTGGTGTGAATGCAAAACACTTGTTTGTGGCTTGTCAACCCACATACCATCCACGCAGCCCGTTTCCATTAGTTAATTATAGCTGTAAAACCCAGCAGCACTTGTCTGCAGAATCAACTGACTTACCTGTGCCACTTCCGACCCACCCACTCAAGGCGTCGATTAAACTGGCGCCACTGAAGCAATTGACGCGTGTTTCCCTCTTGATGGCTCGGAGACTAGAAACCCAGCAGAACATTGCAGCATGCTAAATGTGCATGAAAAGTCATGTCATCTTTGCCTATGCACACCATTGCTTTGAGCTGTACTTTAGGCATAAAGGTTTATTCTGTTTTGATTCGTAAGTGCAGTTCAGAACTTAGTTTAACCCTTAAAAACTTTAAGCTCTAGCTTGCCATAGGCTTTAATTACTTTACTTAATTTTGATATCATTTTACTTCTTTGGCTTTTATTGCAGATTCGACGCGCAAGCTGCAGGATGTGCTTCAGGAGTTTTGTGCGCCCAGTGCGACGGCCACGCCCAAATGCATACCAGATGGTGTAAGTGGCTAGAAAATTTCATTTATCTTTAATGGAATATACAAGCTCTCGTAAATTTAATGTGCCAGCAAGCTTCAATTTTTCAATTAATTCAAATAGCGAGTGAAGCAAGACCCGCTTCAAGGCAGCGGAACAGAAAACAGAACAGAGAGACAGGGGGAGCCAGAAGACAGGACAAGTCAAGGTTGCCAATGTCTGAATGCAACGATTAGGGCTTAGGTTTCCTCATCCTTACATATATATATTTACAATATTATATAATATATATAAGCCTTAGACACCAGATATCCAACGTTTGCCTGTGCATTTAAGGATAGCTTCGGGCTCTTTTGTAAGCTGATGAAAGGCGAGCCAGAGCCAACTTGAATCACACTTAGAAACACACACATACACACATACACACATCCTTAGCCAGCTGACAAGGATACCAACTAGCTGCTGTCTGCTGCTGTGCTCCTGTGTCTATGGCAGCTACTATGTGCTTTATATTTTGTATTTTATGTGGCAAAAACAAAAAAAAAAAAAAAACAAAAAAAAGAGTGAAAGATTGAAAGTAAATCTTCTTATATAGTAATAAATCACGGACATTTTTCAAGTTTACGCCTGAATGCCAAATTGAAATTGAGGATGAGCCACTGATTTCTGACTCCTTGAAATTGGCAAAAGACCCGTACAGGTTGCCTGCCAACTAACGGACGGCTTATACTACAAGTAGTAGTAAATTAAATTGAAAATAAACGCAACTTTATCAATTTATTCAAGAGAGCGTAAGACAGAGAGAGGGAAAGACAAGGACAGCTAAACAAGCGACAGATTACTTGGCAACCGTTATTTTAACCAAAAACCTGAGCACACCTCTTAAACATCAACAAAGCTGCCAAGAACACAGGCAAAACAAATTAATAACCAAGCTACCAACATTTGAGGTAAAGAGGGCCAATGTCTGCCAAGTAGACACAGATACACACTAGCACACTCCAAAACACAAACACGCACACACACACAAGCAGATACACTCAGTAACTTGTGAAGACACGAAATGTTGATTTCCGTTTAAGCTTAGTACACGACTTAAGCATTATTGTGGATTGTCAGGTCCTTTACGGCATAAGTACAACATTAAGGAAACTAAAAGCACATGTATTCGATTTCCTGCTTAAAATAATAGGGGCATTCACATGCAGTACATATTTCAAAAGCAAATCTCCAACAACAAAACACATTTAATACAAGCTCATCTTTATTATAGACATATGAAATCTAGAATATAGTCAATGATGTTGTTGATGCTTTAATATTTTTTTATAATTCCAAATCTCAAGCTATTCACTTTCTATTTTTTTTTTTTTATAAATATTTGTCTGTGTTTTGAAATCAACAAAAATCAAGTAAGAACGTTGCAGTAGGGCTCACCCGACTGTGATATACTCTGTTTTCTGTACTTATATTAAATTAAATTCTTTTAAAGACTACTTATATATAAATATGCTGAGAACTATAAAATTCTTTCTACTAAAAGCAGAACGCTGCAAACGCCCAAAGCAGAGCGAGGGGGGGAAGGGGTGGGGGTGGGGGGAGATCTTGACACTTTGTCTTACTCTGGTATATACCAACATGTATACCAAGTTTGGTTGCTCTAGCTTCAGAACTGTGGAAAAAACCTGCGTTCATACAGACGGACAGACGGACGGACGGACGGACGGACGGACGGACATTTCACAAACCCAATATACTCTTTTTTTTCCATTTTGGAAAACCGAGTATAAAAACAGATATTCTTTTTGAATTGATGCAGATATTTACCCTTGTTTTCGCCTACAAAAAGTCAATTTTGCAAACAATCTTTCGTATGACATCTATATAATATATTGTTTTGATATTATTCAATCATATATTAAAAATATGATAAAAACCATGAATTCGCTTTAATTTACATTAAAAAAGTTCACAAATACAGAAGGAAAACTCTTAGATGGTAGAAAAAAAACTGAAAATTTGTGGCTTAATGCAAATAATTAAAAACAATAACAATTAATTGATGCTAGTTTATGCATTCTACTTAATTATATTATAAGAATATTTTTGCGTCGACTTTAATTCATTAAAAGCACACACACACACAAACACACACACAATGCAATCATTGTACGCAAACTTATCGTTCACTCAAGCACACATACAAATATGTACATGTGTATTTATGTATGTGTATGTGTAGCGCAATTTGATGCCAATTCTACTCAGCCATGCTCATTTAACCCCAATACAAATGCAAATAGCAATACAAGCACTCATACACAGGCACTCTCAAAAACACACAGATAGAGCCACAGCGATGGGATACAGTCGCTTGTTTTTGGTTTGTGTATCTTTGGCCAGTGTAACGAAATGGAAAAAAGTATAATTAAGTTTGCTCTGTATCTCTGCATGCACACACACCCGAACACACACACACAGCTATACAGCTATATAGAGCAAGCAATTTCATGGGAACCAAATATTTTTTTATGCTCTTACTCAATTCACTTTGATATTGAACACGTTGACAGTGTGCGAATGCTGCTTTCTACTCGGATACTGTTATCTTTTTCTTTTTTTTTGCACAAACACTCTGTGCGGTGTGTGTTTTTGCTTACATCCTTGCAGGGGTATTATCATCTGTAACGAATTTAATCAGGCGTTGCCGATCCTCTAAGAAATGTATCCTTATACTATGGGCTAGTCTCAATTTTTGAAACATGTAGATACACATACGAATATTTGCCAAGTCAGAGCACTTTATCATACCTACGTTTAAAGTAGCTTTCAAAGAAACTGTATAACATTCAAATGTTCTTCAGGCATTTTTTTGTTTTCACAGCTAAATTTCAAGTTGAACTTTTGCGTTAAATCATACCTTAAATAAATTAAACTAAATTGTTAGCCATCTTATTTGCAGTTCGAATCAATTTCTTAACTTGGTTCTTAATGCTAGTTTTGAATAATCCTCAACAGACATAAGTTTGTCAAAACTGAATCGATTTTCTTGTAGAATTCACAAAATGACATTGTTTTAATTACATTTTTTTTGCCATCCTTTTTAACAATTTTGTTTTTTGTCAAATTTTCCTTGATTTTTCATTGTAACAACACCGAAAAGGGTATTAATTCGTTAGCACTGCGACAATAACTTACGTTTCTAGTTGCTTTTGTTGTTATTTTATGAAGGATTTGCAGCACTGGATGCTGATTGTAATCTTTGTAAATATTTTAGCACATGAAATGAATTGAAGTGCCTTGTTATATTCAGCTTTTCCAGCTTGCAACGATATATGTACTACGTACGTGCCATCAAGGGCAGTTCTTCTAGCTAAAAATAACAAAAGCACTCTGAATTTTCTACCATATTCCATATATGTGAAAGAGGACTAAGTAGAATAACGGATATGTGCTGTTGTGATTAAATGAAATCTTAGTGCTTTGTACAAATTAATCCTGATTGGCATTAAATGACAGAATGGCTTCGAATTTACAAAACACTATAGCTACTGAAATTCTCTTGAAAAATTGGAATAATATAATCATACCGTATGAAATTTGCAAAATTAAACCAGCTTGAAAGTGGGCTTAATTTTTCATGAAAAGCCGTTTACCTGTCACTGAAACGGAAAACGTTTGGAGATACTGTTACACAGTTACAGCTACAGCTCAGCTCAGCTCTTCAATTAAGTTAATTAAAGGCGAACTCTGCTGGGAACTGTTGAAGCAACTTGTCGTTCCAGCTTGTAGCCAATTGGCTTTGGCATTGAATTGTATTGTCGTCGTCATCCTGCATCGACTTGCTGACGAAATGCTTGCCACAATTATTTAGCTTTGGGGCATCATTTGTTGGTTTCATGTTTTCCTAATGCCCGACATAATGACTGAAGTAAAAGTCTTCGAACTTGAAACTTTGCGCTGCGTAAAATGTTGATAATTTATGGCAAGCAGATTTTTGTTTTTGTTGCTTCATATTGTAAACTGAGTGCTACAAGCTTAAAAACAAAATTAACAATATTACGACTATACAGCAAGGACATAAGTTCTATTGTTGTTGTGGCTGTGGCCTTCTTGCTTTTATTTGTTACTTGGTTAAGCTATGTGTTTTTGCTGTTCAGCCAAAAGCTGCTTTTAACTCAAGTGCTGTGCAGCATTCTGTGTTGATTTTACGACTACTGTTGTGGTTTTTAATACCGCATTGCACTCATTTTATAGCTCTTGCCGGAGGCCAATGCAATTGCAATTAATGCCAAAGCCAGAATGCCAGCTGTGCTGTGAGTAATATCAACATTTTGCAGTTTGCTTTCGATTTTTGATCAATTGAAATTTCTTTTTTGGCTAGCCCAAAATTGTGTGCAGTTGTCAAAAGTGTTTTGCGCTTCGTTTCACCATTTGCAAAACCAAAAGCGAACCAGCGCCAATATCCATAATTTATGCATCACCATTTCGGCCCCAAAAAGTATGCAATACATTATGAATGCAAAGCGCAGATTATGCCCCACGACTGCTATGTGTTGGCATGATTGCATGAGGTGGCGTAGGGTCGTGGGGGGTTAACTGACTATAGTGTGATAAACTGGCCAAATGGCCCCAAAATGCGCGATATGCTTGCGTGATTATCAGCATGTGTGTGTGTAATGGATATCACGCATACGCACAGTGCGACCCAACACACCAAAAATATGCTGGAATATTTATTCATTAAACCACGCACTCACGCATAACACAGCAACTGCTGACACCGCCAAACTAGAGACTCCAACGGATTTTTAACGCAGCCTTAGAATGGGATTTGGGGGGGGGGGGGCATACTTAGCAGAAGTGGAGTCTGAAGAGCTTGCCGCTGCTGTTGATGCCACTGCTGCTGCTGCTTCACACGCGTATCTGGTTGCCAGCTAAATAAATTTTGTTAACGCAATTCGCGTGCCATTATTATAGTGCGAGTGTGTGTGTGCGTCTCTGTCTCTCTGTGTGTGTGTATGTTATACAACATGCCTTTACTGCTGCTGCTTTTCTATATAAGCGTGTCGTTGCCATTTGCGCTCTGTGGCCCTTAGCCAACGTTTTACTCTTTAAGCCATTTTGCTTGATGCTATTGTTTTAATACTCTTGCCAAGGGTATTTACAATTTGGCACAATATGTAACAAGCAATAAGGCAGACAAAGCATATTTATATAAGCCTGATTAGAACGAAAGCAAACCAGTTAACAAACTTAAAAAAAATTGAAAACAACAACAGGTGAAAGCTATTTTAATAAGCTTATTTCAATTATACATTTTTCGAAACTTTCTTTAAATTATTTTCTTTTAAATAACGTATCCGCCCCGCAGCCTTAATATTAATATTTATGTCTGGAAGAGTATTTAATGCTCGACATTCTGGTATTAAGTTTTCTTTGCTGCTATTTTTATTTTGAAGTCGTGGTATAAATTTCCATTTGCTTGTATTCTGTTTCATTATGCCCCATGCTCTAACACCCAAGTGCCAGGACTAGGCTTGGCTAGGCAAGGCTATTGGAGAGCTAAGTAAACTCCAACCTCGCCACAATCTTAATGTTGTCGGCTGTCATATATTTTGTTTTATGCTCGAAATTTAAAACGCCACAGCAGCAGTAGCAACAAAAACAATAACCCTGACTTGCAGTAGATTGTGAAACTCATTTTAATAATAATGATAATGTTGCGTTTTAAGGTATTAAAGCGCTTTGTTGCGTTGCGAAACTAAGAAAGAGTATATTAGCTAAATGAACTTTCAAAGTTATTCCATGTCAATTAAAATGAAATCAGGATTGTGCTAATTTGCTGATCTACTTGTTATTTAAATTCAATATATTATAATAATTTTAAGCTAAACACAGCTATAGTTAAGTAAAAATGCTACATAAGTCTTAGGCAGATACTACAGCTTCAAAAACATCCAAGACATTATTGATAATATCACATTCAGCTAATATCATGGATTGATTTTTTCAACTTCGTCATTTGGGCAGTGCAACACTCAGTCGCGTTGTCCTTTTTTGGTTAGGTATGCTTCGTGTTTAATAAAGCTTCATGTTTTCATGCTTCATTCGCACATTTTCTAATTAATGCTTGCTTCCAGTTAGCTAGGCACGCAGAAAGTCTGTTGCACAATGCCGCGCCCTTAATTAAGTTGAAAACGTAATTGGCAGCTGGTAGCCGATAGCTGCTAAATTGTTACTGAGAACTGGTTAACAGGAACTGGTAGCTGGAATCTGGTAGATGGTAGCTGGTAGCTGGTAACTGTTAACTGGTCACTGTAAGAGGCTTAAAGCGACATTTATGTTTATATAACGAGCCACTTGAATGATGCTGCGGCTACTGTTGTTGCTGTGGCATATTGGTAATCGTCGTATGCTGTGCCGTATTCTGTCTATCAATGTCAGCATATCAATACGTCTATCAATGTCATTTCGTCATTGTATTGACAATACAATGATAAACGTGCTGTTGACATTCGTAATACCCCAAAAGGTACCACCGTCACTCTTCAAGCCTATTGTGCATGAACGCATTCATAAAGACTTTTTGTGCAGATCCTCAAAGGACATTTACAGTCACGTACATACATGGCAAGCGAAATCACAGTGAATTATATAACCGTTGTGTGCAAGATAAAAATAATTATAAATTCAAGCGGCATACCATGCGATGTCAACTTTAATGTTGAGCTGTAGCAAGTTTTTTTTTTAAACTCCTTTGTTTTATTACATGTATCTCGCAGGACATTGATTTCGATGGCTTTCAACGATTCCTGGATGCCTTTCTGGACTGCGAGACGCCGCTGGATTTGGCCAAACATTTATTTGTGTCCTTCCTCAAGCCAAATGTCACCCAAGCCCAGCTGCATGGCAAAGCGGCTCTCAATCAAATGGCAGCCATTAGCAGCACGGCCGCCTGTGCGCCTGTCACGTCCCACACGAAGGGTAAGCATCCATGCCATAGGCATGACATATACATATATATATATATATAGATATATATATATCCATAGACCATATCCATTTCATGAGCACATGGACATGGCACACGAGAGCCAGCTTAATAATTGCACCACATTTCTCACTGGCTGTTTGTAATTAGGCTCCATACCGAACATCAACAGCATTGCCGAACTGATGCCGCAATGCAGCATTGGCATCGGAGGCGGTGGCAACTCCGATTCACAGGCCCAGGCACGCAGCAGCTTTGTGGACAAAATCCATGGTATTACTGATAAGTTACACCACTCTCTGGGTGGCCATTTGACGCACGATCCCAGCAAGACGGGTAAGTCTACTATATATGAAAGTGTGTGGCTATTTTCACTGTACATTCCACAATACATATTCTCGCAATTTCCACATTTCAATTTCGATTTTACAAATTTTGTTGTAGTCTTTTAAATTGATGAAATTTCCTCTTAAGTTGTTTGTTTTAATCTTTCTATGTCATCTCCTTCTTTCCAATTTTAACATTATTTAGTTTTGTGTTCTTAAGGATTCTTCATTTTGTATACCTTTAGTATGTAACGCATTGAAACAAACGTGTCCGACCCTATAATGTATATATATTCTTGATCAGCATCAATTGCCGAGTTGAACTAGTCATGTCATCCTGTCCGTCTGTTTATATGCGTTTCTCAGAACTTATTTTCAGAGCTATCTTAACAAAACTTGCCACAGATTCTTCTCCTTTCTGCCCGTAGTAAATATGTATGTCGAAATCAGTCAAATCAGACCACTATAACATTTAGCTGCCCTAGAACGATAGGTTAAAAATTACAAACAAAAAAAATGATCTCTCTAGTTATACCCTTGCAGAAGTCATGTCCGTCTGTGCGTCTGTTTATATTCGTTTTTCAAGATTTTGTTTTATAGCTATCTTGATGAAACTTGAGTCAGATGCTTCCTCTTTCTACAGGTCATTCCTATGTTTGAACTGGGCAGATCGAACGACTATATCTTATAGCTGCCGTCGGAAAGATCGGTTGAAAATAAGTTTTTATTCGCAAAACTTTTTTGTTTTTTAAGACAGCTCAACAAAACTCACTTTGCCTAAGTTTAAGCATGTTCTATATATTCTGACTAAATTTGATCGAAGCTGGAAAAATCTCACAGGAACAATCTGTTACTAATTACGTTTTCTTATGCAAAACTTTTCTGCATTAGATAAAATTTCTTTCTAGTTTTCTTTTTTTTTCATTTTAAATGGGTTTCACAATTTGGCAATTCTGCGGCGAAATTTACCATCTTAACTTTTTATATTTTTTCTGTTATTTACAACTTTCTTTTTCTTACAATAACGATTTTAATATTTAGTTAGCATTTCGTATCTTAATTATTTGTAAAAAAGCACAAGTATTATAAATACCCCAAAATTATTCTTACATTTCTTAAACCATTTCCAAGGCAATTTCGCCGTTAGTTTTAAGAAATCCTTTGTTTGTTTTACATGTATGCATTATTTTTGTGCTTCTTTCTGTATCTATCTGCAACTTTTTGTAAATTTCACAAGCCATTTAAAACAAATTAATCATTTTTTTTAATATTTATATGTTTATTTAGTGAAATTTCATAGAAATCGCTTTGTTAAATTTATGTGTTGAACAACAATGTTGTCCTTTAACTTTTTTATAATTTGGCTAGAAACGTTAAGTAATTATTTTCAAAATTGTATTTAAAAACTATTGTATATAACAATAGTCAATTGTTTGCTCCTACTTCCTCTGTCTTTCTGCGCTTTCCTCAGCTTTCTAATGTCACAATTAATTATAAGTTTTTCTCCGCATGTACAAACTTTTGATTCTTACTCATTTGAATTAATTGGTGAAAGTGCATGGGAGTGGCATTGTGCAACTTTTATATAAACTAAATACAAATAAATGGTTTGCTTTTTATACTCTTTTTTTAACTTTTTTGAAAAAAAAGGAAAAAAGAGTATATTGGGTTTGTGAAATGTCCGTCTGTCCGTCTGTCCGTCCGTCTGTCCGTCTGTCCGTCTGTCCGTCTGTCCGTATGAACGCAGGTTTTTTCCACAGTTTTGAAGCTAGAGCAACCAAACTTGGTATACATGTTGGTATATACCATAGGCAGACAAAGTGTCAAGATCTCCCCCCCACCCCCACCCCTTCCCCCACAAACCGCAAAAACCTATATCTTCCACAGTTTTATAGCTAGAGTAACCAAATTTGGCACAAGGGCTACTTATCACATCCTTCATTGATCTGGCAAAAAAAAATTCGGCCACGCCCACCCCCGCCCCCACAAATAGGCAAAGTCTGTATCTCCCCCACCCCTTTAGCTAGAATCACCAAATTTTGCAGGTTGAATTCTGTTGCCCTATTTAATAGATTGGATAAAAATATTTTTGCCACGCCCACCCCCGCCCTTGCAATCAAGCAATGTTTGTTTCTCCCAAACCTGTAGAACAGGCCCAACCAAATTTTTATTGATGGCAAAACTTTAAAGATTTGAGCAGAAATTCAATTGCCACGCCCACTGACTCCGCAAAGAGGCGAAAAAAAGAGTATATCGCAGTCGGGTGCATCCGACTGCAACGTTCTTACTTGTTCTATATATTTTTGCGACTTTAGCTGCTTTGACAAATGATAATCAGTTTTTTGCTAAACATTTTAACTTTGCTTTTTGTCTAATATATTGAATTAATTTGTCGAAATTGCATAGAAATTGCATGTTGGAACATTGTATAGTACTCGTATGTATGTATGTGTATGGTAACTACAATTAATTGTGTGCTCGTTCTTGTGTGCTTTACAGGCAGCGTGCATCCCATGTTAACGGTTACACCCAGCCCGCTGGCGAGTGGTCCGAGCATGTTTCAGGCAAATAATGCGGCCCGTCGTTCTGTTGACTCGAGTCCTTCGCACTCGCAGACCAACCATTCGCAAATGTCGCGCAATTCGTCGAAGAAGAGCAACAATTCCGTTAATTGCAAAATTGATAGTGAGTATTAATTAGATACGAGACGGCTGCAGGATGTTTGTGGGGGATATGAGAAAAATGACATTGTGCCTTGAGTTTGAGTTTGAGTTTCAGTTTGAGTTTGAGTTTGAGTTTGACTTTCAATTATGCGCGTATTGTGCTGCTGCCAGTCTAGAGAGCAAGCCAATTGCAATTAGCCAACTTGCCACACACACACACACTCACACACACACAATGTGGGCGACTAACAGCTGGTTGAGGCTGCCCTATACTTATAAGCATATTGGCTTTACGTGCAACTCGTACGTAACATCTGGAGAATTTCAATTGCAGCTGCAAACATTTGCAACTGTCAGCGTTGCGGCTGTCAGTTGTTAACTGATTACTTTGGCGACAAACAGACAGACAGACGGAAAGACAGACAGCCAATTCAGAGACGCAAAATTGCATGACACATTTTCTACACAGCACGCGCATAATAAATGAGCAGCAGCTTCAAGTGCCAAGTGCATGGGTAAGGGGAGGGGGGCAAGCTGCAACAACAACAACTTAATCCCACACCCAATGCCAGCTTAGGAGTTGACTGTCCAATTTCCAACTGCCTGCCACACTGTCCTTTCTCTCCAAACCCCACCACCCATCCCAACAACTCCGCTCTTCCTGTTTACTTAAACCAAATCAGCAACGGAGTCAAAAACTTTGAGCGCACTTACTAATTAGTAAAAGGAGCTCAACTAGAGAGGTAAACACAAAATCCGTAGCACTAATTCACGAGTGCAAGAGTTCATAAATTATGCAAAAATGGCAAATACCGAAAGCTCTAAAGTGAAAAGTGAAAAGGTACAAATACTAAGCCAAAACTTATACAAAGGCTAAAGAAGGAAAGTGGAAGTGCCTGCATAACAAAACAAATCGCATTACCATTGATGCAGATTGACCAACTAGTAGATATCCTGTAAAGTACCACCATATGGTAAATTAGAAGTTAATAAAATGTGTCGAAACTCTTTTTAATACCCCTATTATTACTGGGAACTCAAAGTTAACAGTAAGCAGAAGACAGATATGAAAAATCAAAAATAATGTTATCATTTCTTTGACTGCTTATATGCACAGACCTCTATAAACAGTTTACAGTAAGTAGAAATCAGATACGAAAACTTAAGTTTGCTTCAACAAAAGTAACCAGCGCAAAACTAAAAGTTATTATTAGTTCGAGAGGACACTTAAGTTGCAAAAAAAGTTTAAATGACAACTTAATCAAATTATCAATTAATAATCCAACCGAAAGGCAAACAGCAAACTTACTTTAGATGTGCAAAATTTTGAACAAGTTTAAAAGCTATTGAAGGTTCTACACAGAGAAAAAATGCAGACCAATATTTGCTTTTAATCGGTTGGTAAAATTTATATATTTTTATTTATCAAAATTTTGTATTATTTTAAATTAAAAAAAAATATAAAAAAATATTACATTTTTACTCAAAAAATATCAGGCTGACACCGGAAAACATTAGTTTGATATGAAATATTAATGTCAACATCAATATCGTCAAAATGAAGTAAAATAGTATGAGAGTGATAGCTTTATTTGACTAGCATTTTGATATTTTCGAACATATTTGGGCTTATTTTATATAATATGTTAACTGAAATCAATGGCCCGCATATTTGTTAAGTTTACTTAAAGGTTTTATATATGATAATAAGTATGCAAAACTTTATTTAAGGAAATAATTATGATCAAATAAGTTATGTTGCAGTTTAAATAGCAGTTTAAGTAAATATCAAGTATACGCCCCAAAGCAAACATTGTTACAGGATATCAAAAAGTGAGCAGAATTAGCTTAGAACAAAAAACAAACGCCATTGTTTCAGATCATGTCGTAAATCAACGCCCAATTAGAAGATTTTTGCATTTGCACAAAATGCGCGGCGCCAATGCGTAAAATTAACATTCATTGCGTCGCACACACACACACACACACACGCACACACACACGCACATACAAACAAACATACACATAGGCCTAAAAGTATGCTGCGAAAAGTTATTTATCTGGTTTCGCTTGCAGCTTGTCTTTTGTTTAGTTTTCTGTCTCTCTGTCTCTCTCTCGCCATTTGCTTTCATTCATTTCGCTTCGTTTGAAATGTGCACGAATGATTAATGAACATAAATTTCATTACATTTTCTTTCGTTTTTTCCCATTTTTTGTTGTTGTTGTTGTTGTTGTTGTTGTTTTTGTTGTTCCTTTTGTTTCGCATTTGCTTTTTGTTTTGGGCCTAAAGTTTCACGCATTTTAACAGCAGCATTTGTGAGGCATTTTTTTTCAGTTGTACTCGTCCTTTGTCCTTATTTGGGCGTTGGGGGGAAAAACAGGCAAACAACAAATAATGAGAGCACAGTGCCTGCCATTTTTTGTCCGTGCATTGCTATTAGCATTATATATTAAGTAAGTAAAACATGGCATAGGCTTCCCTCTCAGTATGCGTATGTGTGTGTGTGTGTGTGTGTGTGTGTGTTTGGGCGTGTGTTGGTGTAAGCGCTAATTGGATTAGTTTTGCTCTGGTTTTTATTTATTTTGTAGAGCGGGGGCTTACTTAATATATGTGTGTATGTAAATATATATTGTGTGCTCAACAAATTAAATTTATTGGCTCAAATGCGTTGACATTGATCGGGGACATTGAGAGAGAGAGAGAGAGAGGGGAAGAGAAAATACTTAAGACATACATACATAAATAAATATATATAATTTATGCATTCCATCAAGCTCAACTTGTTTGCGCTGGCTAAAGACAAAACCTTCATGTATGTATGTTCGTTGTTATTAATATCTAATGTAAATATTAACAAATACTTAAGGCATCTATTTTAATATTAATTTATTAGCAACTACTTGTGCATATTCATAGAAATGTAAACATAATTAGCTCAAATGCACACAATGCCGTAGATCCAATCGACAGGCTAAGCAGCACAAAAGAAATAAGTCCAAGTCAATATACAATATACAAATATATATATACAACAACAAAAACAAATTGCTTTTGCCAATTACCAAGGCTCAAATGTGTTTTTATTAATCATAAGCATTTGACGTGCATATCATCAGCAAATGGCCTGTCAAATTGGTAAAAACGAATATTTCACTCGCATTCAATACAAAAATTGAATTGAAATATTTCTTTCTTTGCTTATGAAAATCAATATTTATGTCATTAGCATAGAACAAAGACAACTTATAGACAAGCATTCAAAAACAAATTAATACTTAACAAATTCTCTGGCATTAGGGTGCTGAAGTTTATTATAATGAGCAAAGTTTTGGGTCATAGGTTCTCACATTAATGAGTGTTTGGCTGAAACCATTTTGATTGGGTTTGTTTTCTCTGCAAGCTGACGTTAAATAGCAAAAACAAAAGTGTCCAAAGCATAAACCCAAAATGAACTACATACCTCAAGAGACACAACACAATTTTTATTTTTATTTTTATTGAAAGCAAACTGTTAAAGTTGAAAAGCTCATGGGTCAAATCGAGGCAATCAACATTAAGCATAATGAGTGTTAAACTGAGAAACAAACAAGGACCAACTTTACAAAAGGACGCTGTCAGTTGCAGCTGCAAAAGTAGCACTAACAATAACAACAACAATCAACGGCACTCAGTCAATGACAAATGCAAGTGCAGCAGCAATTACTGATAATGACCAATAATACTATAAAAACAACATTTCAAAGGCACAATTAAGCTGTAAAGTATACTCTTTTTTTTACCATGATTAAGACAACAATTCTAACTTAAAGCTGAAAACTTGCTGTTCAAGCCAATAGGGATGCGTTGAACTTTAGGGCGAATTGGTTTTAAGGAATATTCATGCTGTAAAAAGAGCTTTGAATACTCAGAAAAGTTAACAAAAATTTAAATTCCTAAAATTTACTTTATACAAACATACTAATTTTGATCTTTTAACTCCGAGCTGTAAATTATGGCGTTAGCTAAATTTTACTGCAACAACAGCTTCGAAAGTACATGAAAGCTTTCAAAAGCTTTCTGTTTTTAAGCTGAAAGCTACTAGAAAAGTGAAATGCGCTTCAAAAGCAGATAAAACGTTAAATAATCTAATTTCAAAGAAGTAGCACCTAAAAGAAAATTCATCATAAGCCCAAAAAGCTTGTCCGAAAGCACATCAAAGATTTAATTATGATTAATGAATAAGAAAGGAAAATGAGCTTTTAAGCTCAATAAGTCTGATTTCATAATTCATAATTGAAACAAAAAGCTTGTCAAAAAGCACAGAATATCTTCAATTTTGATTAATTAATATTGTTTCTAATCAAAGCATCAATTGTGATTAATTTATATAGTTTCTAATCACAAATGAAAATGATTCAATAATAAGACTTTCAGCTTGAAACAATTAATGAATACATGTTAATGTTGAACACTTTTGCTTACTTTGCAGCAGATATTAAGCTGCTGACACGCAAACTCTCACACTTTGATCCATTGACACTAAAGGTCCCGCTGAAGGATGTCGTTTGCTATTTATCACTGCTCGAGGCCGGCCGGCCAGAGGATAAGCTTGAATGTAAGTGAAAATGTACAACAATTGTACCACAAGCCGCACAGCACAGCATATTGCATGCACTTGACCTTTACCACAGAACTCATTCATTTACTCACTCACGCAATTTGTTCATTCATTCATTTATTCGTCATTGCAGTCATGTTTCGCCTGTACGATACGGATAGTAATGGTGTTCTGGATACCGCTGAAATGGATGCCATTGTTAATCAGATGATGGCCGTGGCCGAATATCTTGGCTGGGATGTCAGTGAACTGCGTCCGGTGAGTGCTGAATGATAGTAGATTCACACAGATACATACACACAATCGCAGCAATTTTAAGCTTTATTTAAGCGGTTTACACTTAAAACTCATTACTGCAATCATTGGCAAGGCACTTCTGTTTATTATATACACATACAAATACACAGTGTTATACCAAACAATCAACCAATCATCAATCGCTCTGATTGTTTTTTTCCAACGCCCGTTGTATCGTAAGACTCGTGCAAAAGAAAACTTTTTCAATTACTTACCAGCATTTGGACTTGAGGCTAAACGAAGGACCCACTCAAAATTAATTTCATTTATATTGTTTGTCGATTGAGGTTCCTCTGCTTCAACATTCAAGCACAAAAACACGCCGAAGACAAAGCTCGTCTAACGCAACAGACTTAATAGTTTTGATAACAAACCGTGACAACGCGATAAGCACAATAAGAGTCGAGTATTTGACTCTGATTTAAATGTACTTGACAGAGCTCTGATTTTGTTCGCTAAATATATATTTGTATGCAATCATTTCCAAGGCGCTATGATTTCTCTGTAACCATAGAAATTGTGTTTCCTTTGTTATTTAGATGACTTTCTATCACGTAGAGTTTCTATCACGTAGAGTTCTTATTAGTTATGACAGACGTTGTAGAATCCACTCAACAACAGACTTTGACATATCCACAAAATGGAGCTTGATATTTTCAAAGGAAAATACGTAAGAACTTTGCAGTCGGATGCACCCGACTGCGATCTACTCTTTTTACTTCCCATTAAAAATGGGAAACAGGGAGTTATAAAGTGCTGCAAATGTGTGTAACAGGCAGAAGGAGACATTTCCGACTATATAAACTATATAAATTCTCGATCAACCGAGACGATATAGCCATGTCCGTCTGTCTGTCTGTCCGTATGAACGCGTCAATCTCAAAGACTATAAGAGCTAGAGACTGTATATCATACGCAGATCAAGTTTATATCAAATTTCGGATGCACCCCCGCAAATCGAAAAAGACTCCCACAGAAACAATTTACAAAATAAAGTTTTGATTTTTGATACACATTTATGTCTAGTTGATGTTGATCGGTTCAGAAACAACAGTTTGACAGGCAGTGGACAAGTTAAGTGCGCTGCTTGCTTATGTTGCCGCTGAACTGCTTGAAATGCAAGTTGAGAGCAGGGAGTCTCGTAGTCGGGCACACTCGACTAGAGCATTCTTACTTGTCTTTTCAAAAAAAAATTAAAAATAAGAGTATTAACAGTACAGGACAACGATTAAAAATACATTAAAATACTGCCAAGCAACTTCAACCCAAACGGCAACTACTATTTGTAAAATGACAGTTGAGAGACATCTATGTAATTTCAGCTATACAACTCTACACATTGAAGTATCATACACAGTACTTTAGATTTTGATTAGTTTATTTAGAGTCACGTTCTTGGCATCCAATAAAACTAAAAATTTATCAAAACTAACACAATCGCAATAACGATAGTGACAACTATATTTTGCCAGCTCAAAGACTTACCCTTTACAGTTTTTGATGACTTTAGTGACACGCTCGTTAAATGTATTACACACTCTGAATGCGAGGGTATAAAAACATGTACAACAACAACCTCGAAAGCTTTAAGTAATCGCTCAATTCGTCAACGAACTAGAAAAATAAGCAAAAGTGCAAAAAAAATATAAAAATTGTTAGCTGCCACATGGCGACCGCAAATAAAGTCAAAGCGCCACAAAACTCAATTAACAAAATACCCCAGGGTTATGGTGGAACGATGACGACGAGTTCGAGGATAACTACGACATGGCAGGATGTGGTAGAAATGCGACTGGTTGTTGGTTCTGGGTTGGGCGCACTTTCATTTCCATTTCCATGATGGGTTTATAACACACAGCTAGACGAGGGAGTCAAGAAACATACTTTAAATTCTAAACAGATACAGCAAAATATTTTAATCAAAATATTTCTGGCCCTTTTGTGGCGCTGTGGCCAAAGAAATATAAAAAGGGAAAAGAAATACTGCTGTAGCATAGTTGAATTGAGAATAAAGAAAACACTTAATGAATTGCATAATTTTGAAATTCATTTCCGGTTAAATTATAAAAGAAACCCCCGCATAAATTTTCAACCTTTATGAATTTCAAAACTCAGCTGGCAATCAAGTGCCACAAAACATAGCTAAACAAAATATGAAATGCGACTATGATAGATAAATATATATTTTTGCCATCAAGCAAAGGCAACAGAGCATTAAATTGATTGCTATTGCGTATTGAACATTTCATTTTTTCTTATTAAAGAAAATCTCTTTGACATTGATAAAAAAAAGTAGCAAGAAAACTGTAAGAAAAAATGACAAAGTAAAACAGAAAATTATTAGGAAACGGCAATTAAATAACAAAATTTCTAATAAATCTCTTTGATCAACAATACGAATACGTACCGTTTGCCCAATTTGCCAAGTGACTTTTACAATGGCAATTTTTTTGTCCTGATTGCAGCTGCATAAATGCAAATTGTCAGAAACAGCAATATTCCGTTTTAGAAACGAGTAGATTGTGATGGCAAAAAGCAAATCCCAACACAATCGAAAGAAAATTTCTTGGAATTACAATTTTTGTATTTATCTTTTTGGTTGTCAAGCAGTCAAGCACAATCAGTTTATCTGGCGACTTCTTCAGTCTACTTAGGAGCACTATAAAAGTCTCAGCACTTTGGGGCAAAATTACCTTTATTTTCTGCATTTCCACTTTGGCGCTTTGGCCGCAGAACGTCAATCAGGAAATCCTACAGACCGTTCTATCTACCCAGCGGCATTTTTCACACGCTCTATGCAATTTTCCCTTACATTTTTAGATACTGCAAGATATGATGGTTGAAATTGACTATGATGCCGATGGCACAGTATCCTTAGAGGAGTGGCAACGAGGCGGTATGACAACCATACCGCTTCTGGTACTATTAGGTGAGTGTGCGTGTGAGTGTGTGTGAAGTGTGAAGTAGCATTCAAGAGCCAAGTGGCTGTGAAGCTTTGAATGCATTTACCGGCTGACTGCATCAATGTCTATCTATGCTGCCTGCCACCTGCCTTCAATAATCAAGTCATTTGCAGAAGGTGCACAGCAGGAAAATGCAAAAAAAAAAAAAGAAAATAATAAAAGTCAACGTGTCTATTCCTGAAATTTTACTTTTGCACGTATGCTAAAGTGCCAGGACTCGTGTGTTTTATGCAGCCTTCGATGATATATAAACTCTGTTATATTACACACTTTCATATCTCTACCCCTCTCTCTCCTTCCTCTCTATACAGGTGTTGACAGCACCACTCTCAAGGAGGATGGCATACATGTGTGGCGCTTGAAGCACTTCAGCAAGCCGGCATATTGCAATCTCTGCCTAAATATGTTGGTTGGCCTTGGCAAAAAAGGACTCTGCTGTGTCCGTAAGTATCGAGTGTACATTTAAATGCCTTGATTTTGAACTCTATACATAGACTCTTCCGCCCCATGTGGCGGAAATTACATTTCTTTTTTAATATCAAAAGACATTTGCAGAGCACTTTATAAGTTACACATGGTTTTGTCTGTTTGGTCTGTCCTTCTCCTTTAATGGAATACATTTAGTTACTTGAAGCATTTCAAATGCTTTTCAATTTCAAATTAAAACGAAAAACAGATAAATTCCTTAAAATGTTAAAGCAAATAAAACAATTTTATTTACAGATAATTTATAAACGATTTCATTCAATTTGAGCTCAAAGATGTTTTAACAGAATAAGGAAATAGGAATTAAATTTACTTTAAAGACTCTTTCCTTCTATAAATATTCTTTAAAATTTTGCTTCAATTATATAAAATTAATATAAATTATTGCGAGTTAAATACTTTAACTAAGACTTGACGCACACTCTTATGTTTATAGTTTGTAAGTATACGGTGCACGAACGCTGTGTGCAACATGCTCCTGCCTCATGCATTACAACCTATGTGAAATCAAAGAAGCCCAAATCCGGCGCAGATCTGTTGCATCATTGGGTTGAAGGCAACTGCTACGGACGCTGCTCCAAGTGCCGCAAACGCATAAAGGCTTATCATGGCATAACAGGACTCACCTGCCGCTGGTGTCATATGATGGTAAGCTTTACTTTCTGTGCACAAATTTCCATAAATAACAAGTAAGAACGTTGCAGTCAGGCTCACCCGACTGCGATATACTCTGTTTTCTGTTTACTGGGGCGGGGGTGGGCGTGTCAAAATTTTTTTCTCCAAACTATCGATGAGATCAAAAGTATTCATACTGCAAAATTCGGGGTTTCTAGCTATAAGGGTGTAGGAGATACAGATTTTGCTCATTTGCAGGGGCGGTAGTGGGCGTGGCATTTTTTTTTTTTACAGATCGGTCGAGAATGTCATCAGTAGTCCTCATGCCAAATTTGGTGACTCTAGCTGCAAAACTGCAGAAGATATAGATTTTTGCGGTTTGTGGGGGAAGGGGTGGGGTTGGGGAGGAAATCTTGACACTTTGTCTGCCTATGGTATATACCAACATGTACACCAAGTTTGGTTGCTCTAGCTTCAAAACTGTGGAAAAAACCTGCGTTCATACGGACAGACGGACAGACGGACGGACAGACGGACATTTCACAAACCCAATATACTCTTTTTTTCCATTTTGGAAAACAGAATATAAAAACTAGCAATTAAGTATTTCATACATTTTTGAGTAAGTAAGCATGCATATTCAAGCTATCGACTGATGCTGGATGAACATAAAATCTTTCATATTTTGAATCAGAAAAGTCAAAGCTTACAGCAGTTATTGTCAAACTTAGATTGTTATTTAGACTGCTGGCAACAACATCTCAATAAGTTGGCAGCATTTTATTAGCAAGTTGGCAGGTCGAGTGTAATTCCATTTTAGCTGACAACTGGTGCTACCAAGTGTTATTGTTATTCCCTCTAAGTTGGCAGCGTTGCAAAAAAAACTCCTTTCAATGCGAGTACCTGTTGTATACAACAACTAGCAGTTTTAGCTATTGTGAACATAAAATATATTTATAAAATTGTATCGAAAGCAATCAAAGTAACATTTTACACTAAGCTCACTTTGCGCAGCAGCTCAATATACAAAATAGCTAGCATTGTCAGTGCAAATAAGTGTCGCAGTTATTTTTAGAATTTACTTCAAAGCATTTATTTAACTAGACAGCGAGCGATTGGAAGCTAGGCGACACTGTCAAACACACTGCAACATTCCAATGTGCACAAGCTTGGAATTTTGTAATATTGAGAATTTCAATTATTTTGATCAACTGAACAAGACTCGGAGTCTCTGTCTCAAGACTCTCTACAAAGTGCTAGTTGGCCGATATTTTGTATTTGTTTGTGTCTAGGAGTAAAACTTGTTAAACGAAACAGATTTTAACTACAATGCTAACTCATGTGTACACATAGTACACACACCCAAACACACACAGCTGTAGATTTAAGTTGCACACGTGGGACTCGTAGTCTGTTTTGGCTTCGTTATGGCTTGCAAATTGTCACGTCTCAAAGAAATTATGCTGCTGCATGCCACAACGCCAGAGGCTGTGCCAGATTCCATTTGCAACTTGGGCAACAGCTACAGCTTTAGCTTCGACTACGACAACAACTACGACTACGGCTCCAACTCCAGCTCATGTCCTGGCCTCGTCCTGCCAGCAAGCACAACTTTGTTTAGCGACTTTGACAAGTGCAGCATTCGAGATAATGCCGAATTCGTTATCTGTGGCACAACAACAACAACAACATCCACAACAGCAACAACAGCAATTTGAAAAGTAGCAGCAACAAGAAGAAAAACGGCAACCAAATTGGTGGCAAGCACCAAGAAATGCCAGAAACTTGCTCTTCAGCTGCTGCATTTGTAAATATTACGTAAACTAAACGTTGCCAGTTGCTGAAATTGTCAATATTGGTAGACTTTAAACGAGGGTTACTCAATCAGTAACGTATCCACACAAACAAAATGCCACAAAGTAAACATTCAATTAAAAGTTAATAATCTTTGATTTGCCTAAAATAAACCACTTTTGTGTGCATGAATCACCATTAAACATCCAGTCAATATAATCGGTTTTGAAATTTTTGAAATTTAGACTTTTAGAATTCGAAAGACTGTGAGTTCAAGTCTTAAAAAAATCTCCTTTGTTTTTATACTCTTATACTCTTTTTGAAAAAAAAAGAAAAAAGAGTATGTCTGTCTGTCTGTCCGTATGAACACTTTTTTTACAGTTTTGAAGCTAGAGCAACCAAACTTGGTATACATACATATTGATAAATTCCATAGGCAGATAAAGTGTCAAGATGTTTTCCCAATAAGGTTATATTCCAGAAACTATTTAGGTTCACCCAAAATTATCTTTACCAATAATACATATTTAGGTAGAAAAGTCATCAGTCTTAGCATTTTAATCACATCATTCTACACATACAATGTAATATTAGAAAAAAAGAAGTGTAATAAATTGAATTAAAACCATTTGGTGGCAACACCGTTGGTTCAATTTATGCAAAGCCTAAAATTGCACTACCATGTAATTCCCCAGATTACGCCTCGCATTTGTCTACGATTATTGTATTTGCATTTTGCATTTTTGGCAGCATTTAATGTGTGCAGCATGTGGCACAGAACTTCTACACACGTGCCACACAAAATGCTGTGTTGCTTGCTTACGCTAATGGCAAAATTGTTGCAATTACCGCGTTGCAATATTGAACGTTCAGGCTAAGTGCTGCTTGCTCTGAGTATTTAAATTATAAAGTCTCATTTAAGCGTAAATTAACAATTTTTGGGGCGGTCGCGCTAACAAACTTTTTAATCGGATTCATTAAAGCGCAAATGAGCGCTTAAGTAAGCGTCCAAAGTGCTTCTTAAATAAATACGTATACGCCTAGGCTGCTGCTGGCCAGGCTGCCAGCCAGGCCGTTCTACATTGCATAAGTGGCCCGGGCAGCATTGAAGTGTAAATTGAATTTAAGGCCGCTAGATTTTTATGAGCTAGATTTGGTAGTATACCCTGTAGGCAGTATGTAGAGCGGGTGTGATAATAAGTGATAAATTCAGGATATTCTATATCCGACTGTTACAAAGTAAAAACAACCAAGTTTGCATACCAATTTTTTGTTAAACTTTTGATATTTGATACACGTAATATATATTCACATGCTGCTTATGTTTATATCTTGAAAAGTTCATAAGAATTAAACGAAACTATGTGTGTTGATATTTCAAAATAAGTTAAAAACAAGGCTTAGTCAGCATTTTGAAGATGACGTTTGTTGTGAAGAAGTGTACAGGGGTCCTCTGCTCCGCTTCACCTCTTTCCTACAAGCGAGAACATAACTAAAAACCCAAAATGACGTTATTCATCATCTAAATGCAGACTTAAAGTATAAAAAATTAATTAAAGGGTGCTTTCTGTTCGAGCACTCTCAACTACAGCATAGTTAATTGCTTTTTTTCTTGTAGTCTTTTGGGCTAATTTGATACAAAATCTCTTAATATCTCAATCTTCTTTTTCTCTCTCTCCCTCTCTCTCTCTCTCTCTGTCTCTTTCTCTCTTCCTCTCTTTAGCTGCATAATCGTTGCGCCTCATCCGTAAAGAAGGAGTGCACACTGGGCGAATATGCGGAACTAATTGTGCCACCCACAGCAATTTGTCCAGCTGTATTGGATCGTCAGCGTTCGGTTAATCAGGCGAATAAAGTGAGTTCAAACTGTTTACCAATTTTAATTAGAATGTTGTTCAAATAACCACTATAAAATAAATTGGCAATCTATACTAATCCCATTCACTTTCAATGCACACACGCTACTTTGTTGTATATTTTGTATATATTTGCTGCTTTCCATCCAAAATGTCCACACACACACACACATCAAAATTGTGTCCTTGTAACTTTGTTGCAACTGTATAAAACTGAAAACCGAATATAGAAATCACAAATGCATCATCATCGCCAGGCAACACATTTTCAAATAACACCACCGGATGAGCTGAGCTGCCCTTTGCTGGTATTTGTGAATCCCAAAAGCGGAGGACGACAGGGCGATCGTATATTGCGCAAGTTTCAGTATATGTTAAATCCAAGGCAGGTGTATGATTTGTCTAAAGGTGGACCCAAGGAAGGTGCGTAAGGCTGCAACACATATACAAACACACATGGTGTATGCGTAATATTGATTACGTATGCGCGCACACACACAATTTAAATGCAAATTGTGTGGCAAGTTACTTAAATTCTGATTTCTGGCTTTCGATTGTATGTACGTGCTTCACAGGACTAACGCTCTTTAAGGATTTACCCAACTTCAAAGTAATCTGCTGTGGCGGCGACGGCACCGTTGGTTGGGTTCTCGAGGCAATGGGTAAGCAACAGCAACAGCAGCACAAGCTGCCCACAAATATTGAATGCCACTAAATTATAATCACACAAACACACACATAAATAGACTCCATTGAATTGGCCACCCAGCCCGCCATTGGGGTTATACCCCTAGGAACTGGCAATGATTTGGCCCGCTGTTTGCGTTGGGGCGGCGGCTACGAAGGTGAAAACATACCCAAGCTAATGGACAAGATAAAGCGCGCTTCCACTGTAAGCTTGGATCGTTGGAGCATTGAGGTAACCAATACACCACCAGTTGAGGAGCTACGCCCAAAGGTGAGCCATATGTATGTGTTGATAAAATCAATGCTAATCAGTCATCGATTGTGTGGAAATGGGTCGAGTAGTTGTTGAATAGCTGCAGTTATCAGAACTACACCAAACTCTACGTCCAAATCAATTACACAGAAAATATGTAGCATACTCTTGAGAATGATTACAAAATAGTTGCCTGAAGTTCAAAAGTGAAAATAAGTTAAATATAATAGTACTTACGATCCAATTGACAGAAGATTGTGCTCAGAGAAGTTCAAGAAATAAATCAGAATTCACTTACAATGCTCATTTCAAAGCCAAACTTCTGAGAATATCTACTTGGTTATCTAAGTTGAAAGTACCATTTCAAGTTACTTTTCTAGCGAAAAGTTACTTGAATCCATTTCTTAGAGATTTAGCTGAAGACAAAACCACTGAAGTCAGTTTGAACAGGAAAATTTGTTCAGGGAAGATCAAGTCAAGAACTAGTCAAGAACTATGGCACATGTTTAAGGAATTAATCAGAATTCGCTTACAATAGATTTATTGTGTTCATTTCAAAGCCAATCTACTTGATTATCTTAGTTGAAACAAACATTTAAAGTTACTATTCAGTATTTACTTTAATCCATTTCTCAGATAGTCAACTAAAGACAGAACAGTGCTAAACTTATGAAAAGCAGAAGGTACTACACTTCGGAAAATCAATACTATAAATAGCTAAACTTTTTGCTTACTTCAGCAACTTGAAAAAGGTATGTTGCATAACAACATGACAGACTGAAAACAGTTGCCAGATAGACATTGACAGGCACTTTCAAAACCAGAACATTCCAATTATTGTTGACAGTTTTGTAGTTGGCATTTTGAGCATGCCTGCGGTTGAGTCGGCTTAGTTTACCAAAAACGAATAACACAAACTAATTTTGGCAACAAGCTTGTCAGGTTTTGCGGGCAGGGTAATTGCAAAAGCCTACTAAGTGTGTATATATGTGTGTGTGTCTATTTGCAGGTAACATTGCACTCAAACATGCAGAAGGTGATTGAATTGTCACAGAGTGTTATGGTCGACAAATCGCTGATCGAACGATTCGAGGAAGTCCAAAAGCAGAATTTCATGAGCAGCAGCTGCAGCACTGACAACATGGCAGATGGCAAACAGTCAACAACAGCTGCAACTGCCACATCGATTATGATGGCAACGGCAATGTCAGCCACGCAATACACGCAGGATATGACAAGAAGTGGAGTGGTGTTGGGGCAGGATGAGGCAAATGCTAGCACGCGCACAACAACAACCAAGAGCATTTCAATGTCCACATTTGAAACGAGGCGCATGCAGAAAACATTGACAGCCACGTTGAGCAACGACAGCAATAACAGCAAGTGTAGCAGCAACAGCAATGGAAATGGCAATGGCAACACAAGCAGCTCAAGTGGCAGTGCCAATGGCAGCATCAACACCAAACTGCCACAGCAATGCCAACAACAACAACAACAGCTGGGCTCACCCGTGCGGGACAGCAACAAGCAGCTGGAGGCAGAAGCCGTGCAAGTGCCACCAACAACAAGAACCATAACTGATGTAACGGAAAAGCAATCGCTTGAGACGCTGCTGCTGCAACACAAGCAGCAGCAGCATCAACAAAAGTTGGCAGCGGAAGCTGCTGAGGCAGCAGCAAAGGAAGCAGCAGCATTTGAGAATAATCAAAGCGATAATAATAGTCAGTACAACATTGTTAAGAAGCAAATTACATTGTCGTTGGATTTGTCCGACAAGTGCGAAACTCACAGCAACAGCAACAACAATGACAACGACAGCAACAACGACAACAACAACGAGCAGCAGCAACAAAACAGACAACGTCAACTAGCCAGTATACCACAAACACCCACCACTCCAACAACACCCATTACCACAACAGCAACAGAAATAGAAATGGCAACAGCAACAACACCCACAACAACAGCAGCAGCAACAAGCGCATCACACAGCACCAACAGCAACAGCAACATTCCACAAAAGCCCATCAAAGTGCAATCGGACAAGGACTGCACAGTGCCCTATAACATTATCAACAATTATTTTTCCGTTGGCGTGGTGAGTACCATTTCCCGTGTGTTGATTTTTCTCTGTGTGTAAATTAGTAAACAATTCCATAAGTGCCACATTTCGGCTGCTATTTTGTAAGGCTTATGGGCATGTCATGGGCTTTCTCTCTGTCTGTCTCTGTTGTTGCCACATGCCAGAACCATTTCAACTACTGCAACGCACTTCAACAGCAGCAACACAACAACAAGGACAACGACAGCAGCAACATAATATCCTGCTGTGCTTAGCCACATTTTCATAATTAGTGCAAATTGTCACTGAACGCTGCAACTGTATTTTGCATTTGACAGTTGCGCATTACTCACTTAATTATGCTACCAACAGTTGCAGTTGGTTAACGGTTTCTGAGGTTTATGGTCAGGGTAAGGGTAAGGAACGGTAAGGAACGGTTAGGAGGTAATACATTATGACTGATGCCTTATATTGGAAAATGTCAAGGAAGCAGCTGCCAACCCAATTTCAAGTCAATTCATTAATTCAAGCCTATTTTTTTTCAATCTCTCATGTTTTCTCAATAAAGGAAAGGATTTGAATTTTCTTTTGAGCATAGAAATCGATTTCACATATCTGACACAACAGCTTTTATATGGTTGCAAAAGTACTCCAAATCAATATCTTATCTTCGATAGCTCTCTATGTCTTTTATCGAAACCTTCTTTTGAAAAATTAAACCAATTTTCAACTTTTTTTTTTTTATCGAAACCAATTCTGAAATGTGCAACATTCTTTTTTGCGTCACCTCAGACAAAGATTTTCAATAATTTATGCACATTATCGAATTCATATTATACTTAAAACATCCAATACCAAATCATATTGCAATACCAACATTTAGCCCTTGATATGGCACTACAATCACAAAGAGATTAGACACAACGGAGTTTCTCCCAATTCAATTCCCAAAGCCAATAATGTTAAAAGCACTGCCTCGCAGGCTCTTAAGTTAAGTCAACACACAATTCCACAATTCCACAATTCCGGGCATCAAGGCAATGGTGCTTTGCTCTGTTCAATAATTCATCTAAATGTACATTTACTTAATCATTTATTCAGCATTTATGACGAATAAAGGCTAACTGTTATTCAGACATTCCAAACAGAAACTGGATTTTCATAGTTCATAAAACTTTTCGTTCAATATTGCCAACAATGCCAAGTCAACATGAAATGTTGGAAAAACGCAGACCTTTCTAACGCAAATTTTCATTGAATCGCTAAGAATAAAGTCATAAGCCGCAGGGTAGAAAAATGCACTTAAACAATGGCTTATTGATGAAAATACCAAAAAAATTTTTGGAAATTTAGGGAGAAATCAAAGTTTTTAGTTACTCTATGACTGTCTCGGCAATCTACGTTAGTGAGGATAGCAGATACCTAGATACTTAACAGCCACTACGATATACTTTAACAAACTACCCCTTTTGCCCTTTATAGTGCAGGGTATTCAAAGCACAGAGGAAACTATCGCGCAAGTAAAGTACAATTTCCATATTTCGCTTGCTTTTGCTCTTTCCACTTTTGGGTAAAAGGCAAACGTTTAGAACAAATGCAAAAGTGTTGCCCAAACACATGCAAATTGGCCAATTGCGAATGTGGCCAGAGTTGATTGCCAAATGCAGTAACAGACCGATACACAGCCAATCACACACACAAAAGAGCTGCACACAATCATCATCAGAGGCTCATTTGAATCATTGATGCATCAATGGGTTTTCGGCTATCAACAACTACGGCAGGACCCACAGGACTCTGAGCCACATCAATTAGCTATTTTCGCTGTTTTTGTTCTTTGAAATGCTGCAAGTCTTCAATGCTGAAATCGAAATTTAAAAAAAAAGGAAAAATGTGTAATAAAAGTAGATTACTTAATTGGTATACATTTTCTAATTAAAGATGTTTTTCTACTTTCAAATGCAGTATTCAATGCTCAAATCGAAATACAAATAAATAGAAAGATATGTAATAAAAATAGATTACTTAATTGGTATACATTTTCTAATTAAAGATGCTTTAAGCACATCTAAATTATGCAAGTACAAAAACATAATAATTAAATGAACTCATTTTCATTCAGTATTCGAAACGCAAACTATGCAACATTGATATTAATGAGCAACAGTTTGACTTACACTGAACAGGCTGAAGACAAAGCTGCAAGCACTTGTCTAATTACAATCTGAGCCAAGTGTGGAATTGGTAACTGCCACACAAAAAGTCAAAGAAAACACATTGTGCCCCAGGGACAGTTTGACAAAGTGTGTCCTCCTCGCCCACAACACGCCCCAAACTGAATGCAGCAATAGCAATAAATTCAAATGAGCAGCAGTAAGAGTAGAGAAGCAGGAGAATCAAGTTAAAGCAAAGGGATGGCTAAACTTTACAAAGTTTTATTTCAGCTAAAGGCTTTTGAATAATTTAGCCTGATGCGCAGATGAAGATATGTTGTCTCAAGTAGAGCCTCCAAGCCTCTTAAAATAGAAATCAAAAGATACTTTTGGTACGTGCGACTAAGTAGCTACCAAAAAAAGATTTAATGCGGCCATAAAGAAAGGTTAAGTGGCAAATTTACAGGCAGCCAAGCCACAAAAATGTGTAAGAAACGTAAACCACACACAAAACGAATACAAAAACTAAAAGCAACTGAAAAGAATGCCAACTAAAAGATATATATATATATATATATATATATGTATGTATATATACTAAAACAGATATGTTGTACAAATCAGCAAGGCGCAACTTGAGTCGTGTCCTGTGTCTAATCAAAATGAAAACACGCCCACATGGGACCACAATCAGGTCCTCTGATAGTGTTTTATATTTTCGCAATTTTATTTGTGCCCATGTTTAGTGTGTTTGTGTGTTTGTGTATTTTGTAATGCTGCACCATTTGTCAAGTGCGGCTAAAGTTGAAATCCTTTTTGTGCAAACATTTTGCACTCTCCAAAGCCCTTTGCTCACCCCACACTTCACCCCGCCAAACGTAACTGAATATCAGCCTAATACGCAATGAGCTCACACAATTGCAAGCCATGCGATTAAGATCCACAAAATCCTTGCCAAAATAAAAATACAACCGAAAAACAAACAAAATCCCATCAAATGTTGTGTCTACGTAGCTGTGTGAGTGTTTATGTGTGTGTGTGTGTGTGTGGGTGTTTGCCTAGATGTCTCTGGATGCGGGTGTTAGTTTATTTATGACCTGATGTGCGTCTGTTTAAACTGTAGGCGTCTACAGCAAACTGTCGTCAATGTTGTTGTTACATGTGTACGCAGTATACCCTTATCAACAAAACGTTTAATGGGTATAATAGAAGTAAATCTAGGAATTGGGAAGATTGAAATGAAGATACTGCATTACATATCTAACATGGTTTCAATATACGAAATTGGAACGCTGAATTCGAAAACGCAATGTTTTTTTTTAATCCAAATATTCGGGCTTGTTTCCATTTCCGGTTCCGATCAAAAACTTCGGAATTGGAATTATTAGCTGTTCTTAATTTCGACTAACTATTAAAATTTGGGTCAAAAAGTTGCGATTTACCAACAAATAAACAACAAAGAAAAGTTTTCTTCGGCGTGCCGAAGTTTTCCATAAGAAAACTTAACTTTCAACAGATTATTCCTTATTATAAGATAGCAAAGTCCGATTTGGATGAAATTTGGTCAGCATATGTAAAATGTGCTTGAACTTAGGTTAAGCGAGTTTGGTTGAGCTATCTTAAAAAACAAAAAAGTTTTTCATTCAAAAACCCATTTTTCAACCGAACGTTCCTATGGCAACTACATGTTATAGTAGTCCGATCTAGCCAATTCTGACATATGTACCGCTTGCAAAAAGATAAGGCATCTGTGTCAAGTTTATTCACAATAGCTCTAAAACTGAGGGACTAGTTCGTATATCATAAGACAAAATTATAATACCCTCTGCAAGGCTATAAAAAGAAATAACGTTTGCTAATTCTTTCAAAAACTGGATCACAAAATTGATTGTTGTGACATCGTAGGTCTGAAAATTTGGTCGAAATTTTCTAACAGCAATCAGGGCAAGAAGTTATTAAAATCATATTTAGTCATTAAAATCATATTTTATGATGCATCCATATCTTTTGAGCATTATTTATATCAAAACGATTGGCTTTTATATCAAATATCAATATTATAGCTTAGACCAGACTAAGTTATATTTATCTAGGAAGTATTTTCATTAGTATAACTGCAAGGGTATAAGCTTTTTGGCAGTCCGAGCTTATCTGTTTTTTCTTATTTACAAATCTTGCTCTTAACCGAAGATTATTTACTCATAAACTTTCAATTTCTTACTAAAATTTGGAATCAAAAGACCTGTCATTTGCTATTTATAATTTGATTTAAAACATACATTTTCGGTTAACTCGTAATATCTGAAATTTCTGAGATTTAGATAAACATTTGTTGGGTATCTGCTAGTCGATTATATAATACCCATTATGTTTGTTATTATTATGCGTGTTGTTGCTGCTGGGATTTCACTTGTCGGCTTCATTTCACACAGCCTCCCGGCTGCCCCAGCACGAAATCCATTTAGCACTCATGTACATCATGTGAATTTCTGAAGACGTCCCAAACGCAACACGAGCAACTTGTCATACATATGTATGCTACATGTGTGTGTGAGTGTGTGTGCGTGTGTGTGAAGTATAAAAGTATGTATTTATATGATATGGTGGCTCAAGTGGCTACCAACGCACATCATTCGCAACTTTGCTCCTTCAGTTAAGGGTTGAAGGAGCCAAAGGGCGGAAAGGTTGCGGGGGTGGGGGGGTTTGAGGAGAAGACGAAGTCGGGTAATACGGCATGAAAAGTATTTCACGCTGACGCTTTGGTTTAACGTCAACAATTGACGTTAAGCGCGAACTTGTGCGTTGCTGTTGTTGAAAGTGCCAAGGAAAATGAGAAGGCAGCAGTTAAGAGCAGCAGCAGCAGCAGCAGTGGGGTCAACAATGCGGCATGTGGCATTGTGGCACTCACACACATGTGTAATTGTGTGCGTTGCGCTTTTGCCTTGACTTTACTTTTACTCTACTCTCTCCCTACAAATGTCAAAGACAGTGAGACAGATACCAAAGCCATGGGACTTATGTATTGTATTTTACTCGCATTCGCTTTTTTATGGCATTCGATGTTCGTTTAATGCGAGCTTTTTGATAAGGCTGTCCTGCTGCTGGCTTTATGGCTTTAATTTGACATTTTGTATGAGTTGTACAAATTTTTATAGTTCATATATGCAAGATATGTAATAATATGGATATTATCGATGTTTAAGATTTGTACGAACTTTGAAAATTACAAAACTGTTGAAATTTGTATTGTAAAACAATTTATTTGCTTTCAAAAGCAATTGTTTTTATTACAAAAGTGTTATCGCTAATATTTTGAAAATATCGTGACTGCAATTCGAAATTTCTTTAGCAATTTTACGTCTCTCGCTGATCGCTTTTTAAACGTTTTGACCAGCAACATCCTAATTAGTCGCTGTCATCAAATTAGTTTTGGCCGTAACAACTTTATAAAGAGAGTGGTGAAGAAAGAGAGACAATGACACTTTGGGTCGTAGCAAGCTAATTAAAAAGTTTTGTCAACCTTTTGCCCACCTGCCTACCACGCCACTCTGCACTCTGCACTCTACTTCACAATTCAATTTGCGCTCGAGCAGTAATTAATCTTATTTATTCTGTAAAAGCAACAGCCACAGTTTAGACGACCACAGCGCAAAATGCCAAACGTGAGGGCAAAAACCACATAGCCCACATCCTGCACAACATCTTCTTCTTTTCACTAGTACTCACATGCATAATATATGCGCCTACCAAATGTGCAACGTGTCGTATGCGCAACCAAATTGCAACCAGGCATTCCAAAGCCCCACAATCTACAGTCACCTGCCCCATTTCAGCTAGCAGGCAATCTCATGTATTCAGGCGCGAGGCCGAAACGGCAAAAATTAATATTCCGCCAGGTGCTGCGTATTTTGCATACAGCGGAAGCCTAGAGATGAACGAAATTCAAGAGAGTGTTCTAGGAAGGAGTGCTTGAAAAGGTTCACCATAATGGAAAATTTTCAGAACCATAGAACCACAATTTCATTGAAAAAGCTCTCTATAGCTCAACTAAAATCAAAAATTCTTTTAAAATCAAAAGAAAACTGTTATATTTCATTCCTTTTCCCACTCAAGTTTTATTAGCATTCACTGCAACTATTCTTTAAAATATACTGTTTAAACAACTGTTTTTCTGGGAGCTGAGAAGTTGGACACGTCAGATAAGAGCTAGATATTAATTCAGATCAAGTTTGCAACTAACTTGGAAGTTTTTTGAAAAATACCCGGTAAGCCCTTGAATGCCAATCAATAGTCCTGCTCTTTCAAAAACCTAGCTCTAACTCAGTCATATCCTTTCAACTTAATCTAGTACATGTTTCGCTATCTTTGAACATCTAAAAACCATCAAGTTGGCACAGCTACGTGACCAATAATGCAATTCTTATAAATTTTAACAAACACTGATTTGACTTGACTTGATTAGCAATATTATTATTATTATTTTTCCGCCGCAGGATGCTGCCATTTGTGTCAAGTTTCATTTGGAGCGCGAGAAAAATCCGCATAAATTCAACAGCCGGATGAAGAACAAACTTTGGTATTTCGAATATGCAACGTCGGAAACATTTGCCGCATCCTGTAAAAACCTGCACGAGAACATTGAAATTGTGGTGAGCGTCCAATTGAGTTTTTATCAAAGTTGATGTTAAAGAAAATCTACTTCAACTTCTATGCTCATTAATTCAGTGCGATGGCGTTGCCTTGGATTTGGCCAATGGGCCGCATTTGCAGGGCGTAGCCTTGCTCAATATACCCTATACACATGGTGGCTCCAATTTGTGGGGTGAACACTTATCCCAGAAGCGAATACGCAAGAGTGCCGGACCCTTTGGCAAGAGTAAGAAACTTAAATCCAGCGACAAAGAGTTCTCAGCAACCAGCTTCAATTCTGTGGATCTATCAGTGGCCATACAGGGTGAGCTTGTTACTTTCATAGGGTTAGCTACAGTTGCTAACATAAGCTTAAAACTTCTGCAGATTTCGGTGATCGTCTGATCGAGGTCATTGGTTTGGAGAATTGCCTGCACATGGGCCAGGTGCGTACCGGCTTACGCGCTTCGGGTAGACGCTTGGCGCAGTGCAGCGAGGTTATCATTAAAACCAAGAAAACATTTCCAATGCAAATCGATGGCGAACCCTGGATGCAAATGCCCTGCACGGTGAGTACAGCTAAATCTCGGAATAACTCTACAGAGCGAAACTCGAAAATCATTTACTTTCGGAAGCGAATATTTGTGCCTGTTCCTATTTCCGGTTCCGTTCAAAACATTCGGAATTGGAACAATGGGCTCTTCTGAACTCCGTGTATTGTGAAAAACTTCGTGCTTAAAAGCTTTCCATTAGAGACAGTTGAATGAGAAGTATTCGCACTTTTCTTTACAATTGAAATGTTTAACCTCTATAAAAAGTATTTTTGATACTCGCAGTATCTAAATTTTTTAACTTTATAATCTGTTTTGCTATGAAATAAAAAGTTGACAATAAAAATAAAAAACGAATCAGTCTTTTCCAGCTCTGGGAAAATTACAACATATTTGAAAAAAAAATGTAAACAAATTTCAATACAAATTACTTTTTCAAATTTAATGAAATCAACTTTAAATTCAATTTTTTTTTTAAAGAATTGAATCAAATATTTGTAATGCATTAAGACTTAAATTTAAAAAATATTCAGTCATTTACAGACCTGAAGAAAAGTACGACTGTCAAAGTATTTTTAAAATTTTTAAAGTTTATTAAAGTACTTAAAATATTGTTTTCAATAATTCAAGTCCAAACCTTGCAAAATTAAAGCTTAAAATATGTTTATAAAGTTACAAATTCTCCTAACAAAAATTTCTTGGGATAAGTGGTCTAGTTTTTTAACAGACCTGTTCCCATCGCTGCAGAACTGAACTTCTGTAAGCTATTTAGATTAACCTTGAGGTTGATAGTTGATTTTTTTTACAATAGCAAGCATCCTTATTCAAAGGTAATTTAATTCGATTGCCCAAATTTGTTGTCAAAAGTGTAAACGCAGTCTCTTTGTAGAAACTCATTTGGAAAATGGAGCCTGCATGTTTCATTTTAATTAACTTAATATTTAACTTTTTTATATTGCATCGCTTTTCAGATCAAAGTAACGCACAAAAATCAAGTTCCTATGCTGATGGCGCCGCGCTCGGAGAAAGGACGTGGGTTTTTCAATATGCTCTGCAGCTGATTCAGGCGCAGCGCATCGAGCGACTTTATAGGCCGGCGACAAACCGGCGCCGAGTCCCCCGATGAGCTGGAAAATGAGTTTCGCATAGTAACCAGAAGCACCACCGTCCATAATTTACCTTAGCAAGCATAAAAAAAAAATAATAGCTTTTAATTGGTTATGCACAGGCATGCATTTGGCTTTAATTTGTTAAACAAGTGTGTATTTTGGCAAACATGTTGTAGATGAGTTGCAGAGCTTTAAAATTAATTTAAATATATATTTTGATGTAGCCACGAGTACTTAAGAAAAAACTCACATTCCAGAGAGTGCCGTGCTCTGCATAAAAATATACGCCGAAATTTTGTAAATACTGTTAAGAAAAGTAAAATATTATATAGTAAGTATATTTGAAATAGAAATCTCAGAGTTTTATGTGCGCATCAATGTTAACATTTGTGAAAGCTTTAGATGTACTTGTATAAAGAAGAGGTACATGTATTTATTAGATGCCGTAAGGAAACCAAACACTCACACACACATACACACACACAAAACTTAATGAAAACTTGTCCAATAATGCAACTAAAATGAGACCAAACATTGTAGTGCGAATTTTAAAAAAATAAAACATATAAACAAATATATTATATACAGCTAAATCCGTCGTAATTAGTGCGTGTTGTGTGCTGTGTAATATCAGATTAGTTACAATTTATATATTTTATTCAAATCAAAACACTTTCTTTTTAATAATAATATTTCAACAAATTGAAACATATCATTGACTAAATTTGATTCGTATATGCAAATTGGCACTTGAATTGAAAAATATAGATTTTATAGACTTTTATTTTTATTATATTAGAGCATTTTTTATATAGTTCCCATACAAACTAAAAGCATTTTGTATATTTACTTATTTCACGCACAGCACCACACAAGAATTATAACGATACTTATACTTATAGTATATATATATATAGTATATATATTTAAAATATATTATGCCTATTTATTTATTATATGTATATTGTATATAGAACAATGTAACTTGATATACAAAATATCAATGAAAATGGTGCAGCTTTAAATGAATTTTGATATAAAAATACATATAATGAAATACAAAGAACGAACAAATGCTATAACTATAATATAAGCGAGACATGTATATTTGATATAGTCATATATGTATATGAAAGAAAAAAAAAAACAACAAAATACTCAATATAATACAACAACAGTTTGTATACACCTAAAGATTATTTAATTTTACTTTTTTGGTTTCCAAGTTGAAACCAAGGCCAAAACTACAAAACACCAAAGAACTAGAATCGAATTAATTTCTGAAACGAATCTTCGAAACTATAGTTAATAAATTAGGGCTCTTATCGGTTTGTATATTTATATATAGCATGGCAAAAAAATATGAAAAATTTAATAGTTTATTCAAGATGGGGTTAAACTCTATAAAGCTTGGAACTTAAGGATTAAAAACTAAACATTATCTATCAAATTTTGTGTACATTCTAATGGAATAGACTTAAATTAATTGATATTAATCAAGCATTCCTTGCAAGCATACATATTTATAGTAAATATGTGCTTTAAGAAACTATATCTTATAGAACATTTATATCTAATAAATATATACGCATAGTACCTATTTAATCAATATATAAAGGCCTAATTGAAAAGTTTAAATTATGTATTACATTGTACCTTATTTCAATTTATTTTTTTAAATTTTTTTATCAAATGTAATATGCAAAAGCATGAATTAGAACAGGATAATGCATTTTCAAAAATTAAGTAGCTTTCTGTATAAAACATTATAAATTGGCAAACTTATAACTAATTGAACTCGGCAAACTCTTGTTTTTAACGCTTTCATATTCAAATTAACAATATATACTACAAAATAAACGATAAATATGTTTACATTAATCAAATGCCAAAATAACAGATGTTCTGACTTTAAACACACAATAAGAAAATATATATTAACTAACTAATTAAAATAAAATATATTCTTTTGTTCGATTACCAAGCAAGCAAAATGTATACACAAAGCATATATAAATCAAATTTTTTGTTTTGCAAATAACATTTTTCAATGCAATTCCTAACGCCCACAAAAATGTATTCGTAACCAAAATCGGTAACGATAACTAACTTGTGTCTTGGCGTCGGGATGCAAATGCCACACAGTAGCCAGTTAACATTAAATTTAAATGAAAAAAACTTACTATTAGGAACAAAACAAAAACAAAAACAAAACAAGAAACATATAGTATAAGTAGATCAAGAACTACATATGTATGTACAGTTGTAAGTAAGCAAATAAAACTACAGACTAAAGTGTATTTATTTACAGAAAAACTAGCTAAAGCTAAAAACTACAATTTATTGATAAAGCAAGTATACTACTTAATCGAATTAGATATATAGACTTACTAAAGCGATGTTTAGAAGTTTCGGTACTTGCACTTTCATCTTGCATCGTCTAAACTCACATCTTGTCTTGAGCGCAAGTTCGTTTCGAACCGAATAGAACCGTTTTTATTCGGTGCATGAAACTATGCAAGATAAGTTCTTGCACGAAAATTGATGTCATGCAAGAATTGCATCGTCTTAAAACCGCTTAACCAACAACATATATATAGAAGTATATATATATATATATATAAAGCAACTTATACTTAAAAAGTGAATGCTTTTAGAAACATTTGATGTACATAATTAGTTTAATATAAACATAGCTAAACAGGTACTCCTATACTTACTATATATACATAAAGGTACACATACATACTTTACTGTCATAGTTTTATCGATACATGTGCCATTAAATGTAGCTTCAAGTGCTAAATATTATATAAATGATGTTATTTCTATTCAGTTTCTTAATAGTTTTGCAAAAATAGATACACACACGCAGCTTAGTATTATTATAAAAAAAAGAAAAAACTATAGTTTACACTTGTGCCAAGGCACTTGAAAAATTTTAGTAACTATATATATAACATATTTATGTAGTACATGTATTGGTCAAGCCATATATGAAATATATAAAATTAAGTATCATAACCATTTATGTAAACCACGCCTGTAATCAGTGTTTAAAACAAACAATAATAAAACCTATCTATCTATATAGATGTTATAAATGTATGCCTTTTTTTAGTTTTTAGCAGTATTTAATCCGTAGGCATTCAATAAATTTAATTTAACATGTGGACCGTATAAACTTATAAAGGTAAGCAATACATTTTCACTTTGTTGACCAAATTGTGCCAAAATCTCGGCTGTGCGGCAAGGATGCAAGGCCATAAAAGGACGAAAAAGCACAGGATGCTCCATTTGTGTTAGCATTTGATAGAGATCGCTGCGCGAAGTTGTCTCAGGCATAAATATGTTCCAAACGGCCTCCAAATCCAAAAGACTGCCATCTGTAAAGATTTGTTTTATTAAACTATGTAAGATATTTGTGTTTTAAGTAACGACATACCTGATCTGTGCGCTTGAAAGTACAACATGGGCACCTGATAGGATATGTTATATAATACGTGATACTCCACATTTATCAGATCTTCATTCGATTTACACTTGATCTTTTGTGTATACTTGAGAAAACTATTGGCCTCTTGATCGTCCTAAAAGAAACAATATTATTTTAATTGATAAGTATTTATGTATATAAAGATAACTTACCTTTTCATATAACAGCCAGTTATCATCTAACTGCTGTGACAGCTGCAAAAACTGCTTGGCCTGGCTAAGAAACTCTGGCCAAGTGAGTGTTGTGGTATCGCTCATGTTGTGTTTGTGCTGTATAATGAAATGAATGAAAATGACTTGAAAATATAATATAATTTACAGTTTATCGACTTTAGTTCAAGTAAAACACAAAATGTTTAGCTTTGCATAATAAGCACTTGCACAAATATGCCTAATATATTTGATACGCTAACGACAAATTGAAACTGTTGAAATTCTCAAGCTGCTCAACTTAAAATTGATAAGATAAACACATAGTTTAACTTTACTACAAAGCATGTTTATAATATAATGCACATTTTAAAACTTATAATTAAATGCGTCCTTTAAGAGTTGCGTGTTTCGCCATCCAATGCATTAACCTGTATATTTTCATTGAGCCGCACTTGCACCACAGTCACTGTGCCAGCTTTGTCATCAAATTTGCATGTAACTGTAACGGCGCTCAATTGAAAAGTAAATATTTGTGAGCCGTATTTTGTGCGCAAATAAACGGAACGTGGATCAGCCTCCAATATGTCCACAATGCATTGCTTATGCACCTGCAGCTCCAACAGCTGCGCCTCGGCATGCTCATTAAAGCAAACAGTTAGCCGATGACCTGCCACCACCCAGTTGGGCACACGCACAGCGCTGGGCAAAGGTGGTGGTGCAGCTGCTGCACTTAATGCATCTGCATTAAGGTTGGTTGGTGTATAACCTGCAGCGCCATATAGTTCCAAGTCAGACTCTTCACCATCTGGCTCCTGGCGCAAATCATAAAAGTCAGCGCTGCGCTCATTTGGAATACCAGAAGTTTGACCTGATGGGTGTGGACAAAATAATGAGTCATTAAAAATGATTTAACTAAAGTTGTTATTCTTCCCAACATACCTGAATCAACGCACAAAACGGGCGCATCATAATAGGGTATATAGGGTTTAATATCCAGCACAGGCGTACCATCTACCATATCAGTGCCATAAAAGCTTAAAGTGGAGCCATCGATCTTCTCAATTTCCACCAGCGACAAGCCAATTGGACACGGTCTATGCGGTGAGCGTGTGGAGAATACGCCCACACGTTCACCGCCCAAGCGTGGAGGCGCTACTTTTGCCTTGGGATGCGCATTGTTGCGATGGAAATGATAGATGAGCCACATGTGTGAGAAGTCCACCAAGCCTTCCAGCGAATGCTCCGGATTGGTAAAGACACCATCATTTAGCTGAATAACGCTACGCAGTCGACTGCCCACGCTCGATTGGCGGGGCACAGCACGCTTCTCTGGGAAGGCGCTGCGTATGACGCCAATGGGTTTAAAGTGAGCCACATCATCGCAACCATTAACGTTGTTATCATTCTAGAATAAACAATGGTTAATACAGTTTTAGAGCTATCTCAACTCACCTGCAAACGCACCTGCAGCAGCACCGCTTCCAGTTTGTCCTTGCCCTTGGTGGCGCAACCTTCGCAGCGAAAGTCCTGCAGCAGCCGGTTTATTGTTTCAATGTCCTTGCGCTGCACATGCTGCAAGTTGCGCACTTGCTGCCTGCACATAATATATATAATCGAATTCAAGCGTACATAAATAACTTTGAACTTGAACTTGAAACATGAAGGATTCTATTTTGTATTTATACCTCAAGTTGTTAATCTCGTTCCGCGCAATTGTTAATTGATTTTTCAAGTCATCCTCATGCATGTTCGCAATGCAGAACCGTCAAATCGTATTTATACTTAAGTCAACACTTAAACATAAGCTTAATATTATTTATGTTTTGTTTAAATAAATTTATTTACCTTTCTTGCTTTTTATTTTTACGTAAACAGCTGATTAATTGGAGACCAAGAAGAAGAGAGCAACCTAACAGAAAATGTTAAATTTAACAGAATATTTCTTGATTTTCAAAGATAGCGGGCTTTTAACAGAGAAATTTTAAGCCTCTGTCATTAAATCTCGGCAATTTCCGGGAAAAAAAGGAGTTTTAATTTTTGCGAATAATTTTTATTTTTGGTGCAGTTTGATTCGAAATAGCTTAAAATGGCATGTGAGTATAAAAACTTGTTCTAGAGAGCCGCATGTTTAGTGGCAAACAAGCAAAAACCGAAGTAACCGAAGGCTCACAAACAGAAAAATTAAAGCGTAAAGAGAGCGATTTTAAATTTTAAGCAAAAATCAAAATTAGATCATGAAATTTCCTATTCATACATTATTCTTTTTATTTCAGAAACCAACCCCAAAACCATTTGATTCCGCAAAATAAATCATAAATTGTAAAATAGTTAACTGTTTTAATTTAATTTGAAATGGCACCAAAAGTAAAGGGTGTTTCATTATTTCAAGAAGGAAATAATTGTTGAGATAAAAAAAATTTGTAAATTTTTCATTTATTTATTGTAAAATGGTTCATGGCAATTATTTGTGAAAGATAATATCCGTGATCAGGGACGGTACCGCTCACCATTCACCGCAACTGAGTTGCCAGCTTCATTTTCGAAGAAAAATGGTCGAATGATTCCGCCAGCAAAAAAGGCGCATCAAACAGTGACTTTTTGTGGATGCATTGGCTTCTCAACAATCGCCATTGGATTTTCATCAGCCCAAATGCGTCAATTCTGTTTATTAACAAAGCCACTGAGATAGAAATGGGCCTCATTGCTGAAGAAGATTTTCTGGCAAAATTCCACATCGCTTTGTCTTTGCTCATGCATACAATCGGCGAACGTTTGGCGCTTCAAATGGTCAGTAGACTTCAGTTCTTGGGTCAATTGAATTTTGTAGGCATGATTAAACAAATCAAAATTCGATGTAAGGTGGTCGTGGAGAGGTTCAATTCCTGAGCACGATGACGAACTGAGGTGTTTGAGCATTAATGTTTTCATCTGGACGGCCTGTACGAGGGCGTAGTGGTCTTTTCGGAGCTGCCCCAGTTTGTTGGAATTTTAGCACAATTTTTGCTATTGCACTTTTCACTAGGACGATTATCTGTACCGAAAAAATCGAGAAGTGCGCGAAAAGCATTTTTGTTTGAAGGCCCATTTTCGTATTAGGCTTGAACTACTTCAGCACGTTGTTCAACTTGCAAAAATGTAACAGATTAGATGTAACAAATTATTTGACGTTTAAGCGTAGTTCAGTTTAACAATTTCCTTCTTAATGGAACACCCTTTATTTATTGAAAATGAACATTTGACAACACTCAGGCATTTTTTACAGGAAAATGTACTAACAGCTGTTTTATGCGTAATGTGTATATGTATACGGTTATTCTTTTCTTTATTTGTTTATTTACAAACAGCAGCTGCAGAACCGTAAGGCGCCCAATTTTTATATGATTCCGCAAATCCATTGTTTCATACAAAATACCAAATACCAAAATACAATAACCAAAGGAAAGCAGTATTTTTCACAAAAAATAATTCAGTATTTTTTTCAGCTGAGTTTCCTTAGTTAATTAGTTTTATCACTGTCCTCTAGCAACTTACTTTAAAAGAATAAAATTATAGAAGACAACATATGAAGAGTGCTTTGAATAGAAAACGAAACATGTTAGTTGCGTTTTCAGAAGTCTTTTTGGTTAACTTTGTCTCTTCGCTAGCGAGAGTAGGCCCATCAATAGAATAAGGTCACATCGGAAATGAGTATGTATACATACATACATATATATTCCAATTGGACTTAAATTGTTTTAAATTTGTTCAGCGTTAAATATTATTGAAATTAGAAAACGGAGGCGCAAATATACATTTGCTGAAGAAGATAACGACGAACTGCAAAAGCAAAACAAATGCAGGATATTGATATATCTAAATATTTATTATTTTAAATATAAATAATTGTATTTTAAAGATTAAATTCCCATTTTTTTCATATAATCGTAAATAGCTCGACGTTTATCTTCACTGCTTGCAAGGGGTGTTCCATCTGTAAGTGGCGCAGGTATAAAATCGTCTTTCTTGTCATCTCCTTCAGCATCCGAGTCAGGTAATAGTATATTGTACAGAATGCAACAAACGAACAACCACTTTGATAAGAAGTCATTACTTTTTGTATCTTTGATCAGCAAATGCAGCTCCTTTAAACTACAAAATTTTTCTTTCAAACCGGCAAAGCAACTGTCTACTCTGTCCCAATACTGGCTATGGCGTCGATTAAACTGTTCTTGGCTGGCTTTATCCATAAGCTCCTCATTGCTGCCGTACGGTGTGATAAGAGTGGTTGATAAGGAGTAGGCGGCGCTCCCTGCAATCCATTGCTCATCCGTGAAGAGAACGTCACGATCCTTGTAAAGCTGACATTCTTCATATATCCTGGCATCGTCATGGCCACCAGGATTGCCTACAACTACGTTCCGTATGCGTAGCTTATTATCGCAAACAACCTGGAGTTTAGTTGAGTAAACACGATTGCGTGACAAGTGGGCCTCGGTATTAAGCACAGGCTTTGCAGCAAGGACAATTTCGTTCGTGCCCATGTATCCAATACAAAATGGCAACTCCTGGAATGTCCTTCCAACAATTTGTGCACGCTCTATTGCGCTTGGCCAGTTGATGTAGTCACATTTCTTCATTATAGCTGCAAAAACGCGATCTGTAATTTTATCAATAGTTGCGACATTTCTAATACCAAAGACAGTTGCAATTTTTCTTGTTGATGCGCTTTCTCCACTTGCTCCTAGACGAAATAGTGCAATACTAAACTGCAATTCTACCGGCATATTCACTCCGAAAATGGATGGCCAAAAACAGGTGTCGTCTCCAAATAAATTTATAAGCATCCCAAACTGAGCTTTGCTTACTCGGAGCATCTGTAGAAAGTGTGTGTTGTCCAAAGCACCCAGTATATTGTTCCTCCAATCGAATGGCTTTGGCACTGTTGGACGAATATTTACTATGTTGACTAAATCCTCATACATTTCGTCTAGTATTTGAACTCGCCGCTCGTTATTGTCCGTTCCTAGAAACGTACATATTTACAAAAAATTTCTTGTCTTGCGTTTCAGCGCAGTTTATATATTTACCATTACAATAATAGTTCATAAGTTGATGATATTTGTAATCAAATAGTTGCTTTCTTATGTTTGAACGCGGCATTTTTTTAGTCTTCAACAAGCTGAATTTTAAGAGCTGCACACATACATACGCACACAAAGGACAAACAGCTGATTTGCGACGTTACAACGCTTGCTCTCCTCCACCTCTGTTTTGCTACTGTTGCCGACAGGTTGTAAAAATTACCCTAGTTTGAAAATGGCTGATGACAACTTTATCGATAATTGTACATGCGCAATTCGATGTCATTGTTACTTTTAACAGCAACGCTTTTGAGTAATCTTTCGAAACAGCTAGCCCACATAAAGGCCGTTCTTTAAACTCTGTTTTAAGGCTCAAACAATGCTACATAAATCTAGGAAGTCAAAACTAGCTGCGATAGTTTATTATTATGCCTGGATTTATAATAAAAAGCCCTTTCAAAATGCAAAACGAATGCTGTTATTGTTAACAGTTCTGATATACCTTAACAGAGTAGTAGTGGTTCCTGAGCCGGCGAATTTTGGCCAATATTGAAATTTGGTCAGGCTATTATGCCTGTTCATAGTATTTTATAGCGCCAACAAACAGCTTTTTATCGCTCTTTTTGTGGGTAAGTAAATATAATTACCAAAAATCAATGTTTTAAAAATTTTTGTGAATTCTGTTAACTTGCTTCATTTTGTGCCATTCGAATTACAGCGCATGCTAACCAGAATTTCCCAATTGCGAATCACACAAAGCCACAGCGATTAATTATAAACTATCGTTGGCAAAGCCGATACTTTTAGCCAGCCCTGGTCAACAATGACTTTATAAATTTCGTCTTCGAGTAAAACAAAAAGCAACCACACTTCGTTGTAAGTTTTGAAATTCGAAATAAAAGGTAAGTAAGCCAGGAAAATGTCAATTTAAGCGTTCAACTAAAAGTGTTTTACTATTTGCAATTGTAGTTATATCAACAAACAAATAACAACATGTCTCGCGGAAGTTCAGCCGGTTTCGATAGACACATTACAATTTTTTCGCCAGAGGGACGCCTTTATCAAGTTGGTAAGTAGCATTCCGGCAAATTTTAAATTGAAAAATTAATCTTACTTACAATCAACTTTATGCATTAGAATATGCATTCAAGGCTATTACCCAGGAGAACATCACCTCGGTGGCTTTAAAAAGCGGCGACTGCGCCGTTGTGGCCACCCAGAAGAAGGTGACGGAGAAGAACATTGTGCCGGAGACTGTAACCCATTTATTCCAGATAACCAAGAATATTGGTTGCGTTATGACCGGTCGCATTGGTAAGCTGTCAAATGTTAATTGCTACTTTTTTATATATTAGCTATGTTTCCATTTCCACAGCGGATTCACGTTCGCAGGTGCAAAAGGCACGTTACGAAGCCGCCAACTTTCAATACAAGTACGGCTATGAGATGCCCGTGGATGTGCTCTGCCGACGCATAGCCGACATTAATCAGGTTTACACTCAAAACGCTGAGATGCGTCCGCTTGGCTGCAGCATGGTGCTCATCTCGCATGACGATGAGCTGGGTCCCAGCGTGTATAAAACCGATCCGGCTGGTTATTATTGCGGTTTCCGTGCCTGTTCCGTGGGCGCCAAGATGATTGAAGCCAATAGCTATTTGGAAAAGAAGTACAAGAACAACTTGTCCGAGGAGAAGGCCGTACAATTGGCCATTACCTGCTTGTCAACCGTTTTGGCTGTTGATTTTAAGCCCAATGGCATTGAAATTGGCGTTGTTAGCAAGTCAAATCCTGCGTTCCGCATACTGGATGAGAAGGAGATCGAGGAACATTTGACCAAAATTGCTGAAAAGGATTAAACGCGTAGCGCCATAATCTTATAGATGTAATAACTTTCAACTATTTTGTACAACCTTTAAATGGAATTGTAAAAACTAAACTTTGTTTTATTTCTATAACATTTGTCACGAAATATATGGAATGAGTGGTCTACGCTGCCATATATATTCTTGATCAGCAGCCGGGTCAAACTAGCCATCTTAATGAATCTTCTTTCTGCAGGTAGTATCTATGCTGGAATTGGACAGAACGCACGAACAGCACATATAGCTGTCATAGGAACAATTGGTTGAAAAATAAGTTTGTATATGAAGAACTTTTTTGTTTCTTAAGTTATGTTATCCAAAATTAAATATTCTGTGTTTAAGTATGTAATAGACATGCTTTCCAAATTTTGTTAAGCTCACGCCTGTATAAGTAGCTGCCATAGGAACAATCTTTTTATAGAAATATTTCAACCAAAAACTCGCTCGTACGCAATTTTATTATGTTTCACACATGTGGACTAAGTTTTATTAAAATCGGGTGACCATATCTTATAGCTGTGGAAATCTGTGGAAAAATTTGTCTTTATATGCAAAACTTTTCTAGAAGCTTATATATAACTTTGCTTTTCTGTTTAAACAAATATCTCAACCAAACAGCAATTGAAAGTTAAATTATACTCAAATTTTATGAAAATCGGGCGAATATATCATTTAGCTGCCGTGTGCGTTTCCCTATCGATTGAAAATTAAGTTTTTGTACGAATAACTTTTCTTCAGTGTTATATATTTCGTATAACTTTTAACATTTCCATCTTGTGCTTATTTACTAGCTAATTAAGTTTTTGTTTTTCTTTTCTTACTTTTTGTTGTACACTTTACCGCCATAGCGGATTACAAAAGCATTTACATCGAACTTGCGCTTACAACCCTGATAGTTCATGAAGCGTATTTTTCCAAATATGTCACGTTCCTTCCAGCCCATGTCATGAACACCACCAATGGACCACATGCATCCCACATAGCCATTGGGATCGCGTCCATCCAAGCTGTACTTGTCATTTAGTAGAATGGCATATTCCAAAGCCTGCTCCGGCGTTGGGGTCCATTCTAAAATCTTTTTGGCCCAATACATGCGTAAGAAGCCATGCATTTTGCCCTCCCTAACCAGCTGCAGCTGGGCCGAGTTCCATAGATCATCATAGGTGCGTGACGTTTCCAATTCCTGCAGCGTATAGCAGGGACTACGCTTATCCTTGCGATGAGCATCTAGAGACTGATATGCCCAATCGCTCAGTCCCTTTAAGCTATCATAATGCTCATTGTAGTAACAAAAGTTATCCGCCAGCTCGCGACGCACAATGGCCTCCTCGCAAAAGGCATCCGCTGAAGCCTTGTGCTGTGCGCTAAAGCGGCTGACCTCCAAAGCACAACGTTGCGCCGAGATTTGACCAAAGTGCAGCCAGGGTGATAGCCCAGATAAAGCATTCACTGTGGGATCATTGCGCTTATCATTAAAGATGCGCAAACGACGCGTGCAGAAGTCGTACAACTGACGACAAGCAGCCGTATAGCCGGGTTTGGCCCAATCCACAGCATCCACGCTCATGTCGCAGCTGAGCAGCGCCTCTGCGGCAGCCCAATCAATGGGTTTTGTGCGTTCCACTGCCTTGCCATGCGGATGTTTAACAACTGGCGGAAATTCGCTGAGAAATTCACCCAATTTTGAGTTGATTTTGTTGCGTATGGTGCGTGCAGCATACTCCTGCTTCTCCGAAGTCACCCAAACGGGCACCACATTGTGTGCATCCACCTGTGTAAGCGGCACATTGCTGGGCAACGCCTTTGCCACATCCGTCACCCACTGACGCGGCAGCCGCAACGGCGCAAAGTCACAAACCACAGCGCCAATTTGCTCATCCTTGACAAACTCCGGCAAGCGTTCGACAGCTGCACCCAGCAGCAGCTGAAAAGAGATGTTCAGCTCACGGCAATGCTGCTCCACTTCCTGCAGTCCACCCAGCAGGAATTTATAGTGACGCAGCGTAGCATTCAGAAACTTTGGAACCAAACAGAACACCACAGTCAAGGGCAGCTCCAGCTTGAGTGCCAACCGTTGCGCAAACAGCAGTGCCCAATTGTCCTGAACACGCGCATCTCGCGACATCCAATAGACAACGCCGCCGGCGCAATTCTCCTTCACATCGCTGACTTTGCTCAGCACACGCACACGCTTCTTTTTGAAATTGAATTCTTGTATATTGTCTGCTGCCGCAATGCGTTGCGCTTGCATGTGGCTTAGAAACTCCTCAAAGTTGTTATAGTTCGGCTTGGTTTGTTTGGTTGTGCTTGGAGACGGCGACGCAGTAACTGTTTCTTCATTCTTTGGCTTCTTGGCAGCGCCAGCTGCCTTGCTTGTATTGTTGCGCTTCATGTTTGAGCTGTGTACAGTATTTTATTTAAATAAATGTTATTAATCGATGTTAAATTATTGTTATTACGCACATTCCAAAAAGTAAACGACAACCGCCAAAAAGAAAACTTGTTTTGGACGCAGCAGTTCCCAGCAGCATTTTGAACTAGTCTGGTCACACTTTCAGCACAACATCGCATTTTGTTAATTTACTTTGATCGATTTTTTGAAAAACAGCTGATTTTACAGAAAATGTTGTATTTAACAGAAATTTAATTTATTTTCAAAGATTGCGGGTTTTTATCAGAGTCTTTTGCACGCAAAACTTCCTACCAACAGCATTTTAAACTAGTCTGGTCACACCTTTTTCAAAAGAGAAGCCGCTTAAAAGAAATAGGAATTTGAATTAGAAATAAAAAGCGTTTTGTACCTGTGCCAGCATTAACAGTAGCATTAAATTAAGTATTAAATTTAATAAGGGGAAAGTCGGCTCAGTAATAATGGGAACGCAAAGTTTTTGAAAACTTCTCATGCATTATTGTGTATTCGCCTAGCTAGCTAATTCTGAAATAACAAGTTTTGAAATATAAATTTTGACCTAATTTTGGTCTTCTTCGAACATTGCCACTCCTACGATTCAAAATAATGCCTGCTAAACGGGAAATCACAGTGTAGTCTATTGATAAATAGTTTTGAAAAGCGTTTTATACTAATTTGGTGTCCATCATCGATTAAATTTAAAAATTTTAAGTGTTCATTTTCAGTTTGAAAGAAATACCGCTAAAAATTAATTTTAGAAATTCAATATAAAATGCAAAAACAATAGATGAAAATAAGACATACATATCATTTACAAATCGGGTTTTAGAAATTTATGGCAGTTCAAAATTTTGGAGGACCATACATAAACTGTGGTGTAGAAATCTGTACAATTAAAAAATTTTGGTTATTACAATTTTTTTCCGGAATAACTTTGTTTTACATGGAAACACGATTAGTTTTGACGAGTCGACAAACTAAAAAGAAAATTTAAGAAATAAATAAAGTTGGTATGTCAAATCAATCAAGACCATGACCAAAACGAAAATCGAATGACAATTGTAAACGCTTAAGTAAAATTTAAAAATAAACAAGTTGTTGTTTTTAATGATTTATATATTTACTCAACTGCATACAGGTTTTTTTTAAATAACTCTCTTGATATACAGATATATTCTTCTTCATACATATACATTGTACCATTTAGCAAGTGTTTCATTAAGTTAGCTTCTTATAGGGGAAAACTGTTGCACGATTCTCATTTTTGGAAATACGCATACATTACACTCGAATTTGTTTATAATTTATATATAATAAATGTTTTTAAACGTGTATATACAGGCTAAGGAATTTTGGTAGTCAGTTTAATTTAAAATATATATAAAATATGGAATTTGTTTTAAAAGTTTTTAATTAAGCTTATTTAAAATATAAATCTAATGAATTTTATGCTACAACTATTACTTTTAAATCGAAAATACAATAAAGCGAACAAAAATATAAATTACAAAATAATAAACAAAATTATCACAAACAATAACAGCACAGAAAGTATGAGAATGGCGGTCCACTGACGCTTATCTGTAAAATAGGAAAACAGATATGAATACTATATAATAAATAATATATTTAATATACACTTTACCATTATTCATGTGTAAAACTTTGGCAACTTTCTTCATTGTTGTATCCAACTTGGATTCGGTTGTATCAAACTCATTTCCAAAATCATCCAACATGACCGCCTGCTCATCCAACTCGACGCCTATTTGGCGGGAAACAGTCTTAAGAGTGCCAATGGAATCACTTATCATATCCAACTGCTCATCCTGACCCTGTATCATGCGCTGTTGTATGGATACCGTTTCACCTACATAACGATGACCCGGACTATCCAAGCCATTGCCTTGACCTCCATAATGACTGGGACTATCAATATCCATTGCATTATCGAGCTTGGAGTATTTGGTGCCACTGTGCCGTGTGGCAACTGCTGCGGCGGCGGACATGGTGCCAGCAATGGTATTAGCTACTGACTGTGTATTGGGACAATCGACCAGATAGGTGCGATCGTTGTGCGATAAATATTCGTTGTTTTGATTATGATTGTTATGATGATGATGATTGTTTTGAATCCTTTCGTTTTCGAGCAGTGGCTGATGTGCGGTTATATCTCTGTCCCTGTTCCGATTCAGGCTCATCTTATCCTTCATCTGTTTGACCTCATCGCGTGTGTTGTCAATGAAATGGCGCCGGCTGGAGAGTTCACGATTATCAATGCGAAATTTTGTAGGATTCTTTTCAACAATGCGTGCTATATCAAGGATGTTAAAGAGTTAAGGAAAAGTATACACAAGGTGAAATTGAAATAAGTTTTTTGCATTTTTTTGTTGTTTAAAAAGGATATTGATAGTATCCTCCAGATCCTCCAGATCCCATTCAATGCTGCGCAACGAATTACGCAGCTCCGTTGTGGTCCATTCAACCTCAGCGCCGCCGTCTTCACCCAATTCACGCCAACGCAGATAAAGTCCGCGTGTTTTGTTCAGAGCTTTAAAAACCTCACTGCAAACAGATATACAAGTGAAGGTGGGTGGTGGTAGGGTTGTGTAGGGGTTTTGGGAGAAGAAGAGAGAAACAGGGTTGCATCAGAATTTTGTTATTTACGCTGCAGGTTCAATAAAAAGTGCATACTCCTTAACAACAAAAAATGGATCCTCCAGAGACATGACCCCACGCTCTGTCACGTATCCTACTGCCGTTGAAATGAAATTTTTACGGGTTTTTGTTGCTTTTCGTAACGGTTACGTTGAGCGCACTTGATTTTTATATTCATTGACTTTTTGCTCTGTTTTACTGCTTCTTCTTCTTCTGTTTGTGTGTGTGAGCAACAACCCCCCAAATAGACGTTTTTGTGGGGGTGCGTAAATAATGCAAGTTTAGAACAAAATATATACGAATTTCTATAGATTTTGTTTTATTTTCAAAACCAAATAAATAGCATTGAATTCCATATCAACTTGATCTAATCTACAACTACGTTTTTTTATTGGAAGTATATAGTTTTGTTCTTTAAACACAGCACGTTTATTGATTATTGCACTTGGCCGTCTTATCTGTTTTGTTGAAAAGGGGTAGGGGCGGGTTGTTAACTACAGACCGCGTTCGCGGCCAGGCTATTACGATAGCCAAATCCAAACTGACGTTATTTTTTGCGCTCAATGCGTGCTGCCTCAGTGAGTGAAAGGAGCATATGTATATGAATGGAATCGAAAGGTGAAGGCATTTGTTTATATGCCGCTCCAGCGACTGCGCAGTAGACAAAACTCACCTCTCACCCCCTTTGAAGATAAGACCATAACAACAATTTACTATGGAGTTAACCACAACATACAATATATAGTTATTAACAAAGATCTTTCAAAACAATTTAAAACTTATTTTTGGCATTTTATTTCAAAAAAAGTCAACGGAATTGAAAGCTGCGCTCTCTCACTTTCCCTCTCTTTCAGTCACTCTCTTTGTGAGCGCAGCAACTCTGGCTTGTTGTTTTTGTTTTGCTATCTCTGCTCATATTACAACTGCTGCTACAATTTCTACATTTTTGCAATTTCCAAAAAATAAAACTCACCTGCGGCACGTTGCCAAATCATTTAGCAGATTTCTATGCACAAACAGTCTGACTTTAACGCTCAGTTTCTGATTTAAGCTAGTTTTTAAAAACTTTCTGTTTCAGCTGTGCGCTGCTAAAGTTTTTTTGTTGTTTATGGCTCACCTTTGATGACTAACGTAACGCAATAAAGAGCCAAAGCAAACGACGTAAGCGCCAAAAAGCGCAACTAACGCACTGCGTTAGTATTTTTGAAGCTACACGCGCTGGTCACACTTGTAACTTTTGTCCGTTGAAATGAATTATTTTTGTTTTGCACTTTGATGATTGCGTTTCGAAACTGCGTTAAAATAAATAGATTAATTAAAAATAAGATAACTAATCAAAAATGCTGCAAAATAATGCAGTGCGCACTTTGCACTACGACAGCGAAATACGTGTAGCACAAACATCCAATAACAACGAACCCAGAGGTAACTTCAAATTTAGTAGCTTAAATAGTGAAATAAATTTAAAAATAATATCCGCATGAATCATGTTCAAGTGGTTAATGTTTTTTACTAGCTGATAATTATTCTGCTGATATAGTAGGTGTTTTGTAAACGCTGCATTTGGATTAATTGGTATAGTGTGCTGTGTATGGTGTGTTGTGTGTCACACGAACAACACAAATACTACAAATTGTCCATATCAGTATCTTATCAGCAGCTGTTTTGTTGTAGTTGTTCTTGGTTTTATGACCGTATTGTCAACCAAGCCATATCAAGTGTCTTTGTTTGGAGTTTATTTGACCAACTGATCGATATAAGAAAGAACTGTCCATATATACAAATAAGCCAAGTAATCTTTTTAATGGCTATAATGGGATTTAGTTAAAAAGTTGGGCATCCTCATAAGGTATGTCCATCAGCCTAGCAGTATCTTAAAGGAACCCATATTTAGTATTTATTTATAATATTATTCCTAGTGCTACAGGAACAGAAGAATTCTAAATTAAGCTAAAATGAAATATTTTATGGTGCTTAACCTAATACAGAAACAATTTGAACTTTCAAAATTTTAAAACACACAGTAAAACATTAAAGTTTTAATGGTATTCTCCGCTACACCCCAAATCAACAAAAAGCCAATTACAACAGCATTTAAAACTTTAATTTTTGGTGCAAATATAAATTTGTGTGTCTTCTTTGTTTCCTATAAATTTTAAAACAATCGACTAATAATCATCATATTTATTTGGGTTAGGTTAGTAACTGTACGTGGTGTAAAAATAGATAAAATGATGTAATAAAGTATTTATTTAACAGGTATATTCGACCATAAATATTATTTTAGATCAGTTTTTGTTTGTCTGTTCGTTCGTCTGTCTATCTGTTCGTCTGTACAAACGCGTCGATCTCAAATACTATAAATGCTAGAGACAACAAACTTGGCATGTAGTATTCTGTATACCATACGCAGATTAATCTTATTTGTATCTCGGGTACTTTCTGTATTTCTTAAACTCTTTACTAACTGCATTCTTATTTATTTCTTTTCAGTTTATGACTCTCAAATCAACATTACCTCACCGCCGCGTGCAACATCAGGTAATTGCTATTACTACCTTAAGACAATTGTTAATATTAACTATTCATATTATCTTTATAGAAGCACCACGCATACCATTGCCCATTTCAACTGTAGCTGGTAGTCGCACCTTTATACCATTGTCTGGCTATGATTGTCTCGCGGATTTGCCCTCAGTGCATATTGAGCAAACCTTTGAGCTGAATGACTGTGCGTATATGAGACTTGTCTTAAGAATTCAAATTTTAAACTAAACTTTATATACTTTATAGCACTCACAGCTGTTTCATCGGAGAATCGTTATGTGGTGCGTTCACCGCTGGGCGATGCCATCTTTGCGGCTTCCGAGAGCTCCACAGCAAATAATCGCATGATTTGGGGCGCAGGTCGTCCATTTCAGATGCATCTGCTGGACAAGACACATCAGGAAGCTTTAGTATTTCGCAAGAAATTGGCATTGGGCGCCATGTGCTGTCAGCCAAAGAATCTAGAAATATGGATACCGCCAGGCAATGTGCTCGGTCGTGTGATGCAATCACCAACGTTTACACAACCCGAGTTTTATATCGAAGATGGTAGCACCAATCAGCCCATATTCTGTGTAGAAGGACCTGCTAATACGGGTTTTTGCTGCTTCTGCCTGCCTAGAGAGTGTTACTTTAAGGTGAGTCTGAAATATTGCTATTATAACGCTGTCTCTTAATATAATCTTACTTCTGAGCAGATTCATTCGGGTGGTGATCTGCGCGCCTCAATTGACCACAAATGGTTGGCCAGCAAATCGCAGTATACCACAAATATATATTTTAGCGATGTTCGGCTAACGGCCAAAGAGCGTGCCCTGATTTTGGGATCAGCATTTCTGCTGGTAAGTTCTGCTGGTAATGTGCTTACATTTTTGTATATATAATAATTGAAAACCAATCTTATCAATCTTTGCAGGAATATATGTACTTTCAAAAGCGCGTTTGAGCCAAGCCAGCTATAAAAACCAAGTTTGCAAAACGATTTTAAATCGAGGCGCAGTTTCAATTTATATTTCTTACTCCGAGCCAAACCTTGAACCGAGCCAGTTGTCAATAAAAAAGGAAACCCGCAGAAAAGGTTCGGTTAAATAAAAAAATTGAGTAGGTATTAAGAATGTAAATATAAATTTGGGCCAAAGATAGCACAGAAAAAAATATTTTACCAATTATGATAAAAATATAAAAAAATCAAAACCTAGTTTCAAAAATATTTAAAAATTGTTCAACGAACCGAAAAAAGAGAAGACATGATAAAAACATAATAAAACGATTGAAATATAAATTTTTCACATTGATTTTTTTATTTTTTGTGTCATTTTGTTTTTTTTTTGTGTGTTTGTTTGTAAAGTTTTCATTTTCAGTTTTTGATATATTTTACAATAATGTAATAAATCACTTCATTTTGTTGTTGTTTTTTGTTTTGTGTTTGTTTAACATACATATACACTCAAATATATATATATATATATTTATAAATATATGTAGACTTTGCTATACTTTTAGCCATTTTGTACAATAATTTTCATTAATTTCTATAAACTTTATGTGTGTTTGTGTGTGTGTTTAGCTAGCCTATAAAACTTAATGTATAATATGACAACATAATGTTTTACTTAAAATTAATATATTTTTTTGTTAATTTTATTTGATTTTCAAAATTTGCTTTCGCTAATTAAATATAATCATTAATTAATTAAAACAAACAATTGAAAAAGAGTCTCGTGGTCTCGTTGTTTTTTTGTTTTTTGTTTTCTTTTAATCTAAAAATTAAAAACATAATAAGGTTTTCATAACTCCAGCGTAGGTAACAAAACTTCAAATTAGGAAGAACTATGTGATTAGATTGGAAAACAATTTCTGGTATTACGACGGAAAGGACTTGGGGAGGGGGGACGGGGTGGGCTAGGCCTTAGTTAGAAACTAAATTGGTTTAGCATAAGATATATTTACACACCAAAAATGGATTGTTTTTTTTTTTTTTACTTTGTAGATACGACTCACAGCACTTTAGGGAGTTTTGCATTTTTAACATTTCGAAAAAGAAATTATATATAGTATATATATTTCTATGTGTGTGTGTGCTTGTATATTAAGTTATAACTAATTCTGTACATATGTATATAATATATGTATACAAGTATATATAAGAGTTGAACAACTTATCATAGTTGAGAGTTGACAATAAACTAAACTAAATTCTTAAGTTGCAAACATATGTTGCTTTACACGTTAGTTTTCATATATATATGTATATATCGTACATATGTTTTGACTTGTCTATATACACACATACAAATATGAGTAGTAAGAGTAGCTTAATGACACTAGCTCAAAGTGGCGTCTAAACATTTGATTAATTTTTGAGTTACCTTTAAGAGCTTTGAAAGTACATGACAGCTTTAAGTAACTTGCATTGATTTGACTGAATGCCACCTAAAAACTAAGCTTAATGATGAAAAACCAATTTAATCGAGTCTTCAGTAGCTTAAGCTTAATGACACTAGCTTAAACTGGTTTCAATGCATTCGATGAATCTTAGCAGAGCTTTTAAAGCACATTAAAGCTTTCAAAACGTTGAATTTTATTAACTACATTGAAAGCTAATTTTGCATAAAACTGAAAGCACATATTTAAGCTTTACATTAAGCTTTAATCAAATGTTTAAATGCCACGTAAAGTTGATCTTGAAACAGCTTATATTCTATATATTATTATAATGTGTGTGTAGAGTTTTTGTGTGCCCAAATGCGATATGCTTAGACATTTGATATGCGCTCGTTGATGTTTTGGTCATTGCTGCTCCCACAACTGCGTTGTCGTTGTTGTTGTCGCAGTGGCCGTATTTGTGGCCAGACATAATTAGCCTGGTAGTGATAAGGCCAAACTCAGGTGGGCTGCAGCATATACATATACTGTCAGTTGCTGGCCGTTGCTGCCGATGCAGCGACCGGCAATTGTAACTCATTTGTGTTGCTCCTCGCCCGCTTCTCGCCCAATTCCAGCGGATTATCGCTCTCATCGCCATTGCTGCTGAAGCTGCTGCCAGGCAGACGACGCTTTAAGCTCTGACCATGTGTGTGACTATTATGACTTAAGCCATTGGTCAGCGTTTCATCCTCGGACATGGAGCTGGCACGCTTTGGTGTATTGCCAGCACTATCATTATCCAGCGAAGCAATCGCCGAGGCAGCTGCACTATTTGCCGCACTAAAGCCATCCTCGGAGGCGCTATCCTGCCCGCCAGCAGTGGGTGCATCCGTTGCCAGCTGCAACATGCCCGATGGTGTTGTATAGCCACTCAGCTTATTTGGATCCTTCTCAAGCAGCTTCTGTGCGAGCAACTTAAGCGATATGAGCGAATTCTCACAATCGCTCGTATCGATCTCCGTTAGACTTATGCCCGCACGTTCGATTTCGGCATAGGTGCCAAAGGGTAACTTTTGCAGGCATTCCAGTTTCTGGACATGCGTCTTGGAGCGCAAATGTTTAGCCAAATGACCATGTATGCGAAATGCAATCTTGCAGTCGGTGCATTCAAAAGGACGCGGATTTGATGTGGTCGGCACACCAAATGTCGATGTCATCATTACCTTATTCTTGTGCGCTTCGGATCGTTCATGCTTTTGCAGATGACCCTGCGTGCGAAAGGATATGCTGCATGGTTCACATTTAAATTTACGCTCCATATAGTGTATGTTCATATGCAGCGATAGCTGATGTGGCCGCTGAAACGTTTTGTTGCATATGCTGCACGTGGGACGCGCATCACTGGCAATTGGTGGCGGCGGCGGTGGCACAACGCGTGCGGTATAACTGCCTGGCGCTGCAGCTGTAGCAGCCGCTGTTGCTGCAGCGCTGGCAGCAGCTGTTGCTGGCTGCAATTCTGTGCTACTGGTTGCTGCCTTGAAGCTCTCCTCGCCAACAATAACAGTGCGTGCTGCTGCTGTTGTGACGCTGTTGCTGCTGTTCTTGTTGCTCTTGCTGCTGTTGTTTTTGCCTGTGCTGCTGTTGCTTAGCACGCCACTAAAATCTGTTGCATCTGGCTGCTGCACTGCAGCGGGCAAGTTGGCATTATGAGGCGGCTGCTCCGCAACTGCTGCTGTCTTTTCCGGATCAGAACGCGTTTCGCTTTCCTCGCTCTCCTCAGCGGTTTTGATTGGTGTGGCAACTGTTGCTGTCGCTGCTGTTGTTGCTGCTGCTGCAGCTGTTGTTGTTGGCGTTATTTCCACAATTGACAGCGGCTCGGGCGTCTTTACCTCATGCACCTCAATGCTGGGCAGCTCTGTGAGCAACAAGGGCTGCTTATACAGCAGACGATCGCTGCTGCTGTTGCTGACTGCAGTTGAGCTGATGCAGCTGCTGTTGATGCTGCTGCTGCTGATGCAAATACTGCTGCTGGTAATGCAACTGCTGCTGCTAATGCAACTGTTACTGCTAGTTACAAGATAACTGCGACTAAACTGACTCTGCTTCATTTTCGCATGCTGCAGCGCCTGCTCCTTGATGTAAGTCTGCAGCAGGACATCCTCGCCGCCCTCGCTTTCACGCTTTGCCTGCTCCTCCATTTCAGCCGAGATGCGCACCTTATCCGATACCGAAATCAGCGTTTTCATAAATCCGCCACTTTCATTGTTGCTGTTGCCTGCACCAAAGATGACGTCACGCATTTGTTGTGCCTGCGATTTGGGCTGCTGCAGCTGCTCAATGGCAGCTGGCGGGGATGTGGGCATAAAGGCAATGGCAGAGGCAGAGCTAGTGCGTGGCTTGGTTAGATCCATGGGTGCGCTGCTGCTTTCATCGCTGGGCACGCCACGCTTGGGCTTAGATTCCTCCGGGTTGGAATAATACTGTTCCTTCTGATAGTCAAATGGTGGCTTGGGTGAGGTAAAGGAGCAAACCTGACGCTTGGGCTGTGTACCAACAGCGCCGCCTGCTGCACTGCTGCTGCCGGCAGAGGAGCCAATGCTATTGGCTGGACTGGCAGCTGGCAGTGGGGTTTCCTGCAGCTGGGCGGGATAGGGCGAAACGCTTTGCGGTATGGGCGGTGTCATGGACAACGAAAGCAAGCCACGCGCGGCTTCGTGTTCCTTCAAACGTGACTTGGACTCATCCGTGTCTGTAATGGAATTGGCATACATGATAAGATAATGTTATGTTTGGAAGGCTTTAGTTATGACTAACCGCTGCTCTCGGACTCATTATCGCTGTAGTCATCCGAATCCGATTCGCCCGCCATTGAGGAAGTGCGTCCGCCTGCTGATGTTGACGATTGCTGATCAAATTCAACATCGACATCAAGGAATTCACCATCGGCGGGCATGGGACCCGGATTGATGCCCAGTTCAATGCACTTCTTAAAGTGCGTCTTGGATTGCATGTGCTTGGTGAGATTGCCCTTGGTTTTGAAGCTAAGCAAATGGATAAAGATGTGTGTATATTAGAGATTTGTTAAGTCAGTTTAGAAGATTCAAATGCTCACCTGAAATTGCAGTGACTGCAGGTAAAGGGACGCACATCCGTATGGGTGCGTATGTGCTTCTTGAGCATCGATGGCTTCTTGCAACGTATGCCACACTCGGAGCACACATAACGACCACGTCCACGTCCCCGTATATATGTATAATCCTCATGCGATTCATAGCCACCTACCAACAACTGACTTGATTCCAATTTCTTTGCTGCCGCCTCCTCGCTAGCCTTGGCTGCCACATTTGCTTCACTCAGCGCACCAATTGCCAATGGCGTTGTCGTCGTCGGCATCAACGTTGGTGGCTGCTTCAATTGATGCTGATAACACTTGTTCTGCACATTGGCAATGGTGGAACTGGTGCTAACAACTTGCTGTGAGCTTACCAGCGAATAATGCAGCTTGTCTGCACCCGCCATGGCCATGCTGCAGCCATTGCCCAACATTTTCTGCCTGGAATCATATAAAGCCATCATCTGTTTGGGCTTAAAGCCCATGGGATGCGGCTGGTTCTCCTCGCAGACCTGCCAAACGCTATACATGGACAGCTTGTGCATGCCGGCAACATATGAGGGTTGCGGACAGTTTACTGTACAGTAGAACATCTTGGTGCTGCACTTGAGGCCGAGATATGTGTAGGCATGTCCATTTAGATAGAGCTGCACACAGGATTTGGAGGGACGTGGCGTTTCGGGTGAGATCAGTGGCAAGGTATTCGCTGTGGGCGTAATGCCATGATGACGCTTGGGCGTAAAGGTGCCCGGTTTGAGTGGCAAACTGGTGGGACGCAGAAATTTGGACTTGCCAGTTGTTGTTGTGGTTACTGTTGTTGTCATAGTTATCAGTGTTGTTGTGGTGTTTGCTTCCTCCGGCGTTTCGACGTGCAGCGGCGCCAGCGCTTCATGCGTTTTGTTAACATTATCGAAATTGAAATGACGCACTTCCTCCTGCGTCTTGATATTATCCGCCATGCGTAGAAAGTTGAAAGGCAATTTTTTGTCCACTGTTGCTGCTACCACAGCGGTTGTTGTTGTCGCCTTGTTGCTGCTGCTGCTGTTCCATTGCAATGCATTCCGCTGCGCTGGCGTTGGCGGTTGTCGACTGAATTCGCTGGGCACATTTTGAACGCCACCAAAAGGCGACAACGCCTTCAGCGGTGCTTCAAGATTAGCCAGCAGCGGATTGGGGCTGGGCTGCTTGCGAAGTGGACTGCGTCCGCGTGTTGCTGTTGCGGGCAGCTGCAGCTGCAATTGTTGCGGTGGCGGTGGTAGCAATGTTAGGCTGCCAGGACCAGGTATGCCAGGCACATAGGGTATCGTCTTGTTGGAATCGACAATATGGTTGCTGCTGTTGTTGCCCATAGGCGGCAATGTTAGCGGATTGAAGGCAGTTATGGAATTAATGGGCGGAAATTGAAAATGTTGCGGCGTATTGTTGCTGTTGGTTGTGCTAAGCAAAAAACCATTGTTATTGGTAGCTAATTTGCTAACTTTGGCATCGCTTAAACGTGGCGACATCTCCTGAAAGCTGCCGCCGGATAACAAAGGTGTGCGTATCATTTTGGGACTCTTGTCTAGCTCGGGGCACTCGGAAATGGGTATCATGCTGCCACCAGAGCTCGTAAAGCGTCTCAAACGTTCCTCCTTGGCGCTATAGCTGCTAGACAATTGCAAATCCTGGCTGCCACCAAACAGCAGCTGCACGCCCGCTGGCAATGCAAATGAGCTGCTGCTGCTGTTGCTGTTGGTTAAATCATTGTTGCTGAGCTTGGCACGCTTGCTGGGCGTCTCAATGATAATGTTTTCCAAGCGATCACCATGCATTTTGGTGATGACAACCTGTGCATCTTGTGTTTTACGTGGCGTATAGTCGACCAGCGCCGTTTTGCCCAAAAGTGGACCAGGTGAGGGCAATGGTGCGTCTACAAAGCGTATGGCAATGTTGTTGGCATCAATGCTGGGCGGAATGGCAGCTGTTGCTGGCGTTACAACAACTTGAGTTGCTGCTGCAATGTTGTTGATGTTGCTGTTGATGTGGCTGTTGCTATTGGTGCTCGATGTTGTTGTTGAGGTGCGCGCTGGCGATTGCGCTGCACTCAAACGACTCAGCACCAAACTGCTGGGCTTAGTTTTAAGCTGCGACCAGGCCAGCTTGGCCAACGACAATGGACAATTCGAGTTGGCCATGTGCGACTTGAGTTCCGGCAAACTGAACGACATGGAATTGGAGCGAAAGTATTTGCTGCTGGGCGATGAGGCAGGACTCATGGGTGCACTGGTGCTGGCATCCTGGCAATAGGTGCTATTGTGATGCTTTAAGTCATCCGCACTGCGAAATTCATTGGCACAAATGGGGCAGGAATAGACAGCATCATCGCCCTCGCCAATTGGCACAGCCAGACCGCGTGCATTTAATAATAAATTCTTAATAATTGAATTATTTGGCGCTGTCTGCAGTGTTGTTGTTGTGCTCTTGCCAGCAATGCTTGTTGTTATTGTTGTTGGCTTTGGTTGTGGCATTTGTTGTGGCTTTGGTTTGGCAGATAAGTTTAAGGGTTGCGCATGATTTGGGAGCGTCTGCTGCTGCTCCAACTTAGGCACTGGCGTTGCGGGATCCTGACGATATTGCAATGCCTGCAATGGCAGCGGGGATGGCGGTGGCGGCAACTGTTGCAGCTTGTTGGCATTTGGTGTTGGTGTTGTTGTACGCGTTGGTGTGTTTTTGAGGCTAACATAGCCGCTGGTTGAGCTGCTGCAACTGCTGCTGCTGCTGCGCTTAAGCAGTCCGTTGACAGGCTCCAGCTGCTGCTGTTGTTGCAAATACATTTGGTATTGTTGCTGTTGCTGCTGCTGCTGTTGCTGCAGCTGTTGTTGCAGCTGCTGTTGCTGTTGTTGCAGCTGTTGCTGCTGCTTTTGTACTATGGCCTGTGCTAGATTCACTTTTGTTTCGCCCAACTGTTGACTGTTGTTGCTGCTGTTGCTGGCGTGTGCTGTTGTATTGCCAATATTGCTGTTGTTAATGCTGCTGTTATTGTTGTTGCTGTTGTTGTTGTTATTGGCATTGTTAAAGCTGCGTGAACGATTCAGCTGCTTGGGGTACTTCTTCTGCAACAGTATTTCCTTATTCTCCACTATGGCCTCGTTCTGTGAGATCAGCTTGGATATATGCTCCTGCACTTTTTCCACATTCTACAAAAAGTTTAACAAAACATGAATAAAATGTACTTAAATTGAAATTGACTTTATTTACCACTTGCATGCCACCGCTGGCGCTGGCAAAGCTGCTCAAGTTTGCTGCTGGTGTAGGTGTTGCTGGCGCAGGCAGCACTGTTGCTGCTGCTGCTGTGATTGCTGCCTGTTGTTGACTGTTTAAGCGCACCAGCTGTCAAATTACAAGTTGCAAAATTAAGTTATGAACAATTGTAATTGTAAGTGTGCTTACCTGCTGCGGTGGCGGCGGCTGTGGCTGTGGTTGCTGCTGCTGTTGTGGCTGTTGCTGATGTGTGGGCGCTTTAAGCAGCGGTGAGTGTTGCTGCTGTTGCTGTTGATGCTGCTGCTGCTGTTGATGTTGCTGCTGCTGTTGGTGCTGTTGCTGCTGCAGCTGAAAGTGCTGCTGCAGTTGCAATTGCTGCATGGCCAGTGCATGTTGATGCATTGCTGCTGCTGCAGCTGGATTGTAATATTGTGGCTGTTGCAGATAGTAGACACCCGTGGGCAGTGGTGGTGGCGGGGGCAGTGCTTGTAAAGCAGCGGGATTTCCAGCTGCCGCCAGCAGCAATGATTGCTGTGCGTGCAGCTGTTGCTGTTGCTGCTGCTGTAGCTGCAATTGCAGCTGATGTGAGTTAATGTGATTATTAAGCTTTAACTGTGTGCTGGGCGAGAGTGTGGGATGTGCCAGCGATGGTTGCTGCTGCTGTTGTTGCGTGGAGAGCTTCTGTTGCTGCTGCTGCTGCTGTTGTTGTTGTTGATGTTGCTGCAGTGCCTGCTGCTGCTGTTGCAGTACCTGCTGCTGTTGTTGCTGCTGCTGCTGTTGCTCTTTGCTGCTGCCAGGCGCATACAGCGATGCATTGTGAAACTTGGGCTTATATGGCTTATAATCAATCGATTGCCGATGCTGTGCTGTTGCCGAGTGCAACGTATCTGCTGTTGCAGGCGGCAACGTGCCAGCAGCTGGCGAGCCCAGCGGCAACTGTTGCATATGCTGCGGCAATGGCGGCTGTTGCAAATACGCACTTTTCGACGCTGACAGCGTTGAGGGTGATGGTGAGGGTGAAGCCATTGGCTCATCAAAAGGTGAATCCGCACGACTCAACTGCAATAGATAAAGATTAGAAATTATAACACAGGGAAGTATGTATTAAAGAGTTAATCAGAATATTTTTAGACTTCTACGTTCAAAATAATGTTAAGCTTGTAGGTTTCTAACATAACATAATGTTGTTAGCTGGAGTTGTCCAGACAACATAATGTTAAACTTGCAGCTTTCTAACATAACACGTATCAACTGTTAAAGCGATGCTGTTAACATTTGTCTTACATAACATTTTTAACTTTAAGTACTTTCTCCTAACTAAATCGTTTTCCGTGTGGAATGTTTTTGAATCTATACTTCAATTTCAGATAAAATTCTGTTAAAATTCTATATTGAACTTACAATTTCTACACTTAAAAGCTCAGAGCTGCTGTTGCTCAGCTCGCCATCGCCATCCTGGTCGGATAAGCCGTCAGCCTCATTGGCGGGCAGATCATAGCCACGCATGCGCGCCGCATGGGAACGGGAACGGCAATGCTTGTAAAGATTGCTCTTCGTTTTGAAGGCAATGCCGCAGGTGTCGCACGGATATGGTCGCTCATTGGTATGGGCACGTATGTGCTTCTGCAGCACCGATGGCTTGGCACAGATTAGATTGCAATAGGGGCAGACATAGCGACCCGGCTTTTCGCCAGTTGTTGCTGATGTTACTGCTGCTGCTGCAGCAGTTGTTGTTGCTGCAATTGCAACTGTTGTTGTTGCTGCTGCAGTTGCTAATGTTGCTACCGTCGTTGGCTGCGTGCTCTGCTGATGCTGTGCGAATGTTGCTGGCGATAATGTTGCATTGCTGGCATAGTTGCTGTTGCTATTACTATTGCTGTTGCTGTTGCTAAGCGGTGTGCGTAATCTAGGCGCACCACCAATAGATATAACAGCAATATTTTTACTATTATTATTGTTGTTGTTGTTGCTCTCTTCATGGCTGTTGTTGTTGTTATTGTTGGTATTTACAAAATTGGCACTGAATTCATTATTCGACGCTGGCATCGCCGGCTGCAACATTACATGTCCATTGATCAATGGCAACGGCAATATTGCTGCTGTTGCTATTGTTGTTGGTGGTGGCGGTGGCGGCGATAACGAGCTATTGGATGAGAGCGATGTGGTGCGCACCGCAACGACTGTTTCCGCTTCGGTGGTGCTGGCCAAACGTTTAAATTTTTTATGCAAATAACGCAAATTTGTTGTATTTGTCCAATCGGCTGCTGCTGCGGTTGCATCATCGCTGCTGACTGCTGTTGTTGCTGTTGTTGTTGCAGGCACAACCATATTACTATTATTTGTGGTTGCTGCTTCTGCTGCTGTTGTTGTTATTGTTGTGGCTACGCTTGATGCGCTGCTTGCCACATGCTGTAGCGTCATTTTGCTATCACTTAGGTTCGCTTTATCTCTAGCCTTAAATTCATAATTATTCTCACTAATACTATTATCACTGTGGTTGTTGGTGTTGTTGTTGTTGTTGTTGTTATTATTGTTGCTGGTGCTGTCGGGAACTTTAGCAGGCAACTCGTTTAGTTTATCTCGTATGCTTGTACTGGATTTGTTGTCAGTTGTTGCTGCTGCTGTTGCTGTTGTTGCTGCTGTTGCTGTTGTTGCAACTGCTGCTGCTGCTACTGCTGTTTTGTTGTTGACTTTGTTTGTTTTCGGTGTTGCTGTTGCTGCAGCAATTTCGTTACTGTTGTTGCTGCGATATGTTTGTTTCTTAGTTGTTGTTACTGTTGTAGTTGCCTTTGCTGCTGCCGTTGCGGCTGCTGCTGCTGCAGCTGCGGCTGTTGCACGTCGCGTGCTGCTTAATTTGTTATTGTTTTTATATTGTTTTGTTGTCGCTGTTTTATAATGTTTCGCTGCATTTGTTGCTGTTGCTGTTGTTGCATTTTCCATAGTATTAACAAATTTGCTCGCCTGCGATGTATTTGCCGCGGGCTCATCTGAAAAAATTAAAAAACAAATAAAAGTTTAATTAAGTTTATATTTCATTGCTTAAAAAATGTTTTAAGATATTTTTTAAGTATTGCAATTTCACAATCAGGCATGTTTTTATTTTCGCATTTACAAATTCGGATTCGGTTTGACGATATAGTTTCTCGCATTGTTTTAATGAAATTTTGTTTAACGAAACATAGTAAAATTGTTTTAAAACATTTCAGAATTTATTAAAAATAATAAATAACTAAATTTAGCAAATTCAGTTTTCAATTCAAATACAAATCCACAAAAGTTACGTGGATTTAGAAAATGAAAGCACGAACCACTTGTTTGATTAGTTAATTAAAGCTATATTCAAACGTTTTCCGACTTTGGAATTTCTTGAAACTGAACTTCCCTTGAGTGTTCTCAAATTCACTTTTTACAATATTTTGGGGCATTTGATTTCGCTTGGCTCTATTCTAGTTGAAAATTTAATTGCATTGGCCGAAACTCAGCCACAACAATAATAATAACTATTATTTAATGTAAATTCATTAAAATAATTGAATTTATATTGCTCAATAAATATTAAAATATAAATTCACAAAACAATTCACAGGACCCCAATACAAATATTAAATTTCTCGAAATTCAAGCATTTTTTGAGTTAAATAAAGTCTTCTTTAATATTGCCTGCTTAAGCATAAATAATGAATAAGCTTGCCAACAAACTATTCACAACTTGCGACAATATTAAATATTCATTTGCATACATTTCAAATGAAACTTTGCTTAGTTTGCTCTCATCTGAATTATTGAAGTGGCTTCAGCAGCTGCTATGCTCCACAAAAATACAGATACAAATATAAATATAAACGTTAACACTTGCTATCGCAGTCTAATTGGACTCTCAATCTTATCAGTGGGTATCAGTTGGGGTAACACTTGATAATTATTGTTGGGAATATCCGAAATAATGTGAAATGTTTGCCAATATATTTCACACAAGATATTTTTAATAGAAATATGAATCAAGCGATAAGCACACACATTTTTTTGGTTTATTATCAACTTTCTATTTCGCATTCGGTTGGAGTTTTGAGCTAAAAATATTCAGAGTTAAGCTCACCTGTTGCTCAAATGACATGCACCAAACCGAAACCCAAAGCTTCAAAAAGAAACTTAAACCAATGCGAATCATATCCTAAAATAAGTTTGGCAGAGAGCTTCACGACTAGGAAATACCCTGTAACTTTAAAGTACGCGGAAACAACAATTATTCAAAATTGAAGTTTTAACCGTTGTCGAATTTCCAAAAACGATTTGAAATGTTTTTTCTTTAAGACAGTTGCATAAAAAGTTTTAAAAGCTAAATTTCAAAAGTAAAATCGATTGCTATTTCATTTAAAACTGAAGATAATCGTAGGTGATGCGGAATGAAAAGCACTTGAAAATGGTAAAAGGTCTAATTATTATCCAAGCATCCAGAAATATTTTGGGACTTAATGATGACTTAAGCATGTTTCAATAAAGATTTTAACTTTTTTTTCAGTTTCGATAGATTTCAGCTTATCCAAAAAAACATTGATTTTCATTTTGAGAGCCAGACAAACAGACGACTAGAAAAACGCAAACAACCATTAAAGAAAATAAACTTTATTGATTTTGAAATACAAAGTACGTCAGCTTGTTATATTTTATGATGCCCATTTTATGAGTACAGGGTATAAAACAACAAAAAAAAAAAACAACTAAAAGAGCAGCTCGCTAACAACTAAGTGAAGTGCGCTGATTGTTGTTGGGTCGTCTTATCAGCTCTATATATACTCTATATATGTATAAATGCTTATACTCTATATACTCTATATAAAAGACACTCAGACTTTGCAGCAATGATTAGTAAACACAGTCAAAGAGAGTCGAGCACAAAATCACAATTCATGTAAAAAGAAAAACAAAAACTTGTGCGTTAATTGACATTTGCCATAGACTCGACTCATAAATATATATATATATACATATATAGATATTTGTGTTTAGCATTGTTATACATATACATACATGTACTGCTCTGTCCAACTCAACTTGTGTTTACTTATGTATTTATCAACAATTTATATAGCTTTTAATAACGCGTGAGTTTGCAAATAATCATCATAATAATAATAATAATTTTTGACCAAAACTTCCATTGATAATGTCGAGCTGGTTGTTATCAGTTATTTGTGGAAATGCTTTTTATTGTTGCTGTGGAATTCATTTACTTGGGTTTACCTGAGCCATATTACTCACACAAACAGACTAAGTACAGCTCTAAACGTTAAGTGGCAATTGTTAATTATTTCTCGGTAAAATATTTCTATATACATATTTCTATATATGTACATATGTATACATATGAACACACACACACATTGGCCTTTGACGTCAGCAATTAAACAATTTTCGAGTGGTTAACGACACAGATTAGGCCTTAAACGACGCTGATTAAACATATTGGCATATATAAACATCAATTACATAAGCCTTATGTTGTGCACCAAGCAATTGCATTATAAATTGACCCCCTCCGATCACCAACTGGGGGTGTCAAATGGGTCAATTAGCGAGGCGCCAAATGGAATTTCCTATCTACTGACGACCATCGATTTATATGGAATTTTCTGTATGACAACAAACTGAGCAGTTTGTTAACTATATATAACTTGTATAGTCTATACTTTGTTAGTTTCAGCTTTTAATTATAAATGATACAGTTAGATACAGCAGGAAAGTATGTGCATTAATAAAAATTTAGTTAAAATGCAATATAAATTCAAATTTAATTTAATACTTAAGCAATAACATAGTGTTTAAATTTGATTGATATCTGATTTAATTTAAAAATCATAATTGCTTCTTGAATGAAGCTCAACTTTTTATTGACACTGTTATTTTAATCAGGCTTTTTCTCATTTCCGAGAACTTTTCATTCCGAATCGTTATCGATTTTGTTTTTAAATAAATAGTAATATTTCTACCTTTTTAAAGTTAAGTTCAAACACTTCTCATAGTTAATTAGTCTCGAAAACAAAACTTTTTAATCCGAATTTCCTTACGATATTCGGAGAAAAGAAACTGATTCCGACTCCGAACAATCCCGATTATTTATGTAAAGGATATGTTTTAGATTTTTATCGAAATCGCATGTCTCGAACAGTTTAATGCTCAGATTGTAACATTTAAAGTTTGAATTTAGTGCTCAAGCGTGTTTCTATTTACAAAGATAAACTAAACAAAGTGATAAGTGTAATCACAAATGTCAAAGAAGAAGAGCAAAACGTAGACAACAATATAACCTCCAAAAGTTTTAACTGAGCTTCAGATTTTATTCTACTTGTTGTAGAAGTAAATATAATAAAAAAACAAACAAATATTTAAATGACTTTATTATCACGACTTTGACTTTGTTTAATAATTTGTTTTAGTTGCTATTGTTGGTGTTTATTATTAGGCATGTTGTTTTAAAGTTTCGCTGTATATTATACAATATAGAAGCTCTAATTTGTATTATAAACGAACAGTCATAGTACGCATATGGCGTGTAAATATATAATAAGAATCTGTTTACATATTGTTATATAGTATAACATTTTGTGTATAACACTTGTCCCCCATTATCTATATTCTCAACGTTTTGCTCTGTGTGCAAAGTGCATATTGCAAATATGCATGCAAATAGCAGATAATCAACTAGAATGAATACGCCTGGTCACACTTTAAAGATAGCCTGAGGCGAACTACGTCACACGAGTTTTTGTTGTTTTTTGTCTTTTTCATGCACTCGCCAAACGCCTGATTGACGGCCTCTCGCTCACGCGTGCTCCACTCAAAAGCAGCCAAAGATAGAGGCCGAGAGAGAGTGAGTGTGAGAGCGGGCGCTCGAGAGAGCCACCCACATGACAATGTGTGAAATAAGCACAAGGTATGCGCAAACGTCGCGGCGCCAATGTCTGTCCAGACAGTTTGTCAGTCCACAGCTGCTACGTCATTTACAACAACAACAACAACTATAAGTATAACAATAGCAACAAGTAAAAGCTTAGCTTGCTATTTAGCAATTTTTAATTATTTAATATTGCACACATGTACGCCAAATAAATGGCGGCGAGAAAACACACAAGTAAAATTCGCGGAAATGATACGGAATTCCAATGAAAGCATTAGATAAAAGAAATTAAAAGCAAAGCAAAACACGTAAACACACACACACAAAAATTGCATATGATTAGTTGCAATATGCAAAACTTAGTTGTACCTGTGACTCAATTGCGCTCTATTTGAAGATCAATAGTTATTGAATTCGATAGCCAAAGCAGTTATCGATAATTTTGCCCAAACAACAATTGAGAATCTTAAAAACGGCAAATATGACAACACAAAATATATGAAAAAATATTTGTTGTGTCCAACGGCGGACGGTCGCGAACAACAACGAACAGACGAACGAAACGAGCGACCAGCGAGCATGAAAGAGTTGAAGACAACTAGACGAGGCAAGCTGAAAAATTCATTCAAAGACCAGTGCCCAAGTGGCAAAAGCAACAGCAGCAGCAACAGCAAAAACAACAACAACAAACCAGACAAATCAGTGTGTGCGAGAGTGTGCAAAAGAAAACGAAGAAGCGACGCGCCGCGACTAACTGGCAAAAAAAAGCAGCGCAAAAACAAAAGCACACACAATGCTCAAAGCCCAAAAGACAGGCAGCAGCAGCGCAGCAGCAGCGATACCAAGTAGAAATGAATACAACAGAAAAAAACGTACAATAATCAAATAATTGAACGCAGGGGAAAGGCAGCGGTAGCGGCAGATCAGCAGCAGCAGCAGCGACAACAAAACGTCAACGTCGCATACCGCAATACTCGCACACTGTTGCAGTTGTCAATCAAAAGTAAGCACAGGGTCGACTTACGCTGCCAACGCGTAACTGCTGCTGCTGCTAAGAAATGATCAAATCAAGCAAAAACGTAGCTCCCTAACAACAACAACAATAGGTGACGTGAAGTGGGGGAACACAATACGACGACTGTCGCCAGCCCGTAGCCGTGCTATTGTTGATTACGTATGTATGTACACAAACACACACACTCACACACACATGCTGCGCCATAAACACGCGCACGCATACAAGCGCAGGCCCCCCACCAATAAAACAAAAACATATATGTATATGCGAATTTTTGCTGACTAAGGAAGGTCTGGGGAGCACCAGCAGCAAAAGCGACGTCGAAACGATAACAACAAAAGCATTTAAAACGTAGAAGCACAGCACAAAACGTAGCAGTGAAAAAAAAAGTGATAATAAAATAATAATTGCTACACACACACATAAATAACATGCGCTCACATATGTACGTATGTACGACGTGATCGTGTGAGCGAGCGAGAGCGCCAAATGGCTAGAGTTGCCACTGCTGTCTACACTCGAATTAAATTGCCTCTCTCTCTCCTCGCTTCGCACCACACACACACTAACCACACACGAGTGGAGCACGAGCAGCCATGTGGCGACGTATGTATGTATATAGCCTGTTTTTAATACTATACGCTTACTCATACCAGTGCATTGTAGGTACAATATATTTGTATGTCTGCCTGTATATATGCAAGCAACATGACTAATCCAAACAACTTGACAACACTGTCGCCGCCGCCAACGTCGCTGTGACCGCGCGCGCGCTGCTGACGCTGCCTGCGCTTTGCTTTTTGTGTATTATACATATTGAGTCAATTCACAAGAAACGAGGAAACCCGCCATCGTCCGTTGTTGTTGTTTGCATTTGTTTATTATTTATGTGACTGTGTGTGTGTGTGTGTGTGAGCTGTGTGTGTTTGCGTGTCTGTGTGTGCGCATGAATCAAGCTAAAAATTTTAATAATTTTGCTCGTTTTGTTGTTGTTGCTTGCGGCCCGGTCAGGCTGGAAACGAGTTTAGCTTGTTGAGTGTAACTAGCTGTGTGAGTGTATTTGTGTGTGAGTGAATTAGGTTGGGGCCTGTGTTTTGGGCAGCGCTACTTGTTTTTTTTTTATCGACGCAGGCGATAATACTATGACACCAACACAAATGCAATCGAGCAGACTCTTGGAGCTTTCTAGAGCGCTTGATAAGTGCTTGCGCTCTTTGTTTGTGTGTCTATCTCTGTCTTCTCCTGGTATTCGTCTATGACGTACTCGCTGCTTTTGTTGTTGTTGTTGCTGTTGCTGAAGTCCCCCACTCAGCCACACTTGAGTGTTTGTCGGAAATCAAATTAATGCGATTAAGCAGCGCTAACGATCGTTGTTGGCTCTTCTTTCCTTCTTTTCGCATATATACCACAAAAGGCAAAGAAATTACATGTGTAGACACTTACATACATCCATACATACATACAGTATGTCAAGAAACTCTTTACACACTGAAAAAATTAATCATTTTTTGACTTTAGATAGGAAAATAGTAGCTATATATTCAAAAAAACTCAATTTTTTAAATGCATTACTATGTATTGATAAGTTCTAAGTTTAAGTGAGAAAAAAAATATCAAAATTATAAAAAGATAACTTAAAAAATAACAAAAAACAATTATTACTCATTTTTGACACTGTCAAGAAACTCTTTACACACTTCGTTTTTGAGCTCTGTTTTGTTCTCGTTCTTAGAAAAAACGGTGTTTTACCGTTAACTATGCGTTTTGCATTGCTTTATGATGCGCATATTTTGCATTGCTTTTTATTTGACTTGGAAATTTTGCTCAACGGACAGCTAAAAAGTAATTTACTTTAATTTTTAAAATGACTGGGAAAAGATTAAGCTTTGACGTAGTCCAGCTGATTTACTATAACCACCAGTTGGGCAAATCTGTTGCGGACTTAGTGGAAATGTTTTCAGTATCGAGGAAAACCATTTACAATGTTCTAAGTCGCGCGGAAAACCAGGGAACCCTTGAATCAAAAAGTGGAGGTTGGCGTAAAAAGAAGATTAGCAAACGGGCAGATCGCTTAATGATGAGAAAGATCGACCAAAGTCCACAAATATCATTGAGGACTCTTGCCAAGGAGCTTGAAGAAGAATGTGGCGTAGTTGTTTCACATGAAACAGTGCGGCAGGCCATTCTACGGCATAAGTACTCTTCAAGAGTTGCCAGAAAGAAACCGCTGCTTTCGTCGGTCAATGTGGAGAAGCGCTTAACTTTTGCTGTTAACATGATCCACCACCCAGAAGAATATTGGGATGATGTCATATTTTGCGATGAGACAAAAATGATGCTCTACTACAATGATGGTCCATCCAGAGTATGGCGCAAGCCGCTAACAGCACTAGAAAGTCGAAACATCATACCGACTGTAAAGTTTGGAAAACTTTCGGTTATGATTTGGGGCTGCATTTCTAGCCGAGGAGTCGGAGATCTGGCATTCATTGAGAACACCATGAATGCGCAGCAGTACCTTCAAATTTTGAAAACGAATTTGAAGAGTAGTGCGTCAAAATTTGGTCTCATTGCTGACAATAAACCAAAGTTTAAATTTTATCAGGACAATGATCCTAAACATAAAGAGCTAAATGTGCGGACTTGGCTGCTTTATAACTGTGGAAAGGTCATTGATACACCACCGCAGAGTCCCGATCTCAACCCTATAGAAAATTTGTGGGCCTACTTGAAGAAAAAAGTGGGAAAAAGGTCGCCTAAAAACCGAATTGAACTAAAATCAATTATACTGGAAGAGTGGCAGAAGATTCCCCTTGAATATGACCTACCACACTTGATTCATTCGATGAAAAAAAGACTTCAACTTGTAGTTAACGCTGAGGGAGGGCATACTAAATACTAAAAAAGGCTAATATATTATATAATCGCTCAAAATTTGGATTTTATATGAATGAAAAAATGTTGTGTAAAGAGTTTCTTGACAGTATCAAAATTGAGTAAAAATTGTTTTTTGTTATTTTTTAAGTTATCTTTTTATAATTTTGTTATTTTTTTTTTAATTAAACTTAGAACTTATCATTACATAGTAATGCATTTAAAAAATTAAGTTATTTTAAATAAAAGTCTATTATTTTAATATCTGAAGTCAAAAAATTAATTTTTTTTTCAGTGTGTAAAGAGTTTCTTGACATACTGTACATGTATGAAAGAGCCAGTGTTTCCACTCTATACTTTGTTTACTTCAAAAGTGTTGTTCATTCTGCGGTGGGGGGCGTGCAGCGACGATACTGTTATAAACAAATCTGGAAATAATACGCAACAAATTTCATTTTTCTAGCTAAATTACCCTTTTTCTAGCTAAATTATATAAACCGACATTTGATTCCGAATCGTTCTTGACTTTTTGTGTTCCAGTTTTCAAACTAAATAAAAATTATTCATCTTTTTTTTGTTAGGAAAAGTTCGAATACTTAGAATTCCACGGTATCAAAACCTTTTGAAATGGATGTTACATTTATATTAGAATTTAAAAACAGCTAGGGGTAACTATTTCGAATCAGAAATGGCAACAGGCCTGTTATTTTGGGTTTTCTAAGTTTTATTCATTATACTCTGTTTTCCAAAATGGAAAAAAAGAGTATATTGGGTTTGTGAAATGTCCGTCCGTCCGTTTGTCCGTCCGTCTGTATGAACGCAGTTTTTTTTCCAGAATTTTGAAGCTAGAGCATCCAAACTGGGCATACATGTTGGTATATACCATAGTCAGACAAAGTGTCAAGATCTCCCCCCACATCTCCACCCCTTCCCCCACAAACCGCAAAAACCTATATCTTCCACAGTTTTACAGCTAGAGTAACCAAATTTGACATAAAGACTACTGACCACATCCTTGACAGACCTGCCAAAAAAAATATGCCACGCCCACTACCGCCCCCGCAAATGAGCTAAACCTGTATCTCCTACATCCTTATAGCTAGAAACCCCAAATTTTGCAGAATGACTCCATTTGAACTCTTCGATAGATTGGAGAAAAAAAATTTGACACGCCCACCCCCGCCCCAGTAAACGAGCGATCATTTTGCCAAGCACCCGTCTCGAAAAAAGAATTTAATTTAATATACGTACAGAAAACAGAGTATATCGCAGTCGGGTGAGCCCGACTGCAACGTTCTTACTTGTTTTAATCCAACTTTGTTTTAAATGGATTCATCTTAAGCTAAATATACTGCATTTATTTTTATGGATTCATCTCAAGCTAAATATACTATATTTCTTTTTTTGGGGATAGGTTGTGGAAACCTTATCTTTGGCTTAGCATGAATTGGAAATTTTTGGAGTAGGTTCTTTGTCCATAGTGGAAAAGGTCAAGGTACAATTTTTGTTTAACCAGAATTAGATAAGATATGTACTCACTTAAGAATTTAATTCCTTATCATGTGACAGAAGATGGAACCCGGGACATTAAAGATTAGCTTCATATAATCTGACCTTTGCTGAAAAGTGCAATTTAGGCCCCATTTAACAGGTTATTTTATAAAGTTTTTGATTAAATAATATGCCAGTTATCTTTGGTTGATAATTTAAAAGTAACTTATTGCTAAGTAAGTTTTCATATTTAGTTAAAACTTAATTAGCATCAATGCAGAGGTTCTACCATCCTTTCTTATAATTTATGACAGTTGTATGAGTAAGCGAACATTTCAGTTTTGCGTGTTCTTTAAACAAAATTTACAAATTCACAAGACTTTTGTTGAAGTTTATTTTTCTGGCACGGAAATTCCCAAAAGTTTGACGTCAAGAAATTATGTACATATTTGTAAAAATCGTATTTGAAATTCATTTTTAGAACGCTTAGCAGTGCCAAGGTTCCAATTTGCATATTATATGTTCCGAGTATTTACTCATATATTGTATTATATGTATACATACATATCGTATATAAAATATAGGTGCTAGTCTGTTTTCATTTTGTTGGCAATGCAATTTAGATTTCTATAGTATAGCACTTTTATATGTGTATTTAAAATATGTTATGGATTGCAATTCTAGAATTTTGTAGCCCATATAATCAAATCCAAACGGCACATTAAAATCTTGAAATGTTTTGCCATTCTTTGTGCTTTTTCAACTTAGTCTATAAACTTAAAAATACAAATTATGTTGCAGAACATTACATTTTTGGTCAATTATTTAAGAAATTGCGCATAATTTGGAAACAAGTTCAAAGCGACCACGAAAGAATTCGACGTATAAATTGAAGAATATAAAAACATAAATAGAATAAGTTCAGTGCTGATAAAAATAACACATTCAGTGCCAAAAAAGAGTGTTAAATAATTGCCAGCTGAACTTTTGTTTACATACAAAACATTTGAAAGATCTGGCGGAAAACACGAAATAAATAATAGATTTCGATTATGTATCTTTAAATATATATATCGTAGCTATATACCATTTATGTGTGTTAAATGTGTCTTTAGCTGTTTGTCTTTCTTTTTTTTTACTTTTGCTTTCCTTTTGCTGCTGTTGGGAGAAAATCATTTGATTTGAATTTTCTGTGTTTTCATTTCATTTCCACTTTTTTGCTGTGCCAAAAAAATGTGTTTTATTTTTAAATGCTCAACTACGTAAGACGACATTCAAGTGTTTTTATTTAGCCAGTACGCAATTTCGTGCTTGGGGTTTAAGCATATATAGCTTTAGCTATAGTTTATAATTATAGACATGTCTATTGGCATTTTAGTTAACACATTTTAGTTGGCATTTTGTGTGAAGTTTTATGACAGCATCGCTGCGATTCTTTTCAACTTATTGCATATTGTTAATAAATTACAAAACTTGTTTAATTTGTTTATACAATAATTGGGCAAGCTCATCAAATTATGTAAGTCGTATCAACTGAGCGGTGTCTTCCCAAATCTGCATTTTTTATACGAAAACTTTTGCTTAAATGTCACGAATTGTCTTTGGTTTACAATTAAATGTTTATAAATATTTTGTGGTCAAAGTCATTTTGGCCGCGTGCTAAACTAAAAACAAATAATTTGAAGAGAGAGCGCAAAAAAATAATTTAACATTTTTTAAGTCGTGCATTCAAGCGCAAAATCTTTAGAAGACAAACATTATAAATATATTCAAAATTCTTTTTTTTTCGATCTCTTGTTTGTGGCATTTGAAGGACGGAAATGCTTTGTATATATTTTGTTTTATTTTTTTTTTGCATATTAGCAGAAATTTGAAAATAAAACCAAAATAAGCTAAACACAAATATGAAATTTGTATATGACAAAAGTGAAATACTCTTTTTTGGCTTTGAAGTGAAACAATTTTAAAAACAAATATAATTTAAGCATTTCCGAATACACAAATTCTTATTCGGATTGACAAATTATTTTAATTGACATGAAATTGATTTAAATTATCAGAATACAGTGTCAATTGACAATAATTTTAGATGAAAGTCAGCTCTTTGCTTAAGCCTTAAGGAACTTTCACGTATACATTTCAATTCCTCAGAGCTTGTTTTCAAGTTCTTATGTGGTAAGTACATACCAGAGCTGTAAATGATTCAATCTTTTTTGATTCAATCTGCGATTCAATCAGGCATTGATTTCTCAAAAATTTGATTTCAATCAATTTAAAAAAATGTGAGTCTTTGAAACTTGTTTCAAGTCTGAAAGTCTTATCAAATTTGACACTAAAATCGTTTCTTTAAAAATGTGTTTTGTTGAATCTTGTACTATATACAATATATCAATCATGATATCATGTTTTAAAATTTTATTATTATTATTGACTTAAATTTTAACATAAGTAAGAATTCTTAATTTATTGAAAACTCTTTTTAAAATTGTTTAATGTTTCAGTTATAACAGTTTTGTATTTTTATGCTTGCACAAACTTTATAATAAAGTTGTTATAAGCGCTTGTAGGGTATAATTATAATATTTGTTAAATTAAAAACGCTTACGTAGCGTACACAAAATGCTTGCCAAACTGGTATTTTTTTTTAACGACATCCCCCCCCCCCCCATTACTTAGGGGGCGGTAGCGACGTCAAAGAGTAAAACAAACAGATAGCTATAGTTAATAGCCAATATATATTCGATTCGATGATGATGAGATGTGAACGCTTGAATAAGCAGATCAAAATGTGTGTGTGTGTGTGTTTTTCCGAAGCAACGTCTGCTTGCTAAATGGAATTTTGCGCCCACGCAGCGCTTTCAATTTTGTAGCTGTATCTGTTGCTATATGTACATATATCATGTATCTGGTATCTGTTGTCAAGGTCAGGGGTTGCCTAAGCTCATAACGCATAAAACATGTGTCGTAATTCTCGTTGCAGGGCATTCCTCAACACACACACAGACACACATACACACACACACGCATAACCATAACTGTTGCATGCTTAATTGTTCTCACATCACTTGAACATGACCATCATTGTCTTCCTCACTCACACTCACACTCTACCTCTCGCTCACTCTCTTGATTTGTCTAGGATGAGTGTTCAAGCAGCGCTGTGCTGCCTTTTGTTGTGCTCTTAAGTGGATTTCCACCTTTCGTCTCATTGTTTTGTTGCTTTGTTCTATGCCGTTTTGCCTGCCCTTTTTTTTTTTTCTTTTTTCTCCCAGTGTCAATGACGTTGCAAGCCTTTTGTCTCACTCACGCTCTCACAACAAGCGACGCCTCTGCTGACGCTGACGTCGCCGTCGTCGTCATCGTCGGCAGGTATCCTGGCGCCGGCTTAATTTACGTTTATATTCGTATATCAGGTAGAAAGAGAGAAAAGTTGTTGGGCGCAAAGTATTTAGTTCAAGTCCAATGTGTGTTCCTTATTGCTACAACGTGAAATTGAGCGCACAGCATGACACATTCTCATGCATTCACACACACACATACACACGCACATCTGCTGCTCTCTGTCGCTCGCAGTGCCTGCACATTTGTTTTTGTTGCTGTTGCTTTGAACTTAGCAGCAGCAGCAGAAGAAGAAGAGGAAGAAGTAGAAGCAGCGGAGGCAGAAAAAGATGAGCAGACCTCAAAATCACGACGACGCCACAAAAGCAACTGCAACAACAACAACAACGACAACTATTGGTACAGCGGGGGTTGCCCTGTTTTGTTGTTGTTTTTGTTTTTGTTATTATTATCGTTTGCTGTTCTTTTTGTGGCGCGCTACAAAACGTCTCTGTCGCTGCCGCCGTTGTCAGCGTCGTTGCTTTGGCTTTGACTTTGTTTATTTTGAATTTTCACAAAATTTCTTGGAATTCTTTGCACTCGCACACAAGTTATTATAATTTGTTGCTTTTTGTTTTCTAATTAAATATGGTTAGACACTCACACACACATACATACATACATACATACATATGACTTTTGCACTTTGTATTTGTTTTATTAGCATATTATGACATTCCTTTTCACTCAACTCACAAACTTTAACTCACTTTGCCATTGCTTTGTTGTTGTGTGATCTAATTTGATTAATTCAAAACTTGTTGGCTACGCACTGCCACTCGTATTCGCAGTCTCCGTCGCATTCGCAGTCGTAGTCGAAATCACAGTCACAGTCGCACTCTCGCCTACACGTTGTCGTTCTTTTGTGGTTTCTTATTATTGCTATTTGTTTATGTTCATTACACTACACATGCCTCATGCCTATCGGCTGCGTTTCGTTTTTCTCTGCGTTCCGTCCGTTCCGGGGCAGGCCAACTTAACAGCACGACGTTCGATCTTCGAATGTTCGATCAACTGTTGCTACTGTTGTTGTTGCTGCCCAGTCGACGTCATCGTGTGTGTGCGAGCGGCTGCGGTTAGTTTTAAAGCGGCGCCCAAAATGGCCTAGCACGAATTACAATGCCTAGATTTGTTAAATTTCAGACTTTTGTCCGGACCAGGGACCATAACGGTTTTGAGTATTTTGAATAAAAACTATTTTTAATATTTATTTACCGATTTTTATTGTAAAACTTTATTTTTATGTTTTGAATCAGTAAATAATTATTGCAGTTGATTTTTTAAAAATAAAATTCAATTATCAATTCCAATCAAAAATAAATTTTTAGATATTTTATAAAACATTGAATTATAAACATTTCCGAAAATCTTATGCAAGTGTACCTGTCTGTATTTTGGTTTATTTCAATTCAATTTCCGCTTTCATATATTCATTTTCGTACTTCGTACGCTGAATAATCATAAAAACTGGCTTTTTGAAAAAAAATTATATATGTATATACTTAATATTGAGTCTTGTTTCTTTTGCGGTTTCAACAAGTACAAAGCATATTTGTTTCCCAACTTGAAAAACTCACGTAAAACGTTTGCATATGCTGCGGTTTTTACAGTTTTAAAACGTGCGGAAATTGCTATTTGTGCACATTGAGTAGAATCAGATGACTGTCCCGCAAACTGACTGAAACGCTCCTGTGAACATGGTACACACAAGCATATGTAGTGGCCGCCCCAGCGCCGCCAGCAGCAACGAAACCAAGAACAACAAACACAGCTAGTCAGCAAGTGCCAAGTCGTCGGCTGTTGCGCGTCGTCGCTGTTTGTAAATATGTATGCATGTATGTATGTATGTTGGTAGCTGTGCAAGTGTGCGTTGTATTTTATACATACACACAAACACATATGCTACGCTTGTTGCTCAGGGAAGCCCCAAATCACCCCGCGCGCAATTTTTTCTATTGTTCTTGTTGTTGTTGTCGTAGCATGAGCAAAAGCGAATAAAGAACTCGCTGCGGCTGTTGCTTAAAGTGAGTGAGCGCCGCCGCCGCGTTCTTGGCTTATTAGATCAATTGACTTTGTTTTTGTTGTTATTTTTTTCTTTTCTTTTTCAGTGCGCCATTTTCTGATGGCGCTGTTGACAGTGGGAAGGGTAGGTGGTGTTTGGGTGTACGCTACACATTTGTTGCTGTACAGTTTTTGCGTTAATTTTTATCAGATTTTTTTTTTGTTTTCATTTTTTTTTCGGCGTTTGCAAATTTTTGTTGTTTTTGGCTGAACATGCGAGTTTGGTGTTGATTGATTTTTTATTGGCTAATTGTGTATGTGTGTGTGTGTGTGTGTGTCTGTGTTTGAGCGAGTGTTAAGTATTTTTGTGCTGATATTGCCCTTAAAAGCTGATATGTCGGACATTGAGACGCCTTTTAATGTGCTGATATTGTTGTTTCAAATGTGATTTAAGTACAGTTATGCATGATTAGGTTTCATCTGGTTAAGTTTACGATTAGTTAACGAGAAACGATGGCTGATTACACCTGAATGAGTTATCCGCTTCCGTTAATACGTTGTAATCTAAGCTTGTTTATAGTCGATTACAGTTTTAACTAACTTTTAGAAAATACAATATTCGATTAAATGGATATGTTTCTAATGCTTAAGAAGTGTCAAGCTATCGACGACACTATAAATAATCGATAGTTTTTTTGGTTTTTATTTAGATTACCGATAGGCCTTAACGTCTTTTTGTACTATATGTATGTAGTATATGGGATTGGTATAGAAATACGTAAGAAATCGTGACCTTGGACCCAAGGAATATTTCGTAATCGAACCCATCTCTAGTATGCTATTTGCCCTTTGCTGGTAAACTATCGTTACTATCGACAAATTCGTAATTCGTACAAAATTAGTAATTCGTACACAATTAGTAATTTGTAGTAGTCATTAGAAAAGTTTTCTAAATATCAAGCACATTGAAAACGATGTAATTTATTCGCTTTAGGAATGTGTAAACACAAAAACATATGTGTAATAGCAAATAATTGGGTTTGTTGTTATAAACAAACACTTCATTCATTAAATGGGCAGAATAACAATAAATAAAAATCAATTTATAGAATTGGCATAAACACACGTCTAATTATTTTTATATTTATATCATCAGATTAAAAATGAATTAAACATCGATACAAATTGATTGCTTTTCCGCTCTAACAACTATTTCAAAACTGCAACTTGACTGACATTTAACAGCAACGAATCAGTGTGAACTCATTGTCTAGTCAAGAGGCCCAAATATTAACGCAAATCGAACGGAAGCGTATCGATAAGACGGTCTATCGACAATGCACATCAACAGACACACATCACCATACAAACATTGATAGTTTTAACCATATATGTTTGTGTGTATGTGTAGTTACATATGTATGCACATATTTGGACAGTTGACGTACGATAAGGCTCGACAGCAACACCAACGTTGATGATATCACAAAAAAGGTAAACAATCTAATCAATAAACACAATAAAACCATGACGAGCAACAACGCACTCAAATGCATGTATTAGTAACTGTACAACAGTATATACAAACATGCATACGTATGAATATGTACAATGTATGTATGTATGTAATGTGAGCAATCGAAGAAACGAAGAGGCTGGCCCCTCTCTGCTCTCCACTCTCCGCTCACATGCACGCGACGATTGATTACAGGCAATAAAACGTCTTTCGAACCGATTGACTTAAAAATAAACACAGACACACACAGACAATTAATACAGCTGCATGTGTATGTATGTACGTGTGCGTGTGTGTGTGCGGGAGCGATAGACACAAGTGGCCCCAAAACTGCAGCGTTGACGACGTCTTATTCATTCACGCATTGGGTAATCGATATACAAAACACAGCGATACTAGTGCTGCAATTTCTAGTTCATTTTTGAACAGTTTCAAGTCGTTCATTTTGCAACTCGTGAACTTGTGTAGGTGATGCAAGACTTGTGTGTGAAGATCTTGCATGAAAAAGCAATCATTGTGTAAGGAGTACGTTTAAAAACTGCACAGAAATGTCTTTTAACAGTTACATCTTCCATTTGAAGCACTAGTTCAATATAATGCTATAATTTGCAAATATTTAAACAAATCAACACAAGCTAAAGCGAATTTAACAAATTTTTTAGCTGTTTGAATTTATTATTAAAATATTATTGTCAAAAAAACATAAAAGGCCAAAAAATGCGTGGATCAATTCAAACTTTACTATCAATTCAGCATATTTTACAATACCTTTTTATACTCTTTTTTTAACTTTTTTGAAAAAAAAGGAAAAAAGAGTATATTGGGTTTGTGAAATGTCCGTCTGTCCGTCCGTCTGTCCGTCTGTCCGTCTGTCCGTCTGTCCGTCTGTCCGTCTGTCTGTATGAACGCAGGTTTTTTCCACAATTTTGAAGCTAGAGCAACCAAACTTGGTATACATGTTGGTATATACCATAGGCAGACAAAGTGTCAAGATCTCCCCCCCACCCCCACCCCTTCCCCCACAAACCGCAAAAACCTATATCTTCCACAGTTTTATAGCTAGAGTAACCAAATTTGGCACAAGGGCTACTTATCACATCCTTCATTGATCTGGCAAAAAAAAATTCGGCCACGCCCACCCCCGCCCCCACAAATAGGCAAAGTCTGTATCTCCCCCACCCCTTTAGCTAGAATCACCAAATTTTGCAGGTTGACTTCTATTGTCCTATTAAATAGATTGGATAAAAATATTTTTGCCACGCCCACCCCCGCCCTTGCAATCAAGCAATGTTTGTTTCTCCCAAACCTGTAGAACAGGCCCAACTAAATTTTAATTGATGACAAAACTTTAAAGATTTGAGCAGAAATTCAATTGCCACGCCCACTGACTCCGCAAAGAGGCGAAAAAAAGAGTATATCGCAGTCGGGTGCATCCGACTGCAACGTTCTTACTTGTTTTTAAATTTTAGAACACAGAACACAACGAGTCTTGTTCGATTGGTTCGTTTTTACACGATGCAAGATTAGAACTTGCAGCAAATTGCACGTCTGAAGCGTGCTTAAACAACTGAATAAGATGAATAACTGAATAAGTTCAATTGTTCACTTGCATGAGCTGTTCAAATGAACTTATTCCGAACAAAACGTCACAGCTCTAACAAACACACACAGATACATAGTATTACATACATAAACACAACGTCAGCCGCGAAATGAAACCATTAAGCGCAACATAAAACAGCCGTTGCTTGAGAGCGATAGAGAGGAAGAGAGAAAAACAAGTGACAAGACGAAAGCTGTAAGATGAAGGAGACGGCGACGAAGACGCAGACGGAGACGCAAACGAAGACATTGCAACCAGAAGCTACGATCGAGCTGTGCCGCCAAAGTGGCGACTTCAATGCAGACGGACAAGCAAAGCACAAACAATCAGTGGAGCCAAAAAAGCAAAAACAACAACGAGAACAACTACAACAACAACAAGAACAACGACAACAACAATAACGACGACAACAACGACAACGACGTGATCATGTCTGGACAGTTCAGCAATGCTGGCGACGTTGTCGGCTCCAACTTTGTTATTATTACCGCTCGTGCACATGCCCCTTCGAAAAAAGAAACAACAACTGCCCACGATTTGAATGTTGTTGTTGTTGTTATTGTTGTTATTGTTGCACTCAAGTTTTGTTGTTGATGAAACAGGTTTGAACTCTAAGGCGTCTGGGCCGCGGGGGTTATGCTGGCGTCGACGTTGCGTCGCTGCTGCGTCGCCGTTGCGTCGATATTAAACGTAATCAATAGAGTTAACTTCTTTAATTGAGCAGCAACGACGTGAAACGCACGAAAGCGAAGCGACAATCAAAACTAATTGAATGTACAAAAATTGACACAGAGAGAGCGAAAGAGGGAGCGAGACCGAGAAGTGGAGGTGGAGCTGCATTGAGACAGATTGAAAGAGAGCGTCCACTTAAGTGTGACCAAACACATACGGATATTAGCAAATATGCTTGTATGTATGTGTAAGTGTATAAATGTGATGACCTGTTGCGCTTTGAGTCATTTTGTCTGACTTTTGCTCAATGAGTGGGCAAAAAAAGAAGAGAAAAAGCTTTGACAGACCCCAACTCAAGTCTGCATTACGCCTCATAAAACACAAATTACAAATACAAGCGCAATTATGTCTTGGCTAATTAAATGTTGCATAGTTTTCGGCGTCATTTAACTTAACGCAGCTGGATAGAGAATGTTTATTAACAGGATAATGACTGGCTTACACACACACACATGCATATTTGAAGAGGGAGAAAGCTTGCCAGATATTAGGCAAGCTGTGTGGCAAGGTTTGTCAGTTGATGACGTCATTTATTTGAACTTAAAAGCTAAAAATAAAGTCTTGCAAGCATTTTTTTTTTTGGAAAGTGACAATTTGGAAAGGGGTAAAGCGTAGAAACATAAGTGTGGTATATTCTATGCTATTCGTAAGGTTTTTACGAAAGTACATTTTTCTTTTTTGCGGATTGAAATTAGATGACTTTGGTCTAAGATAGATAGAACTCACTTGTTATTACTTCACTTGGAAATATCAGAAATTCGGAATATTAAGTGAAATTCAGTTCTTGCCGGAAGTGAAAGAAGAAGAATATATAATGAAAGGAGATTTTGAAAAGATTTTGCGGAAATGAACTGCCTTTACAATTGAATAACTTGTAATAAAAGTTTCTGGAATAGGCCTTAATAATTATTTTCACTTTTAATTATCAAAGAATGTGTAATAAGAAATTAATGTTACCAAACACTTTGATCAATATTAGGAATATAATGTAAATGACGTTATAAGAACGCCATACTTTATTTCACAATATTACAGTATGTCATAACGGGAAACCTTTTATAGTTATAAATCTGACATTTCGAACATTTTGTGGGTTTTTTTTTTTAATTATCACTTACGCCAGTTGTCAGATGTCGCAGTATGGCTTCTTTGGCTCAGACGGTGGAGGCCTGGAGGCCAACAAATGTCGCGATGCGTCAGCACTAAATAAATGTGGACCTTAGTCAACATTAGTCAGCTAATAGACAAAAGTGTCAGTTCAGTTTGGTTCAGTCAAGTGGCCAAATTGCGGTCCCAAGAGCACGACAGAGATGGAGACTGATATGGAGACAGAGATGGAGACACGAGTCACACAATCGACGGTCGATGGTCAACGGTCGTTTCGAACAGGCCACTAAAGCTGGCTATTATAACAGGCTGATTGCTCATTTGTTGACACGCAACGTTTGCCGTGTGTCTATTTTAAGATAGCCAACAAAAACAACAAAACAGGAAAAATTTAATGTATAAAACTAGACATCGCATATTAAAGCCTAAAATTACCCTGTAATGAAAAAAGATTCAGAAATTAAGCTAGCTAATTAATAATAAACATTTTATTATTATTAAAGAAGCTGTAGTTTTAATGAAAATTTAAGCGTTTTCAACAGAAAAGTCAAAGAAAAGCATCGATGAAACCATTAAAATATCGATGATTTATCGATAAGTTGACAAATAATCGATAAAACTATCAGCACCATCGATTCAACTCTCAATCGCATACGTAGCACTGTTGATAGTATCGAAATTTTATAATTTTGATTTGTGTGCATATTGGAGCTGAAAAACAATCGATGATTTGTCGATAACCTATTATTCTAGTATCGATTGCTTTTGGTTTCTTATTCATGCTATATACCCCTTGCTACCTTGGGCATAAACAGTGTCAATTTTGTTTAATATTTGCACAACTCAACCACAGCCAAAAATCAACAACAACGATTGTATATATAAATATGTTGTATATCTGTCTATGAATGACGATGACTGCCAGACCATAAAACTAGTAGAAGTTACAACGGGAACAACAACAACAATCGCTAAGTGCGCGCACGTCATGAGCATTTGCATATTTGTATTTTATATCTATGTGAAATGTATCTGCAGTCATGGCGATTGGACATTGGCAGCTGGTTCGAGCTGTATGTGCTTGACTGCCAACAGCCATTTTTCGATCATTCGTAGACAGACATACGGACAGACAAACGAACAAACAGACAGACATGCGAACAACAACGCTCATATATACAACATTTACCAGCAGCACTTGGGTGTAGTGAAATATGTACAGAAACTAACATACTCACTCACGTGCTAGAAAATTTGATCATACATGTTTGCAAATTTAATTCAAAATCATTTTACTGAGAAACTGTCATAAAGAAGATCATTAATAGATAACTTTCTAGACTCGTGTGAAGAACTTGTACAGAAAAAGAGCCTAATACCTTTCTAAATATTTGAAACCTTTAATAAGATATGGATATGATATTTGTTTAGTTACTTTATTTATTATACCAAAATTTAATATAAGAATATTTAGGCTTGTTCTCAATTCCACTTTTTTAAAAGTACTTCCGTTTCAATTCCGAAATATTTTCATATCCGGAATGTTTTGAATTCCGAGTTGAATCCTTTCGAAAATTAAATTCCATTATTAAACTATAAATTTCCAATAAATTGAAAGACTAAATTAATATTTAAAAGTGATCATAACTAAGGCAATTCAAAAGTATTTCAACTGGGCTGTGTTTATAATAAAATGAAAATCTAACTTATAGTGTGCCCAACATTTAACATGTGCTGGCCTTCCTGTGTGCTATATAGCATGTGTCTGTGTGTGTGTATATTCTATGTGTGTGTGTGTATGTATTTGCTCTGGCGTCGCACTGGTGTCTATCACTCGATTATAATTCTCTGTCTCTATAGTTCTCTGTGTCTCTGCTAGATTGTTGTGGAGGTATCAGCAGCGCATGAGTTCATTGTGTGTCATGTTGTTGTTATTATACTCTGTTTGTTAAAAGCGAAATAGAGTATATTGAGTTTGTGTACAAGTTCCCCTCAAAATGGAATGATAACCATTAATTCTGTTCCCTATTTGGATTACTTTTACATTCTGTATTGAAGTTGAGTTAGAATAGTTTTCTAAAAAAAACCAAAACGAAGAATTCAATCGATTTTCGAAATTCAGAACTAACAATTTCAAATCTCAAAATGAAAATAGACTTTTATATCTTTAAATTTGATATAGGGAATATTGATGTTGAAAGCGAATATACATTTATGATGGGAATAGAGTATTCAGCAGTCGGTAGCTTGCTACTACAACTTGTTGTGTGTGGATGTGGATTCGCCTTGGCTGCTGCTGCTGATTGGGAATCGCCAGTTGGGCGACTGTGCACACACACACACAACCACACACATACACATATGAGTACGCGTAGCTGTTGCTTGCGGCACGCAGATACTTTTATGCACACACACATTCCATTTGCCACTTCTTGTCGTTGTAGAGTACTTGCAACGTCTATGAAATTGTTTTTATATTAAGCAGCCAAGCAAGCAGCTAGTAAATACATAAATACAACGATCGCGCAGACTTGCGACGCCAATGAAAATATGTTGTGAATGTTCAGCTGCCGCCGCTGATTGTCGTTGTACGTATCTGTATCTATATCGGTGTATCTGTATCTGTAACGTGGTATCTGTATCTTTTGTAGCTGCAAGTTTGCTTTTTGGCATATTTGCGTTTGTGGCAGCTGTTGCTACGAGCTAAAAGATACTTTGTGTGTCCCCAGACAGCAGCGAGACAGCTTAATGACTTTGAGTCAATGGATTTGCTACACCAACATCTACCTGCAACTGCAACATACAACCAAATCCCAATCCCGATCCTAGACAAAATGGCATCATTAAAATGACATTTTTAGCGGGTAAAACCCATAAAATCATCAATAGAAACACGCACACAAAATGCTAGCGCCATCAGATACTTGACATTTTGGCCTAAAAGGGATGTTATTAAAGACGGAACTGTTAGACCTGTAGGCAGGACGAATTTCAAGTGGCTTAGCTTCGATCCTGTTCAGGTAGTAATTGCTTAGAGTTGTCCTTTCAGCTCTGCTCACAGCTAGTCCTCAATTACTTCTGTGGAAAATCCCAAGAAGGTGTCATTGCTTAATTTATATATGTATGCATATCCTTATATATCCTTCAGCAGCTAGTTGCTGCTTATCCTAATTAGATTTGAAGTGTTCTTGGAATCACTTTTGTAAACACAACAACAACATTTAATGTATTTAAAACATGCACCAAAATAAAAATCTTTTATATGAAAAGCTTTGTCTGCAAAAACGTAGTGCAACAATATCATCCTTTAAGGACATTTTTATGCATATGCCCCTTTTTAGTTTTAATTTTTGAAACAGTGAAAATACAAGGCTAAGATTGTGAATGTTTTTCAAAGTTTTTAATTTCCTATTTAAGTTCTTGAATACAACTAGTTTAAACTTTAAACTTCTTATTATAATAATTCTTCGATTTTTAGTAAAAATACTTTATAACATAAGTATAAAAAGTTTTAGTTTGTAAAAAAAATGTAACTTTCTTTTTTATTCGTTTTTTTTTTTAGCTCTCCAATTCGACTATAAATAAATGTCAAGGATAATAAATTGACGGACTCCGAAATTTAAAATAAACTTAATCTGCGTATGGTATACAGGAACCTGCATGCCAAGTTTGGTGTCTCTAGATCTTATAGTCTCCGAGTCATGTGTTCATACGGTCAGACAGACGGACATGACTAAATAGACTCGGCTGTAGATGCTGATCAAGAATATATATACTTAATATTACTTACAGTACTTTATAACTCCCTTTTTCCCATTTTTAATGGGATCAGGGAGTAAAAATGAGACAAAAAAGTAGGTTTCATTTTTATAAATTTAAAAAAGAGATCTTAACACATTGTCTGGTCGACATGTAATATCAAGTTTGGTTGGTCTAGCTTCAAAACTGTGGGAAAAACTGCGTTCATACAGACGGACATTTCACAAACCTAATATACTCCTTTTTTTTCCAAAAAAATTTAAAAAAACAGTATAATTAGTTGAAAAATTATCAAGTTGTTTCTTAATTTCTATTCGTATCTCAATAACTAAAAAAAATCAAGTAAAGCCGATTGTTTGGTTTTGTTGGCCTACTGGGCCAAACTAAATTTCATTGCACTAGTACAACAATAATTATTATAAACATAAGAATAAGCGCTTATCAGCGCAATTTGTGATAATGAAAGTGAAATGGCAAAACAAACAACCAAGTATATTAAGTAAATAATAAGCATGTCTATATATAAGTATATATATAGCTATACCTATATGCCATGCTAATATCATAATCTTTACTTTTGCTGATACGCGCAATTGTTTATAAGTATGTTTTTTTTTTATACTTTTACCATCGGCAACGCATATTTTTATTATTATATTGTTATTATTTGTGTGTGCGCTATCATGAATCACGCCATTTGGTTTTTTATCAGCCAAAACGACTTCTATTTTATGCTCAGACATACTATTTACGAGTATTCATTCCTCAAGCACGCATTTTTATCAATAATGCCCGAGCATTGACATAAATATATATAGTATATATATAGAGTATAAATGGCCGCTTTGTCTATATATTTGTTTGGTATGTGTGTAATTGCCTGCTGCTTGTCAGCTTCATACTATAATAACTGTATTAAACGGCATTACCCATCCATGACTAAAACTGGCACAGCGGAAAATTGCAAGAGCACCATACACTGAGAACTATTCGTTATTGGGCTTACATTGCGTTTTAACTGTCATTGATAACAAATCGATAGAGCACCTAAAGGAAAGGTCAATGATATAAATATAGGTATTTGTTTAAATGTCATGACTAGCCTGATCAAAATCACTTTCTATTATATATATAGATATGTATTCTATAATAGCAGTTAGCTGCGATCTTTTATGAGTCAGTGTGTGATCAGACTTTTTGACATTATCTCTTGATAAGATATAGATAACGAACGATAAACTGACAAGCTGTAAATACATGTTGATATAAATCAATCATGGTATAAGTTTGTGGACGACTGTAGCGTAGTAGAAAGGCATTCTGCTCTGTCACACAAAACCTCGGGTTCGATTCCCAGTCAAGAAAACCGTTTTATATTTAATCGGAATTGAGAACAGCATACAAAATCGATTTCAAATGATTTAAGCGGAATCAAGATTGTACACATTTTAGTTTCTTAAATATTTGTGGCTTTCAACCAGATTTAACCGGGCTTTAACATTATCAACTCCTTTTATTTCTAAGGATTGTATGGTCTATGTAGGATTTAAGGCAATAGTTAAAATTTTTGGTAAACTAAGCTTAACTTTTCTAGTCTTAAGTCCTTAAATTTGTTAAACTTACCCTTTGATTTTTCGCGTGACGTTTCCAAAGCGCTTTTACGTGAATTCACCGTGGATTCTGTAAGAAAAATTATAAAATTAATAACAAATTAATAGTTTGTGCAGATTTATCTACAATAAATTTTTGACAAAAAAAAAAAATAAATAACCCACATTTTGTAGAATATTTATAGTGTTTTAATTGAATTTGATTTAATTTGCACTCAATAAGAAAGAGTCTTAAGATGCTAAAAAAAAAAAATAAAACTCAAACAAAAGAAAAGAAAATCTATTTAATCTTTTATTTATACTGAAATGTCGAGGCCCCCACGCATTGACACTGACATTTCATTTGGTGACGTCAAGTGTGTCTGTGTGTGTGTGTAGCCAATAGAGCACACACACTTACACCCACAACATGTTCAATACACTAATAAACACAACAAACACAATTGAAGCAAAGAAAAATGTCGCTGAAAATGTGTTGTCATTTTCCAATGGCAGACGCAGACCATCAAACATCTACATACTATATCTTTGTATATATCTATGCATACTTGCGATTTTTTTTTTTAAATTTTTACAAGCGAATTTTGTTTTGCGTTGTTTGCTAATTTTAAACGTGTGTTCGCCTGGCCATATAGTCATCTGCATAAGTATATGTATATAGAAAATTTTGAAGCATTTTCGCAGAAACCAAAAATGTTTGTCTACGCCAAATGTAAAACGCATAGACAATGTTAAATGTTCTATAAATAAATTTTGAGCGCTTGCAAAATGTGGCGAAATTCCCAAAACACGAAAAATAAAATAAAACAACGAAAATGATAAAAAACTAAGATTGTTTAGGCTGTTTGACTTTGAGTTATGCTCTACTGCACTTTAATTGAATAACTTAGCAGTACTGCTCCAGTTTCCACTTTTGTCAAAATTTTTCGGGTTTGAAATATTTTTAAATATGACAAACTTCCTTGTTGCTCTTCATCTAGTATTTGTAATGCTTTCACAATGCCAAGTTTATTCCTGCCTTGATGAAATACAAGTGAATTCAATCCGCAAAGTGTTATCAAAGTGATAATGGGAATATTTAGGCGAAATTCATGTTCGAAAATATCTTATACGATTGCTATGAAATAATTAGGAGTTAGAGATGACATATTTGTTTAATAATAATAATAATCTTTGAAATAAAAAAAAAATTAAAGAAAAAGGAAGATCAGTTCTTTTACAGACAAATATTGCTCTTCCTCAATATAATTTGGATTGAATGTGTAATTTATTTGGTGATATCAATTCGCAAAGTCTAGTCAAAAGTGAAAAAGAGAACAGCTAAGGGAAATCTTAGTAAAAGTGAAAATTTAAATGTACTTTTAATAGAGTTAAACCTTATTATACCCTATTTGAACCATTTTATGCTTACAGGGTATAATAATAAAAACAGCTTGACAATTTAGGGAGCTCATTTAAATGGTATTCGTAAACATATATACAGATATGTATATATATATTTTTTGACGAATGACGCACTTTTGTACATTTTATATGTACATCAATATTTCACATTCCATATTTTTCTCAGTTTAAATCTGACATTCTCATTCTCATTCTCAGAGTCTTATATTCTAGATTGCCTTTGTGGGCTGCGCAGTTTAGTTGCCTTTTGCACAATTTTGTGTTGTGCTTTTGATAAGCAATATAGCCAGCATACGAGTATTATTGCTCGTATAATTACAAAATACAACGCGATTAAAGTGCTCTCTTATCAGCAATAATAATACAAAACTGAAATATTGTCTTGCTTTGTGGCTTCCTACTTTAAGTATATTGTAAAGCACTCATGAATAAAGTACGAGTACTCGTACTTTAATCGCACTCTAGCTGAGCTGCACTTTGAACGTTAATTTGTGATAAGCTTCAGCTTATAATTTTAATGATTATTGCCAACGAGAACGCCTTAAAGTATGCAATGATTTTGTTAAATTGTTAAAACTAGAAATATAACAACTATTAAATGCTCTTTATTGGTATCATAAAATTATATTAAATTTAATAGCGCAGTTTGATTGTGTACATTTTTTCAAGTTAGACATCTTTTGTTTTATGTATCGTGTTTGCATATTACTCATACGTCATGTGCAACAGTTATATATGCTAGCTGAGAGAGAAATATATTATTGTTCATAATAATAAAAATTAATATATTCATTTATTTTGTTACCTTTGTGCATTTGATTCGCACTGTTATTTTCATTTCGTTTCTTTCTTTTTTATTTGAAACACATTTTCGCTTTTTGACGACAATTTTAAATGAAAAATCATACTTTTCATGCATAAAAACTCTTTGCAAAAGAAATTCACTCAAAAACCAAAAAAAGATGCTAATTAAACTTAACGAACGATAATCGCACTCAAACGAACTAACTGAACGACAATTGTTGTTCGATTGAACTAATACTGATCTGAACTTGTTGAATGTTGAGCATATTAATCAAAATATGCATCTGAGAGATTTATATATTGTTGTTCAATTGAACAATTCAGTTTAGTTGTTAAATTTTAGCTTCGTTGTGTTAATATGTTCGTTTGTTTTGTTTCCTTTGTGCATTTGATTCGTTGTGTTATTTTAAATTCGTTTCTTCTTTTTCATTTGAAACAAGCTTTTTAACTCATGAAGCTTAATAACTCATTCTCAAACGCTTTGCAAAAGATATGCGATCAAAATATAATCTATAAAAACTTAACGAACGATAATTGCACTCAAACGAACTAGTTGTCGTTCGATTGAACCAATTCCAAACTGAACTAGTTGAATGTTGAACATGAGCTCACACTCATATTTTAACAATCAAATCCAAATTCACATTCACATTTATGTTAATTGTTTTTATTAACATTTGCGGCAACAATTAGCAAAGGCCGAAAAAGAAGGCAAACAAAAAGAACGTAACAATAAGCGGCTTCCCCAGCGCCCACACACACAAAGCTGCACACAGCATGTGCACATGTAGGTCTGTGTATGTTTGTATGTATGTATATGTATATAAACTGGTTGCTGGCGACGTAACCAGTTTTAAAGTAAAGCAAAAGAAATGAAGCTCAAAGCGCATGAGTTGATGATGACGACGGCATTGCCAATTTCAGCCATGTTTTAGTCATTCTGCTTCTTTCGTTTCGTTTCTTATTAATCTTTTACTTCTTGTTGTTCTTGTTATTGTTGTTGTTATTGTGGTATGTAAGCTTATTTTCAGTGTGCTTTGATGCGCATGTTTCCGCTTTCGTTTGGCTGCGAGCGACGCCAACAAGTCGGCGGCCATAAACAAGTGCGGCAGGTGGTAAAGCAGCGACAACGGCAGCAGCTGAGACGTCGACCGCGACTTAAGCAGCGTGTGCGAAGTGTCTCCTCTTATTCTGCTGCTGCTGCTGCGACTGCTTCTTCTTCTTCTTTTTATTCTTTTGTGAATGATGCGTGCGCAAATCGAGGCCGCGTTTTATGCTACCTGCGGTTACAAGTTCTGCTTCTTCTTTTTCCTTTTTTTTTTTTGCTGCTGCGCTGCTCTGCTCTTCTTCTCCTCCTTGCTGCTTTTTGCACTTTGCGCTTTGGGCGCAGCTGCTGCAGTCGCCTGCCATAAATTGCTGTTTGCCTGGTTGCTGCTTTAATTTGCATGCAAACTTTTTTTCATTTTTTCTCTTTTGCGCTAATCGCTATTCGCTTTGCATATGCTCTATTATTGAGAACTTACTTTTAATCTATTATGATTATTGTAATTTTTTATTTAATATTTTATAATTTTTAGTTTGTTTACTTTTCTTATGGTATTTTCGATAATTTAACTAACTTTATAAAGCTTTACTTAATCGTGACTCATGACTTTCAAGATGTAGACATACTATGTAAACATACAATTTAAGTATGTGTGTATGAATGTATTCAAGTATGTATATAATGCATGTGTAATTGTTAAGAGCTTATGTTATTCATATTCTGGCTTTTGTAATGCGATTTGCATGTCATACAAGTTAATGAATATACACTCACAAATACCTCTATACATACTTACAATATGAGTGTATTTATTTAGTTACAAATGCATGTTGATACATTGCAGCCGTACATGACTCATACGCACCCGCTGCCACCCACCCAAGCCAAGTCAACCCGCTCTGAAAATCGCTTTAAATGCCATTAACCAACTGACCGAGTGCGGGAGTTAACTGCAAATCCACTCGAAAGCCTCAATGCAAACTTTATTCAATGAATTGCAGTCGGTTGATACAGGCTGCTGTATACTCTTGTTTGTCGATGGGATCATTTGTAATCCTTCTTTATAGAGTTGTGGATGATGCAGAACTGTTAAGAAAGTCGTCAGTAGAATAAAAATTTTATAAACAGGGTTGCCACACACAAAAAAAAATATTTATCACAAAATATACCATTTCAATAAAAAGGTACCAAGAACTCGGAATACAAACTTTCCTTTGTATTATTCTTCTTTAAAATTCCTACCTATTTTTCTAGTTATTAAAATGTGTTAGAAATAGGTTGTGGGTAGAGATGGCCTAAATGGAGCACTTTTCACTCCGAATCGTTTTCGATTTTATGAACCCTTTTTTTTTTCAAAAGAAATAGCAATTGTTGTTCCATTTTAAGAATAAGTTTGAGTGCTTCTCTATTCACTGCCAAAAGAACAACGAAAGTAGAATGTTCGAAATACAGAACAGCTAATAATTCCGATTCCCGAAATGGAAAAGGCCAAAACACTCAATCGGGGGTGTCACGGAAGAGAGTTGCCAACTTGCTCGAAATTGTTTGCTACAGAAAAGAGCAATTCAATTTGTCAATTTGTCAAACTTGGAGGGCTAAAAATTTTGAAATTGTTTTGCTTAAAACTTCAAAATAATAACTGCAAAGTTGAGTTGGTGTGCTAATACTTTAATAAACATTTTATTTACTATATTTGATTATCAAAAAGAATAACAAAAGTGCGAATAAATTTAAAACAAAGTTATTTCTATGTGGTGGCAACGCTAAAATCAAAATCTCTAGAGATTTCTGTGACACCTAAGAGTTGGAATAGGAAGGTTGGAAAAGCTTTCCGTGACACCCCCGTATATACTCTTTTTACCCATTTGGTTAAACAGAGTATATAAATACACATTGAAAATCTGCTAAAATAATAAAGCAAAGAAAGCGGAGCAATAAAGTCACAATGGTCGTTGTCGTTGTCGTCGTCGACGTCGTCGTCGCAGCAGCATTTCAATAGTTGATTTCAATTTCATTTGCGTTTGCCATTTCACTCACTCGCTCTTTATCTCTCTCTCGCTCTCACTGCTGTCATGCCATGCCATCTACGTTCTCAATCGGGCGCTGTGTGACGTATGACAAGCGCAAAGCAGCCGCAGCGAATAAAATATGCGAAGCAGCACAAAAACGAATTCAAATGAAACGTAAAGCGGCAACAATAACAAAAGCAATAATAACAAGAGCAGCAACAAAAACAACAAAAACAACAAAAAGGCAATTTTGCATATGTGCCTGTTGATTGCGTAATTAAAGTGCTCGACTTTTGCAGCGGCTGCTGCTGCTGTTGTTATTATTATTGTTGTTGTTGTTTTTATATATATATATTCTTGCTGCACTGTAAATGGAAAACTTATATTGAAAAAATATTTACTAAGTATTTATTAAACGCAATATTCCTTGCTCCATTGCTTGGAATTTGTAATAATGCTCAAAAACACAATCAACCAAATTGAGCTGAATAAAAATATAAAATTGTAAAATAAAAATAAAAATAAAAATGCATGTGCCACATTTTTGTTTTTGTTGTTTTTGTTCCAATGGCTGCCAATTTCTGCAGCTGCTTGCACATTTCATTAAATGATATAAAAAGGCATACAAATAATACGTATGCAAACGGGCGAAACGCGCCCTGGTCAGGTGCGGGTTGCGGGGCGCGGAAGGCGGGCCCAAATCCAGTTACGTTTACAGCTGCAACAGACGGAATCGGACAACAACAACAACAACAGCAACAACAACAACCAAAATTGCAGCCAAGACCCACGTGAGACTTCTCTGGCTGAGAACTATGCAAGGAATGTGTGGCAAAGTGCGTGGGACTCGTAAAGTTTTAAACAATTAAATGTTTGCTTCCAACGCGAAACAAAAGTGGAACATGTGGAGGCAGGCTACAAAAACACAAAAACAAATCAAACGTCATCAAATCTATTTTAAAAATTGTATGTACATTTGAAGCCAGATAATTGAGATTAGAAATAACTGAAATTCTAGTTGCTTCTATCTGTTATTGAACTATTTATAATCATTTCAGTTCAAATCAAATAATAAACAAATGTTAAATCAAATATAAACTGTCTACATATTTTGTTCATGTACCGCTTAGAAATGGAATCGGAACGGGGGGCCCGTGGGCACCAAAAACAAGTAAGAATGGTCTAGTCGAGTGTGCCCGACTACGAGACTCCCTGCTCCCAACTTTCATTTCAAGCAGTTCAGCGGCAACACAAGCAAGCAGCGTACTCAACTTGCACAGTGCATGTCAAACTGTTGTTTCTGCCTGCTGAGACGGGGTTAATAGATTCTTCCATAACTTTGGTGCTATTTATCCGATCGTAATGCAATTGATAAAACATATATATGTACCAAAAATCAAAACTTTATCTTTAAAATTGTGGCTGTGGAAGCTTTTTTCGATTTGCGGGGGTGCGGGGTGTTTATCCAAAATTTGAAATAAACTTGATCAGCGTATGGTATACAGGAACCTACATGACAAGTTTGGTGTCTTTAGCTCTTATAGTCTCTGAGATCAACGCGTTCATACAGACAGACAGACGGACAGACAGACAAACGGACAGACAGACGGACATTTTTCCCATTTTTAATGGGAACAGGGAGTAAAAATACTTCGGCACGCGGAATAATTGACTATTCCGACCATTCCGAACACTGTTTTTCGAATTTATTTCATTTTTACTCCCTGTTCCCATTAAAAATTGGAAAAAGGGAGTTACAAAGTACTGCAAATGTGTGTAACAGACAGACGGAGGCATTCCCGACTATATAAACTATGTATATTCTTGATCAGGATCAACAGCCGAGACGAACTAGCCATGTCCGTCTGTCTGTCCGTCTGTCCGTATGAACACACAGATCTCAGAGACTATAAGAGCTAGAGACACCAAACTTGGCATGAAGGTTCGTGTATACCATACGCAGATCAAGTTTATTTCAAATTTCGGATACACCCCCCCCTCCCCCCGCACCACGGCAAATCGCAAAAGACTCCCACAGCCACAATTTTAAAGATAAAGCTTTAATTTTTGGTACACATGTATGTTTAATCAATGTCTTTCGGATGTGTAAATTTCAACACGATCGGATAAATAGCAAATAGAAGAATCTATTACGCCCGTCTCAGTTGGCAGCAACAACAGTTTGACAAGCAGTTTACGAGTTAAGTGCACTGCTTGCTTGTGTTGCCGCTGAGCTGCTTGAAATGCAAGTTGGGAGCAGGGTGCCTCGTAGTTGGGCACACTCGACTAGAGTATTCTTACTTGTTTCTCAAAAATAACTGTCCATTAAAATACAAGTTTTAAAACAATTCAAGTTGTTTATGTTATACGGATTTTTTAGAAAATTTCTTAAAATCACGGGACGGTTAAAATTGGTAGGCATTCGGGATGGGCGGAATCGGGAACGAACTTCTCTTCCAATGTCATTCCAACTAGCGATTAATCATCGACTGTTAGTTATCATTTTAATCTAGCTTTCCAAATTCTACAAGAAATTCCATATAATATCCCATCCCAAGTATGTACCTATTATTAGGTATATTGTTTAGAACTACACGTGTCAATTGTCGTTTTAATTGCCATTAAATTTAAATTACATGGTAAAATACTTAGCTTTGGGGGCTTACTTAAAAGTTCTTTGTTTGCTCTTAAATGTTAACATGGAAAACTAGGTTTCAAAGTCAGCGTTCCTAACCACATAGGTTAATTATGAAAATTAAAATATTCGTGGAATGCTTATCAATTTCAGAATTCCAATTAGACAATGATAACTGTTAACATTTCAATTCCAGGTATTAAACCAAAAATGTTTCTATAAAATGTTGTTAGTTTAAGATGACTTCTCAGAAAGCCTAGAGCTATTTGATTACAAAGCAAACATTATATATGTAGAAAGCAAATTCAACTGTGATATGATTAATTAGCATTGAAACGTTGATGAACTAACACACACTGAGAAAAAAAATAGTCAAATTAACATCAACTATTTTACTATTTTTAAAGCTGATTTAATTGAGAGTACAAATAAACCCAAATTTTCCGCAGTGTACAGTTATTAACCTAGACGGAATATGTGTAAATATTGTTAAAACATAAATAATGCACAAATCCTACGAAAAAGAAAATGCTCATAAATGATTAACCCATGTGACTATGTAAATGATGAGCAAACACAGTTAACAAGAAATGAGATAAGCACACAGACACTCATGCAGGTTAACAGATGCTGTATATGTATGTTTGTATGTATGTGTGAAGGTGGGTGACCAAATGTCGCTCAAATGTTTACTCTGTATTATTTGTGCACACTACACACATGCACACACACACACACACAGCAACAATAAAAAAAATAAATAAAAAAACGAGCACGCAACAAGCAAAAATAAAAATGCCAAAACGGCTGACAACGCAAAACGCAATTAGCAAAAGTTATTCACTTTTATGCTTAATTTCCTTTGAATTATACGTTGCTCACACATAAGTGCCTCTCTCTCTCTCTAGCTCCCGCTCTCTCTCACTTACTTTTTTGCTCTCTTAATTTGGCTTTCAATTTGGTTTGACGTTCAATCGACTGCAGCAACTGAGGGAATTCCCTCTCTCTCTCACTCGCTCGCTCGCTCTCTCTGTCTGCCTTTTGTTATGTTTTTGTACTCAAGCTGCGAGTATGGCTCATTGTTGTTGGCGTGTGTTTGTTTTTCAGCTTTCAAGCTTTATTACACGCATTATGCTGTTGTTGTTGCTGTTGTATTTGCTTTTGCGTTTCGTTTGACGATTATCATTAGCTGTGACTTGCTTTGTATTCTCTTTGTTGTTGTTGTTGTTGTTGTTCTTGTTGTTGTTCCTGTTGTTGTTGTGCTGTTAATTGCTGTGCATTTGCTTCAATTGTTTGCTTCGCTTAGATAAGATTTCACGCCTATTTAGTTTATTTATATGTACATATGTATGTATATGTAGTAGCTGTTGCCATTTTAACTGACATTTGTCTTGGCTGTTAACAAATAAATACTGAGTACTACAGTTCAAGTTCGAGGCATATCTTTTCAATAGGTTTTTATCACTTTTTAAATATTTCGCAACTAGCTTAAATGCATTGAATGTATTACAATCGATAACATACAAAACTCAAAGTTAAATTAAATTCGTTTATTTTTCTGCATTTTAATTGTAATAAATTAATTTCTTTTATTTATTTTTTTTATTTTTCGTTTTCACAAAGCTTTTTAAAGCTCCTGAAAAGCTTCGAGTGAGATTAATTGTAACACACTACAGCGTAAATTTCATTTAGTTGGCTACAATTTGATATTATATCCCTAACAATCTAACCTATTGCAGTCGTCATAAGGCTTAGTACTATATTAAAGCTCTATAGGAGCTTCAAGCGATCGCCTGTATACAATTAATTATTCATAAAGCTTAGAGCTGTTTTATTTGACTGTAATTTAATATTATTTGAGCACCTTCTGATCAATTATAAGGCTTAAAACAATGTAAAAGCTCTATAAAAGCTTCAAGCGATATTAATTCAATCGCCTGTATATAATTAATTATTCATAAAGCTTAAAGCTGTTTTGTTAGAATACAATATAATATTATTTGTGCACGTTTTGATCAACTTGAAACTATATAAAAGCTCGTTTCAAGCTTCAAAAAGCTTAAAGCTGTTCTTTTGACTACAATTTAATATTATTTGTGCACCTCCTGATCAGTTATATGGCTTAAAACAATATCAAAGCTCTATAAGAGCACAATTAATTATTTTTAAACCTTAAAGCTGTTCTTTTGGCTACAATTTAATATTATTATTATTATCTGCACCTTCTGATCAATATGCATCTCTTGAAAGCTGCTTAAAGTTTCAGTTAAAGATAAAGCGCAAAGCTCATCTCTTTGGAGTCTTGACAACTGTGATTCTCGTTAGGCTTAATCTATATTAAAAGCTCCACAAAGCATAAAGCGGTATTAATTGTATCGAATTCAACAAAAATACTATAAATTAATGCTCAAAATTCAACTTTTTGGTTAAAATCAAATCTTATTTCGCTCAGCTTATTCTGCAAAAGCTTTAAGTGAGATTAAATGTGTCAAGTCGCATGCAATTACTTTTACTTAAAGCTTGATCATTAATAATTTATATATTTATGTATGTACATATGTACTTCCTGCAATTGTACTTTCCATAAAGCTGCCTTAAGCTTTAAGCCAAATGAGCTGTGTTAACTTGCCTAAATCCCAAACATCGTTCAATTTGGCTACAACTTAATATAATTTCCACGCACCTTCTAACCTTCAACTCAAATTTTCATAGCGTCTTATCACAAGCTGCCCATCTGGGCCAAAAATAAAACACAAATACAGAAAAAGAAAAAGATTGTTGCTGCTTTCCACCTTGCCCAAAGGCCACTTTACACTGAAATTTATAGCATTCTACGTTATATGGCTAAAAGATTTATTTTTCGATCTGCGTTAACATAAATTACAACACAGCCAAAAAAACGAAAAAAAGAAAAGAAGTAGAAGAATAAGAAAATCGAATATCTTACACAGACTCCTGCTATATACTGTATCTGTATCTGTGCATATTTGTATCTGTGCGAGCATCATCCAATGGGACAGACAATTTCATTTCATTTATATTTTATGCGTTGCCTTTACTGTGTACGCTTCCTTTGAATGTGCAAAAAAAAGATACAAACACACACACACACACACACAGATGCTGGCGACTGTTGCCGCTCGAAATGTGGAAAAACGTATCTGTTGCTCCATCCTGTGGCAACAACAGCTGCTGCCAACATTTGTGTTCCCAGCAGAAAGGCGCAAAATAAAAGCCGTCTGTCTGTCCCAATGCTGTCCGACAGCAACAACAACAACAACGACAACAATCCTCAATCAACTTCTCTGCACAGCGCCTTGTATCTTGTATCTCACAGATACGCATAGCACTTGTGCCTTGTGCTTATGCTTTGGCTTTGGCTTTACTTTTGTTGTTTTGTTTTTGTTTTTGTTTTTCTTGTTTTTTCTTTTTGATTTTCATTTGGCAACATTGCTCGACTCGTGTGCTGGTATTTGTAAATGTATCTTGTAGATGCGCGTCGTTCAACGTTCACGACAAACGGTCTATAAACAGAAGTTCTCGTAGACGCTGGCGCCTCAGACACAGACGTGCCTTGCGCTACAACATGCTACGTGCCGCATTCGTAACGTGACTTCCTTCAATCTATGGCCCACAAAACAATGTCTGTGTCGGGGGGTTGGGGGTTCGGTGCTGGGGGGGGGGGGGGGGGGGGGGTTTGGGAGGTGTGGCTGAGTGCGAATTTCTCTTGTGCTGGCCATTTATTATAAAATGTTAGCAGCAGACTTAGCTCAAAGTATTTTTAATGGCTTTTTTGGATACTTTCAATGCCCACACATTTGACGAGTTACATTTAACAGCTGTTAGTAAGTTCTATCAGAGCAGGCTGATAACAGAGCTGCTGTTACTGTTATATATTAACAGAAGAGTTCTAAAACTGCCGACTGTTAGTTGGCAAACAATTGAAAATAAATTAAAGTTTGCTAATATACAGTAATATATAAAAGACTTTTAAAACTGTGTCTGTTATAACTGTTAAATATTAACATAACCGCTTTACAGCGTACTTTGATTTGGATAATGTTATCACATATTAACATAATACTTTCAGAATTACTTCGTTGCTGAAGCATTGTAAACTTTAATACATTATTTATAAAATTATCTAAAACAATTTTGGTACAAATAGTTGATTATTAAGTGACTGTTTATTAATAACAGAGCCACCCTGTTGCACAGTTGTTACCACTGTTAAAATGTTAACAGAATAGTTACATACGGTTTATTTTTTCAAATCCTTGTTCACTTATCCTTAAACTTAATTAATTTGTTCTATTTAATCATAATTTCAATAACTTAATTTTTGCTGCAAATTTTCATTCAATTTTCTCTCTTGATTTACAATTCTAATTTTCAAATTGTAGTAAATATTTTTCCTAATTTTTTTGGTCTAATTGGGTTTTTCTGGGGTTTCCCCAATCATTGCAACAAAATGTTGAGCCAACATTTATTTTTTAATTTTTTATTTTGAACACATCCAGTTAATTCTTAGTTATTAATCTTCAATTTACTTAATTTTAATTTTTAATTGAAACTTTTAAATTACATTCATTTTAAATTTTGACGGTTTGATTGCACATAGTCAACATTAATCAAATACTACAGATTAACAGATTAACTAGTAACAGAGTCTTAACAGAGTCGCAACGCTGTTGATACTGTTACTGTTAAATCGTTACATAAACGTTTGATTTGGTGTTTATTATTTAAAACCCTCGATTATCATATGAGACACTTTTGTAAATTGATTCAGATATCAGTTGATACTTTTTTTGTTAAAGCACACGTAACAGTTTTTAAGCTAACTTCATTGTTTAGTAATCCAAGTGAGCTTAACTAAATCAGTGGCTAAGACATGGGCAACAGGCAACTTGGCCATAAAGTTGCCAATGGCAGTTGCTATTGTATTTGTTGCTCAACAGTAAGAAAAAAAGGTTTTACTTTGAACAGGCCGCCGATGGCAGACACTGAGACGACTTTCTTGCCAAGTTAGCCAAGTTTGAGGCCTCGTTTTTAGCCAAGAATGGGTCTTTAACCCAAGCTGCATGTGTGTGTATCATTCAATGTATAAATTTGAGCTTGTGCTTTGAATCCTTTGCTCGAGCGCGAAAAGTGCAGCCAATGTGCTCCAAAACGTGGCTCAAACCTGTCCCCGTTTTGGCCCTATTGATTGCTTAACGTTTCAGGCGTTGAGTGTTTTGTTCCTAGCCTCAGTCTCTAGGCTCAAGCCAGCTCTGAGTACCTGATGCGTTAGCCCTGTTTGTGTATGTGTTTCTATAGATACATTTGTATCTGTGTTTTTGTCTGTGTGTGTTGTTGGCATCACTTGAGGCAGATGAAGTGCCTGCAACATATTCATATTTATGATACACTTATGCCTCCAGCATAAAAACACACAAACACACACACACACTGAGCTCTTCTCCTTTTGCTTTGTTGAACCTGTTTTTGGCCCTTTTCACATTTTTGGTTCTTGTTTGTGTTTGGCTTTTGGGCCACTTAACTTTTTATCAGAAATCACTTTGCTCATTCTGCGAAATTGTTATAAATATGTATATGTATATGGTTTTATAAATATATTTATGTATATACAAATGTATATAAAGTACGTATATTGCATGTACAGGAAGCTGCTTTAAGTGTGAATAAAGCCCCAAAGTTGAATACTGATACTTTCTGGTTTTTACTTTGCGTGGTTCCTTTTTGTGGCTTAAACAGAGTTTATGGGCCAACAGGTGTCTGGACTACTAATTTATAAATACAGTTTGAAGAATGAATAAAATTATTGTAATGTTTAGTTTTAATTAAGTTTTATGCGCGTATTCTTATTATTTTTCTTTTACACATACTTTGCAATAACAGTGTGCTGTTAAGCTCTAAAACGCTTGTCTGTTAACAGCTGTTAAGTTTTATTAAAATTAGATTTAAGCCAATGGACGGCTCTGTTAAGCATTTAACAGCTGTTAAGCAAATTATTTTAATCAACAGATTTTAGATAAAAAAACATTTTGCATTAAGACCTAACATACTATTATTATGTTGCATGCAATAACTTTAACATATCCAATTACATTTACCTAGAAACATTAACAGTGTGCCAAGGTACTGCTCTTTTAACAGCTGTTAAGCACATTAATATAGAGGGAATTCTTTACAGATAAACCACCTTTTTATAATCTTTGATTGCTTTTATAACACTGATAAGAAATTTGCTACATTTTCACTTTATTTAAGTATTTTAATTCTTTTCAACTTTGTCTACATTTTGGAACTAACTGCAACATTCTGTTTATCAATTGACATGCTGTATATATACAATATCTGTCTGACTATCTGTTAGTTTCAAATTCCCAACGCTGCAATTTCCATATCAATCCGTACTGTGAATTGATTGATAGAACAGCTTGAAATTCAATTAAATACCAATTGGACAATTTCAGTTTGGTTTGTCAACTTTTCGGGTGCCCCGATCACAAAAAATGTGTTCATTTTATTTTACTACACGTCATGTTTTTGGGTAAAATGGGCAAGAAATTCAATTGATATGTGCTGATAATTTATTGATTTCTTTTAATCAGAGAAACAGTCAAATGAAAATTCTTAGAAATTTGCGCGATAACTTCAAGTGGGGCTCGTATAAATATGTGTGTGCTTAGACTGTTACTCATATAGAAGCAAAGAAATCAAAAATCAAATGATGATATAAAACTTGTTTAGAAGTGAAACTCGTACGATAGAAATACGTCAGGTGAATCATCGACAACAATGAAACCAGTGCTCTCAGACACACATAAAGAAAAATATAAAAGTCAACCCGGAGACAAGCGGTTTCTAACATACGCTTAGAGGTTTTCAAAGCAGGGGTGGGGTCTCCGGAAAGGGGTAACTGTCATTCAATATGATTCTGTGCTAATATTTGATATGACAACTTGTGTGTGGGTGCGGCTTTCAGAAGCGAGAGACTAGCAGGCAGCTCTGAAATCATTTGAGTTAACTTTTATACGAAACACAAACACACATAGGCACACACACACACACACACACACACACAGACACAACAATCAAGTGACGCCAACTGGGTGAAAAAAGGGGTAAGCAGCAATTGAGGGGTGTACATTTAGGAACAGGTTAACCAGCCCGTTTGTCCATTTGGCGCAAGAATATTGTGCTACGTATTTGAAACTTGTCCCAGAGTAAAGCGATTTTGGTCAACCTCAGCTTGCTCAGAGGCGTCAACGAAAGGGGGGCGTGAAGCAGAATAAACTTTTAAAAGTCAACTGCTTAGTTAGTTACTAACAAATATCGATTGCATGTATCGTAAGCAGCGTAAACTGTGCAAAAAATATTGTTTAATCGATTATTATTTTCTAAATATCGACTAGATAGAATGTGAAAACGTTGCTTATTTGATAGTCCGACAAATCTGGTTAAGGGAAGCTATTTTGCTTTTAGGCTTTTTATATAAATATATATTTGTTTAAACTTTATTAATATTCGATTAGTAAAAATATCATCGATAAAATTGTTGAAAAATGGAAAAACCCCACAAATCGATTAACACACAATGATTTAAATACCAAGTATATAAGATAGATAAGAAATTATATATTTTAAAGTGACTTGCTCAATGTAATCTAGAAATGTAATCACGTGTCATTAAGCCGTCATAAATCACATTCATAATGGTACATTCCGAATTGTACATTGACGTCGAGAATAATATATTGAAAATGTTGAATATACATAAATTCTATATGATGACGGGGATTCCGAGACCGGAGCTTTGTGTGTCAGAAGCGATAATACTAGAAACTCAATGCAATTATAAATGAAATGAATAAACGTTTTATATCGGTTCGATAGTGAAATAAGCGTCGATTATGCCTATCGATTGACTAACACAATGATATAAAGAGGCTTTCCTTGATCAGAAGTCATTCTACCAAAATATGCAAAGTATTCAAATATTTAAAAAAAAAGTAAAGACAAAAATAAGTTGACGAATTTGTTGTGCGGTGTTTTGTAAAAATATCGATAATCGATAACATAAAGAATCGAATATTCCGAATTAAAAAAGAATCTAATTTTATTTGATTTTTAAGTTTATTTGGTATTTCTGCACAACAATTATCAATTCTATTGCTGAATATATAGTGTGTGTTAAGCCCCTTCGTTAAAATAGAAGAGCTACACCCATGCAAAAACTGGGGCTTAATTCACAGAAACAGAAACAGAGCGCTCGCGCGTTTTGTGTTTGTTGCTGCTTTTGTTGTTGTTGTTGTTTGTTAAGGCTTGGGGTCTGGGTTTCGTTTGGTTTGGTTTTATTTATTCTTTGGTGAGCTTCCCCCATATTTTTTTGTTGGTTGCAGCAACAAGCCTAAACGATGGCCAAACCGATGCGACGATGGCCAAAACCGGTATGACGTGATGCCAGCCTTTTATTTTTATTTTGTTTTATTTTGTGTTTTTGTGCTACTCTGCTTTGGTTTCATTTTTTTTTCTACTGCTATGTTTAGAAGTTGATTTTTGTTGTGGCTGTGCATATAATTTAATAGTGTTATTGAGTTGTTGTTGTTGCCAATATATTTGTTTTTGGAACTTGCACTTGAGCCGACCAAGTGTTATTATTGTGCTTTTGTTTGTTTCTTTTTTGTGTTAGTTTATTTTGAAATTGATACGAGAAATGGCCAATTTTTGCAATTCAATGATAATTTTTGTTTATTTGTTCAGCTGTTTTGGGCATTCTGTAAATTACACTTTATCAGAAAGCACAAGTGGTATTTTTATAGTTCTTTTTAGAATAAATTAGATAGAGCTGTAAGAATAACTAAGCATAACAATTCTAGCGTCAATTCTAGAAATTCATTCATCAATATTTGTGTAGCTTGAAAAGTTGCCACAACAACTAGAAATTTCGATAATAATAAAAAGGAAGAAAAAAAATTCAATAATCGATCTTAACACTGATATTTGCTATGTTATGTGTAGATCAAACTAATAAAACTTTCTAAAAGTTGTTATTTATTACATGATTTATTGTAAACGAACATTCATATACAATTAACTAGAAATATTATACAAATGCATTAGAGATTAATAAATGTACACCCTTATTCATACAGACTGCAAGTTCTCAAAGTTAAACACTTGTTTTTATTATAAATGTGAACAATTAGTAGGAATGTGTTTTGTTTGCAACTGAATATAAAAACTCAATAGAACAAATATTTATTTATTTAAATAAAATAAATAACAGAATTTGCAACGAATACATAAATATTTTTCAGTCTAACAATTTAAGAAACAAATCACCAATGTCAATATTAATGAATAACTGCAACAGTTTCAGAGCAAACAACCACAACAACAACAACAACAACAGAAAATTGAGAAAAATAACAGAAGAATTTGTTATCAGTTTTGTCAGAAATATGCTCAGAAATATTTATGCTTAAAATACGTTGTGAAGTAGCTGGAACTGATGTTGATTTCAAAATGGTTGTTGACCGCATTTAGCATTGAACTATTCTATGGAAAGGTTATCAATGATAACAACGCCACAGAAATCAAAATAATGAATAGCTTTGAAATTCAAAACAAATATTTCAACATGTAGATACATTCTTTTTTGCAGCTACATAATCAATTAAAGTGCAACAGAATTATTGTGGAATTTTAAGTGTGTGTGGGTTTTTCAATGAAAAGTTGACATGCTTTAATCAGCCACAAACTGAATAATTGAATTAAATAAATTCACTTAAATTGATTTTTTCATTAATTTGAGTGTCATTTAATTTAATCCTTACTTGCTGAAAATATTTAACTCTCTTTGCAAATCTGTGAGTACAGCAATTTCAGCCACAAAATATGATAGATAAACTAAAGAATGTTTAGATACTTTGCATAAAGAAGTTGAAATATGTCAAATTATGCGCCTCAATTACACAAAAGAAATATTTTGCCAGCAGCTGGTCGAACAACAACAACAACAACAAGTGCGGGTGGCGCCCGAGCAGGGACAAGTTAACGATTTTGTTGTCCCTGCTCGGGCGCCAAGCCAAGTGCTGCGGCTAAAACACGTACAAAATGTTCCAAATGCCACTTGCCCAGTTACAGATACGTAGATACGCAGATACGTAGATACGCAGATACGCAGATACGCAGATACGCATTCAGATACACGACTAAATTCCGGCACGTCCTTAGGCAACAAAAAATATTGTATTAGGTTATCCTTGCTGCACACATACACACTCACTCACACACATACACAACGAGGAAGGCAAATGGCCTTTCACGGTCGTTGCCGTTGCTGCTGCTGCTGCTGCTGTTGAACAACTTTTGCCCAGCAACAACAAGCACAACAACAACAACAATAACAACAACACACAAGGAGAACAGCAGGGGTTGGGCTCCGGAGCGGCTTTCTAGCATTTTCCCTGCTGTTGCGCTCTCTCCTGCTTCGAGCTTTATTCAACCATTTGTGTTAAACTTTCCACACCCTGTGGCTAAAACAGGGTACAACAGGATATGTTTAGCTAGCAAACAGACTAAAGAACTTGGTATTTGGTTTGGATTTGGCTGAAGAAAATGTAAACTTTTTACGGTGGTTGCATTTCACGCTTCATTTCTTCACCACAATTGAAAGACTTAGCGATGTTACTTCGCCTTTTAATATAATATCTATTATATTCAGTTTATATTTAAAAGGTTGGTAAAATTGTCTTGACTTAGGTTCTGTTTAGCTTAACTTTCTGTTTAGTATATCTCTAAGTTGTACAAAAACCTTAAGTTTAAGGCACAGAGTATTTACTTTACTTTTGATCAATCAGTTGTTTAGCTCAATGTTTTCGAAAAAGGTTAAAATCTAAAAATCATGATCTAGATTTTATTATTTTTGGTTTCAAAGATCTCTATCATATAATCTTCCTAAGTTTATTGTTTAACGCTAGCTATAGGGTTACTCTGAAACTATTAAACTTTAGACGATGAAATTTCTACCATGACGTTTATTCGTTAAGTTCTCTTTAATAGGGAAAATGTATAGAAGAGTTGCCTGCTCTGCTTCTTTTTTCTATTAGAGAGAACTTAACGAAGAAACTTTCTGAGAAAAACGTCATCAAACGTCAAACGACTAAATTTCTACGAAATAAAAAGAATTTAAGCTTAACTAAAGTTATTTTTACTAGTATTTCAATGTTTTCAGCGCTTTTTACAGAGTATATTTTAGTCGTGCATTGAATTTCCTCAACTTAGGTGCTTTGCTTCCATTGTTGCTGTTGCTGTGTGGGTGAGTTGGTTTAATGCTCGGGTTTTCTGCGGTGACTGACTGTCGAATAACGTCATCATTATGATCATCATCAACATCATCATTATCACGTTCATTGGGGGCGTGCTGATGTCGTTGTTTTTGTTGTTGTTGTTGTTGTTGTTGTTGCCACACAGCAAAATTTCAATGTGCACCCGCAAAGGCAAATAAAAGTTTATCATTTGGGGAAGCCCTGCGCTTTCATAGACTTGCCTTTGCTTTGAGTGTGTATGTGTGTTTTGTGTGAGTGTGAGTATGTGTGTGTACACTCATACATACACTCATACAAGCACATGTATTTTAACACTCGTTGCTGGCTGTTTCTCTGTTGCTTGTTTTTTGCCTGCTGCCAACATTTTCCTTAATTTCTTTTTTGGCATTTTATTTTATTTTATTTTATTTTGTTTCGTTTTGTTGCAGGTAGTATGAGGTTTTATTTTGGCTTATTGCCGGAGTTGATTTTGTTTCACGTTTTTATTTTATTTTGTTTTTGAATTTTTTGTTAGCTTACTTTCAGCTTGACTGCCATGACCTTTTTTTTCTTTTTTGAAGCGCTGCTCTTGCTTGTAAATTTTCTGGGCGTGGCTGCTGCTGCTGCTTACAGCAGTTGCTTAAAGACAGGAATTTGGAGTGGGAGGGGGGGGGGTGAAAGTGGCAGGCGGGGGTGCAGGTGAAGCTTGTTTATGAGCAGGACATGGCAATGGCAAGAGTTCTACTTATTTAGCTCTGAGTAGCTTTTTGATGGTTTTGTGTGCCTTTTCTTTCTCTTTTTTGTTTTCTACGAGTATTTTACAAGTTTGATAACCTTTTTATTGAATTCCTTTACAAAATGTTGAAAAACTATGAGCGCTGGTTAAGCTAACTCTTTATTAAATTAAATGACTACTATCGAATATATATTTTATGGAACGTGAACTGAAAAATGTTTAAAATGTTAAGTGTGTGCAACTTTTTAATAGTTATAAAATTACAAAATAAATTCAATAATTTAAAACAAATATATATTGTAATTGTATATTGTAGCTATAGAACAATTATGCAATTGCTATCGATAAGTATTATTTTGATATAATCGACTAAGTATTTATTACTTTCTCAAATTTTTTCAGTTTATTTAAATAATATTTATTATTTAAAGTTGAGGGATAATCAAAAAAATATGTAAAAAATGTGAAAATTCATTATTTAATAGAAATTATTTTATAATTATCGACTAACCATCAAAAACATTGTTATCGATTATCTAGTGAGCATGTTTCGAACGTTTATGGTATACTGACTATTGTTTGCTCAACTTAGTTCCTTAGGAGTATTGAGCATATCCTTAAGCTGTCGGCAATATTGAAGTTATTTCTCGCGTTCAGTATACAATGATCGATATATCATGAGAAAGTTATCGAAAAGTTTTCAATTGGTTATCGCAATGTGACTATTTGTCATCTATAGCATGAATATTGAGTATTAACTTGAAGTGCTTGGGCATATTTAATGAAATAACTATCGATAAACTATCGATAACTTTTCGAACAGAACGAATATTAAGTATTTACTCATTAGACATAGTTTAATCAACAGTTTATGACATATGTGCTTGCACAATTATGTAAATATCGATAACGCTTACAAATATTATCGATTGTGAATAGACTTGTTATCGACTATTTATCGAATGAGTTTGATCTACTTTAGTTCTATCTTTAAACAGAAATGAATAGCTGTCAACTGCTCAACGACTACCTTTTGAATTAAGTCCCTTTGTCAGTTATTAGATCATCAGGCGGCAACCCTACAAGTGAGTAATTTGCACAGTTTTTCCATTAGCTAACTGCCCATTGAAGCATAGGACACAACCACACCTAGACCCAGTTACAGTTACGTCTAAGTAAGGGGCCTTTAAAGAAACAAATACAAATATAAAAAGCAACCCTCTTAAGTTAAACTAAAGTACAAATACATAGATACGAGTATATACAAAATAAGTACATATAAAGTGAATCACACAGAAAACTATGTAAAAGCCCTTTTACTTGAAATGGAATTTGAGCCAAAAAGTTGCCAAAGGAAACGCAAAACAAAGGAGGCAGCAAATGTGCTAGAAAAGGTAACAACAATAACAACAACAGCAACAACAACAAACTGTAATGAAAACAAAGAAGGAATTGCGAATGAGGCGAACAGACGCCGAAGAGTCGACAGCTAAATCACACCCAAACCAAACCAAAACCAAAACCAAGCCCAAACCCAAACCACCCACACCACCCCCTTTTGGCCGCTTTTCCGCTTTTGCGCTGCTCTTAGCCGCTGCTCGAGCAAAACATAAATTATCAGCACAATGGGCAACAGTCAAGGCAAAGGCAAAAGGCAAGGACAGCGGGGCAAAAGGAATGCCAAATGACAAAAGAGGGTTGCGGGGGGTATGGCGGAGGGGGGAGGGTGGCATATCAACAGCGGCAGCAGCAACAACAACAACAGCAAAGACAACCAAGGCAAAGCGTCAAAGGCAAAAAGCATTCCCGGGGCCAAAGTCTATTTAAATTTTTGACGTAGAACGTTAACCAAAACAAATGCGACGAGAAACGGCAGCAAAAGCAAAAAAACTAAAACAACAAAAACACTAAAGATTATAACAGAGTCATAAGCAAAGCCAAAAGCCAGCTCAAGTGTCTCCCCGCATTGCTTTGAACATGTTGCGCCTGCTGCTGCTGCTGCTGTTGCTGCTGTGGCAAGTATCTATAGATACAAGTACAGACAGAGACCTGTACTGAGTGTATCTTATGCTTGTTTCCCGTTTTCTGAATGTACTCAAACTCCGATTCAACACTCATACTTCATAGTCATAGTCATACTCTCGACTTGTGGCAGCTTGGCGCGTGGGCAGCGAGGCATGCCACCAGCAAGAATATGAACCAAGCAAGGCGCAACAAAGTATCTGACAATGTTACAATATCTGTGCGGATTAGCGGGCATATTAGCTATAAAACAGAAGTATTAAATTAGTGTAACGAGCTCAGATTAAAACTAGATTTAAAATTAATACAGATACTATATAATCTAAGGAATATTTACTCTTAAAATATAAACATGAAATGAGTGCAATTACTTTTGTGTAAAGATTGGAGGGTGTTAGCTATACTTTAAAATAGAAGATTTTAAAGATATATATAGTATGTATGCTATACATATATTTATCTTTGGTAACGCTTACTACTATAAAATATGGTATCATTCTCCAGTTTTGAGCAAGAATTAAGCTTTAACTTATCATAGCTACATCTTATGTGTAATATCTATAAACCAATTTTTTGTATTCCAAAATTGATTCCGGAATCCAAGGCCATAAAATAGCTCAAAAAATGGTTTTTATCATATATTCCTGGAAAAACGTCAACATCCGCCCTAGGAAATCGCATTCCTAAATTTTTTAGAATTTTTTAAACAGAAAACCAGAATTTTACGATTGTTTTTGGCATGGAGGACTTCAAGTAAAGAATTACCAAATGTTTTATAGCTATATGCATGCTGATTAGAGTGTCTTATAACTATATATCTTGATTTAAATTTCTTATAAAAGATCGAACGATACTATATACGTAGAGTTTTCGAAACTATTACTACTAATAGATTGACATATATTTGAAATGTAGTTAGTTGTATGTTATTCACTAAATTTACTGTACATGTTTCTATATCACATTTACTTTGTGTTTTTGGTATTACTATCGAATTATATAAATACAAACGAATGAATAGAGTTGATTAGATGATAGATTAGATGCTTTTCCCAAAAGAAGAAGGCCAATCATGATATACTATGTCAGATTTATGACAATTTTTGTTTTTTTTTTGTAAATCACAGATGTCATTAACTGATAATGATTATCATCATATAATTTGCGAAAAATTTCCTCATAGATTCTTCGAAACTTGGGAATTTACCATATGACTATTTCCAAATTTTGAAGAATCTACAATGAAATATCTCAATGCTCAATGCTTTAAACATTGCATTTGTCTGTCAGCCATGCAGAAAGTTACAGCTACTATTTCTACTTAATTTAAACTTTTTTAGCTGTTATCGAAGTCAGTATCGATATTATCGATAACTCGATAAGTGAATTGTTTTTTAGGGCATATCAAACTTCGTATTGGCCCACAAAATGCAATTTCAATTCTCGTTAATAAGTTCAAACTGTGTGGCTATAACAAGTATGAGTAACAAGCACAGCGCAGAGTTTTGTCTGCCTAACAAAGTACTTCCCTGCCCCTGCACCCTACTCATACATGTACCTCCCGCCCCCCGCTGCTAGGCCGTCAAGTGACGCCAAAGTATCTGCGCGCTGTGGGCTGCGCGTTCGCTTGAGTATCTACATAAAAGTCGAGCGCTTGTATTTGTATCTTTGTGTATGTTTGCATCTGTCTGCATGTTGACAACAAGTTTTTGTATCTGTGTGTTTCTCTGTGTGTGTGTGTGTCTGTGTGGGTGAGCGCCAAAAGTTCATGACGCTGTGTGCAAGCTTGATTTTCAGGCCATTACATGGGCTGTTTTTTTTTTTTTTTTTTATTTTGTATCTTTTTTCAACTTTTTATTTTGTTTTTGTTTGTCGTTTCTCTTTTTGTAAACGCTTCGCAGCTGCAGCAACATTGAGTGTATATATTTAGCTGTGTTTGTGTGTGTGTGTGTGCTTGTGTTTGTGTTTGCCTTTTGTGTGCGCTTGGGGATTACGTAAGGGAATCCCCAACATTTGCAGCGCAGTCGGCAGCAGAGTAGCTGAAAAATGATAAAATGTAGCTGAGCAGAGGAGCTCGGCAACTGCATGTTTTATGCATGAACTGTGTGCGCTCTCTTTCTGCCCTACACCCACCACCCACAGCTCCCCCTCTTACACTCTCTCGCTCTTTCTCTTGCGGTTTCTCGCGGTCTAGCTATCTCTTTTGGCTGCCACACAAAAACATTTCTTATAGATACTCAGCACAGCAGGCGGCGGGGATTGTAGGCGTGGTGAGGGGGCCAGTGCAGTTGGTGTGTGGGGGGGGGGGGGGGGGGGGGGGCGTGAACTACAGTGTAACAAGTGCGCGCTTGGTTGAGTTTTCAAGTAGTATACACTACCCCCCTTTTGGCACCCAGCCCTGCTTTTTAACCAGCAAGAGACCCCATGCAGTTTTTTTTTTGTGCATACTTTGCAATCTGCACAATATTTCACTTTGTAGCTGAACTTTGCTGCCTACTTGTGAGGGTGGAGGGAGAGGGAAAGGGGTAGGTGCTGCTTGCTGTAGTTGCCTATCATATTGAGGTTCTGACTTACAGATATATTTTAGTTTCCATGGACTTTAAGCGGCCCCAAAATACAAAAAAAAAGAAAATGTAATCTTTTAGACGTAATTGAAAATGGCTGTTTTTCGCAATTTCTTTCTACCTCCGTCTCTCTCTCTCTCTCTCTCTCTCACTATCTCGCTCTATTTTGCATGTACTTTCTCCTAGCAGTTATTGCCTGAAGTTTACTTTTATTTTTGCGTGCTGTTCTTGTTATATCCTATACAAGTTGTATTGCCAAAGGGTAGTTTTGGTCTTGAATATTTTTGAAGAAAAAAACATTTCGAAACATAATATTATAATAATATAGTTAGTACTAACTGTACTTTTTAATTTTCTTCAAAGTGCGTAGTAACTCTAAGTCTATCATACTTTATGATTCTTACTTATTTATAGCCTACTTTTCAGATTGCTCAATCTTCTGTGGAATATCTGACAGTAAAAAGGCGTTTGTCTGGACTATCCTTTTCCTATTTATGCAGCGTTATATGCATGTGTGTGTGTTTTACGCACACAAATACACACTCACACAAATGTGACCTTGCATGGAAATATCAAGCTCTGAAGAAAAGCGACTGTCAGCAGGCACTTAACAAAGAAGCGTATGAAATTTCCAATTGTTGCAATTCAATTCAAGTTCAATTTCCATTGAACGTGCAACATGGCTGCATAATAAAGTATTATTTACATCAAAACAATGTGGAAAATTCCTCAAATTATGGAAAAAATTAAAATCAACGCTATGTATTGTAGCTTTGAATTGGTTATAGTGTTTCAATTAATTTGATTTTTAAGAATTCTACAAAAATAATATTATACTTTTGACAAGATTTTACAGAAGTTAATTTCTCTGAAATAATTGTGATTACGAATTTAATTCCATATTATTGAAAAATTAATAATTCAATTTGGCCCGTTTCGAATTCGTATGCCGTTCGAAATTTGCGGAAACGTCAAACGTTCATGTTTTTTGAAAGTTTATTTTTATGCCCGCGGAATGTAAAGTAAATGACAGATTACACAAGGAATGCAAGTTCTCAAACTCAATTTTCTTATACTCCTCATCATATTTAAAAAAGAATAGCCAATTTATTCATTAGATTAAAAAATTAGATTTCTAATTTTCATTTAATGAAATGTCTGTAAAACAGAAGCGAAAACGAGAAAGCAAACGTAGCTGTTCTCGGTTCAGCAATACCTACTAGATGACAACTAAATAGACTTTTTACTTTGAAAACTCGGTTCCGAAAAAGAGAAAACGAAACCATTCCAATTGGAAATGAAAAGATTCGGTATTACTTTTCAAAAACGTACTGAATGCGGAATTCCTTTGTGGAATTGTTAATATTTGACTGCCGTAATGCTTTGCCTACTTTAAGGACTAGGACTTGCGATCTGGGATGAGGGCTTTAGAAAGTCGAAGGGAAAATTACATTTTCTTCTAATTCGTATTAAACCTGTTTCTAAAGCTCTAAACTATAAATTTAGAGACACGTGTTTCACTGATTTAGGTTAATCCACCCCCCCCTAGTTGAAAAATTGTAATTCAAAAGTTAAATGTGGATCATTGTAACTTAAAACTAATTTCAATGCAAATCATTTTTGAACTAAAACGATTTGTGTACAAATTGTTTAAATCTTTTGACACTTACAACAAATTCCAATGGAATTTATTTTTGGAGCTAAAAGCAAAATCAAATTTGAATACAATTCATTTTTTAAAACCAAAGAATGTAGTCCGAATTTGTTAAGTCCTTTGAATACAATCAAATTTCAATTCAAATCACTTCTAAATTAAATGTTTTATTTTTTTTAAATCAATGAAATCAATAAATTGTTAATTTTTCACGCTGTTATTCACGCTGCTGGGTGTAAAATGGTAGGAAAACTGTTGTTTTGAAAAGAAGTTTCGTTTTTATTCGATCAGCTGCAGATTAACTTTGAAAGCAATGAATGATGTACATATCTCTCAGCAATTTGGAAAATGCCCCCCTCTCCATAAACATGAAAAAGTCTAAGGATTTTAATTAAAGCTATAAAAATAAGTTAAAACTTACTGCCACGTCCGCTGCCCTTGCGTCGCGCCATTTTAGGCAGTCGGTGTGTGTGTGTGTGTGTGTGTGTGTGTGTGTACTGTGTGTACTGTGTGTGTTGTTTAAGTGTCTCCTTAGAGCAGAGAATCCTTCGTCCAATTATGTTTATTGCAGGAGCAAGTTCATGTTGTTGATATTTGTAGCACTTGATTGATGTTGATTTTATATATGTATATATATAATTGCCACGCCCACCGCCTGCCAAGCTGTCTGTTGTGCTTGTTGTTGTTGAAATGTCCTTGCTACGCTTGCTGTGTGTCCTTGGAGCCCGTCTTGGAGCGAGGCAAAACGCAACGCAACGCAAAACGCGACGCGACTCGACTCGTTTTGTGGCCTGGTTCCGTTACTGCTGCCACTTCTGGTATCTGGATATATATGTATATATGTCTGTATATATGTATTTGTTAGACAAATAAACGTGTCATGTCCTATATATATGTGTGTGTGTGTGTGTGTGTGTGCTATGATGACGTGGCTGCCTTAATGGCCTTTGGCTGCCCGCAATTTGCATACAATGGCAACATTTTGGTTTATTTGATTTGATGCTTAAATATTGTTATTGTTATTGTTGTATTAATTTCAATTATGTAAATACACATATGTTTTGATTTGTATAAAATAATTCAAAAATTTGTTTTTGTTTTTTGAATTTAGGGTTTTTGTGGTCGTGTTGCGTTTTTGATATGCTTTTTGCCTTTTGATTAAATTGTGGCTAATTTCAAGCCAGAATCCACGTGGAGGCTTTTCTAGCTGTTGTTGCTTTGTTGCTTTGTTTGTTTGTTTGTTTGTTGTCGTAGGCCGTGTTTTACCGTTCAACCGAAGCGCGCGCGCGTGCGACGAAGATGCAAGATTTTTGAAGCGTTAAGCGTGACGAATGTTGTTGTTGTTGTTGTTATTGTTGTGGCTGTCGTTTTATTGTTAATCGTTGCGTATACGCAATCTACACAATAAATTGTTGAGCTTTGTATTCAAAGAACAATTGAAACTAATTCACATTTTGATATTTTTATTAACGCACAAGTAGATTTTTCAAATATTTTTTTTAATTTCAACTATTTATATATATATATATATTTGTTATCAATTTGTAATATGCTCCTGTGTCACTTTCAATATGGCTTTGTGTGTGTGTGTGTGAATTCTTTTAATAGAACTGAATTTATATTTGCTACGAAATGTTTTGTGTGTATGTATGTGTGTGTGTGTGCGAAGCGCGCGAAAACGAGAGGCGTGCGTCGACTTCGGCGTTCGCGTACAAACAAGCAGAGCAGCAGCAGCGCAATGTTAATATTAAATCAGCACTGTTAACAGTTAAAAATTTTGTGGTTCGGAATACTTCTGCTCTGCGGCACGAGCCGAACGAAGCGCGCTTGCCGAAGATGCCAACACACACACATAAGCAAAGAAAACTTGTATTGAGCGCACGAGAAAAACAAATAACCTGCTTGCGCTCTCGCGCTCTCTTTCGCTCTCTCTCTCTCTGTCTTTGGCAGTTGCTTTCAATTGCGTTTGCTTTCAATTCAATGCTTGACTTTGCATTCAATCGTTTTGTGTTTTGTTTACATTTGTTGTTTCTCTTGAGTGTTTTTTGGTTTTTTGTAAGAGCACATGTTTTGTGCTCTTATTAAAGAGTGCTTGTTTTGTGCTGGCTGCATGAATTATGTTTAGTTATTACTAAGTATTTAAGTAATTAGCTTTTTTTTTTGTTTTTTGCGTATGTTAACGTAAGTTATAAATTTCTTAGTTTATTATTTATGGAGGTTTTTTGATATCTTCTGTTCATTTTAAACATTGCATACTTTTAGGCAGCATCAGATAACTCGAGCGATTCTTAAGTTTAATATGCTTTTGGCATATTGATAAAATTTCATCAAATTCGAAGTAGCTTATAGTTCTTATATAGGAACAATCGGTCGAAATTTCTGCTATCGGTTTTTTTTTTTTCAGACATTTAAACCAAACTTATTAAGACAAAGTAGAAAATTGTTCTTAATCTTATACATGTGTATATATTTAGTTGTCGTAGAAGCGATCGGTCAAAAGTTAAGTTATTCTCTGAAAAACGTTGACTGAAAGGATAGATTGCTGGATGTACAAAATATTTTACTTAAATTTCTCATAAGATTCAATAGTTATGTTATTAACTATCGAACCTAAATAATTACCTAGTCTTCAAATTTTGTACACCTAGGTCCGATAAGTCCCGAGATATCTGGGAAGGAAAAGAAAACACCCTTTTTAATAAATCTTATCATACTTTTGGGGATGCAAAAAAAGTTAGGGAATCTTAATAATTACCTAGCCTCCAAATTTCGTAAACCTAAATTCCATAGTTCTAAAGATATCCGGAAAGGAAAAAAAACAGAATTTTTTGCAGAACTTAAGAAACCGTTATTTTCTAATTTGTAGCCAATCTTAAAGTTTAAGAACTTTTCTGTGAATGCAGAAAGTTGCGGACACATATTAATTACCCAATCTACAAAATTCGACAAATCGAAATCAGTTCCTTTAATAGGATTTATTGTTGATATTGACTCCCAAAAATACTCTCGATGTTTTTAGCCCAGCTCTAGTTCTTATAGCCTCTGTTCCTTGCAAGGATATAACAAGTTCACTTATCTTTAATTAATCAAGTGCGGCATTTCTTTTCAGAATTACGTTATTGTCACAGCAATTGTGGGAGTTTTTTTTTTTGGCAGCAAAGCGACATGTACAACAAAAAGGCGTGTCAAGCGACAACGCGTTAACCAAAGATTTCAGACAATGCTTCAATTTGTCGCCAACATCAAATACAGAAACAGGCACAATTTTTATAAGAACAAATTACGTGCATACATATGTACAACTGCCAGCCCTTCCCCTACCCCGCTCGTTCCTAAAGCGATTTTGAATATGCTGGGGTGTTTCTCATTTCTCCCCAATACAACTGTTTCCCCCATGCACAAACCTAATGAACCTGACACACATATTGAAAAAAAAAAACAGCTGTTTTTTGTTGTTTACATGCAACGCATGACGCAGGCGCCATTTTGCCGGCTAGCATTTCCAGTTTTCCAGTTTCGCACTGGAAAGCTGCCCGCAGGGGAAATTCGAACAACAACTTTGGCGCCAAATGATTCTCAATATTCGTCTTCAGTCTGCCGATAACAGCGCGCGTGAAAGGAGCAGATTTTTAACGACGCGCATCTAAAAATCGAATTATTTAAGTATTGTGTGGGCAGTGATAAAGCATACTTGAATACATTCAATTTCGGAATTTCAATTGTGTTTATTTTCGAATTTAATAACAATATAAACAAAAAAGTATTATATCTAGAAAACAATAATTTTTCTAAGAACTTATTGTGTTGTGTTTGTTTAAAACGTAAGCTTAATCAAAATGTTATAATATACTCATTATTAATTGTGCGTTTAAAAAGGTTTTGAATAGACTAATTTTCAAAATTTATCTTTTACAGTGTGTGCTTTGTAAATGAAAATATTTGTTTTGAATTATTGACTTTGAATTTATAAGTGATAAGGTATTTGGTTGTTCACATGTTTGTTTCAAGGTTCAATGGATGCATTTATTTAAGATATTTAAAGAGCTTTGTGCAGTTAGTGTATTACATAAAAAGACTTGACTAGCAGATACCCTGCAATATAGTTAACAAACAGAGTTAAAAAAAATACAATAACTAAATATTGATGGTTACAAAAACGATTCTTATGATAATGACATCGAAAGTTAAGCACCGATAAATTCTTAAATAAAAACCGTGTTTTTCAACATAACTCGATCAAACTTACAAATTCTTAGTTTTAGCAAAATCTATGCATGTTTGCAAAATTTCATCAAATTTGGAAAATTATATCTTGAAGCTGCCATAGAAATATTCGTTTGAAAAATTATTTTTTGTATAAAAAACTTTTTTGTTTTTCAAGCTATCTCAACTAAATTAAAATTTTCTGCTTTTATGGTGTTATACAAAAAGATGAACTTTTCTCGATTTTATTTGACACCATAAAAAATATTTATTTAAAATCTTTGGTCAACGTCGAATGGTACATGTTTCTAAGAAATTGTTGACATTTTTTCATCCAAAAATATTGAATAATAGAAAAGTTAATGGCGAATTCCAGAAACGCCTTTATTTTCGAAGCAACTTATGGTGGACATCATATCTTGGGAACGGTTCATCTCAAATCAAAAATCCTTCTTTCAGCGACTAGCTATTATTATAATAAATAAGTAATTTCGAAAAAAAAAACAAGATTCTGAGAAATTCGCGTTTAAAGTTTCAGGCTTGTTTCTGTGTGCTGTGCGCAATACATAGCTATAACTTTGATTCTAATGCTCCGATCGTTATGAAATATTATGAGAATAGAGGGTATATGGCATACTTAAAGAACATGCCATAAGAAAATTGATTTTTTTCACCCATCACAACTATATAATCTTGACCTGCCGATCAAATTTGATCAAAATCGGGCAACTTATAGACTTATAGCTGTCATAGGAAAAATCCGTCGAAATCCGTTCATATAAACAATTTTATTTTTCAGTTTAAATGTCTTTGACACGTCAAAGCTAACTTTTCCTTCTTCTTTTATTTTGTTCTCAACTGAAAAAAAAAAACGTATTAATTTATCAACAAATCAAAAAGTTGAAAAGAAACTTTTAAATATTCTCAAAACTTTATTACTAAAGACTTGTTTTCGCTTTCACTTTCACTTTTGCAATGTTTTGATAGGTGATGAAATTGATTGGCATACTATAAATCGCAAAACTTTGTCAGTTTTAAATGAAGCATAACCATTATTTCTAAGAACTTCATCAAATTAAAAACACAAAAAAATAAAAACGTTTCAACACAAAGACAGATTTAATTAAAAATAATTACAACAAGTAAGAACGTTGCAGTCGGATGCACCCGACTGCGATATACTCTTTTTTCGCCTCTTTGCGGAGTCAGTGGGCGTGGCAATTGAATTTCTGCTCAAATCTTTCAAGTTTTGCCATCAATTAAAATTTGGTTAGGCCTGTTCTACAGGTTTGGGAGAAACAAACATTGCTTGATTGCAAGGGCGGGGGTGGGCGTGGCAAAATTATTTTTATCCAATCTATTAAATAGGGCAACAGAATTCAACCTGCAAAATTTGGTGATTCTAGCTAAAGGGGTGGGGGAGATACAGACTTTGCCTATTTGTGGGGGCGGGGGTGGGCGAATTTTTTTTGTCAGATCAATGAAGGATGTGATAAGTAGCCCTTGTGCCAAATTTGGTTACTCTAGCTATAAAACTGTGGTAGATATAGGGGTTTGCGGTTTGTGGGGGAAGGGGTGGGGGTGGGGGGAGATCTTGACACTTTGTCTGCCTATGGTATATACCAACATGTATACCAAGTTTGGTTGCTCTTACTTCAAAACTGTTTTTTCTTTTTTTTTTAAAAAAATTAAAAAAAAGAAAATTAAAAAAAAACAAGTAAGAATACTCTAGTCGAGTGTGCCTGACTACGAGACTCCCTGCTCCCAACTTGCACTTCAAGTAGTTCAGCGGCAACACAAGCAAGCAGTGCACTTAACTTGGCCAGTGCATGTCAAACTGTTGTTTCTGCCTGCTGAGACGGGGGTAATAGATTCTTCCATAACTTTTGTGTTATTTATCCGATCTTAATAAAATTTACACAGCTGATCAACATTGTTACAAAATATATGTGTACCAATAATCAAAGCTTTATACTTAAAATTGTGGCTGTGGGAGTCTTTTGCGATTTGCGGGGGTGCGGGGGGTTGCATCCGAAATTTAAAATAAACTTGATCTGCGTATGGCATTATATTCAATTTGCGTGATCTGCGTATGGTACTGGAACCTGCATGCCAAGTTTGGTGTCTCTAGCTCTTATAGTCTCTTAGATCGACGCGTTCATACAGACAGATGGACAGACGGACAGACAGACAAACGGACAGACGGACATGGCTAGTGCGTCTCGCCTGTTGATCCTGATCAAGAATATATATAGTTTATATAGTCGGAAATGCCTCCTTCTGCCTGTTACACACATTTGCAGTACTAAATAACTCCCTTTTTAATGGGAACAGGGAGTAAAAATAACATACTACATAACTATTTAAAAGGTTTTCAGTAATACACATAATGTGCAAGGAAATGCATCGTTGTTAAAATGTGCTATAATTGAAGAATTAACTGCAATCATATTACAAAGAAGAATATTCAACTGATTTAAGTTATTCAGACAGAATGCATTCAGATGAAAATTGTAATAATTAATACACCTGAATTGGAATTTAATAAGCCACATGGTTTGAATTACAAATAGAAACACAAAATCAAACACAATTGACTGCCATGTTAGAAAGACTAAAGCGTGCACAACAATACATTTCTATGCTAAACTAAATTACAAGGCAACATTTTGTAATATTGTAAAGATGAACATACGAAATACATGTCGAACATATGTACATATGAAATTGGCATTTTCTAATTGCGAGTGATAAATGAAACTTCTTCAGCTACATCCACAAATAAAATGGCACAGTGGCACTTTGGCTATAAATTAAAAGCAAGAGTCAATACTTAATTGCATCGTTTTGGTCGTAAACAATATTGTTTATATACGTATACGTAATATGGGTGAGAGAAGAGTACGTATAGTTTTAATGGCATATAAACAAATACTGCGCTGAAAACATAAAGAACAGGGCGCAAAAATACAAACAATAGCGCTTCTTTTCGCAAATTCCAATTCACAACCATAATATAGTACAATACAGACACATATAGTTTAACACACACACACATATTTACCTACACCTATATTTACACAAAGCGGAAATACGCATACGCATCGTTAGCCCGTGGGTGTTGCAAAAGTGTAGACCAAACCGTATCCGAATAAAAACAATGCCAAGTGAACCATTGTTTGTGATATTCGATTCCCATTCATTGATTGTTTTGTACGAGGTTAGGTTGGGTACTTATCAGCCCACCCTCGTAAATATGTCTAGTGTCCGAATATTTGGCCCTTTTGGAAACGTTTTACATAGAACATCATGCAGCAGCTGCAGTCGTTCTGCTGCATTCGAATTGCCCTATTGAATTATGGTTGCTTTGTTGGGGCCCAAATGTCATAATCCGAAACGAGTGTGCACTTGAGATAGTTGGCTAATCGATAGTTTCGATAGTGCTTGTTTAAGCATTCGATAGCATAGTTAGCAGTAGTAGTCAATAAAACTGCAAATCAACGCACTGTGGCTTGTTTCCCGAAAACTCGTTGCAATTTTCAATTTTCGAGTTGTTTCGTTCGAGATAAAGGTGTATATTTTTGATTAAGTTTAATATTTTTAGAAAATTTTGACACTTTGTCTGCCTATGGTATAAATCAACATACCTATACCAAGTTTGGTTGCTCTAGCCTCAAAACTGTGGAAAAAACCTGCGTTTATACAGACAGACAGACGGACGGACGGACATTTCACAAACCATAAATACTCTTTTCTCTTAAAAAAAAAAAAATTAAAAAATGAGTATAATAAGAGAAGAACTGGTTAAAACAAAAATATATTTCTTTTCAATCAACATCTTTTTTTAAAAAAATTTCTAAATATTTAAAAATTTAATTAAAAAATGTAGATATACATTTTTATTTAAATTTTTTTTTTTTTCTATTTTTGATGGAATTTTTGAAAAGTAAAATTACAAATTTTGCGTTTGACCGTTAATTTGCGCCTTTTTCTGTGACACGTCTACTCCTATTTTTCATTCCACATTTTTGCAGTTTTGATTTCAAAATTTCTTTGAAGTATCAAGAGTATTCCGAAAACTTTTCAAAGTGATATCTATAATGGTTCAAGCCTTATGATATTTGCAACGTGTTTTGGAAAAACGAGCCACTGTGCAACGTTAAACGTTTTGGAAATTTTTGGAATATTATGCCAAAGTTAAAAGTGTGCTTTCATCTCAAAGATCTATTATATCAGTTCCGGTCTTTACTTTCGTATATGTTTAGTGCAAGTTTATTTTCCTAAAATTGTTTAATTTTTATTGTTTTCAGTAAAATTTGAAAATATTTAATTCAATCAATGCAAATCAATTCATGTAATAGTTGAAAATAAAAACTTTTGTTCGAAAATCATATTGGCAATATCTTAAGAAAGGAAAAACTAGAATAGGCTTGTGTAGCAGTAAATCTTTTATTTAAAATGTGTAGATTTCAGCTAATTTCCAATTGCGGATACTCTGTACAAATCCGATTTACAGTCAAAAATTCATTAATCTACTGTGCAAATTTCAAAACGATCGCATTCAAAACATTAAAGTTATTCGATAAACTTTTGTCAATTCAATTTATTTGTTTCAATCCGAGCAGAGGAAAGTAGCAGCGCTGCTTGCTGAACTGCTTGAGGTGCACTGCTTGTTATGATTTTGTGTATGTAACAGGGAGAAAATATTTATATACAGGGTGTTTTATAGTCGGGCACGCCTCAACTACAGCACTCTTACCTGATTGTTATTTTAATTGCAAAGTGCAGTTTAATCTTTTGCATCCGTAAATTTCAAAAGTTATAGAAAATAAAAAGTAAAGCAACAAAAGCTTTTTGATAAACCTCAGCAGACTGATTTGATAGTTTTGCTTACTTTCGACAACTTTAACTCCTTTTTACAGTAACAAGTTTTAAATTTGAAATCTTAGTTTTGCGCATAAGCTTTGAATGCTTTTCTTTTCAAGCTCTTTTAAATGGTTTCATTATTTTGATACGCAGAGAGTACTTATTATAATTTGTTCATTAAACACATTGCAAAGAAACAACATTCGAGTCAAAATTTTGAAAAAGCAAACCATGTTTGCGAACAAAATAGTTTAGCTCCAATTAGACAACATATTTTATGATTTGAGATTCTAAGGAAATTAAATATAAAATATATTTAAAAATAAAGTAGTTTTTTTATTCTTAATTCCCAAAGAACTTAAGATTGGTGAATCATTCTTTTGGTCACGACAAAGAATTGACTTGAAATTCTTTACGAATTGAGAATACAAAATTCATTCTAAACAGCTATGTCAAAGAACTGAATTCAAAATAGAATTAATTCTCCAAGAATTAGGAATTTCGTGAATCATTCTTTTGTTTATGATAAAGAATTGAATTTAAATAGAATTAATTTTTTGAGAATTAAATATTTGGGATTCACTCATTGAAAATGAATTGAAATAAAACAGAATTAATTTTTTTAAAAATTGAGTATTTGGGAATCGTCTTTGCTTTTGTAAATAATTTGAATTCAATATTGTCTGAATGGTTCGCAGATTCATTCACAAAAAGAATCATTCTCTACAACTTCTGAAAAATATGAAAGGATGTCAATAAAGCAGCCTTGCTTTATAAAAATTTATTTACAAATCAAATAGCACTGATGTATAAAATATATATGGACATATGTATATAGAAATTCAATTCCAATTCGTTGCATTTTGTATTGAAATTGACAAATCACGCAACGCTCGATAGCCTTCATACAAGTCAACTGTCAATAAAGCTGGGCATGTGCAGACCATATGGCAAACGGAACCCGAATATCCTTGCAATTATCCTGAGAAGTAAAAGCCGCAAATAGCAATTGCAGCTGTTACGCGTAGTAATGTGTGGCTCTACTTTGAGAACATTTTTGCTTGTATTTATGTCAAAATATTTTGGAGAACAAATTGCTGTGGAAAGCTCGTTAACCAAAAGAAAACTGACGTCGCCGTTCCTTCAGCTTTTGATGTGTTCAAGATGTTGATGTCCTTGCAGAGAGGGTGTTATCATTACGTATTACAAAATGTGTATTTTTGATCAGCTCAAGGGTATCCAAATGTTAACAAGCGTCAAGCACAATGACGCAACTTGAGATCAAAGGCAACACAATAAAAAACTAAATTAAAAATGCTCATAATATAAAATGCCAAAATGGTAGCTTTTTGGAATTCCAAATGCAATGCTCTTTCTGTGTGTGAATTCAAATAGTATTTGTGTATTTGTTCATCTGTGTTGTATCTAGGCAGAAGAGACAATGCCGTCAGAGGCAAAAGAAATACATGGGGATGCTCAGCTGGACATATATTAATAATACGCTAACAAAAAAAGCGCTGCGTGTGGCTGCTTTTATTAAAAAACAAAAACTAAAAAGTTATCCTCGGTGTGCCGAACATACATATACACTTGCACTAAAGTTGCACGAATGAAAATTTAATTTTCGTCAAATGGTTTCTATAGCAGCTATAAAATATAGGCACTGGATTTTAAGGAATTGGATGAAAAAATCGATTTTTTTATTGCATATTCTTTGAGTATATACTTCTGAAAATACTCTCACAAAATTTCATAAGGATATGTGCATATGTGAACTAGTCCCTCTGTTTTAGAGCTATCTTGATGAAACTTGGCACAGATGCTTCTTATTTCTGCAAACAGTACATATCTCAGAATCGACCAGATCGGACCACTATAACATATAGCCTTAGGAACGATCGGTTGAAAAACTAGTTTTTGTATGAATAACTTTTTGGTTTTTCAAGATAACTCAACCAAACTCACTAAACCTAAGTTTAAAGACAGTTAATACATGATGACAAAATTTCATCGAAGTCGGATAACTATATCTTATAGCTGCCATAGGAACGATCGGTTGAAAATAAGTTTCTGTGTGAAAAACTTTTGTGTTTTTCAAAATATCTCGACAAAACTCACTATATCTAAATTAAAGCACGTTCTACACAAGTTGACCAAATTTGATCAAAATCGGATCTCTATATCTTATAGCTGCCTATTACTATGGTGGAAAATAAGTTTTCTTATGAAAATGTTTTCTGCAATTTCTTTCATGTTTATGAAAACTTTAGTTTTTGAACAAAAAATCGAAAATTTTATGCATTAAAAAAGTAAGTTTTTTGTTACATCCGTCGCCATTTTTTTTTTAAATCAAAATTTTTACAAATCCTTCGATCAGCGACTAGACAATACTAATGAAATTTTGTAAAATTTTTGATTTGAGATGAATCGTTCTCAAGATATGCTCTCCACCGCATCATTTTTTCAACCGTTTGTTCTTCAATACCTTACACATTTTGTGACAAAATTATAATACCCTCTGCAAGGGTATAAAAACTGCGAAAGCAGCTAAAAAAATAATAAAAAATAACAATACAAATTCATAATTCAGCACAGTCCAGCAGGTCCTTGGCATTTATAACATTATTAAAGCAAGTTTATTATTGTTGAAGTAACTATGGTTATCTTAATTAAATATTTATTTTAGTCCTATGCATGCCTAAGTAGCTCAAATGCAGGCATCATGAGCCAAGTTCTCTATAAACAGAAGCCTGATTTATGAACTTGCAGCTTGCTTGGACACAAGTAGTCAAATTATTGGCATCATGTGCGTTTGTTAATTAGCTGTCCAAGTCATATATTTATGTTTGTTTTTGGCTCATTTCTGATTTCTGCTTTCTGATTGGTTATACTCATAGTAAAGCAAAGCACAGGACAGGACAGACAGGCAACAGGTTTTTGGCCGGAAGCGGAAATTTTAGCAAACAGCCGTCAAGTGCTTAACTATAGCCTTGTACAAACTAATTGGCAAATTGGCATTATCATTCAGGCAGCTTTTGATGCTTGTTTTTTGGGAAGAGCATAAAGTACAGCCAAGAATATATACCTTTCAGCTAAATGAAGTAGCTGAACCAAGTTTCATTAAGCTTTAAAATTGAGGTACATAGAAACAAATGGACAGACTAATACGACTAGTTTGACAGAGTGGTTTAATCTGTAAAAAATATATATATGTATATATATGTATATATAAATACTTTATAAAATCCTTTTGCCAGTTTCATTGCGGTTTTTAATTTAATTAAAATTTCTGAGGTGTGAATGTGCAACACTTTTATTATTTATAACATATTGCTTTAATCGAATTTAGTATTTCGAAAAACCAGCCATGCAAAAAAAAAAATGCTTCCTAATGGTTTGTTCCTTTTTCAATGTTTGACTGGTTTGAATCAGCAATTGCCACTAAAAGTATGTGTAATAATATTTTAATCGCAAAACAAATTGCTTTTGTGGAATTTGCTTTTTATTTGTATTTATTTATTTGACAGATTTACACATTTTTACTCCCTGTTCCCATTAAAAATGGGAAAAGGGGAGCTATAAAGTACTGTAAATGTAAGTAACAGGCAGAAGGAGGCATTTCCGACTATATATATTCTTAATCAGCATCAAAAGCCGAGTCGATATAGCCATGGCTGTCTGTCCGTCTGTCTGTCCGTCTGTCTGTCCGTCTGTCTGTCCGTCTGTCTGTCTGTATGAACGCACAGATCTCAGAGACTACAAGTGCTAGAGACACCAAACTTGACATGCAGGTTCCTGTATACCATACACAGATCAAGTTTATTTCAAGTTTCGGATACCCCCGTCTCAGCAGGCAGAAGCAACAGTTTTACAGGCACTGGACACGTTAAGTGCGCTGCTTGCTTGCGTTGCCGCTGAACTGCTTGAAATGCAAGTTGGGAGCAGGGAGTCTCGTAGTCGGGCACACTCGACTAGAGAATTCTTACTTGTTGTCCATGTCGATGTAAATTTTAAATTTACATTGAATATTCAAATCGTCATTCGCAGAAAACGGTTGCATGCTGCATTTTTGTTTCTCAACCGATCAGCTGCAGACTTATTTCTAATTCAGATCTCTATAGAAATTCAACAATGACTGCATACCAATTTTTGGGAAAATTTTCGGCCTGGGATGGAAATGGATATTCAAGGTTTTCTGCGACGAAAGTTTACTTTTTGAGCGTTTTGCTTCGACTTACTGTATCGAAAGTTAGTTCATTCAGTAAAAACGAAGCTACTGAACTACTTCCTGCAATTGAATTGCAATGCACAGCTCAAAACTGAGCTACTGAACTATTTAATGATTGATTGAACAAATTGCACTAGGAATTCCAACTCTAATAAATAGGTTTTTATATATACAATTTTGAGCTTTCATAAACTGCTGAGCTGGTTAACTTAGCTTTAAATTTCGATAGGTACAGTCAAGCATTCATTTTAACATAAAACACGTAAATCAGAACAAGTCACGTACTTATTTATTTATGCTTTAATTTCACAGTGCGCGCAATTCCAATTTATTACAATTTATCTGATCGGATTACCTCAAATCAAGCAAAATGCGTAATTTGATGCTACTTGAAAGACTTGGGGAAAATCTTTTGAAAAGTCATAGACAAAGCAGGGCTAAAAAAATAAAGGGTAAATTACTGATAAGATGTGCTGGCAAAAGGAAGGCAGCTGTCAAGCAGACATGCTTCTCAACTTAATTAACTAAATCCTTGTTTGAGTTTTTTATTTCTTATGTTCTCTGCTTGTGTCCTTAATAGGATGCTGTGTGCGACAATCTGTTGCAATTGTCTTGGGGGCAAGTACTGACTGTGATTAATGTTTGACTTTAAGAGTCTCTTACGAGTATATATAGTAGGCACATATATATGTTTATGAAAACAAACAGCATTTAATGTCTAAAAAAACAAAAAAAAATAATAAACTTGTAGCCCTGCTGCTGACTTCACTTTTAGAATTTGCATTATTAATTTTAATTAAAAAGCGTGTGTCTGCCAAAGTGTTCAGTTTGAAGGCCGTGTGTTGATGATTTTCAACAAGCCCGTAAATAAACATACAAATAATAAACAATTTTCGAGGCGCTTTTTGAGTTCGCCAGCAGCTGTCTTTTCTTGTGCCCTCTACCCATTAAAAAGTTGGTGTTGTGTGTGGGGTATAGTTGAGTTTTTCAAACATATGTATATAATACAAAAGGAGTGCAATTTTAACTTTGTTTAAGCTATTTAACTTCTGAGTGTGATATTATTGCCACTGAAAAAGGAACACTACCCAAATTTGAATGAAAATGTTCCATTTCTGATTAAAATGAGCCATTTTTCAATTGAGCTTTCGAATGAAAATCAAAACTTAACTTGCACTTTTGAAATTTTGTTCTGACTGACAAAAGAAATAATAGAACAACGAAAATGCAAAGCCAATATTCCATTCTGTTGTGTTTTTCATGCGTTTTGGAGTTAAGCTCATTTGGAAAAGTCTACTCAACGTTCATTAGTCGAAAAATACAGCTTTACAGCTTTATTGATGTAAAACTGCCCATTGTGGTTGCATAGAAGCGTTTGCTCTTGGTGCTAAAAAAGTAAAAATTGTTGTATGTGGAAGTCTCATTTATCAGAATTTGACTGGTTAATACGCAGCATTTGTCTATTTTCATGTGAATGGATTGAAAATTCAGATTAATTTTTCAGCAAATCAATATCATGTCTTTAAAGTATAGCAAATAGACTTAATCCTATCAGAACATTTGGTATTATTTTTTTTTTACTTTTTAAAAAAGTACAGAATTTAAGTTGACAAATTTAAGATTCCTGCAGCTTGCACAGTCGGCATGTTTTGATACTAACTGTACCAGGTCATTTCTCAGCCAAGAGTCAAGTACCTGTCAAAAGCCTGTTGACAGCTTGTCAAGAGAGCTGTTAGTATCCCTGAGTCCCTGGGTCCCTGAGCCTCTGCCTTTGAGTCTTTGCCTATGGTATTGTTTGCTAAATTGTTTTGAGCTTGTAATTACCTTGGAGCCTGGCCGTAATTGCTAGGTTTGACAGTCTCTGTTTGTCCTGCTCTGTTGTGTATTTAGCTAATTGTTAACTTGAAAACTATGACACATAAATCGCGATTAAATATCGTTGGATTTAGAAAGTCTTTTGCCTAAAAAACGTCTGCTGATATTGAACACATATTAATTGAACTTATGTAAGAGTTAGAATTTGCAATTCGTCTTCCTTTTTGAATATCTAATCTAAGTTATAAAATGGTTTCGGGCTTATTAAGTGCTTCTGTGTCTCAACGTTTACACTTCAATAGGCTTTCCAAACAGTCTTAGACTTAGACTTCGTTCTAGGTAAATGCTCCATTTCTGAAAAAAAGGCCCTCTCCTCATTCCATTTACTGACTAATGCAACTAGCTCCTGCTGCATGGATATCATTGTGCAACGTTGCACAAACTGCCAATTCCTTGTTATCCACTATCCTTAAGCCATTACAGTTGGCATAAAGTCTGTATCTATTGGTCGAGCTGAGTTGCCTGAAAAGGACATTGTTTAATGAATGTGTGAAATGTGCTTAAATATTAATGCAGGATATCTGTGGGTCAAACCAATTTCTATCATGTTACTTGTTCCCTAATTGTTTCTGTATGTTTATCTGTTGCTGGCTTTACACACAAACGAACACACACACACACACACACACACACACACACACATACACATTCAAGCACGTTTAAATTAAACTCTGAAATGTATTTTAGCCCCTTTTAGCTGTATTTGTGTTTGCTGTGAGTTTATGGTTATGGTTCACTTGGCCATGTTTCATTTAGAGGCTGCAGAGTTTTGCTTTTTTTGTTTGCTCTAAAATAACAGCCAACGAATTTTGTTGGTCCGTTTGGAACGTGAGTTTAAATGTAAATGCCTGCTGATTGCCTTACGGTTCAAAACCCTCGTGAAAAAAAATAAAAAAATGAAGAAAACAACAAATTTATTGCTCGCACAACACTTTCAAAAACGAATTTTGATTTTTTTTTTTGTATGGTGCAAATTTGTTTATGCGAATGTTTTTTTTTTTATGTTTTTCTTTGCTCTGTCTTTCAACTTTTGTGGCTTTATTTGAACTGTAAATTTAATTTCGATACATTTTATTTAACTTTTGCTATTTTATTGCTGCGTGCTCGCAATCATTAGTATTAAGTGTCTAGCCGTCTGCAAATTGCACATAAATTGTTTGTTGAAGTGGAAGCGTTGGCTTCTCCACCCTTTTTTACCACCCCTTAACTAAACCCAAAAACTATTTTTCGATGCTTTATTTACTATATTCATTATTATATTTTTTATAAAAGCGCATAGTTCGCAAAACATTGTTCTAGCCAATGGCTTGTAATTTGAGCAGCTCTGAAGGGCCTCTGGGTGAACAATTTAACCTAACTATTAACATATCAAACAAAGCCCTCGCCTATTGTCAACTAACGAAATAATCGATATTGAATTGCAGCACAATTGTATTTAATACCTTGGGTAATTCCTTGAGCATGAATTAAATAAAATGCGCACGTACAGTTTAAAGTCATTTTTCTATTCGTCTAATTGTACTTTATGACAGCAATATTTAAAAGGAGCCGTCCATAAATGAGCTTAAATGATCATTGAACGCCCGCCCCCAAATGACTTGCCTGAAATTAATGTGTTCGCCCAAAAGCCACAAAAAAAAAAAACGCTAGAAATAATACGGTATAAAGAATATAAAATACCCTTACAGATTTACAACACATCGACTTTTCTGCCAACGTCTTCAGTTTTTGACATAATTTCTATTGCAGCTTTAAAATGTATTTATTAGTCAGCTTTTATTTAAATTATGAAATTGATTTCGGCATATTTGCTTTTCTAAATTTTGCATTTTGTTTTTATCCTTTCTGCAAACAAAAGTTTTGGTAGAGAACAGAATTAACAAGCCATTTTCCATATCCAACAATTTTTCAATCCGAATCGGATTTGAATTTTGTGTTGCTGTTTTCAAATGAAATATAACCCGTTCTCTGTAAAAAAGTCAAATACTTACTTTTCTGAAGGTGAAAACTTTTTAATTTGAATTTTCCAAAAATTAATCGAATTTTGAAAAACATTTTATTTTAAAACTTAAAGAAAAATTATGACTTTGCTTGGAAATCGATTTAGTTTTGACAGTGTTATGAAAGTTAAAAGTTTTTAATGGTGTTTGAACCGTAAGAAGGATAAGAATTTGGACTTTCTGAATTCATATTTAACCAATTTTTGAGCTATCTCTGAAAGGAATTTTAAATAAGTGTTAGACTTATTTTTTAATATTATTAATGTTATTATTATTATTATTATAATTATTATTATTATTATTATTATTATTATTATTATTATTATTATTATTATTATTATTATTATTATTATTATAATTATTATTATTATTATTATTATTATTATTATTATTATTATTATTATTATTATTATTATTATTATTATTATTACTATTATTATTATTATTATTATTATTATTATTATAATTATTATTTTTATTATTATTATTATTATTATTATTATTATTATTATTATTATTATTATTATTATTATTATTATTATTATTATTATTATTATTATTATTATTATTATTATTATTATTATTATTATTATTATTATTATTATTATTATTATTATTATTATTATTATTATTAACATTATTTATTTACTTCCTTCCTATTCCTACAAGGATATCCTTATTAATTAATGCATTAGTCAAAAACACAATTCATTTCACTATGTAAATATTAAATTAATTTACTTCCTTAAACTATTTATTATATATTATTTTGACTTAAGTTTTTCAGTATTATTATAGTTTTTATTGTAGTTCTATATTTATAATTATAATTATTACTTTTTTTGATTTTTTTTTTTTTAATTTATTTATTTTTTTTATTTTTTATCTTTTATTTGTTATATTTTTTATACTTCTTATTTTTAAGTTTTATTTTTTATATTTTTTATTTTTTTTTATATCATAATTTTTTTTAAATTATTATTTCGATGTTTGCAATTGATTTAATGAAAAATTTAAGTTATTTTTCTTTACTTACTTTTTAAATGTATTAGATTACAATTTATATTCTATTCAAAAGAATGAAATGTTGATTTTACAGAATACATGACTTAAAAACAGTTTGCATTTAGTACAGTTTTAAAAAAAAACTTCAAAAAAGTTCAAAAATTGCAGTTTTATGAAAATGGCCTTAAAACTAATAAACTTTTGATTTGTAATACAAGTATATGTACTTTGGAGGTGGAAAATGTCTGCTTAAATGCAATACACATTTGTTGACAAAGTAATGATACCTCTCGGCAAGGACATTAAAAGCAAGGACATTAATGTTTGTCATTAGTCAGCGAAAGAAAAATGATATAAAAAAATGGACTTTTGTCACGAGTTGCCACTCGATGAGCTTTATGCTGGCAAACAGGCGAACTGCCTTATCATTCCAAAGTTCTGTATACAATTCGAAGGACACTGGCAACGATAAAGTGTTCTCGAGTCAACAAACTTAAAAACTAAATGCATTTATTGGAAGATATGCTAAAAGCAGACAAAATACCAATGACAGCAGTTAATCAAATAAAATTACGCATACGCCGCATGTGGCAAATTGAAGAAGTGAAGAATTGAGTATAATTTACAAAAAAGCTTATTTACTTCAACCCACATCAATTGTGGCTGTCAACGAGCCTTACCATTTAAGTTTGTAACACATAAAAATAGGTTCAATAAAGTCGCAGTCCCTTGTCCCTTGTACTTTAGTAAATACTGTCTAAGTAGATCGGACACGAGTATATGTATATATTTATGTATATAGAAATGTAGTTGTAACGAATTTTGTACAGACACTTGAACTAAAATTGTTATGACCATGCTCGAATATGTGTTTCAATTCGCATAAATGCAGACGTGACCAAAATTTGAAATATGTTATGTCTTAGGCTCTTTTAAAGCACAAAGCAAAATAAAAAGGGACCAGAATATGTATAAAAAACTGTCAGCTTATAGAATATATTTGTGCAAAAAACAAAAAACGTAATAAAGCTTATCGAATAGAGTTGAATTTATTCGTTCGTATGTTCAACAGATCTATTGCTGATTGTTGTTCATCTAGTTCGTTTAGCTTATGATTCGAAATGGGGTATTAAAACAGACGTTTTTGAACAGATAAAGCATATTTTTCAACAATAAATCAGCATCATTTAAGTTTGTTTAAATGCAAACTTGTCTCTCTTCGTTTTAAGCAATCTAGCTGAAACTTGAAACAGTTCTAATAACATTGTTAGTACTTGTTGGATTTGTTTCAAAAATGTGTCTATTTGTTCATAAGTGATGAGCGTATACAATGAAAACAGTAACAAATTTTGTTTGACCATTTTCAATATTTTCCATTCGATTGAAATGAGAAAAAAATTATATTTTAGAAAAAGTGTTAAAATTTCGAATTCAAAAAAATATTATTCATAAACTATAAGATTTATTCAAAAACGTTGCTTATATCATATTACGGATTTTAAATTTCCTATTTATGAAATTCTTGATTTATTTGGTCGGGAGGCTTGAACTGAAGATGCATATATATATATAAACATAGCCCTAAAAAACAAAAACCGCAATGATTTCAGAAACTGTACGTAGTTTTCGAAAACGGTAAGTGCAGATTTACTTGTAGACATACCGTCTACCGAAATTTACTATTAAATCTCGGTCACCAAACAAAAATGGTCATAATCTATATAGTACATGTATTAAAGAGTTTGTCATTACTGGCGATGGCGATTGGCAATCAACGCAGGGCCCAAACCATGAGAACTAAAGGGCCGAAATTTTCACAATTGTTTCGTCATAAGCCGAAAGTGAGCAATAATCTTGGATTTTGGAAAATTCGGTCGGGAAATGTGTAAAATTCGTGGAAAACCTTTGTGTGCAAATTTTTTGCTTACCATCCGATCAGCTTCACACTCATTTTCAAAGATCTATATAAATATTCATTTTTGACTGCATACCAATTACCGAAAAATTCACCCCCCTGGGTGGAAAGTTGGTCGTGAAAGTTAACTTTTCGTGCGATTTGCTTTAATTTAATTTTCAAAGATATGTATGAAAATTCATTAGAAATTGCATACCAATTTTCGTGAAAATTCATCCCTCTGGGTAGAAAGTGGGTGGTAAAAGGGCGAAAGTTAAGTTTTCGTGCGACTCAGACTCATTTTGCATCCTCCACATAACAATATTTGTATAAAAAAAAGTGATTTTACAATTTTGGAAAATACGCCTGAAAAGTCGGAAAATGGTGGGAAAACTTTTGTATGCAACTTATCAGTTTTTCGCTAAATCGGGCTCAAATTCATTTTTAGGTGTCTAGTGTTTTATTTCTACAATGACTGCATACCAATTAAATTTTCGTGAGAACATGATGTGTTACCTGGCGTATCACGGCACGCCGAGAAATGCTAGTAAAATTAATTTAATATGCAAAACTTTTCTGCAAACCACGACGAAGATAAGTTTTCATTCTTGTTATAATCAAATTTAGCTACAAATAAAACTAGTTCAGTTGAACTACAATCAGTAACTGAAACACACACGCATTGTGTATAGTTGCATATAGAGACTGGTTCAACTTTGCAACACCAGAACACAAATGCCATGCTTCTGGACCACACCGCAGGCTTCATTTTGAGATATTTAACGAACCAAAAATCGCAACTGGCAAACGCCACACATAACATGCTTGCGTGACAAGTTAAATTTGCTCTCTTTTATGGATCACTAGCAAAATCCATTTAGTATATGTTCATGTTTTATATGCATGATGACATTTGGCATGTAGAAGGGCCAAGAGCACGTGCCCCAAAAAAAGGCTGATTGTCCAACTGGTATTGTAATTGCGAGAAGCTGTTGCCGCCGTTTTACAATGAAGATAAATTGTGACAGAGCTGGTAAAATAAACGACTGCAAAAGCCACATTGCGAGATTTACAATTGAATTTCGCGCCTCCTGGCCGTGCAACAGTTTTTTCTGGTCTCACAGGGCTATGCCGCGTAATGGGGCATCTTTTGAACCTTAATGTACCATCAATTTGCGTACTGGGATTTAAATGTAATTGATTTAAATGCGTCTTGGGCACGTTCTGCAACCAAGAACATTATAGCTGCTTGTAACAAAATCAGCTTTCAGATTTCAATTTACATGGCGGTCAGTATGAATAATTTAATTATGCCGTTGGCAATATGCAGCATGCATAACATAGCGTATAAATCCATTTGCTAATAATAGTAAGCTTGAGGTGCTTATCAATTCATTTTGAGCTTAGGACCATCCTTGAGTACTTTGGGGGTCCACATGGTCTCCAGTGTAATTATAGATAGAGCTATAACTGCAACATGTACTATGTTGTCAATGCCTGGAGATCAAGGGATGACTCTAACAGACATTGGACTTTGAGAGCTTTCGAAGGCAACAAGCGAGAGTGGCTTCTATAATTGATTTGGAAAGTGTGATATTAACATAAATAACTATAATTGGTTAATTATTTAAGTAATTGTTAATGCAAAAAGATACACAAAATGCCATTCAATTGATTACTTAGTATTTACTAAATAATATTTAGGGAAATTTTAAAAACTGTTAGAAATATCTTCAAAAATTGATATTTTGTAATTGTAAAAGCTGAATATAATTACGGTGAGTAATTGCAAGTGTATTTAAATAAAGTGTGTAAAAGTTATAGCCAAACAAGTGTAAATTGTATTGAAATTGTGTCAGTCTGTGTAATTACTGTAAGTAATTGTAAAAATTAAAGTAATTACCTAAAGTAATTAAAGCTACAAATGAAATTACTTTTAGTGCTTATGATACAAATAGTGTATTGAAGCAACTTAACATTTAAGTGTGCCCAATTTAGTAATTACCTTAAGTAATTGTAATTACTGGGGGGAAAAAAGTATGTTGAGTAATTATTTAAAGTAATTAAAGCTAAGTAATTGAATTACTTGGAGTGCTTATGATACAAATAGTATATTGAAGTAACTTAACAATTAAGTGTTTCCAATTTAGTAATTTCGTTAAGTAATTGTAATTACTTGTGGGTGAAAAGTTTGTAAAGTAATTAATTAAAGTAATTAAAGCTAAACAATTGAATTACTTGGAGTGCTTATGATACAAATAGTATATTGAAGTAACTTAACAAATAAGTGTGCCCAATTTAGTAATTACCTTAAGTAATTACCTTGTAATAACTTGTAATTACTTGTGGGTGAAAAGTATGTTATTTAATAATTTAAAGTAATTAAAGCTACTTTAAGTGCTTATGACACAAATAATGTATTAAAGTAACTTAACAGTTATAATTGCCCAACTAATTAGTTACCTTAAGTAATTTTAATTACTTGTGGGTGAAAAGTATGTAAAGTAATTAATTAAAGTAATTAAAGCTAAACAATTGAATTACTTGGAGTGCTTATGACCCAAATAGTGTATTGAAGTAACTGAACAGTTAATTGTGCCCAACTTAGTAATTAGCTTACGTAATTTTAATTACTTCTGTTTGAAAACGATGTGTACTTACTTCAGCTGCATACTCAATGAGCTGCCCTCGCTTAAGTGACACCGTCAACGCAGAATTTAAGCCGTGCAGCAGCTGTTATCTTTTAGCTGTCGCAAGAACATCTAAAAAAAAAAAAAAACAGAAAAAGTGCTACAACAATGTTGGCTTAATCCTAGATCTTCTGTATGCGACCAAAGCCCATGGAGTATTTGTCTATTCACAACGGACGTTACAACAGCTAGAAACAACGACAATTTGCTGAGTCGGTCAATTCTTTGCCGTTGTCCGAGCAACCTTCCCCTGCCACCATTTTATGCTACGTTTTTTATGGCCATTGGAAGTGAACATAAAGCCAGGTTAAGCAGAACTCTTGTGTTTATTAAATTGTGGCTGTTTTAGCTGCTTTTGACCTGAGCACGTCAAAGTCAAATATTGTTTTAATGTTGTGTTTGTACACCCTTAAAATATCAAATGCTTGCTTTTAATTATGGTTCTTGGTTTTAGTTGTGCCAGTTGGAGATTTAATCTATATAACATATTTATATAGTACCTATATAGTACTTTTGTTCGCACTTTTGTAAATAAGGTAATGTAATTAACGTGTCGTTGTGTTATTGACAGTTATTTAATTTATTTAATCTATAGAGTGGCGCCAAATGTGTCAGGAGATGCTTTGTTCCTTTGTTCGATCCACTACCACAATCAAAATTGGTAGAGATTAATATGTAGCTCAGCTACTGTCATATCCCTCCAGCTGTTAGCTTTTAATGTGGCTTACTAATCGAAAAGTTGAAGGAAATTCAATTAATTTTAGAATGACGTCTACATAGCATTACACAGCTTGCGGGCGGTGCGTGTTTAAATTAATCAAAACGGCAACCCATACTTATTTCCTGTAGTTTATTTGGTGACATTTCGCACTTCAAACATGTTCATTTTATTTGTAGCGTTTGATGAGGGTCGACACAAACCAAAGTGCCTCAAGCCAGAAGTCAACTTAAGTTGGCAAAAGTGCCAAGCAAAGGTGTTGGAACTGTTGAATATCCTGTAATAAGTTACTGAATGATTTATTTTGAGAGTAGATCAATTTTATAATGTGCTTTAATAACAATTTAAATGTGTCGCTGTCCTTTGTACATAGTGTACGTTTAAAATACAATATAAATTAGAGCGCTTTGATGTGCTTTTAAAGCTCTCTGTTAAGCAAAGTTAACATTTACAATTTTCTTTGTGATTTCAAAGTTCTTTCTTCAAAATAAACTAAGTTAAAATAAGGATTAATGTGCTTTTTAAACTCTTTACTACAAGACATGTGATAAATACAAAGCTTTAATGTGCTTTGAAAGCATTTTGTTAAGCAAAGTAAGCATATGAAACTTTATATGTGTGCTTAGAACCCCTGTTTATCTGATTAAAATAAAGCATAATTGCTTGAAAGCTTTTTTAGCACAAAACTTTAATGTGCTTTTAAAGCTTTCGTTGTTAAAAACAAGACAACGTTAAATTGTAAATAAACAAAATGAGAAATGCGAAATGCAGCGAGTAAATTCAATTGAAATGTTATTTGCTAAGAATGTTACAAGTCTTAGTTTTTCTTTTTGTTTTGCTAACTTCAGATACCCCGAACATATTTTCGTATACTACATCGTGTAATAGAAGTGAGTACCCAAAATACCAAATGTGAACTTTCGGCAAACTTGTTAGTCAAGTTTCTGCGAACTTGAGCCTCATTGTTCATTTTTGGGTGCTGACCTTACAATTTGCCATGTTGCCGCTAGCAAACTCATTATAACTTTAATAATTTGTATCTTGAGCTATTAATTAAGTAAATAAGCGTGCAATGTATAAAAGTTAAAGAAACACAAATTATTTATGCGCCCATGCCACTTGGCACTTGCCACCTGCCAACGTCACTTGCCACTTAACTTCCATTTCGGCTATACATTCTTTGGCCAAAATGTAAATCACCAAAGTTTTTTATTTACATGCCGAATCCCAAACGAGCACTTCTGTCTAAATACCATAAAGATTAGATTAAAAATATACAATCTTTTGTTTTTTAAGAATGTTCAGTTTTGAATTTCTTTTTTGTTGTGCGGCATTGATGCCAGTTCAAAGTATTGTAAATATAATAATATTAAATTAAAAAATAAAATTGTTTAATAATAACATCTTAAATTTAAGGAAATCCTTGTTGCGTTATGAAAAAGAAATCATAAATAAATAAATATCTTAAGTTAATATAAATCGACTTGAAATGGAACTAACATACTAAATGATCTGTTTCCGTTTTTATCGATGAATTAAAACTATTTGACATAAATTGTATTTATTAAATACAATTTCATTCAAATTCAGTAAATCCAAATCGAAAACAAATCAATAGTTCATTTGAACTTATACTGAATGATTCATTACAGCGAACTAGCAAATGGTTTATTCAGAAATTCTTAAATTGGATGCGATTGAAAAATGTTTCTGACGCCAACTGCGACAGCCAAACTGAAAAATAATTGCTAAAGATATAAATATTAATGAATACTGAATGCGTCCACTTATTAATTGATACAACAATTAATGTGTGTGTGTGTGTGTTTGGTGTGTGTGTGTATGAAAAGTTGCAATAAAAAATGATATTGGCTTAATGGGCTGAGTAATTATACTTTTAATGCCAAACTCTTTACGCGCTGCTCACAATTTTATGTAGCTCAAGAATGTGAAAAATGTTTAGAAATTATAAAATTCTTTTGTAAACAGATATTTTTATTTTCGCTACGTACGGCTGTGTTTGAGGATTTTCGATATATATATATTATATACAGCATGATGAGTACATAAGTATAAATAAACGTTTCTTATTTGTACAAAATCTAAGCATGTTGTTTGCCTCAAATTAAATTTTCACAGCATGTAAACCGACCTGTTCAACAATTTGAAGTCATGCAGAATGTTTTTCGCCGAAAAGAAATGAATGACTTTTGTACGTGGTTTACGCTTGCCACATTACGCGGCAAAGGCAGCTTTGCAAAATTATATTAAATAGGGCCATTTAAATAATTTCAGCTCATGCTGCGGCTACTTTAAAAGCACATACATCTTGCCACAAAGTTGTAGACCACAAAATCCTCACACATATTTGTTGTTTGTTTGAGTAAAAAGCTTAATGTTTTAAAGGGAATTTAGATTTCATGCGCTTTGAAGCTATGTAAAATGTGTATTCCCTCGGCTTTCGGAAAAAGTATGCCATGCTCTGGCCACTTGGCTTTTCAGATTGTGTAGAGCTTCATTCATTATGCATTCGTTGACAGTCTCGTCATACAACAAATATGCTCAGCTTTAGTTTATAATAGATGGCATGAGGCGACATTGCCCGGCTAAGTATTTGACCTACTAATTTTGACAAATGAGCTTGTAGTTAAATGACAGATATCATTTTTATCATATCATCATTTTTTAAGTCTGGGGGTGTATTTTTAGAAGTCCTTTACAAATTTGAATTGTCAAGTGCTTTGAAAAGGAGCTGTTAGCCAATTGAGTGAACATTTAAGTTTCATTCATACAATTTTACTCACTGGGTGAGTTATATGTTCCATGCTCAATTTTCTCATTAGAAAAAGCTTACCTCAATCAGTTAGTGAGGTTGTGCTCTAGTATAAATACAGACAAGTAGTAGCTCTTACAAAAAAGACGACACCTTAAAAATATATTGCAAAAGCTGAAGCTTGCACTAAGCTAGCAAAGCGCACAGAAACCCACAGAACCTTAACACTTGAACGCATTGAAACCAAAATTAAAATTCCAAAGCAGTGATGATGATGATGATGATGATGTTGATATTGAGGGTGAAAGCAAGTTTGCAACTTTAACTAAAAAAAAAAAAATAAAAAAAAAACAACACCTATACTTACTTTGGACCATTTCGCGCTCATCCAAACTGTTTTTGTATTCGCTACCCGTCAGCACAGTTTCCACACACAATCCACGTCATTTGCATAATTTTCAATGAAAGCCTGAGAAAACGTGGATAAGATTTAATATGCTCTGGCAAAGGGTATTATAATTAAGTCGCGAAATATGTAACACATTGAAGGAGACGTCATCGACTCTATAAGGTTTATATATTCTTGAACAGCATCGACAGACGAATTGAATTAAACATGTTCGTTTGTCCATTACACTGTCTTTCGGTCCATTCGTCCGTCTGTTTCTATGCGTTTCTCACTTTATAAAAGATGCTTCTTCTTTCTGCAATTAGTGTATAAGTGTTAGAATTGACCGGATCGGAACACTATAACATAAAGCTGTCATATGAACAATAGTTTCAAAATTAGATGCATGAAAAACTTTTTTGTTTTTAAAGGTAACTCAACCACATTCACTTTATCGAAGTTCAAGCACATTTTATGTATTCGGACTAAATTTGATCAAAATCGGACTACTATATCTTATAGCTGCCATAGGAATGATCGGTTGAAATATAAGTTTTTGTATATACTAAACTTTTCGTTCAAAATCAGATGACTGTCAGGGGTTTCAACCGTATACCAATTCTCAGGTATCACAGAAATCTCTTTGGGTTGATTTCAAAGCTCCCGTGTTTTCTCAATAGATTTGGGTAAATTCACACACAATAAAAAATTTGTAAAAATAAAAGCAGTCTTTTTAATGAAAAGAAAACTAGTTTTCTAAGTAATCTGTATTTATTTTAATTCACATTTTATTGGATAAATCTATTAATTTTGCATTTTACAAAATCTCTATTAAAAAATCTAGTAAAATATTCAATAGCGCAAACCAACTTGGCATAGAGTTGTCTACTTGTTTAAAATTAAGTTTAAAATGATCGGTCTTTTTGTTTCATTGAAGATTTGATTTATTTATGTTTTATATGAAAGTAAATAATAATTGAACGACGTATTCATTTTTATATTTCCAATCAAACTCGGATTTATAGTGAATTTTAATTAAATAGCTAAATTATTTTTGTTAGATGGCAGCTCAGATTATTATCGATAAGTGTTGGTGCAGGCAACAGAGTTGTCCTACAGATAATTTAAATTTGGCGGGCATACAATTTATAAAATATTGCTTTGTAACATGTAAACTAAAGTTCCAAAAATATAATTTTTTAATTGAAAATTTTATAACATTTAATCTTTCTTAACAAAACTAATAATAAAACCGAGGAATAAAACTAGCAAAATTACTATGATGTGCTGACAACCCACCCTATGGAGGCATCCTTGTTGCTTTTGAACACAGAAGTTTGAAAAAATGAAGTCTCTCGAACTCCTATGACGCCTACGGTTTTTTCAAGAGATTAACAAACCAACCAAAGCCAAAATCTCTAGAGATTTCCGTAACACCCCGGTATATTTTATAGCTGCCATAGGAAAAATCTGTTCAAAAATGAGTTTTTGTTTGAAAAAACTGTTTGCTTATGCAAATATCTCAACCAAGAACCCAATTTTATTACATTTTATCAAAATCTGGCTACTCTATCTTATAGCTTTCATACCAAAAATCGGTCAATAATTAAGTTTTCATATGAACCACTTTTTTGCAAGAGTATAAAGTTATCATCGGCAGGCCGACAATAACTTTTTTTTATAGCTTTGCAGTATATCCGTGCATTGATATTGTTTACTTGTTGTTGCTAAGTTGACGGGATAAAATAGGTTACCGTAAAGCGCAGCAATTTTATTTACTTAATTCTTATAATGGATGGAAAAAAGTGCTGCTAAGCTTGGCTATTGGCCGCTTAGCGTAGATAGCATAGAAAAGCACATAATGGACTTTCCGGCAGCTGTTTTCCATTTGCAGGCTAATTGCAATAGCCCTGAAAACTTTGAATTCATTTCAACTCAGCACAGGTACAGAACAATACTTACTTTGTTGCAGTTAGTTTTTAAATAGCATTCGTTGTCAAAGTAACAAATATTAATATATGAACCTTATCTCAGTAAGGGCAATGTTTAAATTAAAGGTCAAGCACTCGGCTAGTGCCAACTTTATTTAATAACTTTCGCTTTTTTTCTCTCTGGCGACTTGATTTCAACTCCGGACGGTGTAGGAATGTTTGAAATTGTTTAAGTTGAGCTCAGTTGAGCTCGGCACCCAATAAACATAAAGATAAAGTTTTTCATTGTTTGTTAAATCGTTAAAATAAAACTTAGACCATATTTTTTGCGCTTAACTTAAGGTTTATCCACTCAATATCCACAACTAGAGTCAATGAACGCAATTACAAGCACAGATTGTGCGTTCAACAATGAAATCACAACTAAGAGCAAATAATTGATGCTGGAAAGCTCGTTCTGCAGCCTAATTGCGTTTCGTCTGTTCATTTAGTTATTTGCAATATGCTTTTGAATGCATTAATTAAAATCGTGCAGCTAATTAACCAATCTATTGAGTGTTAAATCATCATAATGAATGGTTGAAGCAGTCTAACATCCTTAAAGTGCAACAATTTCCATTTCAAATTTAATTTTAGACTAAAACTAGATTAATATGAAGCAATACTTGGACTTGTAATTAATTAAATGCATGTTTTCAAATTATCGCTTACATCACATTAAAAAAAAAAAAATATGCTATTTTCCTTTGCTTTTGAGCAGTTTTGTTACCTTTGGTGAAGCTCTAATTAATTTATTGCAGGTTTTAAGCTAAATGTCAGCATCCTTAGAGCGCATAAAATAACATTTCAAAGAGCAGTCTGCCTTTTCCTTTACTACAATGCACACTGGTCTGAATTGACTTTTTTATTGGAATAAAGTCCAAAAATAAAACAAGTTAGAACGTTGCAGTCGGATGCACCCGACTGCGATATACTCTTTTTTTCGCCTCTTTGTGGAGTCAGAAGTGGGTGTGGCAATTGTATTTTTGCACATATCTTTCAAGTTTTGCCATCAATTTAAATTTGGTTGGGCTAGTTCTACAGGCTTGGGAGAAACAAACATTGCTTGATTGCAATGCAATGGGCGGGGGTGGGCGTGGCAAAATTATTTGTATCCAATCTATTTAATAGGGCAATAGAATTCAACCTGCAAAATTTGGGGATTCTAGCTAAAGGGGTGGGGGAGATACAGATTTTGATCTTGACACTTTGTCAGACTATGGTATATACCAACATGTATGCCAAGTTTGGATGCTCTAGCTTCAAAACTGTGGAAAAAAACTACGTTCACACAGACGGACGGACAGACGGACAGACAGACGGACGGACGGACATTTCACAAACTCAATATACTCTTTTTTTCCATTTTGGAAAACAGAGTATAATAAGACTTTTTAACAAAAGTTGATTTTTTTGTGTTTGGTTGAGATATCTATACAAAAACTTAATTTTCATGACGCGCAGTGTAGATATAAATATTTGTATGCCCTTGCAGAGGGTATTATAATTTTGTCACGAAATGTGTAACGCATTGAAAGAGACGTATATTGTATATTCGTGATCAGCATCAACAGCCGAGTCAAGTCCGTCTGTCCGGCTGTCCGGCTGTCGGTCTGTTTATATGCGAACTAGACCCTCAGTTTTGGAGCTATCGTGATGAAACTTGGCACAGATGCTTTTTCTTTCTGTCACTATGTCTAAGTTTAAACACTTTTCACACATGTTTTCAAAATTTTATCGAAATCGGACTGCTATATCTTATATATATATTATAAGAACGATCGGTTGAAAAATAAGTTTTCTTATGCAAATCTTTTCTGCAAGGGTATATATCTTTGGCACGCCGAAGATAACATTTCTTTCATGTTTAATTATAATACAATCTGGTATAATCTGGGAAAACTATTTGACTTTGACCATTAGAACAAAGAACCCGCACAGCTAGATTTTGAAATGTAATAAATTTGTCTCGAAATGTCTAACGTATTAAAGGCGACGCGTCCAATCCTATAAAGTTTGAAATACTCATTCTCAATTTTATGAATACACAAATTAAACGAAAAAAAAATATAAACGTTCTTAATGAGCAATTCTCATTGTATTAAATCAGAAGTGAATTGAAGTCTTTTCAAGTTATAAAAGCTAAAGCGACAGCTTTCAAAGCATTAAAATATTCACGAAATGACAACCTTTAATAGTATCCTGTTTGACGTTTTAACGCTAACTACGCAGGATGTGTCAAATGGCAAATTATTGCGTAATACAAAACCTGTTCGAGCCAGACTCCAATTTGCATAAATTGAGACGTTATAAATGATGGATAAATGGAAAGATATTTGCAACAACAATACACAATACACAATACACAATGGTGTTGTTCAAATTATGACGCAGGTTGTCCTTCAGCCAAAGATTGTAAAACCATTCAATTATAAATTTCCCTTTTTACTTTCACTTTCACTTTCACTTGTTCTTTTCTTTATTTTTTTTCTTGTGCAAATTGGTGTTCATCATGACTAGACATAATTAAATTGATTGTTCTTGCTATTTTAGGACATTGTCAAACCCTTGTTTTGGGCATCGATTTTCAATAATAGATGTTGGCCCAGCTATTTTATAATTAATTATGTCTAGAGTAGCTTTGACAACAATAATATACTCCAATTCTAACCAGACTTTTCAAATTGGTTTAATTTTAATATCTCAGATACTGATTAGAAATTGGTTAATAAACTTGTTTAAGCCGTGTGTGTCGTTTTGTCTATTTTCAATCAATTACCCTTCAGGTGTACTGGTGAAATATACACTTTCTTGGCTACTGAAACAGCCAATTTACATAATTGCTAAGAAAATATTGGTCTGACTAGCGAAATCAAACCCTATTGACATTTACATCAAATATTTGTACTCAAGCCATAGACTATGGTGTGGAATATCATTCGAAGCATGTTAGCTTGATGAATGCCAGCGAAAAGTTAAATCAAATGTTAAGAGCAACCAAAAAACAAAAACAAACAAAAAATATGATATGTGTGTTTTACTCATAGCTCGGACACGTTTAATGATTCGCGTCGAGCTGCTCGCCCCAATGACGCCAGGACGACAAAAAAAGTAAGACCGTAGCAGCATATTTCAGCTGGACAACATGATTTATGGGATGCCACCATTCTCCATGTGGTTTCATTTGTCACAGCTAGCACAGCGAACGAACCACACCTCTTTTCTTTTGTTTTTGGACAGTGCAAAGAATGTGACATTAACAAAAAGAAATCGCTGTCGAACCAAATATTTTAAAAAAAGTGCTCGACTTGTGCATACCCGCACCTTGGTTTGACAAACACACAACAATACTGTATGCCTAAAGCCGTGCTTAGACGTTGCAATTCAAGAACGTTTTCACGTGCTTCAGTAAAACTCTTTTTTCAAATTTGTTTTGAAAAAATAAAGATTATATTGGGCTTGTGAAATGTTCGTCTGTCTGTCCGTATGAACGCAGTTTTTTTCCACAGTTTTGAAGCTACAGCAACCAAACTTGGTTTACATGTTGCCATAGGCAGACAAAGTGTTAAGATCTATCCCCCAACCCCCTCCCCCTCCTTTTAAACGTCATAAAAACTGTATCTTCACATATGAGCAAAGTCTGTATCTCTCACAACTTAACTAGAATCACCAAATTTTGCAGGTTGAATTCTGTTGTCTTATTAAATATATTGAAAATACAATTGCCGCGCTCACTTCTGACTCCGCAAAGAGGCGATAAAAAGAGTATACCGCAGTCGGGTGTATCCAACGTTCTTACTTGTTTATCTTGCATCGTCTTATCTCGCATCGTCTAAACACGTGTCTTAGGTTGCGCGCAAGCTCGTTTCGTGCATCTTGCATTGAAATTGAAACGTTTACATGTAAAATTTGACAAACTCGAAGTCGTTTCACGCAACAATTTGTTACATTTCGAATCTTACAAGCAGTTGGCTACTTGATGTATTATTCAAACGTACAAGGGATGCCATTCCGTATTCGAATTAAAAAGAAATTACATTTTACACTCTACTGTCAATTGATTTAAGGTATTCAGAAAAGCTTACATCTAAATTTGAATACGAATCAGGAAAGGAAAAATCGAATACCAATTTTATTCATTAAATTAAATGTAGCCTGAATATGCTCTCAAGCCTCTAAAAAGTGCGGGTATAGAAAAGGGAAACAAATAACCAATCACGAATAATATTGCTTTTCTCAGCGGGTTTTCACTTTTGTTATGCCATGACATTCCTAGACAAACATATTTGTTTTCATCAGTCATCATAATATTCGGACACTCAGTTCAGCAAAACTCTAAATCACTTTTAATGCAAAAATAAAAAAAAAGTAAGAAAACAAAAAACTAGTTGCATAAATTAAAAAGGCAGTGTTTAAAAATGACTAATTACAAACAAGAATTCCCAGCAAGTGAACTCTCAAAGCACTTATTTGAATATTTGAATATGTATTATGTAAAATGAGATGACATGAAACAATTTCAAAACGGATGTTGCAGTAACAAATGGGTTAAGCATCATCAAAGGTTAACTCTCGCATCTCATCCCATTATCATACGCTTTTATATGTAGTTCAACTTATATTTTGTATCCCTTCTCAACTGAACTCAATTGTGAAAGCTTTAGAGCATTGCTGTGGCAACAGTTAACTTTGTTAGAAATCAACTTGAATCTCAAGCAGACGACACAGACCGAAACACACAGCGTATACTTAACTTAGCTGACAAGAGATTACATTTTTTGTATATGTACATTTTGTTGCCTGCAGACAGCTTGGCAGCATAGAAACATAAAACATATTCATGCAAAGCGTGCATAAAGTTAGTCTTAAGTGTTTAACAACAACAACAAAAATATGATTGAAGAATTATAAGTACCATTAAAAGCATTCCTTGTGCATAGAGCAAAATACAAAATCCTTTTTGCTGTGCATCCATCAATCGCTTAAACCTATTTTTATATTCTGTGAATTTCTTTTATTAGAAACTTCTGTCGGAAAATGTAAAACAATGGTTGTTGTCATTTTCAAATATCTAACTTATCAAAGTTGAACAAAATGCATACTAATTTCCCGGAAAATGAACAACCCTGTTCAAGGTTGTATGAACGACAGTTGTGTTTCTGAGCAATTAACCTGAAATTCATTATGCAGAAGATAATGTTATCATCAGTATAAGTTTGCATTTTGTATCTATTCAATATTTAACTGTATTAAAATTGAACTCGCTGAACGTGTTTCATTCATTCTTAGCATCTGGAATATCTGTTGATAAAACTACTTCTCGCAAGACTCTTATCAGCACAACATTTGACATAACAAGCTTTCGAAAATTATTGATTATTTTGTGCATTATATGGATGTCTTTTTGCTTTCATGGGTTAAATTGCAATTTAAGAGTCAATTTAAACTTTTCTACAGCCATCCTTTGGAATCTTGGCACAAACAAGGTCAGATTGGCACTGCTCTCTCGCGGACATTTTTTTAATTAAATGAGCAGATTTGATATATTTTCTATTTAATATTTTCTCAACACTCTAAAGCCTGTCTATGTCCTTGTTGCAAGCTTGTTGAAATATGCACATTGAGGCGTGACCTTGAAGCACTTCTTTGTTGATTCAATGTTATTAAGAAACGGATATGATGTGATTATGCTAATAGAGCGCCACATAATCTTAATTCTGTTAAATGATAATGATGATGATAATGATAATATTAAGTTGCTTGCAGCAGACAAGCAGCAACTGTCAGCACATAATCTTACCTAAGAGCTACTTAGACTGAAACGGCGACTGCGACCCGAGACAGCTTCTTATCAACGCCTTGAAATGCGTATAATTGTTTTCCTTTTTTTATATACACTAGTATAAAAGTATATGCGTGGACTTTTTTTATACTATCACAAAAGTACTTATGTGTGTGTTGGCTATTGTCATAAAGCTGGATGTGTCTGGCAATATGCTGACGCTGTAAATGACAATGGCATCATTTAGAAAGTTGCAGTTGTTGCTTTTAAATTTAACCATTATGATAGCAAGGAATAAGCTATATTGGATACTTTCTTTAATATCGATAATCTTGTATAGAATACATGCTTTAATTTTAAGAAGCAATCCCTTAACGATTAAAGCCTTTTGAAATAAATACTTGAAAACAGAAACAGTTTTGATTGCCTTATTTATTTTGCCGACAATCTTTGATCTAACTACAATATTTTACCAACTGCAAATTTCATAAAGCACTTAATCGATACTATCAAAAGTGCAATCGATAGCTTTGTAGCAGTTAAAAACAATTGCCGTAAGCCTTAAAAGTTGTTGATTAATCAAGTAAAAGTCAATAGAAAAACTTGCACACTAATTAAATTTTGTATACCCTTGCAGAGGGTATTATTATTTTGTCTCAAAATGTGTAAGGCATTGATCGTGATCAGCATCAACAGCCGAGTCTTGTCCGTCATGTCCGTCTGTCCGTCTGTCTGTCTGTTTATATGCGTTTTTCAGGACTTTTTTCCAGAGCTATCTTGATGAAACTTGGAACAGATGCTTCTTTTTATTGCAGATAGTTGTATTTATAATTGAATTGGCCAGATCGGACCACTATAACATATAGCTGCCATAGGAGCAATCGGTTGAAAAATAAGTTTTTGTATCAAAAACTTTTGTGTTTTTCAAAATAACTCAACCTAACTCACTAAACCTTAATTTAAGAACAGTTTATACATGATGACAAAATTTGTTCAAAATCTGATGAGTATAACTTATAGCTGCCATAGGAACTATCAGTTGAAAAGTAAGTTTTCTTATGCAAATCTTTTCGGCAAGGATATATACCTTCGGAACGCCGAGGATAACATTTCTTTCTTGTTTTTAATATCAAAAAGCTCTTGATAAGCGAATTTTTTGAGAAGCACGGCTAACATAAGGGTTAAGTAACGGAGTATTTGGTAATGGTAGACAACCCAACCGTGCCTTTATTGAGCTCATCCATTTGATTTGCGCGCCTTGGCGGACAGCCTTTGAAACGCCTTGCGATTCAAATACCGGAAAAAAGTCTTGTCGATGATAGAAAAAATGTGTGGCTTTTAGCTGCTGCCAATGTTGCTGTGTAGCGTAGCTTCAAGAAGCCCTAAATGAAATGAAAATCAATGTACCGTGATAGTACACACACACACACACACACACACACACACACACACACACACACACACACACACACACACACACACACACACACACACACACACACACTCACACACACACACTCCCACACACATATTTTTTAGGCATCTGTGTTCCACACACACACACACACATCAGAAGCTTCTGGTCTAATGCCCACCTAGACTTGTTGGATATTCTCGTAACGGGTGCCAAGTTTTCCATTAGCAAAGTTAATGCCACACACACACACGACAGGTTAAAGGTCAGAAAGAAAAACGTCTGCTTAAATATTAAGTTCGAAAAAGAAGCGAAAGATACAGAGCTATAATATTCACTTTGTAGCGCCTAATTCTTCTTTTTTTTTGCCTTGCACTGATTGATTTTGGCTTAACTTTGTTTTGGTTGCATACTTTTTGGAGCGCTTTAATGTTATTTATTTTTTGTTTTACTTTGAGTTTAGCAAAAGAGCCCAAGCTTAGCTAGACTGTTTCAATTACAAACCAGTCTCGCTGAGTTTGCGTTGCTTAAATTTCAAATTTGCTCAATATCATCAAATGTGGAATTTCAGGACTGCGACTTGCAAAAAACTTCAAAAGTTATTCGAACTGTTCAATCGCAACTTTGACACATATTCCATTTTTTATTATTTTGACGCTTCCCAATATTAGGTTTGAAATATTCATAAAAAAATTAATAAATTTATAATATATAAATTTTAAAGTTAGGGTTCCCTGTGAGATGTACATAAAAACTGAAAACTAATAGTTGAGGTCGTGCAATCTTTTTTTTTACCATTGCGTATCTTACATATTATTTTATAAAATCACCAAATTACCAAAAATGCGAATAATTTATTATATTTAATTACTGAAAAAAATTTTGTTTTGTATGTTATTTTTTTGCATCCCTCATTAATTATAATTAATCCTAACAATAATGTTTGCATGCATTTAAAATTAACTTATTATATTGTACCTTACAAATAAACAAGTTAAAATACTCTAATCGAGTGTGGCCGACTACGAGACACCCTGCAACCCAAATTTGCAAATTCCAACAACAGCTTTGTCTTCAATAACACACACAAATACAAACAAGCTCGTCAAGCAGTGTTATTATTGTACTTCAAGCAGTTCACCGCAAGCAAGCAGAGCAAGGGAAAATCTAGGCTCGCACATTACTTCATTAACATTACTTCGTCAGACAGACAGTCAAACCTATATGGCCAAATCGACTTAGCTGGTGATGCTAATCAAAAATATATATTCTTTTTTGAGTTGTGGATGCCTGTTACATACTATTGCATTACTTTATTATCCCCTTTTACCTATTTAGAATGGGTACAACATGTAAAAAGTTTTAAATAAACAGCTTTTTGAATTTATTGTATTTAAAGTAAACAATGGATTGAACATGTTGTTATTTAGTGGTTTTTGTTTGAATTTTATTACTCAATATACAATTAATATGAATTGTGTGTATTTTAATTTCTCTATTGTTTTTATACCCTTGCAGAGGGTATTATAATTTTACCATGAAATGTGTAACGCATTTAAGAAGACGTCTGTGACATATATATATTCTTGATCATCATTAACAGCCGAGTCGAACTAGTAATGTCCGTCTGTTTTTATGCGAAGTATTATCTTAGTTTTGAAGCTATTTTGATGAAATTTAGCACAGAAGCTTCTCTTTATATTATAAACAATCGGTCTAAAATGTTGATTTCCAAGATATCCCAACAAAACTTACCAACTCTGAGTTAAAGCATTATCTAAAAAGGGCACGAATATACAACCCTTTTTTCATCCTAAAACGTCTCCTTCAATGCGTTGCACATTTCGTGACAAAATTATAATACCCTTTACAAGGGTATAATAAAAAGATTTAACTTTACTTTTGACAAATTAATGCGGTACAAGGCTGTAGATATTTGTTTTTTGCTCGGTTACATTTATTTGCACATTTTAATGTTCTTTTTTTTGTCACTCATTCATATGGCAATCAATAAACAATAATAAATTTTATTTCTTGTTTTCAATTGATAAACGAATATCAGACAATGATATCTCGTTCGGTCATTAACGGATGGGTTTGTTAATTTGTTTGTTAAATGTTTTTTCTTTCTTTCTATTCTTTCATTTAGCACTTTTTACTGGCGCCAACAATTTGCATAATTTAAGCCTTTCGATCAGATAGTGAAAGAAGATAAAGAGTAGCTACAGGTAAGTCAGTCTATTTATAATGGGGCAATTTTATATTTGCAATGCAAATGAACAATTCGTTTTTTTTTTTCAGAGCTGTTAACAATATTATACGCTTGTCGTATGCGATAGAATTGTGTTTGGGTTTCAAAGTTTTGCGGATTGAGTATTGGTTTTTATTTTTCTGCCGACATTCCATTGGATATGTCTGAGAGATTTAAGCAAGTTGCTTGGAATGATTGAAATAAAAACTAATGCATATATATGACAACATGTGGGAAAACTATAAAAGGCACGAAAATAGTCGTAAAATAAAAGAAGAACTATTGCCATGGATCATAAAATGACTAAGTAGCTTTACCAGAGGAGGCTGGGAGTCAAAATTAATTACACCAGAAGTATGCTGTAAATAAACTATAAATTTAGTTATAGACAAATGTTGTTTTTATAGAGGTGTTTTGTTAGTTTACTCTCTAGTTTAGTCTGGGTATTTTCACTATTTAGATTGAGCTTCAGTTATATCATTTAAATGTGTTATATATAAAAGTAACAGCTTAAACAAAATATACAATCATTTTCTGTGTAGCCTTGACTACTTTTGTATGGTATTTAAGTCTCCAAGATATCTCATCGGCTGTAAGCCTTCACCTTGTTTTCTAAACCTCTTAAAACTGTTTCTCCTTTGCACATTTAGTTTAACTAGCTAACTAAATATTTGACAAATTGCCATGCAAGCAATATATAAAACAAATATAAGTAAAAATCCAGCTTAACTTCGTTTAAATATTGTATATTATATGCAACAGAAAATGGTCCATAAATTTCATATAAGTAAGTCTAGTTGTTATTATACTCTATTTTCCCAAAGAGTATATTGGGTTTGTGAAATGTTCGTTCGTCCGTCCGTCCGTCTGTATGAACGCAGGTTTTTTTCTCAGTTTTGTAGCCAGAGCAAACAAACTTGGTATACAAGTTGGTATATACCATAGGCAGACAAAGTGTTAAGATCGGCCAGATCAGACCACTATAACATATAGCTGCCATTGGAACGATCGGTTGAAAAATATGTTTTTGTTTGAAAAACTTTTTTGTTTTTCAAGATAACTCAGCCGATCTCACTTTACCTAAGCTTAAGAACACTATATAAGTATATAATTAGTCTTTACAAAAATTTAATTTATTAAACTTATAGAAAACAGAGTATATCGCAGTCGGGAGAACCCGACTGCAACGTTCTTACTTGTTCTTTTATATTTCTGCCTCTTGCTGTCACTGCAAAGGACAAATCTAACATTGTTTTACTTCATGTGTAGGAAACTCTTTTGACATGACAAAATCGATGCCATCTACGAAGTAATTTATGTATGCACGAGAGATGTACGCAAGAAAATCGTTTTACAAACCAAATTTGGAGTCGATCACTGAAACAGTTGTCATACAAATCTTGGAAAAAACTCAGTTATATATGAAAGAGTTGTTATAAGTAAAAAATTTTTTCTGTTTTTGAGCAAGTTGTAATTAGGTTGGTCACTTAAACATTTCATCTATAAACATATCGAAATTATATATGTTTAAGATATAATTTTATCTATTTTTATAGTGTTTTCTATTGGTAAACTAAATTTGCTATAAATGGTGTTTAATTGCACACATAAGAAGATTTTGCGTCATGTACATTTAAATTCACTGGCTATTGAATTAATTATTATCAATGTATTTCATATTCACCAAAATATTTACTTAATATTAGTCATGCTTATTTACATACGATAAATAAGATAATACGAATGCAAACAGTTTGCAAAGAAAAAGAAAAGTCTTTACGCTCACAAAATGTTTTTTTTTTTTCAACTGAGTACTAGACTTTAAGCGAAATTTTACAAAATGCTGCTGCCGTTTGTTTGATTTGGTTTTCTCGCAGTGTATGTCAATTTATTTGCCTCGGGTGTTGGTTTCTTCTGCAATTGCTGCTGTTGTTTCTCTCTTTTATGTTTGTAAATGTACCTTGATTGCCTTGAAAGTATAATATCTCTTTGGTTCATCCAATATTCACCATGTGCCTTTATTTCTGCACCACAATTTCGTTTCACTTGACTGGACAGGTTGGCCAAATGGACAGGGACTGTGACAATTTGCAATATACATATCAAACGTGTATTCGTTTATTATGCAGTTTATGTCAAGCCTAAAATCTTTTTATTGCGCTGGTCATAAATATGGATAAGATATGGATATGATTGCAATGCAAGGCAAAGTGTGGGACAAGCCTTTATATTGATGGAGAACACGTCCTACGCAGTTATCGTCATCTGATACTGAGCTATCATCATCATGTTCGAGTGCAGTCAATATAAAATTAACTGTTGGTCACATTGAGTTGTCTGTAGTTATTTAGTTTCATTGCCAAGAGCAGTGTAAACACACTCATCTAGTGGGAAAAGCTGCAAAAACTTTCTGCTTATCAGAATCTCATAAAACACAGTACCAACAAATACATATATTATTGCTACAGTACACAGAAAGAAAAGAGCGAGAACACTTATACCAATTAAATATGTATAGCTTACACATTTTTACGATTAACATGACCTTCTCTACATATATATTATATTTGCTTTGTTTTTTTTAAGAAACTTCATTTTCAGGGGTGTCACGGAAATCCCTAGAGATTTTGGCTTTGGTTGGTTTGTAAATCTTTTGAAATAACCGTATGTGTCACAGGAGCTCGAGAGATCTCATATTTTTGAACTTCTGCATTCGAAAGTAACATGGCTGCCGCCATAGGGCTGTCCCCCCCCCCAAAGTAATTTTGTTAATTTTTTCCTCGGTTTTACTTTTAGTTTTGTTAAGAAACTTTAAATATTATAAGATTTGACATTAAATTGTTATATTTTTGGAACTTTAGTTTACATGTTACAACACAATTTTAAATTGTCTGTAGGACAGCTCTGTTGCGTGCACCAACACTTATCGATAACAAACTGAGTTGTCATCTTACAAAAATAATTTAGTAATTTAATAAAAATGCACTAAAAATACGAGTTTGATTGGAAATATAACAATGAATACGTCGTTTAATTATTTTTTTTTATAAATAAATCAAATATTAAACAAAACAAAAAGGCCGATAATTTTAAAGTTAATTTGAAACAAGTAGACAACTCTATGCCCGGTTGGTTTGCGCTGTTGAATATTTTACTAGAGATTTTACTAGAGATTTTGTAAAATGCAAAATTAATAACTTTTTCCATTAAAATGTTAATACAAATTAATGCAAATTACTGATAAAAATAGTTTTTATTTCATTAAAAAGAATGCATTTTGATGACATTGAAATTGATATTAATGTTTCATAAAAAACTAACATACTTTGGGGTCTACAATAATATTATAATAATAATAAGGATATTTGAAAAAATATCAATTGTTTGCTGTGTAGTTATTCAACTATCATACTTGGACTTGAGGCTGTTTCACATTCACAAAAGCGAATTTACTCAACTGAACTTTTGAAAGATACATATATAGGGTATGCATATATATACATGTATATGTATATATGTACTGTCAACAAAAAACTGTATTTTTAAGAAAATGTTGCCATCTACAAAAGCTTAAGAACGTCTTTTTTCTAAACCATTGGACTCTGTTACTTGAAAAATATTAAACATTTGCCGTGACATCAAAGTTGCCCAAGTGAATAAGTATATCCTTTTAGAACATGTGTGGACATGCAGTTATATTTAACATGCACCCACGCACACACACACTTGCACATGCATACATATACATTTATGTGTATAGTATGCACTTATGAATTGAGGAACATATAAAAAGTTTGCTATGAGCATTAAAATTTCAATGATAAAACTTACAGAAAATACAACATACATTTTACATGTAAAAACAAGATTTGCGAATTTGTAGGTTGAAAGTATTATACATAATTAGATTACATTTAGAAAATAGTATACGCAGTTAAAAAAGTTCAAATATACTATTCCCATTGTTGCAAGCTAAAGTTTAGTTAAAATTCATTTATTAGTTAGAATTTCAGTTTACGTATAATGTTTTTATTTGTTTCAATGAGCACTTGTAAATCAGTTTCAAAGTAATCTTAATGAATCTGGGCACAACTTGACCAAACTTACTAATGCTGAAATTTAACATTCTGTATGCAAGTTGAATAAATTTAATATAAAATAAACAAGAGGTCGAAATTTGACTTTTTGTATAAAGAACTATTCTGCAAGAGCTCATTTCATAATCAAACTTTCACAACTTTTACATTCATACAACCTTAAATTAAAGGTGAATTAAAATTTAATTCAATTATCTCAAAAGTGGTTTCTTAAATGTATTTTAATTACAACAAGCAACTGCGTAACAATTACAGTAATTAATTAGTTTACACCTGGCTGCATTCACAAATTTTCTTACAAGACATGTGTGTATTTTTGAATTAATTGGCTATCAATTGCATTAATAATTATGTTTGTGATTTGCGCCGTAAAAGAAAATTGATATTAGATACGCTCCAACTATTTCAAATAAGATGTGTATCGATTTCACATGCACAGATTTTAGCTTACATAAATTAACAATAGAAAACTGTAACGATTTGAATTAATTGATACGGGTTACTTCTCTAATTAGCGTTTGTTATTTAATATTTATAAATCTATGAATTCCTCTACAAATTAACTTGTTTGGCTTTGTTATGTGGGGAACAAGTCAGTGCTGAAATACCCAAAAGGCTATAAAACAATACTTGTTTAATTGTTTGGCGTAATTGGGTGTTTTGGAATTGCATAAATTATTATTAAAAGCGAATTTGTATATTTAATTGACATTGGCGCTAATTGCATAATTATTACAAACGGGTGTGAAATGAATAACTAAATTAATGAAATTGACTTTGATCTTTGTACTTCTGATGCGTTTATTAGATTATGTGTGTTTTCTTACTTAACACACATATTTATAACTTTCAATACTACAATAAAAAAGAGTATATTGGGTTTGTGATATGTCCGTCTGTCCGTCCGTATGAACGCAGGTTTTTTCCACAGCTTTGAAGCTAGAGCAACCAAACTTGGTATACATGTTGGTATATACCATAGGCAGACAAAGTGTCAAGATCTCAACCCCACCCCCACCCCTTCCCCCACAAACCGCAAAAACTTATATCTGCCACAGTTTTATAGCTAGGGTAACCAAATTTAGCACAGGGGCTACTGTTCACATCCTTGATTGATCTGACTAAACAGAATTTAGCCACGCCCACCCCCGCCCCCACAAATGAGCCAAGTCTGTATCTCCCCCACCCCTGTAGCTAGAATCCCCAAATTTTGCATGTTGAATTCTGTTGCCGTATTAAATAGATTGGATACAAATTATTTTGCCACGCCCACCTCCGCCCTTGCAATCGAGCAAAGTTTGTTTCTCCCAAACCTGTAGAACAGGCCCAACCAAACTTACATTGATGGCAAAACTTGAAAGATTTGAGCAAAAATACAATTGCCACGCCCACGTCTGACTCCGCAAAGAGGCGAAAAAAAGAGTATATCGCAGTTGGGTGCATCCGACTGCAACGTTCTTACTTGTTGTCTTTGACCTTTTTACACATAAGACGACTACTGTCTAGTGTGTGTTCTCGGGTTCGAATCCCATTCAAAAATCGTTATTCTGTATTTTCTATTATATAGAAATATATCATATAGAATAAAGAAAGATTCGATATATATTAAAATTTGTCGCTGATCGTGATAGTGATTCGAAACTGGGGCTCGAATCCCAGTCAAAAAATAGTTTTGCTATGTCTAGCTAAAATGCAACTGCTAATAAATGTGTATTTGTCTCTGTTTAGAATCTCGGCTTCGAACCCCAGTCAAAAAATAATGTTTCTGTCTCCACAAAATGTTAATCTTACAACTAAAGAAAGGATTCATACTAAAAACTTTTGTTTTAAATTTTAAAAATACAATTTTATTTTTCTTTTTTCATGTAAAAACTTAATGCAATAGGCGAAAAACACAACACAAGGTAGTCAACAGATGGCTAGGAATTCCTGATATTTCTAGTAATGCACAACAAAAGTATTGGGATCAATGAGGGTGGCCACCTCCCAGGGATGGACAATCGATTTGCCTGGATAGCGATTGTAGGCAGCTACACAGTACAAAAAAGATAGTTAGTTAGCTAACTGAAACCACTTGAAATCAATTAAGAATTTTCGTGTAGTTCCACAACTTACCAATTATCTTGTTGATGGCTGTCTTTGCGTCAAGGATTTGTTCAGGTGCTGGTGCGGCATGGGTCAGGATCAGGCAGATGGCGGCCAAAACCAAAGCGAAAACAAATAATTTCGACATTTTAGTGGTTGTTGTGGTTATTCTGAAGTTTGTGCAAAGTCTAATTAGCTCTGTCACAGCTGCTGCTATTTATACCCGCTTTTATGTTCCGAAAGTGTGCCCAGAGAGAGAGAGAGAGAGAGAGAGAGAGAAAGAGAGAGAGAGAGAGAGAGAGAGAGAGAGAGAGAGAGAGAGAGAGAGAAAGATGAGAAAGATGCTGCCCAAAAAATTAGACTCTGGAATGAATAAAAGCTAAAAAGCTAAAAGCCACAAGGCACAGCTGTTTTCGAAATTTGATTTCTTGTTTATAGGCGGAACGATTAATTTCAAAAAGCGTCTACAAAATATAATCTTCTGCGTAATATTCTCCCTCTCCCTTCCTTCCAACAAACACATATCACACAAAATAACACACAAAAGCAGAACGCAATGAAATTCAAAAAGTCTAAAAACAAGTTTCGCCAAAGAACAAACAAAATGTTCCAGGTCGACGCTGGGAATTCCAAGAGCATAGAAAGTAATCAAAAGAGCGGGACGATTAGAATTATTAAATATACATATCAATATTTTGTTTTTTAAGTTTAATTTATATGCATTTCGATATACATAATTTCAATTATGCGCAAATATTTTATTTTTATACTCTTTTCAGAGGGTGTTGCCACACTTAACAATTCTAAGTTTAAGAAGAGTCTATTCTTGTTAATAAAATTTTAACAAAATCGGAAGACTATATCTTATAGCTGGTATAGAAACAATCGGTTGAAAAATATGTTTTTGTATGAAAAGTGTTTTTGTTTCTCTAGCTATCATAACCAATTTTAGTTATTCTACCTTTTAGTATGTTCTTCTCACGCTAGCAAAATTTGATCAAAATCTAACGACTATATCTTATGGCTGACATGGGAACATTCGGTCGAAAATTAATTTTTCATATCAAAATACATGTGTATATAATGAATGATGATCAATATAAATCACTGGTTTGACTTTTATACATTGACGGTGATACGCTTTTTAAATGAAATGATTTTCTTGATTGCGAATCGAACCCGAGGTATTGTGTTTCAGTCTTTACATTTTTACAAGGGTACAAAGCTTCGTCTAGTCGAAGATATCTTTTCTTGCTTGTTATACTCTTTTTTTAAATTTTTTTTGGTAAAAAAAGCAAAAAGAGTATATTGGGCTTGTGAAATGTCCGTCTGTCCGTTCATATGTATGTCCGTCCGTGTGAATGCAGTTTTTTTTTTTTACATTTTGAAGCTAGAGCAACCAAACTTGGTATAGATGTTGATATATACCATAGGCAGAGAAAGTGTCAAGATCTTACCCCCACCCCCACCCCCACACCTTCAACCACAAAACGCAAAAACCTATATCTTCCACAGTTTTACAGCTAGAGTAACCAAATTTGACACAAGGGCTACTAATCACTTCTTTGATTGATCTGATTAAAAACATTTGGCCACGCCCACTCCCACCCTTACAAATGAGCAAAGTCTGTATCTCCCACACCCCTTTAGCTAGAATCTTCAATTTTTTTCAGGTTGAATTCTGTTGCCCTATTAAATAGATTGGATACAAATAATTTTGTCACTCATGACTACGCAAAGAGGCGAAAAAAAAGAGTATATCGCATGTATGTGTATCCGACTGCACCGTTCTTACTTGTTTTGTATTATTTTTGTTATGATTAGAGAATTTGGCTTTTGCATAGGAATGTTGTGGTTTTTAGCGGTTCATTGTACCGTTTTTTTTTGCGCTTATTCTTTTTGTTTTGTTCTGCAACTTTTGTGTGTGTTTTTATTTGGGCTTTTCCCTCAGTCGAAATATTATTTTATTTCATTTTTATTTGATGTCCGGCGCCGCGTTCAAAGATCAAAAAGAGTCCAAATCGCTTGAAAAGTCAGTTTTGTCGCCTTTCTGTTGTTGATTTAACTAGATATGTTGATTAATAAAAGAAACCAGTTCGCTTAATTTGTCGCTCAAAGAAAGTAAAAACCTGCAAATACAATAATAAGCTAGGTTCTTTCTATTAATAATATATTTGCTAATTCTTACAGTTATTTAAATAAATATAATGAAACATATTGTGTTTAAATTGATTTTAATTTTGTATTTTGTATAATTAATGCTCTTATGTGGCATACAAAACCGAATAAGTCCTTTGCTTGCTTTATGTCTGGTTATAAATTGAAAATGTGTTGGCTTTGAAAGGTCCTGGCAACAGCTGCCAGACAACAATGTCCTTATTTTGTGATTTAGCATATGTGTTTGTGTTTTGTCTTGTGTGTTTTTCAGATTTAATTTCTGTGTTAACCCATATGCTTATAGGCATTAGATGGAGGGTATTATAATTGTGTATGTGTATAAAATAAAATTATAAAGTATACATATTCTGGAAAAGGAAAACATTTATTGTTCTTCACTAAAAACTAAAGTTTTGAATGCAAAGCTAAACAGGATGTTTCGTGATATTTGCCTTGATTCTTAAAGAACAAATTATAATTCTTTGGCCTTGTTCTGTTCTCCTTTCCTCATTCAAATACTTTAACTTTTTATAAGAATAATTATAGCTTTGTTTAACGTTAATCGAGATGGTTCAGATTATAATAGGTTCAGATTGAAATAAATGTTGTGTGCCTGTTGCAGACTGTTCTGTAATTAATAATCTGCGCCAGAAATATGCAAAATCCTAAAATATATTTGTTCAAAATGTTTGAATGCCTCAAGCACAAAGGGTCATTATTGTTGTGAAGAAGGCGGGGCGAAATCAAAGGCAATGCAAGTATTGATTAGGGACATGGAAATAATCTAAATGTCAAGACCCCTCTGCTTAATTTTAAAACAGCCGACAGTAAGGATGTGGTGGCACTCTTATAAGAAAAATATATATCTGTTTGTTTTTATTCCTAATCCAAATATTTGCTAAGCGAGAAAAAATGCACAGGCCTTTTTAGAAATACAAAACAAAACACACAATGAATTTGATTTGTCAATTCATGCAATGTATATTATACACATATACTATATACAGTATATACATACATGTACTCCGCAAGGTTCTAACTTGTTATACCCTTTAAGAGGGTATGATAATTTTGAAACGAAATGTGTAACGCATTGAAGGAGACGTCTCAGAAAAAAAATATTGTATATTCGAAATCAGCATCAACATGTCCGTCATGTCCGTCATGTCCGTCTGTCCGCCTGTCTGTCCGTCTGTTTAAATGCGTGTTTCAAGACTTTGTTCTAAATCTATCTTGATGAAACTTGGCACCGATGCTTCTTCTTATTGCAGGTAGTACCTATAGTTGATTTGATCAGATCGGACCACTATAACATATAGCTGCCATAGGAACGATCAGTTGAAAAATAAGTTATTGTATGAAAAACTGTTTTTGTTTTCCAAAATAACTCGACCAAACTCACCATGTCCAAAATTAAGCTCAATCCACATATGTTGCCAAAATTTCAGCAAAATCGGACGACTATATCTTATAGCTGCCATAAGAACAATCAGTTGAAAATTAAGTTTTCTTATGAAAAACTTTAATGCAAGTTTTTCTTACAAATTTACTGATTGATAAAATTCTTAAGAATTCTGTTGTTAGTTACAATAGACTAACAACAGAAATCAGCTGTCGTATTAGCTATTTTATAAGTCTTTTCGCAAGGGTGTTTAAGCTTATGCGCTCCTTGGCTCTGTATAATACGTTTCTTTGGAATTTGCTTCGTTTTTATTTTTATTTTTTCTTACGTACTCAGCCTCTATCACCCACGTCTTTTGAGGCGGGTGTTGGGGGATCTGTTTTTGAAATGCATATTGTGTTCAATATAATGCGCGTTATGCTAATGGAGACACGTGCCATCGCCTTGAAAAGATTATCAGTATTGTAATTGATTGAGACAAATGTGACACGTGACGAGTTTGGAAGAAAAAAAAATACAACTTGAAAGGATATCAGAGTTTAGCTTGACTAACTGCTCCTAGCTACTGTTGTTCTGCTCAAGAAAGTGCTCCTAGTGCTCCAGTTCCACCTGCTGCTCCTGCTTCAGTTTCTGCTTCTGCTCCTCATACTATTCCTCCTACTGCTCTTACTTCTCATACGGCTACTACTCCTCCTACTGTCCCTGCTCCTTCTAATGCCTCTGCTCCACTTGCTGCTCCTTCTTCATTTTGCTAGGATTTTCGCATGGGAATCTGATATGTCTGGCATATGTGCGAATGATTTATGAATTGTTAATCAAGTCAGCGACTAATGAGACAACAGCACCGCATAGTGAAACAAAAGCTGCTTATCGCAATGTTTATTAGCCGGCAGTTATACAATCTGTGACACTTCTACGAGCTTACCCTGCACCCCCTCTCCGCTCACCAAAATAACGCACATTTTGTTTTTGAAATCAATATAAATAATGCAAAAGCAACGCTTTGGCGCTTTGCTTTCATATACATATTGTAGGTAAGGCAAAGTGGATCTTAAAATGATTAGAGTACATTTTGAAACTTTATAAGCTGAGTTACATTTTAATTCATCAAAGTTGTTATTAAACCGCTTCCTCTTGTGTAACCAGAGCATACTTGCCTCAATTTTATTTCTATTGCAAGATATTATGCTAAAAATGCGTGTTGAGGTTTCCAACTTCGGTTGCAGGTAACCAAAAATAACTTAAACTGTATTCAAAATTAAAAACTTTTTAATCATTATCTTCTTATCATTAAGTGAATTCCTCAACTATCATACCATAACTATGCCAAATTTTGAAATGAACTTTCGCCAACACGTTTTGAGCTTCCCTCGTGTTGTGTAGATAATTTGTTACGACCAAAAAAAAAGTATTCTTGCTTGGGTGTTATAAAACCAAATCACACACAGACATTAGCACCACAAACAATAAGAGTAACTGTGAAAAATAATAAAGTAACAATGGAATATGACCAAAACAGGGACAATGATAGCAGCAGCTAAGCATAAATTATTACCCCAGGGTTCTCCCAAATTATACGCTTATAAAATATTGCTTGTTGATGGCGCTGCTGTTTGTTTTACTCCCAGTTCCCATTACAATTGGGAAAAAGGGAGTTATAAAGTATTGCAAATGTATGTAACAGGCAGAAGGAGGCATTTCCGACTAAATAAACTATATGTATTCTTGATCAGCAATGCTGAGAGCTTTAACGGGTAATAATTTTTCGAGTATACTCGATCATTTACTCGGATTTTTTCTGACGCAGCAAGTTTGCTTCAGCATCAAGGAATGTTCATAAGAGTGTGTGCTCAAGCCGAACATTCAGTTCGAACCACTCTCGCCTGATTCTTACTTGATTGTTTTTGATCGAACATTATGGTTGAACAGCAAAGAATGTTAGAGAATTCTGCACGCAATCAGACCGATCGCAATCAGGCTGTTTACAATGATGCTGTTCGATCGTGTTCGGGCGGCTCGGATAAAATTCAAATTTTTTTATTTAATTTTAATTTGTGTTTTTAGAATTAAAATATTGATAATTTGAAACTTTTGTTCCTTTTTTATTTTAAAGTATTACATACATTTGGTTAACAGACTTTGTTGCAAAAAGAAATATGCACTTGGAATAATATATATTAATTTTTAAATTTTTTTAATTCAATTTGTTTTTGTAGATTTAGAAAACTGTTAATTTGAAACTTTTTTCCTTTATATTTTTAATTTTAAGTATTACATATATGTATATGGATAAGAGACATTGTTGGAAAAAGAAACATGCACTTGAAATAATATATTTTTGGTAATTATATGATTAGAAAATAAATTAAATAATATGTTTTGTTATATCTAAGCCTAGCAATTTATTTCGTATTTACAAAGACAAGTATGTATGTCTATATACTACATGCAAATATTCACATATGTATGTACATGCCCTGGGTGCTTGCATACACACATATCTTAGTATGTGTGTTCATATTTCACATGTTCATATTTCTCATTCGCAACATGAACGAAACCTGAGTTTTCTTGTTCGTTCGGGTCTATTGTTTTCTTCGATACGATAATCATGCCCGAAGCAAGAAATCAGCTTTGCTTCGTAAGCAGAGCAATCATGCCAACTAAACGAGCTCGTTTCGTTTGTTGAACGAAGCTCGATCGAACATGTTGTTGCGAAGCGCAGTGTTAACTTGTGATGAAATTCAAGCAAGGCTGATCGAGACGGCTCGATCATACTCAATGCAGCTCTCTGATCAGCATCAACAGCCGAGACGAGCTAGCCATGTCCGTCTGTCTGTCCGTCTGTCCGTATGAATACACAGATCTCGGAGACTATAAGAGCTAGAGACACCAAACTTGGCATGCAGGTTCCTGTATACCATACTCAGATCAAGTTTATTTCAAATTTCGGATGCACCTCCCCACATCCAGAATTTTAAAGATAATGCTTGGATTTTTGGTTACCCATATATGATTAATCAATGTTGTTCGGCGTAAATTTCATTACGATCGGATAAATAGCACCGAAGTTATGAAAGAATCTATTACCCTCGTCTTAGCAGGCAGAAACAACAGATTGACTTGCACTGGCCAAGTTAAGTGCGCTGCTTGCTTGTGTTGCCGCTGAAATACTTGAAGTGCAAGTTGGGAGCAGGGAGTCTCGTAGTCGGGCACACTCGACTAGAGCATTCTTACTTGTTTATATATTTATTATTATTCTCTTAGTACAAGGGCCACACAGCATATACGCAATTTGACAATGTGTGGGCTTTCGCAAAGGATTGTGTATAAAGTGAAGCATTTAAAAAAAAAAAAACTAAAAACGTCAAAATTGCCGAGAGCACAATGCTTGCAGGCGAATTTTAATTTGCACTTACCTTTGGAAGCAAAAATGTTGTTTAAAAGTATTTTTTTTTATATTATAAAAACTAAGCAAGTTTTTCTGTTGTTTGTTTAAGAAATAGTGAATAAATTCTGATCAAGTTCACTTTTATTTTATACAAGAACTGTGAAAAGAAGAATTCAACTTCTTATAAGCTGGAAAGTGTCTTCTTCAGTGCGTAGCACAACTCAACTCAAAATTATAATACCCTCTACAAGCTTAGCGTTTTTACATAGAGTCATGATGGTGGTTAAAGTAGCAGCTCTTCATTTGATTGATGTGTCATGCATTAGCATTAGTTTTAAGCTAAATGTGTTTCGTATTTTGTTAACAGTATCATTACAGCTAAATATATACTAAGTACTAATATAAGCACACCTGTGCACCACAGAAAACATAAATATGTAAGATTAATGATGAGTTGCAACAAAAATCATAAATTATAAATAAGACTCCACTAATTATGGAATGGTATTTAAGTTATCAGCATAACTTTATTTCAATTGGACTCGGTTCATTAGTTTCAACTTGCAACTTGTGTTTTAACTTTTAATTTTCCGAACTCAAGAAAAATATAATTTTTTCATATTTCCAACAAGAATAACTTTGATAAAACTTAACCGATTTTCATGCGAATGTTTTGTTAGTTATGTATTTTCTTGTTTATTTCATTTTATTATGTTCTGAAAAATTATATATATTTTCGAGTTTGTTTTGACAATACCACGAATTTTAATGAAATTACAGTCATTGTTAAAGAATATTTAGCTATTATATTTACATTAACAGCGAAAAAAATTCTTCACATTTTTAGAGAGCTTACTTTTAAAATTGCAAAACAGGGATAAAACGAAAAAAACCATATATTTACTCCCAGTTCCCATTAAAAATGGGAAAAATGTTGTTATAAAGTACTGCAAATGTGTGTAACAGGCAAGAGGATGCATATCCGACTACATAAACTATATATATATTCTGGATCAGCAGCAACAGCCGAGACGAACTAGCCATGTTCGTCTGTCTGTCTGTCTGTCCGTCTGTCCGTATGAACACATAGATCTCGGAGACTATTAGAGCTAGAGAAACCAAACTGGGCATGCAGGTTCCTGTATACCATAAATTTCAACAATATCGGATAACAAACAGCAAAGTTATAGAAGAATCTATTACCCCCGTCTCAGCAAAAATAAACAACAGTTTGACAGGAACTGGACACGTTAAGTGCGCTGCTTGCTGGTTTTGTCGCTGAACTGCTTGAAATGCAAGTTGGGAGCAGGGAGTCTCGTAGTCGGGCACACTCGACTAAAGCATTATTAATTGTTTATAACTACTTAATTGCTTAAATTTGAAATGAAGAAGAACTTTAGATCCCAATACCGATTTGAAGTCTTAGCATTCAATTAATATAATAAGGAAAAAGGATTTCTTAAGTCATAATTTATTGCATTAAATATAATAAAAAATAGGTTATAATTTCTCTTCATTGAATTACTTATCTAAAATTGATATTTGTTTTTTTTTTTTGCCAAATATTCAATAATTTTATACTTTTTAAATTATTTTAAATTAATGAAATCAAATCAATTTCTATTTATTTATTTTTTATTTCTACTTTTATAATTCATTTTAAATTGTTGCAGAATCACAGTTGTTTTCAATACAATTATTTATTTATATATATTTATATTATATATATATATATATATTTATTTATTTATAGCAATCAATTTGTAATTACAAATATGAGTTAATTAACTAAGCATCATATTTTGATAATAACATATTTTTGGATTTTTTGTTATTTTTGCAACCTGTGCAATTTATTGACATTGACATGGCGTATTGCCATGACAGCTGTCACTCAATATAAGTATGTATTGTTGTATTGTTATAAGTGCCACGCGCTGGAACCATTTAACATGCGAGCATCCTTCATTTTGAAAAGCAAGGTATATTTTACTCAAGCGACTTACCTCAATGAACAATTTGTATAGCAATTGTTGCATACTTTTCAATGCCATACTTTATCAATGCCTTTTGGGGCATGCTATTTTACTGTGGTATCATGATTGCCCTCTTGAGCGATTTAAGCTTCAGCACACGCATACACAGTAATACACGATATGCTAATTAATATGAGAAACTTTACTTTTAAAATCAGACCAAAAAGATTCAAATTTCCGCCACATTAAATGTAATATGCCACGTGTGATAACAACCTTGTACGGTTCTAATTGCCAACTTCTTAAACATTTTTATTTTCATTAACAAAACTTAAGTAATAGCTGCTGCAGCTTGGCAAATTGTTGTTTAGCAAAGTGGATACACAAAACTTTTGGCTTACAAACTTTTTACCACATGACTGCCTTCGACTCGTTTTTGAGCGCTTTAAGCAATGTTAAACATAATTTGACTTTATTAGCATATATGCAGGAAGCATAACCCAAAACAGGAACGAGCAAGAAAAGTTGGCTGAAGAGTCTCTTAAATTGATCAATATATCGCATTACGACCATGTCAGGTATCCTTAACAATGTCTTTGAGATGTGAGGAGTTGTAGTGGGTGAACTTAGTGGGGATACTTAAATATGTACATGGATACTTAAGAGCATTATCTGCCTTATCTGCTCTTGTGCATGCATATTTTTGTTTTTTTTGAATACGTAATGCGAATTTAATTTGACATAAACATGAAAACATGAAAACAGCATAAGCTTTGCATGGGCTTTTGGAAATCTGCATGACAATAAAGATTGTACGAGTATAATAAATGTTTTTTTTTTTTTATATCCCTAAAATTTCGAACATTGTTAAGTTTCAAAATAGTAATATTGTATTTTTTTGGCTAAAAATTAAGCATATTGCATTTTGAATTTATACTTTAGATGCAGTTGATTAAGTTGTTGTCAACTTCAACAATAGTATCTCGTTGTGCTTGTCAAACTTAGTTAAAAGGCTGTCTAATTGGCGCTGTGTTCGAGTTTTCCTGATTTTGACACATTCGGTGAGACACGAGATTGCTGTTGTTGATGTGACAGGTTCTAATAGTGTTGCTGCTGTTGTGGATGCTTCTGTTGTTGCTGTTGTTGCTGTAGTTGCCGTTGTTGCTGCTGCTGCTGCGGTAGCTTCTGCTGCTGTTGTTGCTGCTGCTGTAGCTTCTGCTGCTGTTGTCGCTGCTGCTGCTGTTGTTGCTGCTGTTGTTGCTGTCGTTGCTGTTGCTGTTGTTGTGTCTGCTGCTATTTAAGCCGCTGTTTCTGCTGTTGTTGCTGCTGTTGTTTCTGCTGGTGTTGTTGCTGCTCCTGCACTTGCTGCTGCTGCTGTTGTTGAGATGCCTTCTGTTGATTCTGCTGTTGATGCGATAGCTTCTAAGCATGTTGATGCTGTTGATGACATTGTAGCTGGCGGGAATTTAGCGTTCAAATCTCAATGATTTTTACTTTTTTTCCTATTTTTGTGAAACATTCACGCTAATACCTGAATCAGTTGAAGACTTCTGATATTGGAAGAAACGTTCAATCATCAAGAATTTCGTACTTAGTTAAAGAAATTTACGCCGAAATTCTTGAATTTAATTTTCTGTATACTTTTTGCAGTAGCATAATTGTTGATCTTTAATAATATAAAATACAAATTAAGTTCATTTTAAGAGAAGCTCAGTTCATTCTGAATGCTATCAATTTTCTACATGGTTGAATGCGAACTATCATGCAGATTATCTTGCGGATTAACATGCGTAATCTACTCGTGTCAATGAGCTGGTTTAAATAAAAGGGAATGTTCATATTTACCATAATTAAATGTCAATGCAATGTAGCATGACTCTGACGGTTGCAACATATACACATTTAAGCATTTACTAAAACTGCATAAGAAAACAAGTAAGAACGTTGCAGTCGGGCTCACCCGACTGCGATATACTCTGTTTTCTGTACGTAAAAATTTTTTTTCTCTAATCTATCGAAGAGTTCAAATGGAGTCATACTGCAAAATTTGGGGTTTCTAGCTATAAGGGTGTAGGAGATACAGGTTTAGCTCATTTGCGGGGGTGGTAGTGGGCGTGGCATATTTTTTTTTGGCAGGTCGGTCAAGGGTGTGTTCACTAGTCTTTATGTCAAATTTGGTTACTCTAGCTGTAAAACTGTGGAAGATATAGGTTTTTGCGGTTGTGGGGGAAGGGGTGGGGGTGGGGGGGAGATCTTGACACTTTGTCTGCCTATGGTATATACCAACATGTATACAAAGTTTGGGTGCTCTAGCTTCAAAATTGTGGAAAAAACCTGCGTTCATACAGACAGACGGACAGACAGACGGACAGACAGACGGACAGACAGACGGACAGACAGACGGACAGACGGACATTTCACAAACCCAATATACTCTTTTTTTCCATTTTGGAAAACAGAGTATAAACATAGAACGATGAATCGCTTGAATTTACATTTAAAATTTGTTTTCGTCGAATTTTAGGATAAAGTTTTTTTTTTGTCATCTATGCGGCGTCAAAGTCAATTCTAAATTGTTCAACGATTCAAGTTCTTATATTCCATAAATTCATGAAATAAACAAAAAGTAAACCATGACAACATGATGCAAAAACAATTAAAATTGCACAGAGATTTTTTTTTAGAAAAATTTCAGAGCGTTTTTGTGCTTTTAGCGAAAAACATTGGGTGACAAAAAATCACTCAGTTCTTTTGTAAGCACGTCAATCAAAACTGAAATCTTATTAAACTCATACAAAAATATACACATTTTCAAATTTCTTTTCCGTTTTTTTCGACTCTAAAACTAAAGCAAGCCTTAAATCATTTTGTATACTCTAACATTGCATATTATAACCTTGTTTCAAAATGTGTAATGCATAGAAGCAGAAGTCTCCGACCCTATAAAGTATATATGTATTTTCTTGATCAGCAACATCAGCCGAGACGAACTATACATGTTCGTCAAGATAACTCGACCAAACTGACAAATTCTGAGTTCCAGCATTATCTAAACAAGCATTATGTAAATCTTATGTGGATCTTATATATATTTGTAGTGTTATAAAGCTTAAATGCATTCAGGAAAGAATTTAATAATCAACAAAAAAAGTGCTTCTGTGGTATTCATTACGCAATTTCCAATGAAATGCAATTATTTATTGCCTATTTGCACACACAGACACACACACACACGCACACACACACACACACACACACACACACACACAATTTAATTGTATCTGATTGCGCCATTAAAATTGTCTAGCAATAAATTGGACATATTCTAAACACACAGGTTCAATTATGATATGAGTATTGATTAACATATTTGTTTAATAAAATGAATTGTAAATTTGATTTGACACTTCAGATCGACACATTGTCAACAAAAAATTGTAAGCAATATATTATATATTGCTTTATATTATACTTGTTAGACCGGGGCCAATCGTTTCTTGGGAAAATCGGAGGTTCGTTGGTTGGTTTGCCCAAGAAACCATATGTCAAAAATCGTCTTAGAGCCACCTACTTTTATAGAGTAGATTCAAATTTAAAAAAAAAAACTATACTTTTGACATGTCAAAATAACTTTGCCGCAAATCAGAACGTTTTATTGCAAAAAATTTAATAAAATTGTTGATTTTAGTTCAATATTGCAATTATAATATTGCAAGTGTAATATTGCAACTGTAATTTAGCATTTTTTAGTTTTTTTCAATACATACAAGTTGAACTAATAAAAATAAGTAATGTATGTTTATATATCATATTGCTATTGTAATATTTTTGATATAGTTTTCGACCGAAGAAGTATTTTTTTTCTCATTTTGAATATGTTCATATTCAAATATTGTTTCATAATGAATTATTTACAACTATTTCATATTTATTGCTGATGCCAGCACATTACAATTGAAGTCTAATAAAATATTCAATTTTAATTAATTTCATATTTATTTTTTGTATTCAAATTTAATATGGTTGATAGTTATATATATTGCATCAACTTTCCTCAGTCAGTCTCCTCTTAGACAGCGCAGCTTTTTATTATGGAACTTATGAAATTTATAGTTGGAAATGCGATTTGGAAAAATTCATAATTATTTGAATATGTATCATAATAAAATTTAACATAGATAATATTCGCATTTACTGAAAACTTTTTAAATAAAATAAAATTTCTCTCTTGTTAAATCAAGAATAATAAGAATACATTTTAAGAGTGTTCATAGTAAAATTTACATCGATTAATGTTAAAATTAAATATTATTCGTATTGAAATGCAATCTTAATATGTTTTATTTGCAATTTTAATAGAAAATATGTATTTGGAATATTTGAAAAACATTTAAAAAAGGGCATATTAAAATTTAATACGAAAATAATTAAGTTCACAATGCATTATTTCCAACAGTGTAGCGGTTAGAGAAATGATTCGCTTAGTTTGAGTGAATGCAACATTAAAAAAAAAAGTGTTGAACAGGTATTTACTTTATCGTGTAATATACTTGAAAACAATTAACTTTTATAATAAAACAAAATAAATAAAAATAGCTTTTATGTCAAAGACTGATGAGTCCTTTGCATCTACATGTGTAAGTAATTGGGGAAAATATGCGACATGCTGTCAGCATGTTTGATTGATATTAAAGAATGTTTTTTATTGCAACATTGTGGTGGTCGGTAGCCACATTCTTAGTCCTTGATATTTGCACCTTCAGTGCTGAGCATATGTTTACCTTCAGTGACAGCTAGATAGAGAGGGAGTGCGAGAGAACTGACGCATGTGCCTCCGATTCTTACCATATGCTGCTGTTTGTCTTACGGATGGATTGTTGCTTGAATGGTTGAATGGGTGGAAAGAGTAACTCATGCATAATTAATCATGTTGTGACGCGGATGGCTTGTGGAGACCGGGGAAAATGCGCTTGTCAGTTGACATAATCGCGTTGCTTCAAAAACATTTTTATAATTTCTCTTATCACTGCCCGAGGAAATGGTACGCCATATTTGTCTTGTTACTGATACTACTGCAATACGGAAGTATGGAAGTTTCGCGTCGTTGTTATGCTATCAACATAGAATGGGGATATTATCATCCTTGTTTTTCTAGCGTATTTCAGCAGGCTTTTCACCTCCCTTGACCCGGAACGGCATTCATGTCATGTAGGCGCGCTTTGTGCAATAATTGTTGACGTAAATCACAAAAGCAGGAGACAATACCAGGCTCCAGAAATTCAGTCCACAAATATAAAAAGAATGCAGAGAGCTGTGACGATGGCATGTTTACGCAAATTGCCTTTGAATGGTAGTATGTACGAAGGCGGGTTGATAAGTACTTGGTCTGGCCAAGAAAACACGATTGTCGTTGCTCCTCTTTGAAGAATACCCTTAATCTAGCAGTCCTTCAATATTTTGATGCCTTCCAAATAATAAGATCTGTCTAGCTCCTCAAAATAGACATTCGTTTCACAAATGACATTTGACTGATATCTCTTTCCACCAAGTCAGTGGGCTAAATCTGAAAAATATGGGAAGTGTGCAATTCGCAATTTATTAAATTTTGACATTCCAACAAGGCTCTCGTGTGCCAGTGTGTTGTCCTGATAAAAATTGATTTTATCTTTGCCATATCCGATATTTGTATACCCTTGCAGAAGGTAATTTTGTCACGAAATGTGTAATTCATTGAAAAAGACGTCTCAGAAAAATAGAGTTGTATATTCGTGATCAGCATCAACAGCCGAGTCATGTCCGTCATGTCCGTCTGTCTATCCGTCTGTTTAGATGTGTTTTTCAAGACTTTGTTTTAGAGCTAACTTGATGAGACTAGGCACAGATGCTTCTTCTTTCTGCAGGTAGTACCTACAGTGTAATTGGCCAGATCGGACTGCTATAACATCTAGGTTTCATAGGAACAATCGCTTGAAAAATAAGTTTTTGTATGAAAAACTTTTGAGTTTTGAAGATAACATTTCTTTCTTGTTTTATTTAAATCAGCATCGAATCGGTCCGGTTATTATTCTGCCTTGTTCAAGGTAATCGATGGAGGATTATGCCACGGGAATTGAAAAAATCAACTTGTTGGCTGACAGGCCCACATTGGCGTTCTTTGGTGTCAATTTCCCATCAGAAATCAACTTCTTAGACATTTCTGTATCAAGATTCATTGGCAGTTACGAAAATCAGAAATCGAATGACCAGATACTTATCAGACCACCCTCGTATGTATGTAGGTATATGTCTCACAGCTGATGTGGGAACTTTAACATATCTTCGCCTCACATAATGCCAGCATTTTTCTTTCGAGCACTTTGCTCCTTGATATTCACATAATTGAAACGAATTCATTCTCCGTCATGTTGAGTTTGTACGCTGCGTTGTATATTTATTTCTGGCTAGTGCACTCGACATTGAATGGGGCACTTATAAATGCTGTTTTTTTTTATAATTTTTATTTTTGTGGCAAGCGTAAAAGCTTCGACATTAACTTTTGATTAAAATGATTTTCGTTAAAAACAGAAATACAGAAATACAATCAGTGTTTAGTTTGTTTATTGACTGTTGAAAATGCCTTTCTAAATGCTAAGTGCTTATGATTGTTGAGCTTATTTACAAAATCGTGGACTAAATATTAATTGTGAAAAAATGTTTGGTTTTTAAATAGAATTTTGCTACAAAGTGAAATAAATTATGCAAAACGTTGATTTTTTAAAATAGAATAACAAGTCAATTTTGCAAATTTAGTTTTCAAATGTGTTTAAACAACTTGTTTTATACTATAACATTGTATGCTTTAGGTATGCAATGAAAATATTTACACGTGTTGCTGTTATTGTAGTTGATGTTGGGGAGAAAATAAACACAACAATAAATTAAAATTGTGCAACAAATAAAATATGTATGTATATGCACATATGTAAATTCATAATAATCATAAACAGCCCCTTCCCCTATCTCCTGTCCGTCCGTTGCAAGTTAAGCATGCCTAAGTAGTTTTCAATGCAAATCAAATGCTTAATTGACTCGCAACCCAAATTTATTATAGCTGACAAGCCAATACCAATGCCAGTATTATGAGTGAACTGAAGATGTGTACATAACCCTACATCGCATAAAAACAAAAACAGCGATTATTTCAAAAACAGCACGTAGTTTTCGAAAACGGTCAATGATGTTTTTCTTGTGTATATACCGTCTACCGAAATCCACTATCAAACCTCGGGTTCCAAAAACACTTACGGCCTGTGTTAAAGATATGGCAAAATTCACATGAATTTGATAAAAAGAAGTATGAAAAAACTGTCTGTACGATTATTAAATAAAACAAGTAAGAACGTTGCAGTCGGGCTCACCCGACTGCGATATACACTGTTTTCTGTACGTAAAAATTTTTTTCTCCAATCTATCGAAGAGTTCAAATGGAGTCATACTGCAAAATTTGGGGTTTCTAGCTATAATTAGCTCATTTGCGGGGGTGGTAGTGGGCGTGGCATATTTTTTTTTGGCAGGTCGGTCAAGGGTGTGGTCACTAGTCTTTATGTCAAATTTGGTTACTCTAGCTGTAAAACTGTGGAAGATATAGGTTTTTGCGGTTTGTGGGGGAAGGGGTGGGGGTGGGGGGGAGATCTTTACACTTTGTCTGCCTCTGGTATATACCAACATGTATACCAAGTTTGGTTGCTCTAGCTTCAAAATTGTGGAAAAAACCTGCGTTCATGCAGACGGACGGACAGACGGACAGACAGACGGACAGACAGACGGACAGACAGACGGACAGACAGACCGACAGACAGACGGACAGACAGACGGACAGACAGACGGACAGACGGACATTTCGCAAACCCAATATACTCTTTTTTTCCATTTTGGAAAACAGAGTATAATAAAACAACATTTTTCAATATCTTGCATTTTATTCACTTTTATTATATGTAGTTTCGATTAAGTATAGTGTTAATCAAAAAATACTTTCAGGCTTATATAAGACGATAAGAAACAACCTTGTGTAATTTTAACAATTTTTACTTAAATATTAGTATTAAAAACAAATGTACCACTTTGCAAAAAAGAGTCAAAATGTACCAACGACTATAAATAATGTGACAGTTTTGGTACATTTGTAACAAATTTGGGAATCGTGGTTGTAATTAAAAGTCAAAATACTGTAAAATAATCATTGTGCTCTGTTGCATACAAAAACTCAAAATTCAGCATTACTTTTTATACTCTTTTTTTAATTTTTTTTGAAAAAAATAAAATAAAAAAGAGTATATTGGGTTTGTGAAATGTCCGTCTGTCCGTCCATCCGTCTGTCTGTATGAACGCAAGTTTTTTCCACATTTTTGAAGCTAGAGCAACCAAACTTGGTATACATGTTGGTATATACCATAGGCAGACAAAGTGTCAAGATCAATCCCCCAACCCCCACCCCTTCCCCCACAAACCGCAAAAACCAAACCGCAAAAACCATCCTTAATTGATCTGACTAAAAAAAATTTGGCCACACCCACCTCCGCCCCCACAAATGAGCAAAGTCTGTATCTCCCACACCCCTTTAGCTAGAGTCCCCAAATTTTGCAGGTTGAATTCTATTGCCTTATTAAATAGATTGGACAAAAATAAATTTTGCCACGCCCACCCCCGCCGATTGCATTGCAATCAAGCAATGTTTGCTTCTCTCAAGCCTGTAGAACAGGCCCAACCAAATTTAAATTGATGGCAAAACTTGAAAGATATGTGCAAAAATACAATTGCCATACCCACTTCTGACTCCACAAAGAGGCGAAAAAAAGAGTATATCGCAGTGGGGTGCATCCGACTGCAACGTTCTTACTTGTTTTAGTTAATTCATATACAATTATGAATTATGTATAATGAAGTATACAATTATGTATTGATGTCAATTTGGTTATTTCATAGCTAGCTCTGGCTATTTTAAGAAAAATAGATTTTACAAAAATCTAGAAAAATTCGAAATTTGCTATTAGCCGGAAATCTGTCAATTACAAATATATATATAACTATGTTTTGCTACGTTAACTACGAATCGAACCAAAAAAAAAAAAAACATCGGAAAATTGTATTTAAAAAAAATTTTATTTTAACTCCCTGTTCCCATTAAAAATGGGAAAAAGGGAGTTATAAAGTACTGCAAATGTGTGTAACAGACAGAAGGAGGCATTTCCGACCATTTAAACTATATGTATTCTTGATCAGGATTAACAGCCGAGATGAACTAGCCATGTCCGTCTGTCTCTCCGTCTGAGCGTCTGTCTGGCATGCAGGTTCCTGTATATCATACGCAGGTCAAGTTTATTTCAAATTTGCACCCCCCCGCACACCCGCAAATTGGAAAAGACTCCCTCAGCCACAATTTTAAAGATTAATCTTTGATTTTTGATACACATATATGTTGTATCAATGTTGATCAGCTGTGTAAATTTCATCACGATCGGATAAATAACACCAAAGTTATGGAAGAATCTATGATCCCCGTCTCAGCAGGCAGAAACAACAGTTTGACATGCACTGGACACGTTCAGTGCGCTGCTTGCTTGTGTTGCCGCTGAACTGCTTGAAATGCAACTTGTGAGCAGGGAGTCTCGTAGTCGGCCACACTCGACTAGAGCATGCTTACTTGGTTTTTCAAAGATTGCGGGCCTTTAACAGAGAAAGTTTAAGCCTCTGTTAGAAAAATGTTAAACACAAGAACAAAATTGTTATTTTTTATTGCTCTAGAGGGCCGCTTGTTTAGTGGCAAATAAGCAAAAACCGAAGTTACCGAAGGAAATGTGCCCATAAACAGCAAAATTAAAGCCAAAAACAGAGCGGCTTTAAGTCCTTGGACAAAAATCAAAATTAGATAATTAAATGTCCTTTTCATAAATTATTCTTTTCATTTAAAAAACCACCCCCTAAACTATTAAATTCCACGGAATAAATTAAAAATTGCAAAATCGTTAATCTGTTAACTGGATAAATGTTTTCCCATTAAAAACAGCTATTTACGAAGAAATTGTAATCGTTACGTTGTCTAATTTCCTTTTCAAATCTGAATCGTTTGGCGCGCAAATGGCACCGCAGTCGCTTTTATCGATTTATCGATGTTTATTTGACATGCGCATGTGTATCGATACCTGAACAGCTGTTCGCTGCGTGTATGTATATCATACAATATGGCGTTGTTGTATAAAATTGATAAAATAATTGTGCACCTTTTTAGCTAAGAACGAACGAAAAAATAGCAACTGAAAAAGTTAAAAAAGTGTGTGTTTAAATCCAACAAAAAGAGGGATAAGAAGAAGAAGAAAGTGCAAGTTAAAATTGGGCATAGATCTGGCCGGCGTAAAGCTGTAGGCGCCAAACAAGCACACAAAACGAAAGTAAAAACAAAAAAAAATATGAACGAAGAAACAACGCCTGAAACGCCGTCGGTGGCGGATACAAATGGAATGGCAACAAGCGAAGTGGCAGTTGCGGTTGCGGCGCCGTTGGCGGTTGAGCCAACAGCAACAATAACAACAGCGAATGAAGAGGAAGCAGTAGCAGCAGCATCTGGCGCAGTTGCGGGCGACGTTGTTGTTTACATGGAAGAGGTGGGCTAAAAAGGGGGCGGTAACATTTTCAATAGCTCACAAATGTAAACACACTTAAAATATTTCTAGGGTAACGCGGTAGAGCCAACAACAGCTGCAGAAAACGTAGAGGAAATGGGCGAAGTGGAATATTTGGAAGCTGAGCCAGGCGAAGATCGCGAGGAAGAAAAAGAGCTGCCAGAAGTGGACAAAACAAAAACCGCTGAAGCAGCTATTAAAGAGACCACAGAAAAGGAGCAGGAAGCAGCAGAGGTAGCGGAAGCATTAGCAGTCGAAGGGGAGGAGGAGCTGGAAGAGGAGCAGGAAGAGGAAGAACCGGAAGAAGAACTCATTACAGGTGATGATGCACCGGAACAATCGAAAACAGCAGCAGCTGCTGCAGCAGCGGATGAGCCCACAAAGGAGCCACGTTCCGGTGCCGAAAAGCAAGTGGAGCCCGTAGATGAGAATCAATGCCGTGTCTGCACCAGCAAGGATAATTTAGTCAGTCTCTTTGTTAAGACTAGCGAGGCCACACAGCCGGCAGATATGTTGCTGCTGCTTTGCCCCAGTGTATCCATAGCGCTCAAAGATTTTATGCCACAATTTATATGCAACACTTGCCTGGAGAGTCTCATAATTGCCATCAAGCTGCGCAAGCAGCTGGAAACCACCGAAAGTGATCTGCGCAAGCGTTTATCGCGCAGCAAGAATAAAGTGCGTCGACCGCGTGGCTATGTTGTCATTGATGCGCCCATCTCGGAATCTGGCAGCGATGACGATGATGAAAGCGACGATGTGGAGTTTAAGGTATCAGATGTGGCGGGCTCCACAAGCGTCGATAGCGACTCACCGGATTCGGATGCCAGCGCGAAACGTAAGCCGGGACGGCGACGAGCGCGCAGGAAGCCGCAAAAACGTGCGGCAGGATCGAGCAACAGTCTCGAAGAGGATTATCCTAAAAAGCGTAATCTTCAGACGCCGCCTGCCGCCGCCCAAGGACCCTTCAATTGCGATCAGTGTAACTTGAGCTTTCCACGCAAACAATCCTACGTAATGCATCGCAAGACACACGACGCCCGTCACGAATTCCACTGTCAGATATGCAACAAGAAATTCAAGGTACGTGGCGCCTACAAAACCCACATGGAGCGCCATGAGGCGGAGCGTGCCCAATTCCGTTGCGAGCTATGCCGCGCCGTCTTCCGCCTACGTGCCGAACTTAAGCAGCATATGGCCATGCGGCATGATGAGCATGGCGTCATCTATGAATGCAAACGCTGTCAGCGCACCTTCCTCACACAAACGCGTCTGCAGCGTCATCAGAGCACACTTTGTATCCGCAGCTCCGAGACAAAAGTCAAGCGTCAGGTCGTAGAAGGCCAGCCAAAAGAGGGCAGGGATCTATTCAAATCGGTGGCACCGCTAACGACTACCTATTGGAGCGACAGCTTCTCCGACTAACTTTCTTTTCCCTCTATTGAGTTAATAATGTGGCAGTAGGATTTTGAATATTTTACAATTATTGTCGTAACAAATGCCGTGCATCCTAAGCTTAAATATATACTATTTGTATAAATTTGTACAAATCAACAAAAAACAACTAATAACGTTGCAGTCGGATACACTCGACTGCGATATACCCTTTTTTTCGCCTCTTTGCGGTGGGGGGGAGATCTTAACACTTTGTCTGCCTATTGCTTATATCACCATGTATACCAAGTTTGGTTGCTCTAGCTTCAAAACTGTGGAAAAAACCTGCGTTTAAACGGACAGCCGGACGGACAGACGGACATTTCACAAACCCAATATACTCTATTTTCTTTAAAAAATTAAAAAAGAGTATACCTAATGTTTTTTGAAATAGGTGAAAAACTATCAATAAAGGATTTTTGTTATAGATTTGCAGAGGTAAACATTATAGCTGCCATATGAATGATCGGTCGAAAATTTGAATTTTTAAGATAATTCAAACAAATTTAGCCATTGTCGGTTATATGCAGTAATCTCAACTAAACTCACCCATTCAAAGGGATTGCAAATAATGTGTATTTGATTTTCTTAATACAAAAATATTGCATTTATAGTAACTAGAGAACTAGAGAAATAAATCAATTTTCATCTTTAAGAATTTATGCATTTTTACCATTCTTTGAAAACTTTTAAAGTTTAATAGATTTGCTCACCAAGTAATGATAAAATTAGAGTTCTCTGAATAAAATTGAGTTCTTTGCAACCCTAACAATAATCATTATTTTTTGACCTAAAAACTAGTCTCATGAAATAATGATTATTCTTTAGGTTTATTATTTATTTTGACCTTTTCTTAGGGAATAAGGGAATTAAATATTCCTAGTCACAAAGCCAAAACAAAACATAATAATTCATTTTTAAATTAATCAGAATTCTAATTTTACTTATTTCATATTCAATTTTACCAAAAAAAAAATCAAAATTACAGCTTGATTTTTACTTTTGAGCAAAAAATTAATATAAAAAAATAATCATTATTTCATGAGTTTTATTTTTATACTCTTTTTTAATTTTTTTGAAAAAAAAAATAAGAGTATATTGGGTCTGTGAAATGTCCGTCTGTTCGTTTGTCCATCTGTATGAACGCAGTTTTTTTCCACAGTTTTGAAGCTAGAGCAACCAAACTTGGCATACATGTTGATGAACTTGGCACAGATACTTCTTCTTTCTGCAAGCAGTACATATATCAAAATCGGCCAGATCAGACCAGTATTTGAAAAATTAGTTCTTGTATGAAAAACTTTATTGATTCTCTAGATAACTCAACCAAACTCACTAAACCTAAGTTTAAGGACAGTTTATACATGATGGCAAAATTTCATCAAATTAAGATCACTATAACTTATAGTTGCTATAGAAACTATCAGTTGAAAAATAAGTTTTCTTTTCGGCACGCCGAAGATAACATTTCTTTCGTTATTTTCATAATATTAATAATAAAATAAGTAAGAACGTTGCAGTCGGATGCACCCGACTGCGATATACTCTTTTTTAGCCTCTTTGCGAAGCCAAGAGTGGGCGTGGCAATTGTATTTTTGCTCAAATCTTTCAAGTTTTGCCATCAATTTAAGTTTGGTTGGGCCCGTTGTACAGGTTTGGGAGAAACAAACATTGCTCGATTGCAAGGGCGGGGGTGGGCGTGGCAAAATTATTTTTATGCAATCTATTTAATAGGACAATAGAATTCAACCTGCAAAATTTGGGGACTCTAGCTAAAGGGGTGGGGGAGATACAAACTCTGTTTCTTTGTGGGGGCGGGGGTGGGCGTGGCCGAATATGATAAGTAGCCCTTGTGCTAAATTTGGTTACTCTAGCTATAAAACTGTGGAAGATATAGGTTTTTGCGGTTTGTGGGGAAATGGGTGGAGGGGGGGCGGAGATCTTGACACTTTGTCTGCCTATGGTATATACCAACATGTATACCAAGTTTGGTTGCTCTTACTTCAAAACTGTTTTTTCTTTTTTTTCAAAAAAATTAAAAAAAAGAAAATTAAAAAAAACAAGTAAGAATACTCTAGTCGAGTGTGCCTGACTACGAGACTCCCTGCTCCCAACTCGCATTTCAAGCAGATCAGCGGCAACACAAGCGAGCAGCGCACTTATCGTGTCCAGTTCCTGTCAAACTGTTGTTTCTGTCTGCTGAGACGGGGTAATAGATTCTTCCATAACTTTGGTGTTATTTATCCGATCGTGATGAAATTTACACAGCTGATCTACATCGATACAATATATATGTGTACCAAAGTAAAAGCTTTATTTTTAGAATTGTGGTTGTGGGGTTTTTTGCGATTTGCGAAAATCCGAAATTTTACATAAACTTGATCTGCGTATGGTATACAGGAAGCTGCATGCCAAGTTTGGTGTCTCTAGCTCTTATAGTCTCTGAGATCTGTGCGTTCATACAGACAGACAGACGGACAGACAGACAAAAGGACAGACGGACAGACAGACGAACATTGCTAGTTCATCTCGGCTGTTGATCCTGATCAAGAATATATATAGTTTATATAGTCGGAAATGCCTCCTTCTGTCTGTTACACACATTTGCAGTACTTTATAACTCCCTTTTTCCCATTTTTAAAGGGAGTAATTAAAATGATTTTAGTCCCTGGTTTTAGCACGTTCTTATCGTGCTGATTAAATTTTATTGAAATTGGGCGACTATATCGATATCTTATAGCTGCAATAGGAACAATAAATATGTTGTTAAATAAGTTTTTGATTGAAAAAGCTTTTTTGTTTGTTCAGATGTCAAAACCAAGCTCACTAGTAATCAATGTTTTTATATCAAAATCGAACGACTTCATATATTCATTAATTTTAAAATTTAGCTTATGTGTGCGAAACTTTTTTGCAAGGGCTAATAATGCGATTTAATACATTGTTATAGGATTACGGCAAATAACTTTTATCAAAAATTTACAATAAATGCCGAACAAGAACAAGAACAGTAGTTATGCAAAAATCAATTTATAATTAACTGTTTAATGTCATAATTTCATTTAGACAATTATTATTATTATTATTTTTGTTTTTTTAACTCATTGATAAAAAGATTAATTTCAATTTATTCTACTAACAAAAAAAGGAACAAAAAATGGATCGCATAATACTCTCTCTATGGCAACCAAATGCGCATTAGGGTTTGTTATTAACCGCATATCATTTTTTTTGGTAACAACAATTATGTTTGCAGCATTATGTGCGTAATTAAAATTTGTACTTAATGTTTGCTCCCATAAGTATTTAAGTGCCCCAGATTATATGCTCCAAACAAAAATTTGTGTGCATTTTTGTGTGTGTGAAAAGCAACTGCAGCTGGCATTTAGTTTTTTGAAAACGGAAATAACTGTGAGGGTTGAAGTTGGGGTAGTGTTGTTGCTGAATTTGGGGGACTGTTGTGTTTGAAATTGGGGATTTGTTTGAGGACAAGGCAGGGCAAAAAGTGTTCCCAAAGTTAAACCGCAAAGTCACTTGCGGTATTTTTGAAGCCAAGTTATGCCTTGGCAACTTGAGGGCAAGAGTGGAAAGTTGACTGCGAAAACAGATAAAAGTTTTGCTTAAATAACACAGTGGAATAATTTTGTACACAGTTTTTATTTGTTTTACAAAAAATGCAAAAGCTTAAAGTTTAAACGTAGCTGTTGCCTGTGGGGCTGTGTAGTACAACAAAAATGTTCTGGATAATAACAAGTGCAAGTTCAAGAAGAATAGAAAAGTTGTTTTTTGTTATTTTTATTATTATTTTTTTGAGTTGCGCGTGTTAACTTCAGCTGTTCCCAGAATTTCCAGCTGTTGCTTGCTGCGTTGGCTTCAGCTTCAGCTGCTGCTGCTGCTACAGGTGCTGGTGTTTCTTAGAAATGATGATATGAATGGTAGCTGGGCAGATGATAAGATACGGCGGATACCGGATGATGCGCAATCAGAGGTGCATGTGAAATGTGAGAAACGTGTGAAATGAGCGGTGCATGGGAAATGATTGGTGCTGAATGGTGTACGTAAGACGGTGCGGCTACATAATGCGAGTGGGTGACTAGTGGGGCATGATGGTAGCCCAGTCCAAAAGATAGGCCACGCTTAGCCTTCACGGAGGACTCTAGCTCATCCTGTTTATCCGGTTCCTCGGCAACGGGTGCGGCCATGATGCATGCAACGCTAGCAATAAGCAAAATTAGCTAGATAATCGCATCACAGTTGCAAGTTTGCAAGGAATTTTCCAACAATTTTTCAAATGGCCAAGCGAGCAACAGTATGGAAAGAAAGTAGAAGAAAATATGAAATTAAATAGCATTATATATATTTTCCAATTTTTCTAATGACTAGTTTGAAATAAAATCATTTAATGCCAGCTGTGAAGCATGTTTTTTTTAAGGCTGCTTTGAGAAGTTGTAGTATATTTACAAATTTTTTTATGTAAAGTTTTAAGTAATTTGTATGTAGTTGGCGCTAAAATTGTTACTCAGTTAACTCTGCTTGTAACAAAGTTGAAAACCGTGAACATGCTTTTTAATTAAATTAAACATGCATTTTTTTTTATCGTTGCAGAGATACTTTTAAAATAACTTTTCTTATTGTTCGCCTAACATATAGAAAATGCCAGCAAATGAAATTTTTTTTTTAATATGCGCTGTTCTCATGTTGGTTTTGGTTTTTGGTTTTTATCTTTTCATTTAAAATGTTTTCAATTTAGCTTTCGCCAAATAACCAGCGGTATTATTTACTTTTCATACAATCTATTTTAATTACTTTCAGCTCTGTTTGAATAGTTTTATGTTTTTCTAACTTACTGTAAATTTCATATTGATTGGACTTTTTTGGACTGTATTTTAATTGAGGTTTTTCTCTTTGATCTGCACTTGCACTGCACACTGTGTCTAAATATCAACTAACAACATTTGCAGCTAGAATCTGTTTATTTATACGCATTTTTTCTTGTGCGTAGACTGCTAGAAACGCACTCAAAACTAAGTCAAACGCACTCATTAGGCAAAAAGTATTTAGGCAGACAAAAAAAAAATAGAATCGAAAAGACCCGACTGCGTTATACTCTGTTTGTAGTCTGCTTGCATTTGCTTCTTTTGCAAAAATATCATTATGCTTGGAGTTATAATGTTGAATAAAATATATTTATATGTTACGGTTTTCATTCGTTAAGATATTGCAAAATTGATTTTCAATTAAATTTTCTCATTTTCACTTTTGATGATTTAATTCAGTTTTATTTTATACAGGATTAAATTAACTTGTCATTGAGATAGGCTTCAATCAACTTGGACAACAGCAAAACAAAGTTTTTTTTTGTATTTAATGAAATTTCAAAATGTGGCCAAATATCAAAAACCGAGCAGACCTCACATATTTTTAACACTTTTGAAGAAAAAACGAAACAAATTGAAATTTGTATCAAAAAATTCAACAAAATTTTATTTGTTGATCTAGCTACAATTGAATATACTCTTTTTATTCATTTTGAAAACAGAGCAAATATAGAAAAACACAAAAATACTATAGGAAAACACGCACATTGGCTGTAAAATATGCCCACATCAAGTCAAAATTGTTCAAAACTAGTTGCTGCTATAGATTTTTTTCTTTTTTTTCCCAAAGTGCGTGTGCTTGTGTTGGTTTTTTTTTTTTTGTAATCGAATAACTATTTGGAGTCACAAGTCAGCACAAGTCACTCACTTTGAGTGTTGTCAAGTCGGACCGCAACGCATTAAATTGTATTAATTATAAAATTTATTTGCAATGTATAGATATCATGTTGCAGTACTTACACATTGTACACATTTATAATGTATCAAAAATAAGGGGTATTCATTTATTTAAAAGGCAGATGGTGACATCTTCAACTGAACAGCAAAGTTTATCTGAAAGTTTGCATAATATATTTGTTGAAATTTTGGAGATATTGACTTGGCACTTGAAAAGCTTTAGGAAGTTATCCGGTTGTGGGCACAGCTTGCTATTTCAGCCATAACTTTTACTCAAGTTAATATTTAATATATTTAAAATTTAACATTTGTCAGAACAGCTGCATCTGCTCATTGTAAAAAGCTATGCAAGGGTGCCCACAACCGGATAATTTGCGATACTGTGTAAATTTCATAGAGATCGAATAACAAATTCGCAGGGTATTTCGTTGTCGAGCTAGCTTGACTATATTCTTTTGATACATTTCGATGCAAAGTGTTTACATAAATATTAAATAAGAATTGCAAATGAATTTGTGGCAAGTTTTTAATTTGAGCCAGGACTGATTGAATAATATAATAAATAAATTGAGCATATCATAAAATTCTGAGTTAATTAAATAACTGAAATAAAATAATTTTTGAACTTTAAATGAAAAACATTGGGCAGTTTCCATTGTGTTAACTAGTTATTGAATTTAATATCTATTGAAACCTGAAAACAACTTCTTTTTGAAGTTTTTTTTTATAAAAAATGTTTTTTTAAAAGTGATTTGAACTGTAAAGAGTTGTAAATGCATATCTTTCGTTATGTGGCTCAAGTAAATATATCTTAAAAAGGGTATTAAATATATATACATATTTCTTAAAGCAAACACACAAATTATATCTTAAAGTCGCATTACAATTCCGTTTTTAGCTTGTTTGCGTAGGTAGGCGTAACAAACACTTGACAAATATGCTCAATAAATTTACTTTCAATTCCATTACTGGCTGAATGTAATCTGTACAATTAACCATTTACCATTAACAATTTACATTTTACAAAAGCCATCCAGTTGGGCAACAGGCAGCTGGCAAAATCAAATTGGTTTGAATTCTTGTTGGCAAGAGTAAAACAAATTGGTTTGTGTTTAACTTTACCTTGGGGCAATTGTGTATTTAAGGAATCTTGGTTGACACTTAGCTACACTTGATATGAGCTTTAGTTTCAATATTAAAATCATTTGAGCGTAATAACTATATAATGTGCAGCATTTGTTAAAGCCAATTGACGCAATGAGAAATATGCTTGAATGGGAAAGAGAATGTATCCAAAAGATACAGCTGTGCGTCTGCTGTTATACTCTGTTAATGGTTATGCCTTAAGCATGAAAAGCTGCAATAAAAAAACAGTTATACGTACTTATATATGCACACACACTCACACACACACACACACACACACACGCATATGAAACGGAACATTAATTAACAGCATAACAGCTTATGGCAGGCAAAGAATTTCTCCGTATGGCGTTTATCTAAAGTTGTCAGTCTGAACCATTTTGTTTCTTGTTTGTTTTGTGTGCTTGTGTGTGTGTTTGTCTGTGTGCATCTGTGTGTGCTTGTGTGTGTGCTTGTGTGTGCGCCTTGTGGGCTTCGTTTAACGCCACTTGTTTTCCGTTTCCCGTCTTCCGCTTCCAGCCGGAACTTCGCCAAAAAAAAATTCAACAAAAACTTTGCAATATGCGTTTGCTGAAACCAAAACCAAGGCAAATTGAATAACTTATGTATGTTTTCTTTGACAACTTTTCAGATATATGTTGTGTGGAAATTGACTTTAAATTAAGCCAAAAAAAATAATGTGCTATTAAACTTTTAATATAATTAATGACTCAAAAGTTTTTAAGTCGCCCAAATATTATTTTTGGAAATTAATAATAAATTAAATGCAACAGTAATCTAAAGCTTAAAATATAACCAACAAGAAAGAAATGTAATCTTCGGCGTGCCGAAGATATATACCCTTGCAGAAAAGATTTGCATAAAAAAACCTATTTTTCTATGTGTTATAGTGGTCCGATCTTGCCAATTCAACTATAGGTACTACCTCATCAAGATAGCTCTAGAACAAAGTCTTGAAAAACGCATATAAACAGACGGACAGACAGACGGACATGACACGGCTGTTAATGCTATTTTTCTGAGACGTCTCCTTCAATGCGTAACATATTTCATGACAAAATTATTATACCCTCTGCAAGGGTATAAAAAGTCTTTTCACATTGAAATTGTCGAATTTTCGACAAAGTTATGTGTGTTCTGTTTTGAACATTTAAACCCACAAATAGGAAGTGGTAATCAAGACCGGACAACGTCAGGTTATAATAACTAGTCTGCAAATGAATGATTATAATTTTTTTGTTTTAATTTTGAATCTACCTTTCATTTATGAAAATGTTGCGTATGTAGAATCGGTTTTGTTTGTCTTTCTTTGAAGTAACTATTGAAATTGACATTTTGATATAAATATTTATCTGCATGATTGCGCTTTTGCAAATTGTAATATTTGTATTTATGCAGCAATAACAAAATTTCTGGGAAATATATTTTAATTAAATATTGATTGTATTACCTGTTTTACGTATAGCAAATTGAATTGAATTTTAATAGCGATTTGATATTTGTATTTTATGAAATTTATGCGCACATGCGCTTTAATAAAAAATAATTGTTTTGGTAGTAAAATGCGCAATTTGGGATATATGTTTGTTGTTTACTTTGTGTGCCTGACATATCCATCAAAATCAAATTATTGACAACCTGGCATAAAGACACAGATTTATGTAGGCCCAGTTGTGTGTTATGTGGCAATCGCAGACATTTAAAATTCTGTTTTTTTTTGTTGTTGTTGTTTGCTTGACTCTAAATTTGAATCGCAGTTGCGTAAAAGCAAACAGGATTTGTTTTTCTGGCCCCCTGGACCCATTAGCCAAATGCAACACCTTCGTTGACATGTTGAAAACATTGGGGCGAGACTTTGATTTGCCAACTCACAAACTTGACTGATTTATGGTGTCGTATATGTATATATGTTTACGTATCTGTATAAAAGTATATATGCTTGCTATATGTTCTGTATGTTTATCGTTATGTGTATTAATGTTGTTTTCTTATGTAGTATCTCTAACTTTATCCAATTAACTGCTACGCCCAACTAAGCTGGAAAACAGCGACAGGTGTTCTCTGTTTTTATTATACTCTGCCATGGGGTATTATCGTTTTCAGATAGAACTTAGCACGTATGGGAGAAAACATTTCATCTGTCCATTTGTATATTTCTGTGCTTTATGAAACTGAAAGGATGGGCTTTCTAATATAATAAAGCTATAAACATATCGACATCAAAATGTTCATAGTCAAAATACGATTGTAAAAACTAAATAACAATTACATTAATACATTGTTTTTTTTTTTATAATAAATGTTTTGAATGAATGTTAATCATATGAAAATCGATGAAAAGTTTTTGCTTTTAAGAAAGTGAGATGAAAAGTATTGGAACTTTAAAAACAAAGAACGATTGATATTTCATTCAAAAACAGAAATCAAATACAATTCGGAATGAAAAGATCTCGGAAATGGAAACATGTATTTATATCGATATTATAGCCGATATCTTTTCAGCTTTTCTATTAGTCTTTATTAAAAATATATGCTAGTTCAAATTGAACTATGAAAACATCTTCAATTATAGTTGTCACATGAGAAACTCAGAATTAACCATTTGATCGTAATTTTAAGATTTGCATTAAAAAGTTTTGCGCAATTCAGAACAGCTAACAAGTTCGAAATGAATTTGATTTGAATCGCTATTATTTACATTTGCTTAAAGAGTATTTTATGTTAGCCATAAATAAACCATTTGTTTCTAGTTTAATCAATTTTTTCATTTGTCACATTAAATTTTTCATCAATTATCGTTTGAATTATGTTGGCCAGTTTGGCGAGGCAAGCTGCTGTTGCTGCTGCTGTTGCTGCTGCCGTTTGTTGCAATGTTGTTGGCATTTCAAAATAAATGTAGTCTGTAGTTAAACATTAAAAGCGTAGTTTATAATTCATTTCGCAGTTGAGTTTTAAGCACACCATCGTCAGTATGTACTTAAGTATATATGCATTATATATGTACGTATGCACTATATATGTAAGTATGTGTGCAGCTTGAATGAAGCATCTGCCTTTGATTTGACTGCATGCTTCACTTTATGAGCAATAAACGCCAACGGGCTTGCGTTGCTCCTTTCATAACTGCTTGGTTTGGCGCCGTTGCAATAATGTTGCAAGCCACACTCCCTCTCTGTTTTTCCTTGCAGCAGTTTTCTTTGCCAATTTCGGCATAGGCTTTAGCTACAGATAGAGCGTTTGGCTTATTGGCTATTTTGGATAAATGGGCTGTCCAAAAGCTATTGCAGAAACTGGTCTTATTAACGGTTCATTGCTTTTGGCCGTCAAATTGCGGCTATAAATGCGTCCCTTGTGGCCCAATCTTATAGCTGCTCATGGCATGTGCTCAATTTGTTAGTATTTTTAATGAATTTCGCAATAATACATCTTTATAATGTACTTTTTGATTAATTCGTTTAATTATGTATTATGATAATTTAGAGTGGCTTTTTGGGAACTAATTACATCCTTATCAACTAAAGTTAATTAAAATTAGTTTTTTTAGTACTAAAAGCAAGTAATAGCTATAATTTAGATCATTATCGTACTTAATTCTTATTATCAGGCAAAGTATTTGGCCATGAACATCATTCTCTGTCTAAATGTGAATATTTTTTTTTAGGCAGAGCTTTCAAGCTGAGTTGGAAAACAATCGTAAGGAAAAGTCTTACATCGATCGTGGGTGTAGATTTTTAAGAATCGAATAATAATTTCGTTTCGTTTAAAAAAAAGTTTAAAATCAATCTTAGAACACAACAGAAACATGCATTTTTGCGCTTTCCACACATTTTACGACTATATGAGGGAAACTTTCCAAATTGGTGAGATGCGGTTTAAGGGGTAGTACAGTCATTTTTCAATTAAGCTCAAAAATCGTTAAAGATTTATGTCAACATGTCAAAAATGCTCTTTCTAAATTTTCAACTGCCATAACTTTTTCAAAACCGAACAGAATACCAAATGATTTAACACATTGGTCCTGTTTTGTTGTCTATATTGATATTGAATTCAAATTTTGATTGATTTAAAGAAGATTTCTAGCTTGAGAGCATAAATTTGTAATCGAAACATTTAATATATATATAGGAATATAATTCGAGTTAAAAAATAAGTATAATTATGTTCTCTAATTTGATTGATAATTGTACCTAATTTTAGTGCAGCATGATTTAAAAAAAGGAGAAAAAAGAAACTAGGATTCGAAAAAATGCAGGACACAAGCATATCCCGATTCCAGGTGGAACCACAACCGGTTCTAAACGAAACGCTACTCAAGGACTGGGAAATCTCGAGCAGTGACATTAAGGACTTTGTAAAACTGCTGCTTGACTTTCAAAAAAAGAACTCGTCGCAGCAGGACGAATGTCTGGGCTACTGTCAAGGAGATATCTACAAGTGGCTGCGTGCATATAACGGCATTCATGGCTATGTTTCGCTGCTGGTAAGTCTTAAGGCCCAAATGCCGGAGATAACGGTAACGGTTTAGGCCAGGCTCATTAACAAAATGTTTTGACTCTGACAGCAGGGCCACGACGCTAATTATCTGGATGTTGTCGTGTCATCAGCCAGGACATTTTTCACTTTTTAAACAGGCCGTCTTCGGTGATAGGGGGGGTGTACATATTATAAATGGGAGCCTGTCACAATGTCAAGGAATCTACAAACCCATAACATTTTGTGTATTCTTTTGCCGCTGATGAATTTGTGCGGCTCCAGACACCTTTGAACTTTGAGATTTGTCCCTTTTTTAATTCCAGAAAAAAGCAGATTAATTAATTTACATACATATTTCAAAGGACCTTGGTCCAGAACATTGCGTTTATACGCATAACACCATTAATTAAGTAAAAGGATTGAGCAATTAGTTCTCTTTAAAGGACCCTAATTCATTTTTTGTTTTAAATTGCAATTTTAACCAAGACTAAAGAATACAAAAAAAAGGTTACATGCTTTCAAATGCTTTCTTGAATGTTACAAACTAACTGAAGTTACAAAACAATAGTGGTTTTAACAGACATAATAGAATTAGTGCTGACACAGATAGACTTAAAAATGTATTAAGAGTAGATACCCTGTACTTAACTGTGTATTGAAATGGTGCATAATATGTATGTGATTCGATTTGATAATAGCTTTTTATACCCTTGCAGAGGGCATTATAATTTTATCACGAAATGTGTCTCAAAAAAATTTATTTTTGTATATTCGTGATCAGCATCAACAGCCGAGTCATGTCCGTCTGTCTGTCTGTTTTTATGCGCTTTTCAAGACTTTGTTCTAGAGCTGTATTGATAAAACTTGGCACAGATGCTTCTTCTAATTGCAGGTAGTACCTATAAGTAGTTGAATTGGCCAGATCCACTAAAACATATAGCTGCCATAGAAACGATCGCTTGAAAAATAAGTTTTTGTATGAAAAACTTTTTTGTTTTTCAAGATAACTCAACCAAATTCACTAAACTTAAGTTAAAAGACACTACATGATGACAAAATTTAATCAAAATCGGACGACTATATCTTATGGCTGACATAAAGCGTTCTACACATGTTGACCAAATTCGGCACGCCGAAGATAACGTTTCTTTCTTTTTAAAGATATAAATTGTAAACTGTTTCATTATGAATTGGTTGTTGGTTGAAGTTTTCACGGATTTTCCGTGTTCGAACCAAAAATGCTTTCAAAACTGATTTGCAGTCTTGACTATTTCAAATCGGTAGATTTATTTTATATATAAGTAAAGTAGAGAGCAATCCATATACCCATTTCAACCTGTTGTACAATCGGTATTCAGTAATAAAATACAACAAAAATCTGCCCAAACACTCAAATATGCAAAACAAAAGGAGAATAGAAAAGAATTTTCATACACATATATCATGTGGTAATGTAAACCACAAAAGCACAAAATATATGAATAAAACATTGACCAAGTTGGGGTCGATAAGGCTGAGGCTTTTAAACGGATGATGTGGGCATGGAAAAATGTGTCTGTCTAGTTACTTTTGTCTGCTCAGTTAAGCTTGTTTTGGCATTTGTTTATTGTGGTTTATTTTGCTTTTCATTTTTCATTTTCATCTTTCATTTTGTTTCCAACAGATTTGCATATTCGGCACAGTGGCCAACATATTAAATATAATGGTATTGACCAGAAAGGAAATGGCCAAGGCGCCCATTAACAACATATTGAAGTGGCTAGCGGTAGCTGATATGTTTGTCATGCTAGAATATATACCCTATACCACTTATCAATATATCTATATGAGTCCAGGTAAGTTAATATCTATCTATTTTGAGCTGAAAACATTATCGATAGTTAATCAATTTTATACATAGATTTATTAAAATAAGATAATATGCAGTTTTGATAGTATCGATGGTCAAAAGACTTTCGAAAGTAGCTCAACATAAACCAACACTACATTCAAGGACAATCGATACACATAATAACCCTGAAAAGTTTCTTACAAGTATCAATCGATGCTATCCAAAGTGCTATTGATTGCTGAGAACTGGCATTAAAACAGAAAAACTTATCAGTGATTATGCATTCTGTTATAGAAACTCTTAAAAGTTTCTTAAACAGGAAAACTAATCAGTTATCATGCAGTTTCGATAATATCATTAGACGAAAAACTATCGATAGTAGCTCAAATTAAACCAACAATACTTTCAAGGACCATCAACTTATACCCATTCCGTTTTTTCATAACTGATTGTCGTAAAAATCCTTAAAAGTTTTTTAAAAATAGCAATCGATACTATCGAAACTGCTATTGATTGTTTGTCAGCTTTAGTTTGAACTAACTTAAAGCATCAATTTAAACCCTTTTTTTATTGTTTTGCAGGGGAAAAGGATTTGAGCTACGCTTGGGCTGTTTATTTACTGGTTCACATGCACTTTACACAGATCCTGCACACAATTTCAATTGGATTGACTGTGACCTTGGCTGTTTGGCGCTATGTGGCAATCAGGTGAGTGCCACACACATATGTACATACATACATGCAACGCAAAGGTCAATGCTGCATGACAATTTGGCTTACTGTTTCCTTGATCCTTGCTAACCCGACACTAAAACTGAATAATACGTGCGGCAATTGTCGCTTTTCATTGTTTGTTTTTTTTTCTTGTTTTTTGTTTTATAGCAAACTATTTCCATCTCTTATCCACAGACATCCAAATGGCAACTGTGCCAACTTTTTGCTCGCACATTCCAGAGAGGCGATCATATTTCCCTTTATCATCTCGCCGATCCTTTGCATGCCCACATACTTTGTGTTCAAGGTGCGTGAGACACTCGAAGTGGATACCAAAGAGCACGAGGCCATGTATCATGTGTATTTTGAAAAGGATTCCATGTTGTACAGGTAAGTACACAAGCTGCTGCTAATATGGCTTTTAGATTTCAACTCATTCTTAACTTCTTCACTCTAGATTCAACTTTTGGATACATTCCGTAATCATCAAACTGCTACCCTGCTGCATACTAACAATAATAAGTCTCGTCCTCATGCATGTCCTGTGCGAGGCCTCGCGTCGTCGCTTGAAGCTTAAGGACTATGATAATCCCAGCCAGTATGCCACCCAACTGAATCTCAATGAGAACAAGTCCAAGCGGTAAGTGCAACATTTAACTTAACTCGCTTCAAATCATTTTCATAGTTTCCTTTTTGCATTGTTGCATGTATATTTTGAAACCTTTTTAATGATAGTGATATTATAATGTTGTCACTAATTGTGTAACGTATTGAAGGAGATGTCGTTGAAAAAAAAGGGTAGTATATTCGTGATCAGCATCAACAGCCAAGTAATGTCTGCCATGTCCGTCTGTCTGTCTGTTTATATGCGAACTGGTCCCTCAGCTTTAGAACTATCGTATGCTTCTTCTTTCTGCAGGTAGTACATATGACCACTATAACAATAAGCTGCCATAGGAAATAACGGTTGAAAAAAAGGTTTTTCTATGAAAGACTTTTTCGCTTTTTAAGAAAACTCAACTTAACTGACTTTGCATAATTTTAAGAACAGTTTATACATGCTAATCAACTTTGATTAAAATCGAATGACTAGATTCTATAGCTGCCATATGCAAGTCTTTTCTTCGGCACACCGAATTCAACTTTAATTTCTTGTTTGAAGTGATTTCACTTGATTTCAATACGTTATTCGTGGCATTGCCGAACAATAAGTTAAAGCAAAGACAATTTAAATTTGTAATAGGTAATTGGATAACGTTTAAAATTTATAGAAAACTAAAATGTTACCCAAAGTCCGAATATAATTTAGCCAGTATAATTTTTACGCTCTTAAATCTTAAAGTTTCAAACCCATTTTCCATGAATATCATAGATTTCATTTCTATAACGTTTTGCTGCTTTTCATATCAAATTTATTTTAAATTTCTCATGCATATTTTTATATTGACTTTTTTTTCGGTTGGCTGTTTAATTACTTTTTAAATTTTTTTATATTCATTGGCCTTGTTTTCTGTTTTCCATCAGTTAGTTATTTCATGTACCTCTTGTCATTTATATTTATACTAGGTTTTGAGTTGTTTATTTACTTTTTATATTTTTTATTTTTCATTGGAATTGTTTTCTGTTTTCCATCAGTAAGTTATTTCATGTTCCTCTTGTCATTTATATTATTTGCTTAATTATGTTTGCGTTTTATTGTGAAGATAGTTAACTATGTTTCAACATTTTTGCCTGCATTTTGTAATGTTTTAGTTGTTTTGCCATTTCACTTAACTTTTTTCGAGTTACATTTAATTGCTTGCTTGAAATTGATGTATTTTGTCGGAAATTCACATTATAGCACATTTTTGGAGTCCATGCATTTTTCATTCATTCATTAATTCAATTCATTTTGGAGCTGGGTTAGTTTATGAAGTTATTCCCTTTGCAGACCGCCCCGTTGTGATCGACGCAATGATCGTACAACCTTGCTACTTGTGGCTGTTCTGATTTTGTTCCTAGTGACGGAGTTTCCACAGGGTCTGCTGGGTTTGTTGTCGGGCGTGTTGGAGAAATGCTTCTTTGAACATTGCTATCCACCGTTTGGGGAGCTGATGGATCTACTGGCGCTGATAAATGCTGCAGTTGGCTTTGTGCTCTACGGTCTGATGTCCAAGCAGTTCCGAACGACCTTCAGATCGTTGTTCTTCAAGCGGCACTTTGGCAGCAGCGAGATGACCCGCCTCACTCGCGTTACCACCACCTGTGTCTAAAGGAACAAAAGGACGAAGGGTGGCGCAGAGAACGGGGCAGTGTATTGAAGAATAAGGAGTGAGGGGTATCTTAAAGATACCTTTAGCTTTGATAGAATTTCTAAAGCGATAACTTTCCAAAAGTTGAACTGAAACTATGAGCTGGTTAGGGTATACTAAATGCGGATGCTTAATTGTGACTTGTCAACACTTTGTAGAGTATTAAGATGTGTCGTTTCCACTTAGCTTAGGCACATTTGTAAGTTGAAATAAGATTTAACAAAATATGCAGCAGTTGCAAAACTTTTGAATTGAATTTAACAGTTTCTTAGATTTAAACAAAAATTACAGAGTTTATATTTAATATATATGTATATACGATATGTCATCTGAGATATGCAAAGAACGCCAGCGTTTATTAAAATAAATTACAAATAAGAGTTGAATCTAATTTTTGAAATAAAAATAATAATAATAATAATAATACATTTTCAGATAATTCAATATAATAACTGTGACAGGAGAATAAAAAGACAGTGAGCCCCTGAGCTTATTTGTTCTCCTGTCCTTTTAAAACTTGAACTATTATTAACTATTAAAAATATATATACATACATGTGTACAACTATGTGTAATTTAAATTAATATTAAAAAAAGAAAGAGAGAGCAGCTAATGGATTTTCATTAGCTTTTCAATTTATGTTTTACTTGCTTGCAACTGATTTTTAATTGTCTTTGAAAAAAACGCGTTCGAATAAATGTGTGTTTGCTTTTTGAGAGTTATTTAGCCTTGTTTAATTCTACAACACTCAATTGTGGCTAACAACGGTATTCACTTCCAGCGGCAGATCCTCCTGATGTACATCCCCTCCTCGCTCCTTTCCACACAAATTCTCAGCATCCTGCGCATCTGACAGGATGCCATGCTTGTGGCTTGAGATACGCAGCTGGGACTTTAGCTTTGTTGCCTGAAATTTAAACTGATAGAAATGGTAGCATTTAATATAGGCTATATTTATGCACATGTGTTTTATACCTGCATATATATATATATATATATATATTTAAAAAAGAATTCTTTTCAATATATATAGTAGTACTTTATATATAGGCTTGCACAGTTTGAAAAATAGTTTGACAACAATATGTTTAATTATGGCAGCTTAACAAGTTTTTGCTGTTTCAGCAAACATAATGCAAATAAAAAGCTGCTTAGATTTTGAATTGCCAATTAAAATGTATATTTATTTGATTTTAATGCATTTGTAAGCCTTAATCAATTATGAATTTATAAAAAAAAGGCTACATAAATGCGTAATGAAAATTTGGAATTTTTCAACTTGGCGCGGCAAGAAGCCATTGTGCACGTTGATACAACACTCGACTTACTTCAGTGGGCAGCAGAAGATCCTGGGAATGGCTCATAAATTGATTGAACTGTTCTGTGGCCAAGGCCAGGCGTCCTGTTTCATAGCAAAATAAAGCAAAGTTGAGGAATATTAAAGGATGCCGCATGGCGCCACCTTGCTGTGCCTGGATCAGACTACAGGCACGCTCGAATGCCACAAAGGCATTTTCCATGTCCTGCAGCTTGCGTAAACACACTAGAGAAGGATAAGAGCATGACATTGTAAGGCAGAGCGACCACATAAAATATTCACCTTGAATATACAATATCTTTTTTTTATATATACTTACAACCAAGCAGCATGTAACACTCGGCATTGTCCTTGCGCAGGTTTATGGCCGCGGCCAGCGTGTGAAAGGCGCTCGCGTATTGTTCAGCTGTTGTGGCAGAGTCAAGAGGTCAGTATACATTATAGTAAACAAAACAACAAACAACATACAATGCATAGCAACAACATAATGAATACTTAAGAAACCTAAACAATAAAGTCGCGACGTCTTCAAAGTAGCTCAGCTCAAGGCAGCCATGGACAACGGTTACCCCATAAAATGAACAGTCCTTGAATTTGCTTCAGCCTGCCAATTTCTTTATTTTCTTTCTTACTTTTTAGGCTCGTTTTTATTTATATTTTTTAAATTTATGAATTGGGCATCCCAGGCCTATTTTAATGTTTTTTATTGTGCACACGCTTTCCGGCATCTGCACATTTTATTGTCTTGCCTCGGAGAAGTGCTTTTATGAAGCTAACCGCAGGCCTAACACAGCAGCTTTGAAGTTATGAAAACAAAACGGCATTTTATGCTTGAATTAAATTTCAAACAAAATACAACATAAACTATAGCTTTATATACTTTAACAACATTCTATACATTTTCGAATTGATTTGTTTAATAAAGAGTTATTAAGAACTCTTTCACCTTTCATAACTATAAAATGCACAAAACATTTCAAAGCATTGTGTGTGAAAATAAATTTATTTGGTTTTGTTTTGATTTCTTGTAAACCATTTTATTATACCCATGCAGAAGGTATTGTAATTTTGTCACGAAATGTGTAACGCATTGATGGATTGTTTAAGTTAACTCGACAAAACTCACATATTTTCAGATTTAGCATTATCAAAACTTGTTCCTCAAAATTTCATCAAAATTGGATCACTATATCCTTTATATATATAGCCATAGAAACAATCGGTTGAAAAATAAGTTTTTGTATAAACAACTTTTTTCTCTCTCAAAGTATCTTAACTAAATTCATTACTTCAGCTTTGTATTATGTTTTTGTCATTTTGACAAAATTTCATAAAAATCGGACTATTATAGCTGTCATAGGAACAATCGGATGAAAAATAAGTTTTTGTTTGATCAACTTTTTTCTTTCCCAAGCTTTCTTAACTAAATTTGACTATTTAGCTTTGAAGTATGTTTTCGTCATTTTAACTAAATTTCATCAAAATCGGACTACTATATCCTATAGCTGTCAATAGAAACAAATGGTTGAAAAATTACATTTTATAGTTTGTTTTTGTCATTTTGACTAAATATCGTAGACTACTATATCCTATAGCTGACATATGAGCAATCGTTTGAAATTCAAGTTTTCATACAAGAAAACTTTTCTGCAAGGGTGTACACATATCTTTATCATTTATGGTGTGTGGATATTGAATGCAATAAAGAAAGGAGCAACATTTTTGCTTTGTGCAATCGCAATATCAAATTACACACAATCCGCACCTATCGAGTGTTTATGTTTTGAGAATTTTGAATCAAATTTGAGCTTACACGTGGGTGTCAAACCTACACATTTGTGTATGAAAATGCCAGAACTACTACAAAGGTAAATAAGCATGTTTTTGTTTCAAAGTGTGTCACCTCCTTTGTTAGTTAAATTGAAAATACCATTGGTTTCTCTATTTTATTTTGTGTTTCAGTTAAGCCACAATACTCACACGCAATGTAAATCAAACTCAAATTGTAGAGCGCATTGTAATTGAGTGGTGATAGCCAAACGGATTTGCGTAGAGATGAAATGGCCTACAAAATGTTATAAAATTGTTATAATACCAGCTACAAACATATTGGCTTCCAGCTGCTTACCACAATGAATTTCTGCTTTTTAAAGAAACAAAGACCAATATTGTTCCACAGCTCGGCGATTTCCGGCTCGGCATTTGCAATTTGACTATATTTGCTCAAGGCGGCGTCTACATCATTGCGTGACTATCACAGTGTAAAGCGCATAGAGGTTTCAATACACAGAAAGAAACAAATTAATATTGTATGGCACTCAATTTGTTAATTTTCATATCAACTAAAAGCTGATGAGATAAAAGCTCTTATTAAAAGATCAGAGTATTTATTCATATTATTATTATTTTATATTTTTATATTTTTATATTTTTATATTTTTATATTTTTATATTTTTATATTTTTATATTTTTATATTTTTATATTTTTATATTTTTATATTTTTATATTTTTATATTTTTATATTTTTATATTTTTATATTTTTATATTTTTATATTTTTATATTTTTATATTTTTATATTTTTATATTTTTATATTTTTATATTTTTATATTTTTATATTTTTATATTTTTATATTTTTATATTTTTATATTTTTATATTTTTATATTTTTATATTTTTATATTTTTATATTTTTATATTTTCAAATTTTTATATTTTTATATATATATTTTATATGATTATTATTTTTTAAAATTAATTACAATAATCGCAAATTTAAGCCATTATAATTTTAAAAGTGATATTATTTTTGACAGCATCGTCTAGAACATTATAATCAAAGGCTTTGCATATTTTTTTACTATTAACAGAAATTTGTTTCTAATGTTACATTTATAGAACAAAAGTTATATTTGACAGGAACATATAAATTTGAAATAAATATTTACTTTTTTCACTGTATTTTTCTTATTCCTAACGTACTTGAACTTACCTGCAAAATGGCGCCCAGTGCCAACAAGCCTTTTGGCGTGAACTTCCGCTCAATATTAACGACTTCCGCCAAACGATCGTAGGCTCTTTGCGTCTCATTTATTTTCAAATATAACACGCTGATTTCAGTTAGAACTTCCGCATTCTCTGGCGTCAAGCTATACATAGTAAATAATATATTTACATATAAAAGTATGCTTTATTGCAGCCTGTTAGTTAATTAATACTCACTGCAAACAAGACTCGAGCACATCAATTGCCTGCTGATAATCCTTATCCTTGCGATATAACTCTGCCAGACGCACATAGCTCTCCAGTTTCTTGCCCGTCTGCACAGCCAGCTCAAAGTAGCTTCTGGCTTCAGTCTGCTGCTGCTTAGCCAACTCCAGCTTTGGCTGTGTTGATGCCGAGCGATAGAGCAACTCACCCAGATAATGAAAGATCTCATGATCCTCTCGTGGACTGAGCTGCTCTGCCTCACGAAAGACGCTCAGAGCCTGACCAAAGCGACCCATGCTGTAACTGTAATGAATTTAACATAACAAATAAAACAAATTTAAAATTAACTTAAAATAAAAATGGAGTATAAGCGAAAACCCAGAAAAACCCAATTAGATCAAGAAGTTAGTCAGAAAATTCTAGCTTAAAAATTAGAGATCTTGACACTTTGTCTTACTATGGTATCTGTCAACATGTATACCAAGTTTGGTTGCTCTAGCTTCAAAACTGTGGAAAAAACCTGCGTTCATACAGACGGAACACACAGATCTCGGAGACTATAAGAGCTAGAGACACCAAACTTGGCATGTAGGTTCCTGTATACCATACGCAGATCAAGTTTATTTCAAATTTCGGATGAACCCCCCGCACCCCGCAAATCGCAAAAAACTCACACAGCCACAATTTTAAAGACAAAACTTTGATTTTTGGTACACATATATGTTGTATCAATGTTGATCAGCTGTGTAAATTTCAACACGATCGGATAAATAGCACTAATGTTATGAAACAATATAATACCCCCGTCTTAGCAGGCAGAAACAACAGTTTGACATTCACTTTACAAGTTACAAGTTCTTTAGAAAGTTCATTGTCATTGGTCTTTGACAGTTATTGTGACAAGCTTAAAGCAAAATAGTGTTGGTAAACGTACACTAAATGTAGCATTTTTGATTTATCGATAAACTTAAATTTCAAGTTGAATACCCGTAAAATATATGACAAAATCTTGTCTTAATAGCAAAGTTAAGTTTAAAAATATCTTTGAAAAAAGAAAATATATATATTTTTTATAGAATTTTTTCATATCGAACTTTAAGCTGTCAAACCAAATGTCTTCACATTTATCAGCTGCAACAACATTTTGTTACTCGTTTTGTTCAACATACTTATGTTTTTGGGGGGTACACATATATATATTCCCTAGCTCCAATAGACAAACACATTTCAAAGCACTCCTCTTTTTGTAGCAAGCAAAGCATCACTTGAGCCAAATTCTTTGACGCGTCGTAGAATACTCCCCTTTTCCCATTTTTAATGGAGATGGGCATTAACAATTTGACAGACTTAAACTGGAAAGTATTCAAACGCATCATTGTCACACATTGCCTTTCTTGTCAAAGCTTATGTTGACCCAAGACTATATTGCTTTTTTTCCAGAATTCAAATTTCGTATACACCCCCCCGCACCCCAGCAAATAAAGCTTTGATTTTTGGTATTACATATTTCTTTTATGCGTAAATTTCGTTACGATCGGATAAGTAGCACAAAAGTTATGGAAGAATCTATTACCCCGTCACAGCAGGCAGAAACAACAATTTGACATGCACTGGACAAGTTAAGTGCGCTGCTTGCTTGTGTTGCTGCTGAACTGCTTGAAATGCAAGTTGGGAGCAGGGAGTCTCGTAGTCGGGCACACTCGACTAGAGCATTCTTACTTGTTTGAAAGTAAAAACTAATGAATTTCGAACGAATAACTGTTCTGATTTTCGATCGGAATAGTTTCGTTTTCTCTTTTCTGAAACCGAGCTTGAAATCGAGAACATCTACGTTTTCACTTTTGTTTTACAGACAGTTTTTCAATTTAAGATTATAAATGTTATTTGACTTTAATCTAATAGATAAATTGACTAATTCTTTTCCAAATATGATAAATAATATAAGAAAATTGAGTTTAAGAATTTGTGTTTTTTAATTCCTTGTATAATCTGACAATTACTTTTCATTCCGCGGGCAAAAAGGTAAAACTTTTTAAAGAGTAAACGTTTCATGTTTTGAGTACTTCAGAACAGCAAGCAATTCCGTTTCCGCAAAATTCGAAAGGAACACGCATTCGGATAGGCCTGATAGCTGTAGTGTAGGAATAGCTTTACTTACTATGAGAAAAATATTGTTATAATGAGAACATAAGATCCGAAAAGGCTTATGGATATGGATAGCATAGTTAGATTGCTAGGTTTGAAAAAATCGCGCGATTTTTTGTTAAAATTTTCACCAGAAGTGCCAAAAACAGCAACTTTGCTACTCTGTTAACGTTAACAGCACTGTTAAGTACCTTTTAATTGTTTATATCTTATATGCAAAAAGGTCAACCACCCCGCCAATCTCATTTATTTATTTTTCCTCATTTTTTGACCAGAACCATAATTTTTGAATCGTTTTTGGAGTGGAGCACCTTAAGTAAGGAACCAAATTTTCCAGACAATTTGATGTTGAAATAGTTTAGTTTAGTTTAGAATTGGTTTTTAATCTACCTGATATTAAAAACATTACGCTCTCTTTTATGACTTTTGGTTTAAAAACTAAACCTAAATTGAAGTAAAAACACTATACTCTCATAACTAATAGACTTATTGTTCATTTGCACATATTTGGTTTGCACTTAGCAATTTGTTTGAGTGTGAATAATAGGGGGGTGTCAAAAATCGATAGACTTAATGAACTTACAGTGTACGTCCGATTTCCTTATACGTCTCGATGTTCCGTGAATTGAGCTCGACAGCCTTTTGCAAATTGCGTAGAGCCTCAATGTTGTTGCCATCTTCGCGGTCAATTAAGCCCTGGTCGAAGGATTTCGCATTAGAAACAAATCAAATGTGTGTGGTCAATCAATTAGAAATGATGCCGCTGCTCACCTTGACAAAGTACAAATACTCAGCATTCAAATGATGATTCAGCTCACGTTCGATGAGACGACGACAGCGTTCAAATTCGCGACGTGTAAAATAAATGTGGAGCAGCCAATCAATGTTGGCATCTGCGGGCATTTTCGGTTCTAATTGGAGTATTTAGAAGTGCTCCAATGTGTAATGAGTATACTTTAAGTGCTTTTTGTTGTTGTTGTTGTTGTTGCTATTGTTGTTTAGCTACACCCACCTGGTTTGACAACCTCCAGCGAGGGCAGTGCTATGACTGTTCCATTGCAATTGATCTGTTCGCTGCCTGCTTCGTACATGAAGTTTCCTTTTTTACCTGCTGCTGCTGTTTTAGGAGTAACAAAAAGCTTTTCCACCTTAGCAGTTAGTCAAAATGGATTTGTTGTTGTGCAAAATGTTGGTTACCATGGCTCCCATTTAATGGGAGTGTTGCTTCTGCTGCTTAGGGTTGCCATAGCTCACAAGGGGTGAAACACTAAAACTAAGTGTGCTGTAGATTGCACTATGTAGCAATTTGACACTTTTCCTAACCAAAAACTATTGGGACTATGGCTCAGCAACTGAAAAACCGAAAAAAGTTTAAAAATGTTGAATTGCTGAAATGGCTGTGGCTTGAAAGTTCTGCCATAGATTTTGCCGAGTAATGACTTTTTCAAAGTCTAATGAATCAATCTCTATGTAAAATGAAAATTGAAGGCAACTCCATTTCACATTGAGTTCCAACTAAAAATTAAAAAAACAAAAAATGTTTTCGTACTCTTGGACTCAATATCTCCAAAACTATTAGATATATGTCTAAAATGCACGCGAATTATTTGTAGGCCCATATATTTAAAGCTCTACAGCATTTTGAGTGTTACATAGTGTTATTGAAGATGTAAAACAAAGCCTGAACTCTGCATAAATCTGGCTTAAGATTTTTAAGAAAATATACGATAGTTAGTATTTCACAAGCTGCAGCCGTTTAATAGATTTAATAGCTTCGGAAAATTCGAGTTCTTCGCACGGGGTAACTTTGGAAATAGAAGGATATTACATCTCAAGATGACTGTGCAAGTAAACAGGCTATAAGAGAGTAGAGTAAATGATTAAAATACATAAAAAATAAAATAAAAATAAGTATATTATGCTAATAGTTTGTTTTCTTATAAACAATCTTTGCTTTTATTAGTTCACACTATTAAAAATGCATTTTAATAATACTAATAAAATTTATTAGAAAATATAAAAACTCATTAAAATCGAGAATTCGTAAAACTTCTATTATTGTGCCCTTGCCGAGGGTATTGAAATGTTATCCCAAAATGTCTAAGGAAGATGTTTTCGACCTGATAAAGTATATATATTCTTGATCAACATCAGTCGAATAAGTCATGTCCGTCTGTCTGCCCTGTTTATATGTGCTTTTAGGTACTCAGCTTTAAGTTTTCTTGATGAAACTTGGCACAGATGCTTCCTTTTGATGCAGGTAGTACATATGATAGAATTGGCCGGATTGCTTTACCATAGATAGCTGACATAGGAACAATCGATCGAAAGTTTTGTTTTTTAAAGCTCGACCAAACTTACCAATTCTAAGTTTAAGCATAATCGGAACATATTTACAAAATTTGATAAAAATCGGACCATTATAACTTAAAGCTGTCATTGGAAAAATCTATTGAAAATTGTTTGTTTCTTAACCTAACTGACTTTTACTAAATTTAAGTATGCATTTGTTGTGCCGTTTAAATTTTATCAAAATCTGGCAACTATAGCTTATAGCTGTCATAGGAACAATCAATCGAAAATTAAGTTTACATGCTAACAACTTTTCTGCAAGGGTATATATCTTTGAAACGTTGGAGTTAACATTTTCTTTATTGTTTTAAGCATTGATTAACCTTAGTTTACCCTATTATAGTAAGTCCGCTTAGCCAAATGAATTAACTTGTCAAATTAATTAATGTATGTGTTTTTGTCTTAACCGCCACTTATAGCCATAAGTGTCTTTAGGCCAAGAGTCTTAAATGGTATTTAAGCAAATGCCACAATGTGTATTTTTAATTAGTGTTTAACTAAAATTGACAACCCCTTTGGAAATCAATTGAAATGCAATAAAAACAAACTATAAATGTGACAGGCAAGGTAAAATAACACAATTGACAATTGAGAAAATCAGACAAATTTTTGGTACAAACACGTTTTAATACATTTTAGCCAAATGTGATAATCGTTTGCCGACGCCCCAAGTCAAAAACAAGAGAAGACGTCTCCTTCTTCTCCATCTGCCGCACCTCGCCTAAGATCTAATCACTCAATTTTCAAATCACACCACTCAAAAGTGGCAAAGATATATCCATTTGTGGATCCAACTACAACATTCGTGATCGTGAGCTACATTCATAATGTGTTTACGTTTATCCAAGCCAAAATTCAAAACGCATTAATGTATTAAATACAAGTACAAACATGTGATATATATTGTACAAGATCAACAGATCTTTAACTCTTAATTGCGGCCGATATCAAAGTGCTTATGTTTTTTTTTTTTTCATTTGAGTCGAAAACAAAGATTGAAAATCAGATAAAAATACAGCTATCTGTAGTGTGCCGAAAGTTGAATACACTTGTGGAATTGACTTTATATTCGAAATCGTTGGATCGAAAAAAATGTATATATCAGCAGCTATCTTAGCCCGATTTTGATACAAACTTTCAACTACCCAGCGGTGGAAATTAGAATGCCTGACTAAATCAGCACTGAGTTCATACTTGATTTCTCAGAATTGCCTTGAAAATGTTCAGGCCTGAGAAATCTCTGAAAATAGAAGCTAATCCGGAAGCGATACGGGAAAGTAGCCCTTACGTAAGAAGCGAGAAGGTAATGCCTACGAGCGTAAACGAACTTTTCCGAAAATTTCCCGTTGGGAATTTGAAAATAAAAGGGAAACATGCATATTTAAGACTTATGTGTGTAAGTGCTGTATTCGATTTAATATAGTCGGCAGCTCAGTGTGTAATACTGACTGTGGATTACACGGTATATTGATTCAGGCCTGAACTAACTACTGGAGATATTTGTTTAAACAATAAAACTGTATCTACAACTATAGTATGAATAATCCAAAAAGTATTTTCCGAAGCTTTGTATAGGAACTATTGATCATAATTCGTTCATAACGAAAATATATCATAATTCGTGACACAGTTATAATACCCTTTGTATAGGGTATAAAACGGTAAATTGTCAAATTCCAAATCCAAATCTTGTCACTTGTTGTTTGTCAGCTGTCCAAAATGGCAAATCAGGTACGTGACTCGAGTGCGTTAATCGATAGGAAATCCAAATCTTTATAGCTGGTAAGTTATTATGGACATACTCTTTTATCCGGTCTGCCACAATAATCTCTTTTTCTCAAATCAAAACGCGAATGTTTACTTTTAATCGATTGAGGATACAAAAATCTGTATAAAAAACTATTTCGCTAAAAATCATGTCAAAATGCTATTGGGATTGATTAACTGACTACAGGAAAAAAGTAAATAAATAAATAAATTATGAAATCAATAAAAAGTCAACTTATTTTAATAAAATCCGAATTTTTTCTGTTAAAGTTAAAGTGTTGGTATATTTTATAATTTCCCTCAACTGCTTGCAGCAAGCAGTGCTTAAAGGTGGGTAACTTGGCTAAGTGTGGTGTATAACTGCGCTAAAACAGTTGGATGTGCACTGTGCCGCGTTGTAGTGGCGCCATCTGTGTTTCATATGCATTGTCAACAGTGTCTCGGCTACTCAATGCTAAGCTAACAGAATAATGTTAAATATTAACAGCTGCTGTTGTCGTGTTTAACATTTTTCTAACAGAGGCTTAACATTTCTCGTTTAAATTTTTGAAAATTTAATTTTTTTTTATTAACTAATGATATTAAATATATCAATATATCTGTAGGTCCGAAACTAATCAACTGTTTTGGGCAAAATGGCGGCAACGCAAAAAAGAAGCAGAAAATGGTAATAGTTTTTAAATTTTAGCGTTGGGGAAAAGTATGAAACGGGCGGGTAGTTAATGAAATTTATATGTGTCTGGTTTCTGAAAAATATATATATTTTTTTTAACAATTTGTGGCAAATTGTCTGACCGAATTTAGGTTTTTGTTTAAGACTCAAAGTTGCTTATTCACAGTTGAAAATTAAATATTTGAAAAATGAATGCCAAATTTGCACTTTTCGAATTTTCCAATATTATTTTAGTATTTTTGGCGGTAACTGAAAGTAGTTAACAATTAGAACTAAAACCAAACTTGTGGCTGTTTTTAATTGGATTAGTAGTTTTCAATAACTTGCTAAACGCAATTATTCAATTAATTGCTTCCTGTTTGTCTATTTCTTTCTTTTCTTATTATTAACTTGTAGAACACAAAGGCACGACAGCAACTGTTGCTGAGGCGCAGGCAACAACTGTTGCAATTACGCGCATGCCAGCAACAACAACGCATGCGTGACATTTTTAAAATGTTTGCGTGCCGCGTTTTCCTTTTCGGCCACACTTGCCACAAAGTCACAAAGTCAAACTCAAGTCAAACAAAATAGCTGCTAAATGATTTACAGCAGGTTTGGTTGCCATTGCTGCCATTAGCAGGAGATGGACATGGTCTGGACTTGGGTTTGGCTTTGGCTTTGGGCTTGGACTTGATCTGGGCTTGGGCTTTTGAGTGGGCTTAAGAGTGGAACGGGTAACTTTTGGTTTCTGAATGAAGTGCGGCACGCGGGGCAACACAGGCGGTGCAACTTTCGAGTGCTGCTTGGTTGGGCCCAAAAGTGTTGGTCAATATCGGCTCCAACAGAAATATATATATATATATATAAATATAGATGTAGGGACGGGGCGCAGGATAAGGTAAAGGGTTTTGCAATAACTGGTTTTTGCAGCTGTGCAGTTTCTGTAAGTTTTGGCTGCATTTTGCGGCAGACTCTTCTACCTTTTTTTGTTGTTTTTATGCTCTCTTCTTTTAAACAGAGAAGGGGTATGTTGGGTTTGTGCAGTGTTTGTCAATTTTTCAATTTGATATGCTTGTTTGTATATACTGCTGTTTATAGTGCTAAGATTTTCAATTTCAACAAGATTTTGAACTAATCAACTTATCTTACACATGCCCATTATTACATTAATCGAGTTTAGACGAAAGTGAATTTGCCTCTATTGTACCCAGTTTTACATTTAAAAAGATTTTTTCGAATTGAGTTCGCTTGGGGTGAATGAATGCATTCACGTATGAAATATTCAGGCCTGTTTTCCATTTTAAATTCCAATCAAAACTTTAGGAATCGGTATTATCCCTTATCAATGGAAAATTCAGTTTAAAAAGTTTTGATTTTGAGACAAAGTATTCGAGTTTAACTTTAAAAAGGAAGAACGCTTGCTCTTTTATTCGAAAACAGGAATGAAAGTTCACAGGAATGACAACTTGTTCTTATTGATAAGTTAATTTAAATTTTGAATACAGTATATACTCCCTGTTCCCATCAAAAATGGGAAAAAGGGAGTTATAAAGAACTACAAATGTGTGTATCAGGCAGAAGGAGGCATTTCTGACTATACAAACTATATATATTCTTGATCAGCATCAACAGCCGAGTCGAACCAGACATGTCCATCTGTCTGTCCGTCTGTCCGTATGAACACACAGATCTCGGAGACTATAAGAGAGGAGACTGTATACCATACGCAGATCAAGTTTATTTCAAATTTCGAATGCAAGCCCCAGCACCCCCGCAAATCGAAAATGCTCCCACAGCCACAATTTTAAAGATAAAGCTTTGATTTTTGGTATACATATTTCTTTTATCAATGTCAATCAGTTGCATAAATTTCGTTGCGATCGGATTACAAACACCAAAGTCATTGACGAAACTTTTTCCTCCCGTCTCAGCAGGCAGGAACAAGAGCTTGACAGGCATTGGACAAGTTAAGTGCTGTGCTTGCTTGGGTTGCCGCTGAACTGCTTGAAATGCAAGTTGGGAGCAAGGAGTCTCTTTGTTGGGCACACTCGACTAGAGCATTCTTACTTGTTTGTACGCTGGGAACAGAATATTTAGCAGTCGGTAACTGCCAACTGCAATTTTGTTGCTTGTTTTTTTTTGGGGCGCTAAAAAGGAAAATCAGCCCAAGTTCCAACAAGAATCAGAGACGCCTGTTGCCTGTTGTTGTTGTTGTTGTTGCTGATGTTGCTGTTATTGTTGTTGTGGTTTTTGTTGTTGCTGTAGCCGTCACCCAGATTATCAGGGAAACTGGAGTAACCAGTTTTTTGCGTGCGCTGTGTGGCATGCAACCTAAATATAGAATTATATATGTGCTCGTACCATACAATATCTTTTAAGCGATTCAATAAGCAACAACTTTTGTTTTTTTTTTTTTGTTTTAATGCGTAGCAGATAAAAAAAAAACAATTGTTAAATTAGAAATTAGCACAATTATAAAAAATTGTTGCCAAAATGTCTGGCAAAAATTATAGAATTTTTGTTGCATGCAGAAAAAGCTCAGAAAAACGAAGGAAAATCAAATGAAAAACGAACAGAAATTACTTCATAAGAATTTCAGTTTTGGCGCTGTTTGTGTTTTCGTTTTTATCTTATCAGTTGGCCAATATGTGAGTGTGTGTGCGTGTGTATGTGTGTGTGTTTTGGAATGAGTGTGTGTTGTTTGGGTATTTTCACCTTTCGCTTACCTGTTGATTTGTGTGGCATGGCTCTCAAAGAGAGCCGCTCTCACTTGCTTGCAAGTGGCAAGTATCTTTTGCTGTGTGCAGTATCTGTGTGTGGGTGTGTGGTGTGTGTGTATCTGTGTGTTGTTGAGTGTATCTGGCACTGACTTCAACGCTGAGATCTCTTTGCCTTCGCCTTTGCCTTCGTTTTATTCGTTATTCGTTTGAAAGCAACGATCGCGCGCGGTTGTCTATAGTCGCTTGATATCGGGTTTTAAATTCAACTCCAATTCCAGAACGTTTTTTTAATCATTTCTGCGTCATTTCAAACAAAGTGAAAACAATAACAACAACTGTATTTCAATAGTGAGTGTTATTATGTGTGTGTGTGTTTGTCATAATATTGAGTTAATAATATCATTGTGCTAAAATTGTGCTAAACTTTGTTTACACAAAAAGTTAATTGCTTTTTTTCTGTTGTATCTAAAAACGCAATAAATTTGTATTTATTATTTATGCAATCAAAATGTTTTCCTTAGCCTATTTTGTTACTTTAATTTTAAATAAAGTTATTATAATCACTTTAGTTTATGTTATTAGAATAAATTTGTGTATTCAAAAAAATATTAATTTTAAAAAAATATTAAAAGTTAAATTTTCCATTTTGTATATAGTGAAAATAACAAGTGACTTTTCAACACAATTTTGATGTGCATAACATTTTGAGTTTTCAATTTTGAAATTAAAGTTAAAAAGTTATAATCAATACGAAAAATCTATAATGCTTATTATTGTTTATACAAGGTTAATTATGGTTTTTTCCTTTGATAATATTAAAGTTACAAAATTTACCTTTAAAATTTAAATTATTTTTTAACTTAATTAAAAAGTGGTTGTTACATAAAAATGATAACTTCACATTCATTTTGCGATTTTGAAGAGTTCCTTAAAAAGTATTACATTTTCTTTTCTGAGTCAAAAGTGGCCTTAACTTTTCGAATACAAACTACTTTATAGTTAAAGTACAAATAAACAAAAGTTGTTTCGCAATGTTATTGAATGTATTGGCATATTGTTAAACCGGAGCGAATTGTCCAGCTAGCATGATTCATAAAAAATATCTCGTTTTTGACTCACACGAATCGACGCAGCTTCCCAAAAACAAAAATTTGATTTTGACGTAATACAAAAAATAAATAACAAAAACAAAAACAAAAATAAAAACATATACAACGAACAATTTGCATAACAAAAGCAAAAGTGCGAAAAAGACTATTATAATGAAATTGAAAATTGTTGTATAACTGTTGTCATCTCAGGGAACTGTTTTAATTACCTGCTTATCTGCAGTATTTTGTAGTCTTTAATTATTATCGTCAGTTTATGGCAACTTTGTTGTTTTATGTTCAAGTTCAGTTACGAAATTCGTTATACAGAATATTGTTTACAAAATTCCACATAACATTTGCCAAAAAATTGATCAAAAATTCCATAGATATTATTGCTTTATCGTATCGTATGTAACACAATTTTGTTATTTTTGTTGAATTTGATTGAATTACGCTGCGATTTTGATTTCAATTTTTGTATTTATTGTTTTCTGTGCACAACATGATTTAATTAAAACGCTGAAAATTGTTTTCGTTCACGTCGAAGTTTATTATATTTGATATTTGTTTATATGTATATAGAGAGAGGTTTTTATGTTTTTGCTTAAATCGCATGAGCTTTTTATGCCGCAAAATGTTGAACAGATACACATATGATGATATTCATATAGATATGCATCATGTCACTTTTTGTGGGTTTTAAAAAATATACAAGTTGCCAGGGCAACATTTTATATTACATTTTATATTATTTTTATTTTGTTTACAAGTTGAATTTCATTAAAGTGCCTGCCAAATATACTCGCACAAGTGCCTACAAATGTTGTATTTGCTGCGACCTTGTTGAGATCCCATCATAAGTTGTGTACTTTTTTTCAATTCCACGTTGCCAATGTTCAATAAACATTATCTGCAGACTTTGATATTGAAACAGTTTTAATTATATTTATCAATAGACGGGGTCTTTAAGCGCATGCCATACTAAAATGATGTCATATGCTGTGGCTTGCGAATATCTATTTACTAAACATTTACTTTTGAGCTCTGGGCTAAAAGATAATGTGTTTGTTAGCTTATCTTAACTGATTAAGTTTCTCAGTTTCTTTTGTTTTTACTTAAAACATAAGCAAAAGTTGAGCGAAACTTGTGTGTTTTTATTTGTGGTAATCTTTTACTTTCTTTAGAGAATTATGCACTTTACTGGCTTAAATAATAATCTATTTAAACAACTTTTTTATACCCTTGCAGAGGGTGTTATAATTTTGTCACGGAATGTGTAACGCATTGAAGGAGATGTCTCAGAAAGAAAATATGTGTATTCGGGATCAGCATCAACAGCCGTGTCATGTCCAACATGTCCGTCTGTCCGTCTGTCTGTCTGTTTATATGCGAACTGGTCCCTCAGTTTTAGAGCAATCTTGATGAAACTTGGCACAGATGCTTCTTCTTTCTGCAAGCAGTACTATATCTAATTTAAAGCACGTTCTACACATGTTGAGCAAATTTTATTAAAATCGGATCACTATATCTTATAGCTGCCATAGGAACAATCAGTTGAAAAATAAGTTTTCTTGTGCAAATCTTTTCTGCAAGGATATATATCTTCGGCACGCTGAAGATAACATTTCTTTCTTGTTCTTTAATAAAATCATGAGCATATGGCAAAGTCTCAATGTTCTTTAATAAAATATTTTAAAATCTTTGGAGCTGCAACATTTGGAATATTGACTTGTCCTTCCTTTACAAACGAAAACACAAATCATTAAAACAATTTTTAGCGTCATTTTTCCTTTTAAACTTTTAGCCAGTTCCATGTATTTTGTATTCTAAGTATTCTAATGTAATTTCCGCTTAAAGATACCATATGACGGGAAATGTTAAAAATGCAGAAATTATTTTTGATATCCACCTGAAACAATTAGGAACATCAAACGGAATTGGGGCCTGGTTAGAAATGCTTGAACACAAAATACAAACAATTAGCAAAATAACAAAATAAATGTATAACAAACAAGTAACAACAACAATAACAACAACATATATATATATATATAAAACTCAGACAGACATTGGCAGCCGTTGCCGTCTGTTGGCGCAATTTTTGTAGCTTTTCTGTTTTCGGTTTCTATGTCGGTTTTTCAAGGGAAGAGAAAAGGGGGATGAGAACGTCTGCGGGTATACGAGTACTACATATAGCGGCCATATAGTTGGGGCAGAACAACAACAAAAAAGACGCTCGCTCGGCCCCAAAATGCAGGCAGCGCAACGTTGACGCAAGCAGCGCGGCGACGTAGCTGCTGCTGCCACTTGCTTGAATAGATTTTAAGTTCGAAAAACATTTTTCAGATTCAAAAAACGTTTTCGGTTTCGGTTTTTCGCTTTAGTTGAGAGAAAATCGTCGCTTAGTTAACGTCGCCCCAGAAACAAAAAACAAAATAAAATATAATAAAACACCTCGAACAGGCCGCAAGCATCAAATAAATATATCAATCAATTAACGAAATCATCAGCAAAAGTGTGTATATAGTCAATATACATATTTCTATAACTATATTATATATCCCCTTACTTAATTGACAAGTGTATGGCTACAAAAGAAAATAAGAAATGAAATGCAACTGATAACTGACATCATCAGCAATAATAATCAAAATAAATAAATGAAATTTATAACAATAATAATCAAATATTTATTTTGTGTTATCAGCAATAAAATTGATTATTGTAATAAATTAAATTACTCTCTTGCTTTAACCAACTCTTTCCTCTTTCCTCTCTCTCTTCTTTCCTCTTTTAGGCCCTTAACAAGTGCTTTGTGTTGTATTATTGATAAATAAAGTTTGTGTAAATTTTTCTGTGCATGGTAACTGAAGGTTAAGCCGAAAATCGAAAACCCAAAAACCAAAAACCAAAAAAACAACTACAACAACAACAACAAAAATAAATCCCTTACGAAACGAAAATCACGTGAATCAAAAAAATTTAACCAACAGTTTCGAATTGTTCAAGAAACAATAATAACAACGACAACGGCAATAAATTTATTTAAATTATTTTTTTGGCACTAAAACGAAAAGCAGCAAACATATTCTGGATTCAAAAATTTAGTACATCGTATCAGTTTTTGGCCAGCTACAGATACATCAGATCAAATATATATATATTCAACCAAAAATTTGAAAGAAACTTTTCAAGGTGAGTTTATTTTTAGTATGTTCGAAATGGCTGCGCGGTTTCGAATCTTTTGCTCATATACTCTATATTATATTATTTCTCTCTGCTCAACGCTACAGATACAATATCTGCCAGATACATATTTACGAAATGAGTTGTGTTGTTTTTTTGTTTTTTTTTTGTTTTTTGTTTTTGTGTCCCATGCATTTATCTTCTTGTTGTTTTTGGCTTGTGCAGGCCATAATTTCATTTGGCATTTATTTTGTAATATTTAAAATAGTCGTGTGTAGGTATATATTCGAAATAAATAGGCGCCAAAAATGTTATTAATGTATCTCTAGGTCAGCATGAAATGTATCTATCTATCTTACATTTGTTACTCTGTCTGTATATATGCATTTGACTATCTGAATATAAGTATATATACCATTTATATATATTATATATATATTTGACTGTGCTGTACTCTTTTTCAATTGCGCTTTTCTTTTCATTTCTTTTGCTTTTCTGCTTGATCTATTTTCAGCCAACAGTCAGTCAGCCAATCTGTCTGTATCCCCCCCCCCCCCATCCATCCATCCCTGCCTTTGGCTCACATCGCGTATACGCATTGCGCGTTTGTCGCTGTTTCAGCCACAATACTCATACGTAATTCTCATTTTCCATTTCCAATTTCCATTTTGTTTCTTTGCTATAGACCACCAGTGATGTAACGCCTTCTTCTCCTCCTCCTACTTCGCCCACTTTTCTGCTGTCTTATACAATGTTTATATTTGCAATATTTAAAAAATGCTTTTACCCACGTCAATATCTTCATTTTGGTCTGGCATTTTTCCCATTTATTCCATTTTTTGTGTTTATTGAGTATAGTTTTTTTCTTGAGTCAATTTCTATTTGAAAGTTTAATGAACTCTGTTAGCTTAGCGCTTATCATTATCAAAATGTGTGTTATTCGATAAGATTATCAGTAGTTTTTATTATTTTATATATTTATCATAGTATCATATTCAATCGATGAGCCCAATGTAGTTGTTCAATGAAAACTTGTCACTTTCAACTTTGCATGATTCAGTTGATTATTGTTGTTGAAAATTGTTGATAAGCTTTGAGTTAAGTTACTTAAGTTACTCACACATTTATTCACTCATTCATTCAGTTCATGTAAACAAATGTTTTGTTCTATGAATTGCTTTGAATTTCCTATTTCTTATAGACTGAGGCGTGTGAATGAGTTTCTTTGTATATAAACTTAGTTCCTACTTAGTCCTATGTGTATATTTTTATCAGTTGGGTGTAATTAATTAGAAACCCAACCCCAATACCAAAGACTGAGCGCTGAAAGTGACGTCAGTTGGGCAACACTTGAAAATTGCAATAAAGCTACTGCAAATCAAGTCATAAATTAAGCGACAAGCAGCAGGAGGCGACTGTCACTACCATAGACCAAAGGGGGGAGGGAGTAGAAGTAGGGAAGGGAACAGAAGTAGTTGAGGGGATTTTGTGTAAACTGAGGAACTGGGGGAAGTGCCTAATGAGCGCAGAAAAAGCGCCATGCAGCGCTCATTAGAAACGTATTTATACAGGCGACGAATGGCCGACTGATTTCCCCACTCCCCCCTACCACTACCATTTATACCCCCATGCCCTATACCCTATGCAGCTATGAGCTCTGAAACCCATTCCTATTCCAATTCCCATCTCTAAATCCAAAACATCTCGCTACATCTTCGTTATGCGTGACAATATTTCATTGCTGCAATCTTTTGTTGAATGAAAATATAAGAAAAAATATAGTAAAAAAGCACTAGTTTAAAGTGCTCGACTAGCTGATACCCTCTACTTGGGTCTAAAATATTTTAATACTTATTTACTGTATGTGCTCATAAGTGAAATCTAAGATATTTTTATGTTCGACTATCAAATTTGTAGTCTTTTGCTTAGATAGTTACACGATTCTGATGCTGATTAAGAATTTATATGTTCAGATGGCAGTGGCGAGGGGTGGCTTTAAGGGTTAGATGCTACTATTGGTGGTCTGTTTTGATTATTATCAACTTGCATACAGGGTGTTTCGGTTTCCACTTTCTGCGAAATTTTTCGGAATTAAAATTTCCTTAAAGGTTCCTATTATTGCTCATCTTGTGAATGGAATTCCATCTCAATGGCACGTTAATTCATTTCTTGGTCAAATGCGAGTGAATTCAATCCACAAAATCGCACGAATCCACAAAATCACTTTCGCAATGTCTTAACTGAAAGTGGAAACCAGAACAGACCAGGTCAAACAGACTCCCATCTGCCAACTTGATTATAACCAAGCTACACATTTTGAATGAGTACAGGGTATTAAATAGAACGCAAAATGTAACATGCTCTACAAATTTCTGAGGAGCTTTGGGTATATTTTAATTATTGCCAAAGTAGAATGCGAATATGCATGAAAGAATTGCAATGCAGAGAAGGGGCAAAAGAGAAAACAAGACAAAAAAAAAAGAACAGAATCATTTCGCAAGAATTTAACCTTCATGAACTGTCATGGTAGATTGCCTACCGTTGCTCTCTCCCTCTCTTTCCGTTTCTCTCTATGTCTCTCCCTCTCGCACAATTTTCACTCTTTCTCTGCTTCTCTCTCTCATTTCTCAACTAATACCGCTGATGTGTGCATATTTCATTTCTGTGTTTTTTCGCTTGTTTCGGCGCTTTTCAGTGCACTTTTCAGGGCTCGTATGTCATTCAAAAACAACAACAACAGCAAAACAGCAAAACAACAAAAGAACGCGAACAATGCAAACAACACCAACAGACCATAATTAAATAACATTTTAGTTCCAAGTGGTAAGAGAGAGGGGTAGGGGGTAACCATAAGGGTTAGATGCTACTGTTTGTGGTCTGTTCAGATCATTATCAACTTGCAAACAGGGTTTCAAGTTTAAATGTTATGTTTTCCAACTGACTGCTATTCATAATTATAAAGATTACAATCTACTTATTTTCTTTTTTAAATCTTAATTATATTTTCGGGAATTGTAACTGTTTGAACATGTATTATTAACATTCAATTTAAACAATTGGTTTTTTTTTACTCTTTTTGAAAAATGTAATAAAGAGTTTGTTAATTGTCCGTCTGCCTGCCCGTCCATCCATATGAACGCAGTATTTTTGGAAGTTTTCGAGATAGAGCAACCAAATTGATTTAGTTTATACGAGTATCTTTCGGTATTCACCATAGTATTCACAAAGTGTTAAGATCTCTTATCATTTTCATTTGAAAAACAAAATTATATTATTTTAAAAGAAATGTTCTACATTTAGCAATCTTATTTCTGAAACTTCAGTTCCTTATTCTGTTTCCTACCATCTGAACTTAGTTTGACAACCGAAACAATTCGTATTCGAAGGAAATTATTCACTTATTCACTTTCCCATACGCAATTGGGTTAAACAGCGGCACACTTTCGCAAAAAAAAAACAAAACTGGTAATCGAGAGTAGCTTTGCCAAAGGGGTATGGAAAGGGCTAAAAGGGGGGAGGTAAGCTTACAATTGAGACTCGAAGCTTACACAATTCGAGATCGTAATTTGACTTAAAAAATAATCACGTCGCTTTCGCGTTGCAAATTATATAACAATCACAATGCGTTAAAAATAAACGCCCACCAAAAATCGCAAAAAAAAAACAACAAAATCTTTGCAGCGTTGAAGAAGTGCAGATAAACTTGCTTACCATCGTTTCAGACCCCTTTACCCCTCTCTACCTGGCAAGCAACCCGCCCATGGCTACACTCTGCACCACAAACGTGACTGGCAAACAATTTTTGTTTCAACCGCAAAAGACCAATCGAGATTGGGTTAAGTGTTTCTCCCATCAACTGACTGACTGACTGACTGGCTGGTTGACTGTCTGACAGATTGACTGACTGACTGATTGACTGGCAAAACCCGCATCATATCTCCAACTTTGTTTGCTTTCGAGCAATTAACAAGAGTTATAAATGTGCAATATAAAAATATATTATATATATTTTTATGTATTATAGCATATAAATTTTCATGCAACTTGTGCTCATAAATTAAAACGTGATTTTCTATTCATTTTCATATTAAATTAGCTTTAAAAGTCTATTTTAAAAAAAAAGTGATATAGCTAAAGAAAATGAACATTATATTATTAAATACAACTCGATAATCAAACATTTATATTATTTTATGGATTTCCTAAGTATTTTTCTACAGTTTAGCTAGCTACGCACGCAATTGTCAAATTGAACAGATTTTAAATATATAATGTATATGTATGTCTATTAATCGAAAGTTAGCTAAGAATAGCATTTTGTGCCGTATAATATATTGTTATATTGGGATTATTTAATTTTTTTTTAAATATTTGTTTTTCTAAAAGATTTCTTAAGTAACACAATTAATGGATATATATTAAAGAGATTAATTTATATATATTGTAAGTAAAGATATTAAACATTTCAAAAGTTATTCAAGAATAGTATTTTGTGCATTATATAAACATATGAAATGAACTGATGTTTTAATATTACCTGTCGAAGAAGTGAACAACTTCAATAATTATCCATATTAATATATACCAAACTTGTGCAAGAAAACTAGAATATTTCGAGATAATGATCTATTTTGTGCGTTATGAAAAAATATATGAAAAAATAAATTTTAAAATTTTTTCTTAAATCAATATTTTGATTATAATTATCTACTAAGTAAACAAATGAAATCTGTTAAAATATAGTTTGATGAGTATAACGGCGTTTTCCAATTTCCAATTCCGGTCAAAACATTAGAAATCGGTTTGCTTCTTAGATGGCGTAACAAGAAGTATTCAAACTTATCTTTAGAGAGGAAAAATGATTGCTATTTTATTCGAAATACGACAACGATTCGAAATGAAAAGTTATCGGAAATGTGAACAGGGCTGTTTGTATTTGAAATCTATGATGGCATTAATCAGTTTAAATAGTTTAAGTATTTTATATATATTTCATATATGAATGCTGTGTATAGCCTTTGGTATTTCTTGTTGTATGGCCTTCTCCAAGTTTACTTGGTTCAAACATAAGTGTAGCTGTTTGTTTGTACAAGATATTTATGTTATTTTTACCAACAAATCTATTTTCGATGGGCAATTCGTGCAGACGTCAATGCCAAAGTCACATATCAAATTTGATTGTCACATTTTTATGCGCATTTCTTTTTGTTATTTTTGTTTTTGTCACATTGACAGCCACAACGAAAGTGAAAAAGAAAAAGTATCTCAATGAAAAATTACTGTCGATGTTTGGTCTTACGAAACCTGTACAATTTGCCCTTACTCTTGTCGCTTGGCTGACTACGAGAAAGATGGGCGGTGGGGCAGGTGGACAAGTGGGCAGATGGGCGTGGTCGAAGGCCAGTGCGAAAATTGGGCGAAACGAAATTCAGAAAGGCGTCGAAAATCTATTTAACGTATCTCTCATGATTTTGATGTGAGCATATAAAATCAGAAATCTTTTAATGAAAAATCAAATACTATATATATAAATGTTCTCTAGATATATACATATATATTTATAAAGAGTGCTGGGCCTAAATGCTATAAAAATAAATAAATAAATTTGCACACGACTTGCCAAAAGAGCAGAACACACACATGGCATGAAGATGAAGAGTTGAGTTTACAGATTTGGGATTTGAGATTTGAGATTTTTGAGTAGGCGTCTTAACTGTATAATGTGAGAAATATGAACGACAGCTGCAAATACCAAATGAATAATTGCAATTAAATAATGCCACTTGACAGTTTTAGAAATGGTTGTTTTGAAAAATATGTTTTAACCACGCTGTAATTCGTAATGCATTTGTATCTTGTGTCTTGCAACGCAGCTCCGATTACCATTTAGAAAATATACAAATATAAATGACAAATGTGCCACAAAATGACGCAAGTGCCACACTGACAAAAGGAACAGCCGCCTTTGACACTTGAAATTGTGTGTTTTTTGGCTGAAAAATGTGTTTTTAAGCAGACCGTACTAAAACTAAGGCTAAACACGCACCGTCATGGTTGCAGCCAACGTCAGTGCCACCAAGTTGAACCACTGGCAGCAGTGGGTGGAGTGGGTGGAGTGGGCGGACAAGATGGCGTGAAAGTAAACGCATACGTTGAGAGAGTCGTAGACGGGAGGGGTGGAGTAGTTGGCATCTTCTGACACTTGTCGTTGTCCATTTAACAAACTGTCAAATTGAAAGCGTTGCCAGTTTGAACAAACACAAACATACAACACATTGCTACATGGTCGAGAACAATATAAAATATTTGTTGCAAGTCAGTCAGATATTCGAAGTAATGTTCGACTATGACAATACTCTATAAACTAACGAAGGTTTTACTTTGTTGTGTATTATTTAACAACAGAAGCTGTTAATTTAAAGGTTAATCTAAGAACTTCAATTGTATACCATCTCCAATTCCGTTTAAAGCTGACCGAAATCGTGTGTTCTGAATTCCAAATATCTTTGAAAATTCAATTTTAAAAGTTTTGCTCTTCAGACAGCGGAATGAGAAGTACTCGTATTGGAACTTATCTATTATTTCAAAATTAAATATGATTCGAATAGAAAAGATAGTATCGTGTGATCGACTATCGGAGCTGTAGTTTTTGGGTTACTTTCGATAGTTTTACCTGACAGAGGAATGAGAACTACTCTTATTGGAACTTGTCTTTTATTTCAAAATAAAATATGATTCGAAAAGAAAAGATAGTATCGTATCGGAACTATAGTTTTTGGGCTACTTTCGATAGTTTTACCTGATATTAGATGGGATAAGATTACTTATAGATAGGGTACACTTCTTTACTAAATATATATTTTCTTGTCTTATGCTTCAGTTACTCAAAAATGCATAAATATATCAGAACTTTATATTGTTTGTTTTTCGGAAATTTCTTGTTGATTAATTTGTAAGTATCTCAAAGATATTTGCGCACTTGGCAAGCAACTGTGGCCTATGTCTGTATCTGTGTGTAAGTGCCTGTGCCTGTGCCTGTGTCTGTGTCTGTATCTGTATCTGTGTCTCTTGCCTGTGTCTGTATCTGGCTGTGTGGCATTTTGAGATGTCTGCATGCGGCATGGTTAACAAATTCATTTAAGTGTTTTCACTGTTGCCATTACAAATTTGGCCAGAGCCGCCGTTTTGCCGTGTGTAAAAGCCAGTACTTTGTCAACTTAATTGCAGCACTTTGTAAACTGTCACAGCATCGACAACGAGCAGCAGATGCAGCAGCCAGCAGAGAGAAGCAGAAGGAGGAGCAGAGAAGCAGCAGCAGGACAACGACTTAGATAGGACACCCACTCGAAGGCCTTGTCATTGTCATTGTGTGTGTGTGTGTGTGTGTGTGTGTGTGTGTGTGTGTGTGTGTGTGTGTCCTGTGGGCAATTGCCTTGTTTGGCCAATTGCCTTGTTTGGCCAATTGCCTTGTTTCCCATTATTCGGGGGCATGCAACAAGTGTGTGTTGAGAAAGCGCCTGCAGCAGCAGCAGCAGTCTCTGCCCATAAATCAAATGCTTCTCCATTTTTGATTGAGAATTATGGTTTGGCATTAGTTTGGCAGACTGCATAAGTATAAGTAACACACACACACACATACGAACACAATCCCAGACAGCGGCTGCCACGAAAGCCTTTTGGCATTGATTGCGCCTGTGGCTTTGTGGCAGCCACGTGGGGCAGCTTATCAGCAGCTCTCAATCTGCCGCCTGTCAATGTCTTTCGACTGGCATTTAATACAGCTAGTTAGGCCCAAAACTTTGGCTTAGGGTTTCAGGCCAACATTATCCATTTTCCCCACTACCAAACTCAGATTTAATTAGCATTAAATTTGCAATTGCATTTTGCGATTAATCGCATTTTATTTGTTGCCAGTTAAAGCCACAAATTATGCACAAATGGTAATTAAAAATAGTTTTAAATTAATTGCATTTGTTGCATGTGTTAAATCAAATGGCAAAATGCATTTGGCTAAAATCCTCGATAATCTCTGACCATCTGTTAAATTCATTCATTTGACTTTCAGACTGAGGTCCTAAGCTAAATGCTTTCATTTTAGATGCAACTTGCAGATGTTTGGAATTTATATAAATTTTCAGTGTTAATTTAATTTATTTAACTAATATTCGCAAGATAAATGAAATATTCAGGCATGTTAACATATTCGATATCAATTGAAGCATTTAAATCGAAATGTTGATATCTTAAATTCACATAATTGGAAACAGTTAGGCCTTAATATCCTTTCCAATTTCTATCTAAACATTGGGAATTATAAGATGGCATAAATTTCGTATATCAAGGAAAATTTAGTTTAGGCAGTTTGGTTTTAAAAAGAAAGAACGATTGATATTTTACTCGAAATGAATATAACAAAACTAAAAACTATTCGGAATAAAAAGTTTTCGGAAATGGGAATAGGTCTGATAATAAATTATTAATTTATTTAGGGTATTCCCTAGTTTAATTTTAATTAGCTGCACAAAAACCAGATTGTTTCTGTCCATAAAAAATATATTCAATAATTTTAACAAACTTGCAACTTTGTGTTGCATTTATGAACAACAATTTTGACAAGCGCATTAAATTCTCATTAAATGCTGCGAAAAGAGCGAAACAAATTTTCACAGAATAATTGCAAAAAAGGACTTTAAAAAAAAAAAATTAAATACTTTTGTGCGGCTAATTAAATAAATGCGCTGATAATTACGCTTTATTAGCTCAAAAAAAAAAAAATAAATAAAAAATAGATCTAAATATGGCATAAGCCATTTCGTTGACAGATTTTATAGATGCATTTTCATTTTTTGGATTTCTACTTTTTTCACTCCCTCCCCCCACCAAACGTTTTGTTTAATTATGTGGTTTAAGCATTGACAACAAATTTAATTTATGGGATTTGTTTTTTGATTGTTTTATATTATATTTAATTACTTTCTGTACGCTCTGTGCAGCATATTATTTAATTTATTTTTTTTTTATATTTTTATTGAATTGTAAATAATGATATTGTGCAAAATTTATGCGACATTTATCGTAGCAACAACAAAGCGCACATTAAAATAAAACTCGACGCTTTTTTATAATATATGTTCGTATAATATATGTATGTTCAACGCACATATAACATATATGAATATACATAAATATATATATATATATATATATATATATATATATATATGTGATTCAATTTAATGCATTAACTTATTGCCAGTATGACTGACTGCCACTGACCGATTTGCAAACCTATAAAAAAAAAACAGGAAACAAGAGTTATCTTCGGGCTACCGAAGAATAAATACACTTGCAGAAAACTTTTCCATATAAATATTTAATTTTCGTATGTTTGTTTCTATGATAGCTATAGGACATTGTCGCTAGATTTTAATAAAATATGGTCAGCATGACAAGAAAATATTCGAAAGCAGATTAGGTAAATTTGATTTGGATAGCTTGATAAACAAAAAAGTATTTCATACAAAACTAATGCTGTAGAAGTAGTTCCTTTGCAGAAAAGCTCTTCATATTTACAAACATTGCATTGAGATACATATCTATTTAAACAGAAACATTTTGCAAACAACAGCTCAATTTTTCAGCATATTCTACATATGGGCAATTCCGTGGTGGCGTAACGTGACATTTGTACGAGAAAATAAAATAAAAAAAATTGGAAAAGTCAAATTTAAAAATTTTTATTTTCTTATTTGGAAAGTATTTAAGTGACATAATGTTCAGTAGAAGAAATAACACCAAATGTCCCCATGGATTTGATGATATCAGCAAAAATGAGTGTGGCGTAACGTTACAAAAAACGGAAGTGGGCTTTGGCTTGGATTACAAGACTTCTTATACAACATTTTTTATCACGATTTGAAATAATACAGTTTTGTTTTGCAGGCTATGAAATATAGAAATGGTTTTTAATTTTTTTTATTACCCTTACTTTATGGCGTGACGTTACAGGGCGTAACTTTACTTAAATTACCGTTGACTTTTCACTTAAATATTTACATCTAAGCTTGGTTAAATTGATCGCTTATCATATATGTAAGTTAGTTGTTGTTGTTAAATGTTAAGGTAATGCTTTTCATCAAGTATCATCTAATTTAACAACATAAATAAGTGAAAAAGGTCTTAAAATGAACAAAATAAGAGCAAAAAGACATTTTTGCTGATTGCAGTCGATTTGCTCTTTATAGTATTTGAACTGGATTGTAAATTGTTAGATTTTATTAACATTAATTAGATTCAAGCATATAATTCAAAAGAAATAGGTACAAATAATGACTTTGCAATTTTCGGTGCTGGCGGAAATGTCCATATGTTATCCATAAGATATAGTAGTCCGATTTTATCACAATTCGTGACAAAACTATAATACTTCATGGAAGGGTATAATTTTTAAATTTTGTGTTGTTGATGCATTAACTTATCGCCCGCTTGGCCACTGACCGATTTGCAAACAAATAAGAACAATACAAAAAATACATTTTTTGAAAAAAAAAGACAAGAAAAAGTTTCTGAACAAAGAGAAATAAAGTATTTTTTTTGTTGTTCGAATGTTTATTATATTTTTGCAATGTGATATTTATAAATGTTTTGTATTTTAACATAAATATTTAATACTAATTTGCTGGCGAGCAAAGTTGTGATTTTGCTGAAATGTAATGATTATTCAATTGTAATATTATTTTCATAATGCATATTTAAACCAATTGTGAAGAAAAGTCATCTAAAATTTAAATCGTTTTTGGCATTTGAAAGTGCATTAAACGCGAATTGCCAAATTTGCATTTTAATGCGAAATGCTTGAAAATTTATGTTGAGCGCACAAAAATTAATCAATTTTGATATCCACTTTTCACTCCATCCGAAAAAAAAAATACACGTTCGAATAAAAATTAGATTTGCATTTGATAGAATAATTAGAATTCGAGTCTTCTCTATGACCACATAAATTATGTGCAATCAAAATGCGCATAAAATATGCTATTATATATGTAAATATACTACATACATATGTATATACATATATGTACATATGGGCATATATGTGCCCATTAGACATACTAATTTACATATTGCAAATGAATGTAAAATTTTTTAAAATTTACAAATTATTATAGTGTTACAGCTATTAAAGCTTTTATGCATAATAAATGCAGGAAAATATTAATAATTCTAGAATTTAAAAACGATATTTCAATAAAAACCCAAACAAAATGAAGATCGGACCAATAAATCTTGGAAACAATCGATTTTCTGTTATCAATCTGTTGTTTTATATAGAAATCGCGTTAATCTTTGTCAAAATCTTTGGCTTTAAAATTACTTATTAAGTTGAACTTGGCACATGAGTTGAGGTTCAAGTTATTATCTGTTAACTTGGCTAACTTAATGTGAGGGCACTTTTACACAGTTCATTCAAAAAAGTAATCGAAAAGTAAATTGTAATCATTGCATTTTGTGCAATTTGAAAGAGGACAGACATTGGATTACATTGTGGTAATGAACTTATCACACGCTTGTCTGACTCCAACTGTGACTGGGTTCTGCTTCAGCAACAAACCATCAATGCCAGCCAGTCAGCCATATAGACGAGTACTCGTTCCAAAAGATAAATTGGGAGTGCAGCCAATTGGCCACCCACCTGTGCAACTGTGCAACTGTGCATTTGCTGCTGGCGAGCACTGTGACAAGTCAAGGCGAACAGCGCGTGGACACAGAAAATGGGCTAAGTGAGAAAGAAATAGAGAGAGAGATGTGGCAAATGTCTTAAGATGATGCAGACAGAACTCTACGAAATATTCGACATGTGTGTGTATTCCATGTTGCTGCAAATTGGCGCATTCAATGTCACTTGCATTCTTTTGGCAACGCATTTAGGCGTATTTGCCGCCGTGTGGCAACGCAGTTGACAGAGCACTTGAAAGCGCCAAGAAAGCAAAATAATCACACATGCAGAATGAAACTAAAACAACAACAACTTTTGTGTGTGTGAGCAAAAAAATGCAAAGCCAAACATTACGTATACGCCGCTTTCGACGCGTTGCTAAAAACTAAAAACTGCAGCAAAAAAAAATACAGAAAAATATAAAAAACTTTTCGAATGCTCAAGTGTTTTGATGCACTGGCAGATGCAGAATGCTTGCATATGTCTGTATGTCTATATTTGTGTGTGTGTGTGTGTTTTGTTGAGTGAAAAAAACTTTGGCGTTTTTTTTAGCAGCTCTTGATAAGCGCCGCACACAGCAAAAAGTCGTCGAGCCGTTGAGTTACGCCCATTTAGCACGCGCATTGCATTAGACAGACTGAAGAGCAACAGTGGGAAGTGGCAGCGGGAGGGTTGGGAAGTAGGGGGACTTAGGGGGTAGGGAAAGTACTACACTACTGGGTATATCCACAAGCAGTAGCAGCCATTCAGCCATGTCCTAGAGCTCTAAGCACGCACACACACACATACACACACATCACGTTCATGTCACGTCACGTCGCATCAACGGATGCCTTAGCAATGGCCCAAAGAGTACAACAAAAAATACAAAAAAAAAACAATAAAAAAATACACAGAAAAACTAAAAATCCCTCGACTCCCGGCTCACAACTCCAGATTCACTCTAGCCAAAGTTTAGTTTGGGCTATGCCAACAAAAGCGCGTCAGAGAACAAAATTATAAAAAACAAAAACAAAAATACAACAGATCAGTTGGTTGTGGCTAGCCGAAGATTAAATGCGCTTCAAAATATAAAAGTTTGCTAAACAATATTTGATATTATCAATTAGTAGTTCTTTCATCAGCTTTTCGAGCCCTTGAGGCTTTATTGTCATGTTTGAACCGAAGGCCACAAGTGCAATAGGTTGATGGGTTGTAAAATATTATCTGCCAGTAGTAGGTATTAAAGAGTAATAATCAAATCTAATTGTAAGCTAATTGCACCATAAAACTCATTTATATGGAAACTAGACTCTAGCACCGCAGAGTTTTTAACAAGGTAATAAAAGCATGACAATAGCTTGAAAACGGTTTTCATATGGTAGTTTGATTGCGTTTTTAATTGCATAATTATTACTAACAGTTGTTATGTATGATATTCAGATTCAAGCCAAAACAACTTATTTATCTAAAGTCGACTAATAACAGTCGACACAGGAAATGTAAAAATTACATTATAAAATATTTTTAAAATAAATTTAACTTCAAAAAAATCGAAAAATAAAATTTTATTTTCCATTTTGATAATAAAAATAGAAAAGAAATTAAATTTTTATAACAAAAATTGAAAATGAGAGTTTTTTTTTTTAAATTTTTACAATAAAAATTTAAAATTTTTTGTTTAACAAAAACCAACAAATAGCTTTTAATTAATATTTTATTTATTTATTTTTTTTTATATTATAATAATTACCATCCCTGCAAAATGGGTTACATATTTATAACAAGGATTGGGGAAAACCAATCAGAACATGATTTTAGTTATACTTAATAAGGAAAACTATAAAAAAAATGTTTGGGATTAAATTTACTAAACTTGTAAAGAATATTAGAATAAGTATTTAACTAATTGTTGTACTTAAAATTAAAACTTATTACACCGTATTGTACACAGTGATTGGCTTGCATTGTCCCACTGTAACACGCTTTAAAAACAGTTATCTCAATCGTGTTCGTTTATCCATGAAATAGTATTATTGCATCATGCCCTTATCTACTAAGCAAATCATTCAGTTGGCAGACGTTGAGTTGAAGTGTTTAGTTTTTTGCAATATTATAGTTCTTTTTTTTTATATATAAAAACTAAATATTTAAGTGATTGTTTGCATTTTCTGATATTGCAAAGAGATTCGCGATATGTACAAGCTACAACAAAAAGCAACAGCTGTTTTAGCTCAATCACTTATCGTATTGATCAAGACTACAAAACTAAGTATAATACCCTCCGTAAGAGGGTATTCAAAATAAAAAGTGAAAAGTTAGCGCACAGCAAAAAGAAAAGTAAAAAACGCAGCCGCACAGTTTTGAAGTGTACGTGAAATTTGCATAAATGCGAAATCAACGCGTTCGCTACTTGGCAACTCTGGCTGGTCCCTGGGAGCAAAAGAGATGCCACAACAAGATGAGTGAGTGTGTGTGTGTGTGAGTGTGTGTGTGTGAGTGAGTGTGTTTGAGTATGTGTGCCATTTGCATGGCTTGTTATTTCATGACAGCCTCGTTTTCTGCTGCCTCTGTCTCAGCAGAGACTTGCTGCGTTTTTCCCTAATTTTCCCTTGGCAGTTTAGTGGGTGAATGTCGCCGAGATGACGCGCCAGACGACAGCCCCGAGTCATACACTGAGCGAGAAAACTTCACTTTTGTTTGCCCCAAAAAGCCAACATAAGAACAACAACAACAACAACAGCAGCAGAAATAACAACAACAACAACAGCCAGCAGCAAGCAAAATAAACTAAATAAACTCTCAAGTAGTTTTGCTGCTTCTTAAGGTTGTGCCTCAATGCAGCCTGGCCACTTGACGTGCCCGGTTGCACGTGCCCCTCCGCCCCCGTCATGAACCCTCTCTTCTAAGACCTCAATTCCCTGTTGCAGCAATGCTGCATTGGAAGCAGCTCTGTTTGCTTTGGTTAGATCTGGAAGAGATCTGGTTTGCTTGCCTTGTCTTGCGTGTTGCCACAGGCGGCTCGAGTGGCTTTTAATGAGCTGTTGCATATGCAGTTTATTAATGTGTTGAAAACCAGCAAACAAAAACACACAAAATGCCCAGTCCGAATGTTGTTTTCGTTGCTGTTGCTGTTGTTATTGTAGTTGTTGTTGTTTTTGTGGCGTGCTAGCCAAAAGTTTGTCTAACTTTGAATTCGTTTAAGGCCATAAATAATTCAAAGCCTTTTGCAGTTGCATCACTTGCACCACTTGCAACTGCAATTAGCGTGCCTCATTAGAGGTGAAGATTTATCTACCAATAAAACGAGGAAAAAAAATAAAAAATTTAATTTGACTGAAATTATTAAGAATGATTTAAGGGGTTTTTGTTTAAGTTAACTAAAAAGTTGAATTTATTAGTTGGGCAATAATTAAAATAAAGTTTAAAAAAATTCTTTAAATTAAGCTATGTGTGCAGGCGTATGTCAGTTTTCACTTTCGACAAGATATTGCGAAAGTGAGTTCCTCATAAATGTTCCCAATTCCACTTTTGACATGATTCTTGTGAATTGAATTCACTTTCATTTAATCAAGGATTGATTTAATTTGCTATTGAGTTATAGATGCAGTTTAACAATAAAAGTGTTTTCAACATTTTAAGCAATTTCAAATCCGAAATGTTTTGCTGAAAGTGGAAACCGGAACGAGCTGATTATATGCTTTTTAATAATGGAATCAAGATTTTATAGTGACGACATTTTATATTAAAGGAAAACTATTTTACTTGCTATATCTAGTTGGCTTAGGAGCTTTGATATTTATTTGAGCTGTAATGAGACGAATTTAATGTGTTTTAATGTTATTCACAAGATTATTAAAGGGACATATTAATATTGTGGATGCATATAAAACGAGTACTTAAAAGTTCAATATACTACTATTTAAATGTCATTAATATACATATATTCCAAAATGAGTAGAAACTTATATATTTTGTACACGCTTTGCATATACTCTTCATAATCATGAACATATAGCATACATTATGTATATATCTATGACTGGCATTAAATTTGAACGGTATTTGGACTCTGATAACAACAAAAAAGAATAGCTTCAAGCCATTTTCAATGCTGCTGACTAAGTGTCTGTGTTATTTGACCGCCCAAATGTAATCATCAAAATCGAACCACAAAATCAACTATTGAGAATGTAGAACAAAAAAAAAATATATATAAAAAAATCTGCAACTAAACAAAAGAAAAGGCAATGGGCCAAAGTAACATTTGAATGCTTCGAATTGTGTGGGGTGTTCAAGACTTTCAAATGCCCTGTATAAATGACGCTTATCTATCAGCATGTACGTTTTTGAAAAGTAAAAACGAATGAATTCCGAATGATTCCGAATTACTGTTTTGATTTTCGATTGGAATAGTTTCGTTTTCTGATTTTTGCAATCGATTTTTCATAGTAAAAAGTCTATTTAGTTGTAATCTAGCAGGCATTGCTGACGTTTTCTTGTACGTTTTCGCTTCTGTTCTAGAGACAGTTTTTTAATTTAATATTATAATTGTTATTTGACTTTAATCTAATAAATAATTTGACTAATTCTTTGAAAAACGTTAACTTTTGACGTTTTGAGTACTTCAGAACAGCAAGCAATTCCGTTTCCGCAATTTTTCGAACGGAATACGAATTCGGAACAGGCCTGTTTCTAATAAAATTAGTATATAATTTATAAAATGTTACCTATATATTTAAATTATACCTTTTATACTTGTTCAAAAGCAGTTAATTTCTTCAGACTTAAAGAGAATATTTTTTGGCTTTGCAGCTTACATTATGCAAACAACAAATCAAAAAATATTTTAAAAATTACAAAAATTTTAAATGCAAATTTCATAATAAAATCTCTTTGACTTAATTTACTTAAGTTATTTGAGTGCGATTATGCCCTTAATGTGTTGGTTAACAGGGTGTTCAAAACTGTGCGCCATTATTAACAAAAAAAAAGAAGAGATTTTGAGCAGCGTGCGAAATCGCTAAACCGAATTGCCGTATCCAGTTGGCAAAGCCCCTCTCTCCGTAGCCATTGCTCTACTCTACACCACTCTCCTTCCCTCACCTCCGCTGCCATCCGCATGACATCATCAGCATTAAAAGAGGCAACGATCCGCGGTGGACAGTGGATGCTTCAGTTGGTTTCGGGTTTGGTTTGGTTTCTGAGGTTTCGGGTTGATTGCGTTGGCTTCTACTCTTTGCTTGGCTTCTTGTTGTTGTTGTTCTTGTTGCTGTTGTTGTTTTTGTTGTTTTACTCGATTAGAGGCTGGTCGGTCATTCGCTTTATGCGGGTCAACAAAATAAGAGACGAACCATTGGAGAAGCCGGTCAAATCAAATTTGTGTGTGTCAGAAATCGTTTGGTTGTTTTATTGTTGTTGTTGTTTCGTGAAATGAGCAGATATTCTGGTTGGAATCAATCACAAAAGCCTCAATCAGCTTAACTATTTGGCTTTCTATTTCAATAGTTGTGGTTGTTGGTTGCCATGCACACACTACAAGAAATTATTTTTAATATTTTTGCATGGCAAAAGCCTCGCCTAAAAATGATATGCACACATGCCAAATGCCATAAATTTCCAAAAAACTACCGCATGCAAATTGATTTGTTGCTCTCCCTGAATCAAATGAAATGCAGCGGCTGTTGAGCCACAGATCGAGGCAAGAGAGAGAGAGAGGCAGAGAAAGGGTAGAGCGGCATGAAGGCAGGCCCATGTTCACAATATAAATGACAGGGGCGGACTTAAAACTATGGGTGCACAATATAAACTTAATAAGGTTTGGATTAATCACGAAATGCATTTACTTATCGACTCCAAATGTACTTTCTTAAATGGTTTGTCTTTGTGGTTGAAGTTTAAGAAGACTTTATGCATTTTCAAAGTTTTTGAACGAAAATGTTAATTGAAGCTTAAGTTCAAAGACTCAAATGCATAAGTTATAGCTAAAAGCTTTCGAATGCTATTAAAGCTCCTTATATATTTACTCAAATGAGTTTAAGCTTAACATAGCTTTACTGTGCTTTCAAAGCTAGGGTTGGATTAAGTACAATGAATATTTTTTTTAAAGCTTGTTGCTCAAATGTGCTTCTTTATATAAGTTATGCTTGTGTGATATTCATTTATTTTCAATTTTTATGTTTGTAATGTATCCGCAGAGGCTTTAATGTGCTTTCAAAGCTCCTTGCACAAATGTTGTTATTTAAGAGTGTTATTTCAAATGCGCTCCTGGTCAATGCCAATACCAATATTAACAACTACAAAAACAGCAATAATAACGCCAATTACAACTACAACACCAACACCAACCATAATCATGCATGCAAAATCAGCAGGCATAGCGTGACGAATGGCAGCTCCGTTGATTCCTCTGGCTGCCCCTGGCTTACCTCTGGTTTGCCCCTGGTTCCCTTGGTCCTCACTCTAGACTGCATATAAATAAATTTTAATTTGCCAATTGTGTGTAAAACTTATTAGCGATAAGTTTTGTCGCTGTTGCAGGCTGTCATACTATATACTGATATAAACATAAATATGTATATATATATATATCTAGATACATATATGTATCTATCTAGATACATAGTATGTGCACATATATGGCCAAGAGCTTTAGTTGTTTATTTTGTTAAATGTCGGACTGTGTTGTCTGTGTTGGCTTTATCGCATGAGGAAACAAAATACGTGTGTATCCGTGCCTGAAATACTCGTAAGCTGGCATTTGGTTATTAGTCATAAAGCTGCATTGGATTGGGGATAAGTTTATTAATGATATAAACGGGTTGCATTGTCATTTAGCCACCAGCCTGACAAGTTGCAGCCGCACTCAAGAGTTTAAGCTGGACTGAAGTTGGCTGGGGTATAATGTGTGAGTGGACAGCGACTTATTTGATATTGATATGTAGATAATAATTTCAATTTCAGTCTATTAATTGTATAAGTCTCATATAGCATTGTTTAAGTTTTCAATAGAGGAGTATGTCATTCAAAGGCTATTATTTCTACAACAAAAGCTTTTTAATCTTCTCGCAGAGAAAGATTATGTGAGAATGAAAGGGAATTTATGACATTTGATGCTTCCTTCAATTAATCTCCACTGTAGAAAACACCGTTGTTTCTTATACCATCGTTTCATATTGTACTCATACAATTTCAAAATAATCGCTGACATTTTGTATCCCTTAAACCAGGGTTGCCCAAGCCCATTGCTCTTTCAGCTCCTTTTGTTTTTGTAATTGCACTTGGTATAGGCAGAGCAAGGCTCATATTGCCCTTAGCATAGTCCAAAGCTAAAATACAAGAACAATTTCGCATATTCCGTTTCTTATCTTCAATCTTTGCCTAAGCCGTCGAGTTCAGCAACAACACTTGCATATGCTTTGTTGTTGGCCTACTAATCCCAATGTAATTTTGATATTGTCTTGTCAATAAGAGTGCACATGATAAATGTAGTATTGGTTTTAAGCTGCCAACAAAATGTTTAACATAGTAGAAAACAATTTTTTCTCGCGCTAAATAGTTTATTATTTTTTAAGTATTTTAAAAACATTTGTTGTAATTTATTTGTATTTTTAGTCAGTGCAACATATATGCACATTTGGGTTCTCCCGACTGCCATATACTCAGCTTTCTGTGCGTTTAATAAATTAAATTTTTGTACAGTCTAATTACATACTTATAAACTGTTCTTAAGCTTAGGTAAAGTGAGTTCATACTGACGGACGGACGGACAAACATTTCACAAACCCAATATACTCTTTTTCTCCATTTTAGAAAACAGAGCAAGAAGTTGTTCAATTCTATGTGTTTTTGTATTCGTTAACAACTTTTGGGCACCCCTGGCTTTAACATAGAGTAATATTGCAATTTGAGATCATCTGTGAAAGAAATAAATAATTATATAATTATAATTATAAGTTTTAATCTGTCTGAAGTTGCACTAGAAGAGCGTTTTGATGACATGTTTGATATTTTGTTGATAGTTTTTGAATTTTTATACTCTTTTTTTAACTTTTTTGAAAAAAAAGGAAAAAAGAGTATATTGGGTTTGTGAAATGTCCGTCCGTCCGTCTGTCTGTCTGTCCGTCTGTCCGTCTGTCCGTCTGTCCGTCTGTATGAACGCAGGTTTTTTCCACAGTTTTGAAGCTAGAGCAACCAAACTTGGTATACATGTTGGTATATACCATAGTAAGACAAAGTGTCAAGATCTCCCCCCCACCCCCACCCCTTCCCCCACAAACCGCAAAAACCTATATCTTCCACAGTTTTATAGCTAGAGTAACCAAATTTGGCACAAGGGCTACTTATCACATCCTTCATTGATCTGGCAAAAAAAAATTCGGCCACGCCCACCCCCGCCCCCACAAATAGGCAAAGTCTGTATCTCCCCCACCCCTTTAGCTAGAATCACCAAATTTTGCAGGTTGAATTCTGTTGCCCTATTTAATAGATTGGATAAAAATATTTTTGCCACGCCCACCCCCGCCCTTGCAATCAAGCAATGTTTGTTTCTCCCAAACCTGTAGAACAGGCCCAACCAAATTTTAATTGATGGCAAAACTTGAAAGATTTGAGCAGAAATTCAATTGCCACGCCCACTGACTCCGCAAAGAGGCGAAAAAAAGAGTATATCGCAGTCGGGTGCATCCGACTGCAACGTTCTTACTTGTTTTTATTTGTATCATATTTTACGGTTCCAAATTTCAATAGAAGATTACTGTAGTCTTCTGACTTTCGAATCGAGCTTGCTAAAGTGAAAGAAACCATCAAAATAGAACAGAATACAGATTTCGAATATAACATATGTATACCACTTTTTGGCATTGTTCCATTTCCCATTGTCCCATATTTGATTGTTCTAATTTTCATTTGAGCACTTCTGACTTAAACTCTAAAGAACTGTTAGACAATTAGTAGTCTTAGGTATATTCTATCCATATGTGTTTTTAGCTGGCAAACACTGAGCCCATTAAAATCCAATTCTAATGCAAGTAATTAGCCGACCCACACACACACACACTCAAACTCACAGACAGACACACTCACACACACACTCATAAACGTTGTGAATCTCAGATCTACACTCAGTTGGCGTTTATGTTGCACAGTTTCGTTTTGTGGCGTGTTTATACGTTGTGTCGAGGTACTTGGGACAGCTCTTTTTGGCTTTTCACATTTATATGTATGTATATGTATATAATATTTTAATTAAATTATTTTTGTGCAAGTGCATACGTTGCTGGGGCGTCTAATGGGCCAACTTCACATCGCAGCAAAGCATTTACGCGCACATGCAAATGTTGTCAGCCGTGTCGTGTTATGGGCCCAAGTCAAGGTTTGCTTTGTCTCTTTCTCTCTTAGACACACACACATACACACATACTAAGACACACATGTTGTGGACTTGAGGATCGAGCGGGTGGCATTTCTACCCGCACTTAACGTTAATTAAACTGCTGTGTGTGCTAAAATGTCTCTCTATCTCTTTCTTTGTCGCACTCTTTGAGTCTGCGTGTATGTGTGTGTGTGTGTCTGTGGCATATCCTGCAAGTCACCGTAGACTCGTTGCCGTGTGTCCTTGTCCTTTGTAGCTGGCAGCTGCTGTCGTTTTAATAGCTTAATGTAGTTACTTCCACTTTGAGTGTCTTCCTGTCCCTGCCACCGCACACAACCAACACAGCCAGTGTGTTGCAGGGGCAGGTTGCGGGTGGAGGCTGTCTTTGCTAATAAAAAACACAACACTCAGCAAAATTGTTATGCAGCAAACTAAATCAACACACACACACAGACACACACACACACAGCTGGCACAAATTACAAAGCAGCCATGACGACTATAACCAGGATAGAAAAAAATAAACCCATGTAAGCCACACTTACATTCAACTGGCCCCAGTTTCATGTGCACTCTCAATGCGTGCACTTTTTGCACACACTGTAACAACACTTGCTGGCTGTGCATCTAAAAAAAGAGAGATAGAAAGAGAGTGTGAGAGCGAGAAAAAAAAGCGATATCTAACAAAGTTTAACTCGTTTTGTATTTATACCCAAACTCTATTAGATGCAGTCGGGTATGAATGAAATATGTGATGAGTAGGTGTTTATTCTAAATACAAATAAACTATATATATTTTTGATCAGCCTCAACAGCAGAGACAAACTAGCCATGTCCGTCCATCTGTCCGTATGAACACACAGATCTCGGAGCCGTACGCAAATCGAGTTTATTTCCAATTTAGGATGCATCCCCCAAGGTTTTTTTTTTGGCTTAACAAAAAAACTGATATTACAGACTTGAATCCTTTTAATTTTGATTGATATATATAATTTTATGGAAACGGTGAAATTTTAATCTACCCGAATCAACATTGACACTAATCAGGACATTTTCAGCCTTAAATTAAGCTTGAACCAAAATTCTCAGATTAAAATTAAAATTCCTAGTACTTCGATTACAGTCGCTTTAGGGGTCAGTATTATTGAAGACATTCAAAATAAGTAGAACGAGTCTTGGTTCGGGTATATCTTAGTCAAATATGCCAAGTCCTGCTACTTTGCTCCTGCGTAGCATTAGGCGAAAGTATGTTGGCAGTTTGGCACCAGACAAGCTTTTTGCATGCGAGAATGCGCAGACAGCTGCAGCTGCCGCAGAGATCAAGGCAACCCAGATAGGAATACGAATAGGAGTAGTAATAGAAATAGTTAAAGGAATAGGGATATGGTTAGGAATAGGAATGGGGCATTTGTATAGCATGACTGGTTGCCTGGCTGCCAGGATAAGCATGTTGTGCTATGTGAAATTCAAACATACCTAAATAATGTCTTTATTAGCAGTCGTTTCTTTCTGTCCAGCTTAAAATTTGATATACAATAATTAGTTGGCTACGTGCTATTACGTATACGCCATATAGCCACATGCTTTGTTTATTTACTAACGTTTCGCTTTATTTGTTGTTTCTATTTCCAGATTCGAATAAATTCCGGCTCTGTGCAATAGAAAAATGGCCCAACCACAAATGCTGCAAGTTAAACTGTCACGTTTCGATGCCCAACCCTGGGGCTTTCGCCTGCAGGGCGGTGTGGACTTTGCCCAGCCGCTGTTAGTGCAAAAGGTAAGTGTGCCACGCCCATTTTGAAAAGTGCTTTCAAATGGTTTTTATGTGTTTGTAGCATAATTCCATTTCAGATTTGTTTAAATTTTCACTGATTGCAAGAAAACAATTGCCAAATGGACTTTGTGTGTTTTCAAATTGACCAGCAAAAAAAAAAAAAAAGACGCGTGAAACAGACAAAAAAAGATTATTAGTTGAACAGTTAATTTATTTATGCATTTAAATGCTGAATTTTTGTCTGATTTTTTTTTGTTAAAAATAAATTTGTTTCTTGCGCGCAGTTTTTGCGCACGGTACACGACAAAAAAGAACTTTTTCCGACCATTTTCCAACAAAATTTCCTTTGCTGCCATTTTGAAATTTTATGTTTCCACACACACACACACACACACACACACACACACACGTATATACATATATATAAATGTATATGTATTTGCTGTTAAATTCAACAATTTGTTAAACATTCATAAATTATTTCTTATAATTTAACATTTCTGGCGACAAGCAGCAACTTTAAGCAAAATATTTGAAAATTGTTTTATTTTTGTTAGTTGATGAAATCTTCTACTGTTTGTGTGTACTGTACATAAAATACATATATATATATATATAATTATATAGGTATATATATAAATATAGTACATATGTGCGCACTTATAAGCCGTATGTTAGTGAGGCTTTTATAATTTCAATATTGCACTTTATGAGTTATAACTTTTTTTTATATCAAAAAGCTGTCTGCGCTCATCTGATGTATATCATATAAATATAAAAATGAATTATGAGTTAGATTATGTTTACGGCTTATGCAACTGGGTCACGTGGACTAACGAATGGCCACAAATGCAGCATTAACTATTTTTAGTAGCTGTACAGATTTAAATTATTTTTTTAACATTTGTGGTGAATATAAATTTGGTTTTTATAAAACCACATAAGGGTGGATTAAAACATTGAGTTTTCAGCTTTAAGTTGATTTATTGTTGTGCAGCCAATTCAATTCAACTCGATCGAAGCTTTAAGCTTCAAGGTATTTTTTTTAAAGTAAATAATAATTAAACTTGAACTTGAATAGATATATAACTTCTTTAAATATTAATTGGCCAATACAAAATATCTCTCTTGAAGCTTTAATGTGCTTTTAAAGATCTTTTTGTGCAAATCATACTTATAAATAAAAGTAGATACAAAACTATTGTTCAGCTTTCAGAAGCTTTATATACAGCTCAGAGCACAGAAAGATTCATAGGACAGCGCGCTTTCAGCTTTATTTCGCTTTTAAAGTTGTCTTTTAGCAAAGTCTCCGAAACACAATTCAAAGAGCTTTCATTTTCGAATACAAAACAGTTCGCTTAAAGTTTTAATGTGCTTTTAAAGTTGCCTTTAAGCAAGTCTTGCTTATAGTGTCCAAAACACAGCACTTTAAGCTTTAAAGCTTTAAACTTAAAACTTTAATGTGCTTTTAAAGTTGTTTTTAAGCCAATCTTGCTTATAGTGTCCAAAACACAGCACTTTAAGCTTAAAAGCTTTAAGTTCCACATAGAACATAGTTTTCTCGAAGCTTTAATGTGCTTTTAAATGTTGTCTTTAAGCAACTCATGCACAGCATTAAAAGCTTTAAGTTCCAAATAGAATATAGTTCGCTCGATGCTTTAATGTGCTTTTATCGCTGTGTGTTTGTGCTATTCAAACTAATAAAGTAATTGAGTTTTCGAAATGATTTTAGAGCCAATCTCACGGCTTTTGAATTTGAAGTGCATGCAGCATTTGATGCGATTCTCGAATAACTACATTTTGTGAGCACTCGAATTCGCACTCATGCATACCTTCCAACTGAACGCATGAATCATTTGGCTGATACGAGTATACTCCAACTGATGCCCCTGAAAACTTACGCTTGACCAGACCTTTAACAAATGACGAACTGTTTTCTGTTGCGCCATAAACATGAGTGTATTTTAGGGACTGTTCATGTTGAATGTGAATCATTTTGTTGATAAGAATTTTGTCAATAAGTTTAAGCAGAAGCGAATGTCAAGCTTATTGTTCGTTCATTTGTAATCAGCTTTAAGTGTATTGATATCATTATAAATAGCGCTGACAAAAATGTATGCTCAAATTTAATGTGAAAAAGAGTGAGAGAGATGGGGAAAGAGATACAGATAGAGATAGAGGTAGAGATAGAGCGAGAGCGAGCAGTAAGCGAATAGAAGAAATAATCTATTTATTTGTTGATTCTTGTTTATCGCATTGGGGCAGCCACAACAAAGCTTTCGGTAATTGTTTAAGCGTGACAGCATTTTCCAATGTGTAAATATTTTATTATGCCACACGGAATTTATTTCGTTGACATTTTCAAAGCAACAAAACAACAGCAACAAATATTTGTTTACTTTGGCATTACAAATGAGAGTTCGTTCAGCTGCTAATGGCGCAAGAGCAGAGGCGTGGGTGTTGCACAGTCGGGAAAGGGGGCTGGATAAAAGAGAAATGCGCAATTTATATTTAAACAGCCGTTTAATTCATTCGGTTGATTTATGTCAATGCTATTCTAAGTATGCTAAATAGCAATGCGGCTGCTCAAAAATTGAATAACATTTCAAAAATGATCGAGTGGAATATTTGGTGCACATGAAATATATTTAAGTACATATTTTGATAGATAGTTTTCAAACATTTTAACATTGTCCATATTTAATTGCTACTTAAATCAATTAATTGCCTGCAATGCATTAAAATGTACAGAAAACAATGACAAATGCATGTTGACGTCAATTAGGCGACATCAACTTGATGATAACAAACATGTCGCTTTTCCTCGCTAAAAGTGCAACAAAAGCAACAACTATTTGGCATTTCCCACAGAGAAAAAGCCATTAGCACTCTGTTGCTTTTATTTGGCCAATTTAACTGGCAACCAAACAAGCAATAAATACAAAAAAAAATATATATAAAATTTGAAATCAATAGGGGAGTTATGGACTAGAAAGTATGGTTACCATTTATAATCAGGCCTGTTTCCATTTCAAACAATATTTCAATTCAAATTGTTTTTGACTTTGTGTTGCTGTTTTCGAATGAAATAAAACTCATTCATGCTTTCTAAGGCTATGTTCGGGTACTACTCATTCACAACTGATTATTTAAATTCACTAATTTTTAATCAGAATCGGATATGAAAACAGGCCTGAATAACATATTAAAAATATCATTTCGAATTCGAATTTAGTTCGAAATTTTCGGAAACTGAATTGCTTGCTATTCTGAAGTACTCAAAACGTCAAACGTTACTTTTTGAAAATGAATGAAAAGTAATTGCAAGATTACACAAAGACTTCAATAAAACAAGTTCTTAAACTCAATTTTCTTATATTTTTCATTATATTTAAAAAAGAATTATTCAATTTATTCATCAGATTAAAGTCAAATAACATTTCTAATATTACATTGAAAAACTGTCTGTAAAACAGAAGCGAAAACGTGCAAGCAAACGTAGCTGTTCTCGATTCATCAATACATACTAAATAGACTTTTTATTATGAAAAATCGGTTTAGATTTCGGTTTCGAAGAAAAGAAAAAGTAACTATTCCGATCGAAATTCAGAACACTAACTCTTAAATCGTTCGGAATTCATTCGTAATTGGTAATTTGAAATATTAATAATACAGTCCAAGAAGAGCTAGTTACAAATGGTTTTTTGTGAATAGAGATTTTGAACTTACAGAACATATGCGTGCCATTTCGATTTAAGTTTATCAACGGGTTGTTTTCTTTATTTCTTGAATAAGTTTTCAGCCTCGAAACATATGCTTAAAAATACACAAGCACCCATCTTGTTTAGATAGTACATTTCTAGTTCATGAACTCCAGCTAAGTTTGAGACAATGACTGTAAAAATTAAGAATGTTTTTTGAAATTTGATCTAATACCAACTGAATATTTATAAAATGAACAAATTGTTGCTCTAGTCGCATAAACTCTAGCAATATTTTAGGTGCAAGTATTTTGTCGACAAAGAGTTTCGAGTGGAAAATGGCTGTAATTTATGTTAAAATCACGCAGCATAAATTGCACAACAGTTTGAAATGTTATAGTGCGCTGATATTGAAAATATTTATGGTTTTAACAAGGATAAACAAACGAAAAACAAGAACAAAAACAACAAAATATTGAAATTCAACTGTGCTGCAGCAGATTTAAGTGCAATTCCCAACACTCCAATCAGAAATTCTCTGAATACCCATTACCCTGATTTACCTGATTTACCTCGATTTACCTCGATTCCCCTGCTGTTTGTTTGTTATTTGTTTTTGTTAGAGCTGTTTTTTTTTTTAGACACTTTGCTGCGAAAGGTGTCTGAGCTAAAAAGCTGAAACTGCCTGGCGGCTGTCTCTGAGTTTTGTTGAATCCTGAAACTTAAATCTTGACTGCATCCTTGGCGCCTTTTGAGCACTTCAAGCTCAATTGAATTTTCGAATAGGGTGTACTTGAGCTACTGCAGCAGCTGCTGCTGCTGTTGTTGCAAGTGCATTAAAAGGAGGTGTGTCCTGGCTTCCGTAATGAGCTGACGTTGCCAGGCTGCGAATGATGATGATGATTATGATGATGATGGTGCAGCTTTGAGTGGCAGCTGAAGCAGAAGTGAACATTACTACTTGAGCTCCTTTTATAATGGCACCTTGACAACAGCAGACTATAGAAATCAAACCAACTTCAAATCTAAGCTTTGCAATCATGTCACTTACGTTGTGTTGCACAAACAAATTGCTTATCTAGTTGCAGCTTTGCGTGCTTCCTGTGGCCACAACCAGGTGTCCTGCTACTGCTTTTCAATCCTGCCCCACTGCTCATTAAGCAAAATGAACTGAAACTGACCGCTTTGGTTGCCTGGGAAGAGCATTAAAAAAAATACAAAAAAAAAAAACGTAAGCTACTCAGCTGGACTTAAATCGGATTAATTTATGATTTCTCGCCGGAGTTCTTATTACTTGGAACGTCGAACGGCAAATAAAGTCCTTGTTGATGCTGCTGCTGCTGCTGCCAAAGGACTTGCCTGGTGTTACGTGTGTGTTTTTCTTTTGCATACTCTTGCAGTGGGTGCTATTATTTTGTAATGCAGTGTGTAGCGTTTTAAAGGAGACGTTTTCAACACTTTAAAGTATATATATTCTTGATCAGATTGAACAAGTAAGAACGTTGCAGTCGGATGCACCCGACTGCGATATACTCTTTTTTTCGCCTCTTTGCGGAGTCAGTGGGCGTGGCAATTGAATTTCTGCTCAAATCTTTAAAGTTTTGCCATCAATTAAAATTTGGTTGGGCCTGTTCTACAGGTTTGGGAGAAACAAACATTGCTTGATTGCAAGGGCGGGGGTGGGCGTGGCAAAAATATTTTTATCCAATCTATTAAATAGGGCAACAGAATTCAACCTGCAAAATTTGGTGATTCTAGCTAAAGGGGTGGGGGAGATACAGACTTTGCCTATTTGTGGGGGCGGGGGTGGGCGTGGCCGATTTTTTTTTTGCCAGATCAATGAAGGATGTGATAAGTAGCCCTTGTGCCAAATTTGGTTACTCTAGCTATAAAACTGTGGAAGATATAGGTTTTTGCGGTTTGTGGGGGAAGGGGTGGGGGTGGGGGGGAGATCTTGACACTTTGTCTTACTATGGTATATACCAACATGTATACCAAGTTTGGTTGCTCTAGCTTCAAAACTGTGGAAAAAACCTGCGTTCATACAGACGGACAGACGGACAGACGGACAGAAGGACAGACGGACAGACGGACAGACGGACAGACGGACAGACAGACGGACGGACGGACATTTCACAAACCCAATATACTCTTTTTTCCTTTTTTTTCAAAAAAGTTAAAAAAAGAGTATAAAAACTGAGTTCATGTAGCTTTGTTTTCGAAATCTTTACAATCTTTTTTAAAAATTTGGCAATGAAATTTGCAACGGATTACTATATCATATAGGTGCCTTTTGAAGGAACGTTCTAAGCTCAGTTTTGGCATAGAAAATCTATTTGTTTTTCAAGATCGACTCACATAATCTGAGTTGCATTATGTTCTATGCTAGTTGAATTATAACAAAATTTATCGACTTTATTTTATAGCTGCCTTGGGATACATCGTTCGATTATTGCTTACGAAATTGTCAAATTCTCTGGAATTTTGAACTTATTTTACTTAAATTGAACGAAGTTGAACAAAATCCGTTTAAAATATATCTGATCAAGTTTTTGTATACAAATCTTGTATAGTAATTTCTGCAAGGGTATTGAAACTTTTGCCATTCTTTCTTTTGCTTTTTGTGTGTTTTATTGTTTATTTCCTTTTGTTTTTTGACTTAAGCTTTATGCTGCCGGATTTTCGCAGCACAAACACACACACATATATGTATATACACAGGCCACAAAGAGACAGGCAGACAGGCAGACAGACAGACATATAGATAGGTACTCATTCTTTCACATATGGCCACGTTTATATTTCATTATCAAGTGCAGGGTTGGCTGGGCATAAAAAAGCGTCGCACAAAGGCATAAGCCAACAGGGCCAAGAAGAGTCCACACAGGCCAAAAGTAAAAGCGAAAGCCAGGCCAAGAGCCATGAGCCTGGCCAAAAGCAGCAGCTCAACGCGCTCTGGTTGACTTCATCTGTACAAATAATGGGAGCCAAATAAGTAATACAAAAGCGTAAATTCGGTTTAGTACAAATTTGCTGGCCAAAGAGCCACAGCAGCAACTGGCCAACCAAAAAAACCAAAAAAGAAAACAAAAAATAGAATAAATATAAAAAAGATGCTAAAACCAAAAAATTTGAACGAGTTGGCTTGTTGAATAGCTGCCGCCTCGGCTATTAGCCAACTTAAAGTCTAGACACGGTGCTGCTGCTGCTGCTGTTGCTGCTGGCCGTGCTACTAACAAGCTACTGTCGGCATCCAAGGCAACCGACTAGCAGTTGCAGCACCCCTCTGCCCGCTCACCACACATCTCCTGCCACATGTGTCCCAGTCCCCCGATTCGCATTCATTCAACTCTGCGTTTTCTGCATGCAAATCTGTTTTGCGTGTTTTTGTTTGTTTTGTCCTTGTTTTTTCACATTTCTGTTTTCCTTTCTACTGCCTCTCCCCCGCTGCTCTCTCTCTCTCTCTCTCTCTCTCTCTGCCCCCGCTGCATGGCCATTAATTATTTGACTCCTGTCTGGCTGCGTTTGCGTCTGCTTTGGTGTTTGTCTTTGGCTCAAACTATGAAAATTCATAATTTTCAACTCGCTTTTTATGCTCAGCATCACGCGGAGCACAAAGGATGTTTACGAACTATACCTGAGTCGATCTATTGCTGTTGGTTGTTTTAACTTGGTTATAATCAGACGTGCTCCCATTTCCTATTTTGAATTTGTATTGAACAATGTACAAATTTGTATAGATATACAATAGATTTGCAACTTACATCTTTTTTATAGATTTCCTATCTTTTTTGGCGTACTTTCTTACTGAAATTAATTTGATTTTAAATAGTTGAATTTATTAATCTGAATTTGAATTAGTAGTTTTGGAAATGATAGCAATTTTAATTCATTTTAATATCAATACAAACCTTATTTCATATTACATAAACACACTGCAACTGTTATAGACAGATCAACATCTATACTTATATTTGACAGGTAGCTGACAAAGCAATTAGTTTTTACAATCAGAGCTATTGGTAATTATTCTAATTAACTATTGTATTTATAACTATTAAGCTGTCGAAAATATTATGAAACAGAGTAAAATGCTATTTTTTTGTAGCTTTTAATAATCTTAATAAAATATGACTTCTATTTATTGATTCTGATTTAACATGCTGAGGCTTACATTGTATAGCATTTATGTTTTACAATTACAATATATTTTAAATAATATTTCAAATATTTCACCAATATATACAGGGTATTTAAATAGTTGAGTGCTTTCCGCATTGCTATTTGCTATTTGCTTAAAGGTTTTTTTTTGTGTTCACACCCGTCTTTTGTTAGAGCTCAGCCATGTCTCTGCCTTTGATTTATGGCTAACCTAAGACCCTACCTCTTCGCCTTCGCCTCCACCACCGCCTACCTCTCAACCCCAACTAAATTATGCAATCCAAATTCTGAGCTTTTGGCTTTTGTGTAATTGAATCTGCGTTCAAAGCGCGCTGCTGGTTGCCCTGACAACCTTCATTTATGCGTTGAATTTAGTTGAGTTGTGATTTTAATTGCTTTATTTTTTGTTCTAGTACTTGCATGTGGCACCACAACGGCAACCACGGGCAACCACAGGCAACCACAGACAACCATAGTCAACCAGAACAACCACAGTGACCACCAAAAGCCGCACACCACATGTCGCAAGTGACATCAGAATTGCAATGTCAAGACTTTTGTGGTTTGTGGTTGCACTCAATTTAGTTGGGCATTTTATTAATTGTGCAACAGCAATAACAACAAATTATGCAATCACAAAAGAACATGACTCTCATTGTTCAATCAATTGTGAATCAGTTTTCACTGACCACACACACACACACACACACACACACACCTACAAACAAATTGCATTTGTGCATTTTGCTTTTGCGTTCGAAATTTTGAGATTTGTGTGTTGTGGCTTTTTTGGTTTTCGAACTAGTCTAATCATCCATGTTGAATGCCAAAGTGCCAAACAGAGTTGTCTCTCTCTTTCACTCTTTCACTCCCTCTCTCGCTCTCTTTGTCCATACCAAACATACCAATTGAAAGTACTTCAAACTGACCACAAAATTGTGCTTATGCTACTCCAGTCCAAAGTGGGCTTAAAACGGCATCTTTGACTATAATTGGTCGTCTCAGGTTCTGGTTTCAGCTTCGAGTATCATAACCTAAGCGTTAATCGAATCAAAAGAGCAGGTGATAATTTCAATTACGGTATATTGAATGCAATGGCAGACTTCCTGTGATTCATCACACTCGGATCAGAGCGCTGGGCTGTCAGCGGCCAGTCACAGAACCATAATTGATAAAGTTAAGGCCAGGCAAGGTTCTCTGTGCAAAAAAAATAAAAGATATATAAAAAGTGTTATAAAAAGGATAACCCGCACAGACCAGCAGGATGTATACCCAGCTACAGAAAGATCCCGGCTGCAGACAGTGATTAAGTGTCTCTGCGTTGCGTTTGATTGATTATCAATTTTTACCGGTTGCCGGTTGTTGTTGTTGTTTTTGCTGGTTGTTGCTGCTGTTGGTTGGCAGTGTTGCTGCTGCCAGTTGCTGTTGCCAGTGTTGCTGCTGCTGCTTTAAGCTATCTGCCATTGCAGTTGCATTTAAAACGTGTGGGAAATTGATTCAACCATTTCATCAGCTCCTCCACTGCAAGCCATAAATGTGGCTTGGTTTCCGTTTCCGCCCACAGCCAGCGAGAATGAAGCAGTGTTGAGCTAAAGCGAGAGACAGAGATAGTCTCGCTTCCGTTTTGTTTTATGTCGGGACTGTGTGGCAGAATCAGCCAGATACAACTAGAGTTGAGCGCAAGTCGTGATGTACTTATTCCAACAGGCAGAAGTGAAAAAAAATGCTAAATCGATCCTTTTTTTAACAACAAAAAGTACTTTAGTCGATTTTATTGCTTAAAATATCAATAAAATTTGAACACTATTTTAAGCAACTAAATTTTGAAAGAATGGTTCTACATTTGTATTTAGAATCTAAGTTTAAGATACACTTATCTTAATAAACATTTCTTAATTAGTTTGACTTAAATTGCCCGTTTTTTAAGTATCGTCAACTTTTATCGATTTCTTGATTAAAAATTTGCTGAAAAATTATCGATTGATAAACAAAGCAATTTATTTTAGAATTATTCACGTTTAATACGACTTTTAAGTACAAAAACACAGCTCATTCAATTCAGTTCTTCGATGTCTTCAACATCTCAGCTCTTTAAATTTAATCTTGTCAGTTAGAGATGAGCACAAGTCGTGCCGTGACACGAATTCTTAACTCTACTTAAACTTAAAGCAACTTTGCATCGTTTGCTGCAGCAACTTAAACACGCGCTCAACTCTAGCTTAAACCTAATCAGGTAGCTGGCCAAAACGAAGACCAAGAGCCAAGACCAATACTCATACTATACTCTTACTTACTTATACACTCATACTCATACTCATACTCGTATTCGTATCGCTATTTGATTGCACTTCATTGCACAATTGCTGCGGGCTGGCAGATTCAGTTTCAGAGTTCGACTCAAGCTGAGTCCTGCTGCTTTCTCGAGCACGTCTTATTTAGATTTATCCTGCTGCTACGCTTCAGTTGAGTTGTCCATATCCATGTGGGCATGTCTGTGCATCTATGTATGTATGTGTGCGTGCGTGTGTGTGTCCCTGTCTATATCTTTAATACATTATTGAATATTTTGTGGCCTAAGCCGGAAATAGTACTAATGTTTGTGCCATAGTCGCACTCGTATCCCAGCTATTGGCCCACATGCAAAAGTCACATAAATTTGTTCCACATGTGTGTGTGTGTGTGTGTGTGTATGTCCTTGCCTAATCCTTGCGCTTCGCATATTTTTCTCAATTGTTGTGTGCCTGAGCTGCTGCTGCTGTTGGATGCACTTACATATAAGAATATATCCTGTAGCGCAGTAAGCTGAAGCTGTATGGCTCCTTCGTTTTGGTTGCTTCGTTTCCTACGGTTCCTTTAACTCCTTTAACTCCTTCAGCTGCTTGCAGCTTTCGCCTTTTCTTTGCTATCTGCAGCCGTTTGTTGTCCTTGCTTTTAAGTTGCATGTCAGTGCACATAAATCCTTCAGTTGAAAATGCTTGCTTCAGTGCGCCCAAAATACACACACACACACACTTACACATACACATATACAGTCGCAGCTGCACGCTTGAGTTACGAGCGCTGATAGCGTTGGCAGCAGCTGTAAGAGGAAGAGCTGGAAATTATTGGCCAAGCTCAACTCAACCTTAACTCGCTGCATTATGTGTGCCATAAATATTTATAAGTTCTAAGCGTAAAATGCGCACACCAAAATAAACCAGCAAACTGCAAACGTTTTGTAAACGTTAAAGCGCTTAACTTGGCCAAGACATGCCCCCACTTCCCCCCGTCAATCAACCAAACCAGCCAAGCAACCAGACACGACTCGACAAGACAAGACAAGATTCAGTCCAATGTCGAAGCTCTCCATTAGTCAGCTAATGGCAGCAGGCCGAAGATGTTGCTTGTTGCTTGTTGTTTTTGTTGTTATTGTTCTTGTTATTGTTGTTATTGTTTCTACCTGATGCATGATTCAGTTTCTGTTTCTGTTTCAGTTACACTGTCTACCTGCAATCTGTTTTTTCTTTTCCAATCAAACTTGATACAAATGTTCAGCAGCAGCGTCGATGAATCATGCCCCAAAAATGCCACAAAACTTCAATATTGAGTTGAGTTTTTATTGGTTATAAATAGTTAAGTTGGTGTGGGAAGATTGCAAATACTAATGTGATTGTTTTTTTTTTTTTAATATTTTAATAGATTTCTTTAAACTTATACTTACTTGATTCCATAAGCATATTGATGTATGCATGTTCGCTATGCATTGCTATAATTCAATGATTGAGATATCTCTGAGTATGTGGGCAATTCCGTAGTGGCGTAACGTGACAATTGTACGAGCAAATAGAAAAAAAAATTGAAGAAGTCATATTTTAAAATTATTTTTTTCTTATTTGCAAAGTTATTATGTATTATAATATTGAGTAAAAGAAATTAAACAAATCGCCTCGAAGGATTTGATGATATAACCAAAAATAAGTGTGGCGTAGCGTTACAAAAGAACGGAAGTGCCTTTTGCCTTGCCAAAATTGCTAACTCTGTGAATCTTATACAAAACTTTTTTATCACAATTTAAAATAATACAAATTGGTTTTGCAAGCTATAAAATTTACAAATGTTATTTATTTTTTTATATTACTCTTAGTATTTTGCGTAACGTTACGTAAATTTCCAATGACTTTGCAATTGAATATTTACATCTAAGCTTGGTTAAATTGATTGCTTAACTAATTTGTTAGTTAGTTGTTAATGTAAATAAATGTTTAAGAAATATTTTTCATCAAGTATCAGCTCATTTCCAAAAAAGAACAAAATAAGCGCAAAAAGTCATTTTTGCAGATTTGCTCATGATACTTATTGAACTGGATAGTAAATTGTTTGATTTAATCAATATCTAAGAACTTAATAAGATTAAAGCATATAGTTCGGAAGTAATAGTTAGTAATTATGACTTGGCAATTTTCGGTGCTGGTGGACTTTCTGGCGCAAATGCACATATGTAGATAGGTTTATTATGTTGTATAAAACATTTTCTCATTTATTTTAGAGGTTTCAATTTTTAAAGAAACTTAATAGCTGTTATTTATCCTTAAGATGTGTTTTATTTATTTGTGAAATATTCTTATGGAGCTCTAAAGATAAATGGGTATATAATACTAGTTGAAATAGATTTCCGTTGTTTTTGGAAACATATGAAATATGTTTCTGATTTATAATATCTAACAAAAAGATACATATGGCCAATATTTTTTTATATGCTTCAACTTGGACTTGTTAAGTCCTTTAGATAAAAACTTCTTTTAATATTTATAGATATATTTTATTTTCAAAATTTTTTTCGAGAAATAGCTAGGCAGATTTTTATAATTTTTCATTACTTTCTAGAGACTTAAATCAAAAGAAACTTGCAGATGCAAAGTTTTATCATAACTCTAAAGCTTTATTTTGTTATCTATTAATAGATTGGTTTTAAAAGCAAATGTAGCACTAATTGTTCTAAAAGCTTTAACAAAGATGTCCTTGATAACAAGCGATTTGAGATTGAGGCTTTGATTTAATTGTTGCTTAGTGGATTTTCGCAGGCTCGGAAACGCGGCTAACAACGGTAACAAAGCGGAAACGGAAATTGTGCGCACGCTTATCGCAATGTTAGTTTGTCAGTCTGTGTGTGTGTGTGTGAGTGTTACGTGTGTCTCTCTCTCTTTGTGTGTGTGTATGTATGTGTGTGTGCCTTGTGGCTGCGTGTGCTTAAAGGATATTTTCAGCGCAAATTGCGTGCTGCGGCGTAATCGAAATAAATTATGAGCCCAACTTACACTGCGGCCAGAGTTGGAGTTGGAGTTGTAGTTGAAGTTCGGAGCTGATAGCAGCTCCTGTGGGGCATTATATGGATATCCGGCTTTGAGCCAGTGTCCGGACAAGCCAGAGCTTTTAGTGCCTTAACGTGTGCTTGACCCTGAGTCCCTGTGCCGTTGTTTTTCCTTCCTTTCGTCTGCTGCTGGCCAAAGTTTTATGCGGACAGCAAACTTACTGCTGCTTTTTGTCTGCTCTTCTGTGTTTGGCATATGGTTCGCTTTTCGATTTTCTTCTTATTTTATTTTAATGTTATATGAGACACGCGCTTAAGGTTTGGCACAAACAAATTACTTTGTTGGCCAATTAGCGCACAATTGAAGCAACAGTGATTAAGTCCCTAAAGATACTTTATGAAATGTTCAATAGGTAAGAGTGGGTTAATTATGTAGTTAAACTAGCTTGAAGCTTTAATGTGCTTTTAGCGTTGTTTAAACTGGAGTTTGTTTGATGTTGTTAATTCTCGATTCTGATTCTGATTAAAGAGTGTTTTAGTGAGCTATACGCTTGCACTTAATCCTACCTTGAGCTTCCATGTGCTTTAAAATTTCTTAAATCAGCCGCAGAAAAACTGTTAAGTGAGAAGTCTAATTAGCTTTCAGCTTAAAATATGCTTTAACTTTCATGCAATAAACAGCTTTAATGTGCTTTTCTTGCATCAATGTGAGCAAAGCTCTTCAGCGCGTGTTGTAGTCAGCTTTCAGTGCACATATAAACAATATATTGCATCATAAAATTAAGCATACTAAGAGCTTTCAAGTGCTTTTAAGGCTTTGAGTTCTGCGTTCACAGCTGTTTAGCTAATGTTGTGTTCTATTTTCAGCTAGTGTTTATCTTTATGAATAGCTGTTCGACTGAGTCAATGATGCAGTTGTTATTGTTATTGTGTAGCCAGCATGTGTTATATTCACATATGTTATATATGTGTGTGTGTGTGTATATTATCATCATTATTATTCTGATATTTATTTTATTTTGCACTTTTTTTTATGGCATTTTGTGGGGCCAGAGGGCACGTATTAGTTATAACGATATGTCATTGATTCTCAGTTAACGCAGACAGACGCATGGGAAGGACGTGTTATATGGCTCTCTTCCACACTGTGTTCCCCTGGCAACCATTATGAGTCCTTGTCCTTCAGTTCGTCTTAGTCCTGTTCTGTTCAGTCCTGTCCTTGTTCTTGTCTTTGTCCTTCGTCGCTCGTCGTCAAGCGCCTTTGGGCCATGATATATTATGGCCTGTCGCCTGTCTTGTTTATTTGCGTTATTTAGCAAAATGTGGCAGCAGTTGTTGTCCTTTTGCTATTGTTGGTATTGTTGCTGTCGCTTTTGGCGCATTTTTATTGTTATGACGCATATTTTGTTACGCCGGAAATTGAGACATTTTTTTTATATAATTTTTTTTTTGTGATTTATTGTATTGGCCTCAGAGTCGCATGCATTTCAAATTGATTGAATATTTAGCTAAATGTCTTTTGCCATTGCCTTCTAAATTGTTTACAGCCTGCGCCTTTTTTCGTATTTTTTTACTACGCAGACGTCAAAATCGATTTTGACACAGCTCAGAAAAAAAAGTCAATTTCGTTAATCAACACGAACGACTTAATCCAAATTGAATGAACTCGACGCCAAAGCGGATCAGCAGCGTTGTAAAAAAAATATCAAAAAACAAGTGAAAAGTGGGGAAAAAAGATGAAAACACCAACAAAAATTTACACATTTTTCGCATTTTTGCGTCCCAAAACATTTGCCAATAGCCGTTGATGACTGCACAGCAACAACAACAACAAGAACAACAAACAGCAACAAGCCAAATCGGCTCAAGGCTCAGGTGAACCCCACTACGTTATACCAGCCTTCTCAACACCCCCACCCTCACATTGGACCCAAAGGCCTAAAAAGCGAAAATTGAAAAACGCAGCAGCTGCCAGGGCCATAATAAAGCCTAAGCCAAAAGTCCAAAAAGAAAAAGAAGTGAAAAAAGCAGTGCGAGTGAGTCAATTGAGACTATCGAAGGGCAGCCAGATGTGTGTATGTGTTTGTGTGTGTGTGTGTGTGTGTGTGTGTGTGTGTGTGTGTGTGTGTGTGTGTGTGCAGAGGGCGTGGCAGTTGCCACACAGCCGTGGCTCAGCCACGCTTGAGGTGATAATGTAATAAGCACTTTTTATGACCCGACAGGATTTAGACCTAAAAATTCCATCCACACACACACATAACGGACCTCACAACGTCTGCCCCGTGTTGCACATGCCACATGCCTCATGCTACGGCCCAAAGTTGGCAGCTTCGTATGCGAGTTAAGTCCATAACAAATTCCAAATGTTCTTGCTCTATTTAGCATACCCTTTTTTTTTACAAAGGAAAGATTGTATATTGTGTTTTCGAAAGTAATATGAGCGAGAGTATACAGAAGTCGGCTTGCTTGCGCCGACAAAGATTCTAACTTATTTCCATTTTTGGGTTTTTGGTCGCAAGGATTTAGATTTAGTCTGCAGTTGTTTTTGGCCCACTGAGCATATTGTTTTTGGCCAACAGCCAGTTTAAGCCACAATGGAAAATTGCTAATTGGTTGCATTCAATGTTGTCAACGTTCAACAGTCGGCACTTTTCTGTACGACCCTTTTTGCCAAAGGTCCTGCTCAAAAGAAATGAAAATTATTTTAGTAAATGTTTCAGAACTGGCAGCAGGTCCATTAGCATTATATTTGTTTTGCTTCAATAATAATAATAAAAATATTATGTGTAGGTACTCTATTTAAGACTCTTAAATGATTAAGGCCAGGGCCATTAAAAGAAAATAGTAAAACATTACCTTGCCATGTCATTTGCCATTAAAAGGAAAAGAGGAAAAATAAAAGGAAAAATTCGAGTGCGCGCATCAAATTGAAAAATGTCAATGATAGAGAATGGAAAATCACAGAACAATGCAGCGGCATGGCGATTGAAAATGAAGAAAATAATGGAAAAGAGAACAGGTAAAGTGGAAATGTTGGACTGGTGGAGGGGTGGAGGGGTTCAGTAATGCAAAAGGTACAAGTACGTTTTGTTGACTGGTCCAAGTTGCATTGACAATCGACAAATGAGCAAAGATAATGCACAACATTAATCTTGCTACCAGCAATTTGTCAGCCAGTTGGCGTAGGACGTAACGACATTCAGGACGTAGATGTCAGGACGTAGGACGTGAAACGTGGAACGTGAAACGTGAAACGAGATTGAAAAACAAGTTGCGAGTTGCATTCGAAAGATGCCAAATGCAGTTCAAATATTGTGGCTAACAAATGGGGCAGCAGCTGGTCGTCCTGGCTACTACAACTGTCGATGTCTCTGCTCTAAACGTTGCTTTCATCAATTAATTTACAATTTGCCAGCTATCCACATTTTCACATTTTGCACATTTTCACATTTCCACACACAACTCTCTCTCTCTCCTTCTCTCTCTTTCTGTCTCACTCGTAGATTTCATTGATGATGGTCAGCGCGTGGGCTTGGCATAGTTTTATTTCCCTATTTGTTGCTTTTGCTTCTTACTGCTGGCCCAGTAATGGCACTGCATCCTGTATCCTGCATCCTGTGGCAGTCCGAGTCGTAAATTGCATTGCTTTCCAACTTGTTGAAAGGCTTCGAACTGAACCAACGGCAAAAGAAAATAGCGCTGAGTATGCGAGTGTGGCAAAACTTAAATGCTTTTCAATGTTTGTGTGCCACATTGCGTTGCAGCTACACAAAACTAGGCAAAATGCGTCCTGAGAGTCCTTCTCGCTCTCTTAAATGGTCGAGTCAACGTTTAATGCTCACAATTTAGCTTTTAATTAGATCGGCAAATTTGTTTTCGAAACCATTTTGTGCAGTTTACAGCGCATACAAATTTTGCAACACTTCTTGCCCCACAAATACTGAAATACTCTCGTGGCTTAACCCTAGAGTGCCGGCTTTGGTTTGTTCCACTTTGCCACGGCTGGAATTAAAGTGCTTACGCTTTTTCCGTTTTAATTGTTTTCTACGATTTAACAAAGTGTTTTTCAATATAGTTTTTTTTTTGTTATTTATTTTCTTGAGCTGATTTATTTATTTCTATTTGGCATTTTTATTTTTATTTTTACCAGCGCAATTGCGGTCGTCTTCTCGCTCAGCTGCTTCTTCACTTTACTCTGTTTGTTGTTGTTGTTGTTGTTGTTGTTACCACCTTCCCCATCCTGCCGCCCATTGCAGACCTCTTGCTGCAGCTGCCACTGTCTGCGTGGCATGCTCTAGTTTTTCTATTTTCTATTTTTCGCTGTCCGCCGTAATGGCAACCTTAATCACGTAATGATTTTGAGTGAGTGAGCGGCGCGGGTGTCCGATTCTTGGCCAACATTGTTCTTGTTGTTGTTGTTGCTTCTTCATTCTTCATTCCGTATTTTATGTACAGTTTTTTTTTATTTTCTTGCAATTGGCACAAATCTTGTACTCAACGCTAATGGCTAAATGTTGTGGCGCTAATTGAAATTGCATTTCCTCAAGCTAAATATTTAATTGAGAGCTGAAGCCTGTTTAAAGCATCAACTAATTAATTGAGAATACTCGAATAGAGCATACCTAGTACTAATTTCTATAAGTTTCACATGCTTTTAACTTGAAAAACAATTGATTTAATCAGAACTGTTCCGAATTCGTATTCCGTTCGAAGTTTGCGAAAGGAATTCAAAAAAACCAAGTCTTACAGTCAATTTTCTTATATTCTTTATCATATTTGGAAAAGAATTGGTCAATTGATTCATTAGATTAAAGTCATATAACATTTAAAATACTAAATTGAAAAACTGTCTTTAAAACAGAAGCGGGAACTTGCAAGAAAACGTAGCCGTTCTCGATTCAGCAATACCTACTAGATGACAACTAAATAGACTTTTTACTATTAAAAATCGATTTTGAAGAGAAAACGAAACCATTCCGATGGGAAGTCGGAACAGTTATTCGAAAATCGTTCGAAAATAGCTCGTTTTAACTATTCAAAAACATACTGGACTCGGAATAGGCCTGTTTATCTTTCTCCTATCAGAGAAATTGGTCTTTCTGAAAAATGTGAAACTCGGTTAGTGTAAGAAAAGCATTTAACCAATGTTCACCCGATTGATTTGAAATAATAAAGTTATTTGTGAGAAAATGCAATGACACAAATTTCAAGCATTATGTAACAATTCATTTCTCAAACCTAATTGAAGTGTGTAAACGCAGCACTTCAGAATTTTCCACACTTGAATATTTTGTCAATGCGCAAGACAAGTTTTCCAAGTGTTGCTGCCACATTCTGGTTTTTGCTAAGCAAAGCAAAGTTTTATTAAAGCCATATGCATTGTTGTCGATCAGTTTTGAAATAGGCATTGGCATCTGCAACGTCATCATCATCATCAGCATCATCAGCTGCAACGTCATCATCATCGTCAGCGGGTTCTTTGTCTTTTCATGTGGCGTCCCTGGAGAGGCGCGTCAGAAGGCAAAACAATTGCAGGCTCCCTGATTCCGTTTTTGACAATAGGACAATGTCGTCGCACTGTCCCCAATGACAACGAGTCTCGAAGTCCAAGTGAAAATGCCGCTTGATATTTGTGCTTAGAATTCGCAACACGAAAGCGTCGCCAAATCCTAATTGCATTTGTCTGATTGCAGTTGATGTATAAATGCAATGGGTATGGTTATGGTTGTTAACTGGGTTTGAGTTAAGAACTGGGTTTGGTTTTGAGACTGGGTCTGAGTTTTACCCATGCGAAACAGAGGCCTACGAAAATGATGTTTTCCTGCTGCTGATTCATTAAGGAGCACAGCAAGAGGGAGGGGACATAAGGGAGCCCTATTGGCTTATGACAGCGAACATGTAAATGCCATTTACAGTTTCTGTTCTTGTTGCCGTTTCGGCATTGTCTTGTCAGCAGCGTTTCATATCAGCAGCAGCAGCGACAGCAATTGGAGGAGAGAAGGTTTTGCGCCTCGTCTTTGCCTCAATTGAAATTCCATTTAATGTAATTTGAGTGCCATCATTCATGTCTGTATTTCTGTCTGTCTGTTTGTCTGTACGTCTGTCCGACAGTCTGTCCATCTGCCACCCTCAGATAAAATTCAGACATCCGAATCAGTTTGGTTTTTGGGGGGCTGTGTGATTGTTGAGACTGCAGCAGAGATTGCGTTTACACGATTTCATGGCTGTCAGAATTTCGTTTACACGCTGATTGATGGATTGTTTTAATGGAAGAGCAGTAGGAGGAGGCTGCTGGTTATTATTTCTGGGCTTGCCAGTCCATCTTGTCAAACAAAAACTCACATGTATTAGACTTGTACATTGTGGTTCACTGAAAGGTATAACAAATCAATCGATAACATTGTTTGTTTGCTTTTCCAGTTTTGTGTTCATTTTGAGTTCGGTTTTCTCAGTAAAATGAGATTACTTTATCTAAATTGTACCGATATCCTTTTAGTTATATTGAAAGTATTAATGAATGTGTTTATTGGCTTCTCAGATGAAGTGGTTGAGATGCAATCAAAGTTAATCTAAACGATTCGATTCACACAGTATATCAACTAATGAAGCTATTGAAGTAGTTTTCACAGCATATGAAACTCATTGCTGGCACTAAATTAAGCAAAAGATCAAACAAGAATGCATTTATAAAACGGAAAGCGAGTTGCAACTTGCAATCGACATTTCCTGCTACGCTGATGCTGCAACGAAGAGAGGTGTTTATTAGAGCTTTCGGATAGCATTGGCTGACCCAATTTCTAGACCACTGACACAGTAAATCCCTGAAAGCAACAACAACAAAAACAACAACAGCAGCAGCAACAATAAACAAATAAAGTAAGCCATTTGGCCAGGCATTAGTTGCAGATACAAAATGCGTTGCAGTTGCAAGTTGCAGATACTTTGTTTCCATCGCATTTCACAATCCACATTTCACATTTCGACACGTACAAAACGACTGCGTCGAACGGATGGATTTGTCTGTCTCTGCTCCTTTTGTCCCTTGTCTGTGTTTTTTCCAGACCTCTGGGCACGCAAATGTAAGCAATGCAACACACATGTCTGCCTGGGTAAAACTCTGAGTTGAGTGTGTCTGTGTGTGTTTTTATGGAATGTGTGTAGCATGGAAAAACTCCGTTGCGCAGGTAGTCTGCAGATTTTCCGACTGCCGGACACGCACATGTTGCAAGCAGAGCAGCAATAATTGCTTTAGTTTTCCAACTTCTTTCACTAGGGTTACGAGGTTTCCCCATATCCTCTTGGACAAGCCCATCTAATTACCTAATTCTGCGAATAAACTGGCTAACATGTGCGTATATGTCTATGCTAAGTATGTAATTCAAAGTATGAGAAACCTTAAAAATTAGAAACCTTTTAAAAATAGGTTAAAAATTCTAAAAAAAGTTGAACTTATTAAGACTTAGTTGTTTTTGAAAAATAATTCAAATAAATAAAAAGTAAGCAACATGTTTATTTCAGCTTTGAGCAATGCTATAAGAAATGAATAGCTTTCATTCAAAACTTTTTCAAGTCAAACATTTTTTTTGAATGAATTTAACTTCTTTAAAAAAATGTGTTTTGAATGAAAGACCTACATTGGAACTCTGTTTTACTAAACTGTACATTTTCTTCAGTATATATTTTAATAAAAATTGTGAAAAGTCCACAGTCCTTAATCATTCTGTATAACATTGAAACTATTTTTTCGTTAACACTGTAACTATAAAAATAGTCTAGAAAAGGCAACATAATGCTACTCTAATATTTAGATATTAGATATTTTCAAGTTATGAATAATTTGTAAATAATCTTTGCAGATTTTGACTTTCTTTTTGGTTTCAAAGATTTAAGTAAATTACAAGTCGAAAAATTCAAAGAAATTAGAAAAAACTGTTATTCATATGTTATTCAACTAAATGAAATAGAACTTATGGCACAACCAGCTACATCAAATTTGACAAAGCTAATAATATTGGCAGTGTATTTTGTTATTGTTTTTAAAAGTTTAATAGGTATCCCAAATAATAGGTATATTAATAGGTATAAGCAGCAAGTGCTTTCAATATTGATGTATATACATTGTACATTACAACATATCATTCAACCCATTCCACAGTTACTTTAAGGACACAGCATTATAATCTGCTTCTTGCTACTTTCAAGCTTCATTAGAAATATGGCTGATTAAAAAAAATTAAAAGAGAAGAAAAGCAAGCAAAATAATAATAATAATTTATGCATGCTTTTGACACAATACACAAAGGGTAAACAGGGCACAAGGGCCATTGGCGAACCGCAGGCGATGTCAGCCTAGCGACGACGTCAACGTCGACGTTGACGTCAACGTCAACATCAACGACAACAACGACACTAATTAAAAATTTTTGGCCAACCCTCAGAGCCGGGTGACGAGTGAAATTGAAAAGCCTGTGGGAGGCAACTTTACTGCCAGCAGCAGGCCGTCCAAATCCGTCTAATTCCCCCCGAAAAAATAAGGCTCACCTTAGCAAGCATTCAACTTTTCGACCCGAGCGACAAGCGACCTTGTCCGCGCGAGTGCAAACCCATTCAACGCCCAACGGCCGCCCATTGATGATGTTGTTAATGGAAAAAATCTCAACATCCTTTCAAAACACACAAACACAAACACACACACACACACACACACACATACCAGCACACACACACACACACACACACACACACAAACATACAGAGGCAAAACAATGGCGCGTAATTTGACGAAATTTACATTCCTTAATTAATCTTGTTTGCGTTGCGGCAGTTGTCTGTTGTTGACTCGCTCACTCCTTGCACCCTCTCTCTCTCTCACTCTCTATGTGTGTTTGTGTTTGTCTGTGTTTTTGCAGTCACCCAGGCGCTTTGGCAATATTTACAGTTACCCGCCACACCAGCCCCAGCCCCAGCACCAACCCAAGCTAACTCCCCTTCTAATGACTTTCAACGCATATCGCACAAGATGCCAAAACACTTTAGGGGCAAGCATTGGTGGCAGTGTGGCAAATGCGAAGAGGGTTGCACGAGCAGCATTTGTCAGTTTAGCGCGTCTTGTGTCTTATTAACCCATATCCTGCTGGTATCCTGTGTCACAGCCATTTGCCTAATGAACCCTTCTCACAGGTAGACACTGCCTTTTGCCTCTGTGTCGCTGCCTCTGTCGCTGCCTCTGTCACTGCCTCTGCCTGTGGCATGTGCCAGGATACGAAATCCCTAAGTCGACCTCGACTCGACTTGGTTTAATCAACAAATTTAATGCGCAGACATGTGACATTTATTGAAACTCGACTTGCAATTGCGAACATGAGACAAACTAATCGCAACGTGAGCTCAATTTGATGAGTTCCAACTACAACAACAACAACAACAGCAGCAACGACAACGAAAATAACAGCATCAATATTTACAGTTTTTGCTTAATAAATTGTCTCAGAAATTGATACCGCTTTAAGTTTGTGTACACTGAGAGAAATGTTCCTTGAATACAGACAAATCGCTCTTAATCTTGTTTTAGTTTTGGTTTACAACTATTATTTAGGTCTGTTCCCATCTCTCATTTCGATTAAATATATAGTTCTTAGCTCTTTTAAAGTCCAACAGAACTAAACAGACCTGTTCCGTTTTCCACTTGAGTCAAAATTTTGAAGAATTGAAATTGCTTTCAATGTTAAAAACTTCCATATTATTGTCACTTTATAAATTGAATACTTTGGATATCGCAAGTTTATTCGATGCTTGATAAAATGCATGTGAATTCAATCCGTAAAGTGTTGTCAAAACTGATTGTGAGCACATTTAAGGGAAATTCACTTTCGCAGTATCTTACGAAAGTGAAAACCAGAACTGGCTTCAGTACCTATTCGATTATAGCTTAAAACTATTTATACTCAACCTCGAAAAAGAAAACTAGCTTCGAAATTTTTCGATTGGAATCGAAAAATGATTTATAAAATTCGATTGGAAAGGAAAAAGGATTTTCAAATTCAAAAAGCTATTTTGACGAAATTAATTATTTATTTAAATTCTTAAAATTGTTGTTTGTAAATTTGTAATAAATGTAAACATAGTGGTTAGAACTTGGACTCACACTTAAAAATATGCTTATTCTTACTAAGTATGATCTTTGTCTGGCTAGGGTATCTATATATTTTCTCACTTTTCGTGTTGCTTTGTCACTAGCGTGGACTGCCGTCCAGAGTGACAAAGAGGCAGAAATTCAGAAATTCAATATTTCAAAGTGTACTGTAATCTATTCCATTTTCGCAGCAAGCTTCTCACAAATGTTTGTTTGCTTTCTGACAGTTATCAGTTTGCCAAACAACAACCCCAGGCAAATGTCATTTTTCAGCAACTTTCAAATAGTTATTCATGAGTGTATTCGCATATAAAAAGGTGTTGCCGCTGCTGCTGCTGCTGCTGCCTGTCCAACAAAATATGAGTGTGCCACACATGGTTCCATACCGTATTCGTATTCGAATTCGACCCGAACCCGATCTTTGGCTATAGCTCTGGCTCAGAGGCTGCTGATAATGCTAAGAGATAAATGAGCTGCCGTTGTTGCAGTTTGCTTTGGAAGCTGCTGTCCAAATTGTCCAGCTGTCCAGTTGTCCATTTGTCCCGTTGTCCAACTGCCCACGCAGCGCATTAGATGACTGCAGGCAGAATTGGAATGCCATGACAGGCTCAGACACAGACAGGCATCCTGGTTCATGTCCCTCTATCTGTCCCTGTTTCTGTCTGTGTCTCTGTCCCTGCCTCTATTCCTGTCTCTCTCCCTGTTTCTCTTGCTGTCTCTATGCATGTTTTTGGCTTTCATTCATTAGTTGCGCACAAATTTCCGCTGGCATTGGCCACAATAATTTCATTGTGCAAAGTTTTTCCATTACTAGTTATGAATATGCAACATTTATATAAATTGCCACGTTTATTGCAATGTGTGTGTATGTGTCTATCTGTGCGTGTGTATGTGTGTGTATCTGTCATTTTAGCCCAAAAAAAAAGTAAATAAAAAATAAAATAAAATAAAACGCAGCACTCACAACTTGTCCTGCCGCCCAGTGAGGCGCTTTGTGCACGTTGATTGCAATCATAATTTATAAATGTTGCCGACAGTTTGCGTGCTCTCGAAAATGTTGCTGTTGTTGTTGTTGTTATGGTTGTTGTTATGGTTGTTGTTATAGCTGTTGTTGTTCTTGTTGTAGAGCCATGTCAATGGCGCTAGGATTGGACTTTGTGCGCCTGCTTCGCTTGGTGACTGCTGCTGCTGCTGCTGCTTCCTATTCCTTTTTATGGTTTTATATACCCTGTATTTGACCAAAGCTATCACGGGATATAATAAACTTGTAATAGGTATGTAACAAGGCTGTGTTTCAAACAAGTTTTGCTGATAAAATCACAGTTAACACAAAACTTATTCAAGTATCTCTTTTTAAGAAGCTCTATGGCATACAGAGTATCTCGCAGTCAAGCAAGCTCAACTACAACATTTTCGTTTGCTTTTTTTGGCCAATAAATAAATGATTTTTGTGACGCTTGAGTCATCCGCACAAAAATTGGTTGAAAGATTGCCCCCAGCTGCCAGTTGGACTTTCGGTTGAGGTTGCTTGAACAAGATGCTACAACTTTGGTGTAGCAAATTGAATATGAATGCTTCGAGTGCTTTAACTAAACAGTTATTCAAAATAATACATCTTAAGTGAACTATATTGTAGCAGTTAAGTGAGCTGCAGTTCATTCATTGTGCAAACCAAATGGAATTATAAACAATGTTGTTGTATTTTACTTTGCCGCATTAACAGCTCGCTGAATTTGATTGTTTCGGTTTGCCAGCGGCATTTTATAGACTTGAGAGATGAGAAGAGTGGTGGAAGGATGCAGCAGGGGTCTAGCTCTTCATTTGCCAAGTCTAGAACTGCAACAACAATATAACAATATTTTTTCTTGTTCAGTTTTGCAGCAATTTGGTCAAGTGCTGAAAACCGCAGCGGCTTTGGTTGATTTAGAGTTGCCAACAATAGAAGGAGAAAGCCAAATAGAATAGGAATAGTAAAAGAGAAAGAGGGACAGAGCGAAAAAGGGGAGTGCTGGACTGTGTTGGCGCATGGGGCGTATGAGTGATGCTACATGCATATTCATATACATTGAGATTCATTGTATTTGCGCTGTATTTCCGCAGTATTTTATCATCTGTGCTCGATGCTCGAAAAACTCTCAAAAACTCTTGGCTCTTGGCTCATGGCTAGCTCTTGAGCATTGTTCGTTCTACTTACGAGTATTTCACATTTTGTTTGCCAACTATATAGGGTTTTTCGCTCTGTTTTTTTTATGGCACATAGCAATGTGAATGTGTTGAGTATTGAGAATTGGGAGTAAAGATAAACAATGTATTTTGTATAGTCAAAATACAAACACAGAGTGAGAGAGAGTTGTGTTGTGTTGTGGCCAAAATGCAGTTGTGGTCTATCTGCATGTTATGTTGCCTTTAAACTGATTTATTTTCAATTAAACAACTTCATAACTTGGTCAACAACTTGGCCCCCCAAAAGCAAAGTTAACTTCTTCTTCTTGTTTTATATAGGCTTGGCCAATGTTGGCTTTGCCTTTTGTTTTTGGCCACAAATTCAATTTATTTTAGATACACCTAATCCACAAAAGCAAACTTGATTTATCAACATAAATATTTTGCATGCTATACAATATGTGTGTGTGTGTGAATGTGTTAGTGTGTGTGGTTAGACAGCAAAATGTGCGTATGTCCATGCCTCTCTCTTGAGTGCACAGTTTATGCCACTTGGTTTGCTTTTTGTTATTATGTCTTGCAACTGAAAGAGTATTTAAGGTATAATTGAAAAACTGAATAGATTCGATCGATATGATTTAAAAGAATGAAAAATTCAATATATTCAAATTATTTCGACCTCATCGATGACAGTTGATGTAATATTTATTTAAAGAAGTACACTTAGCTGAATCAGTTTCCAATGATTCTCACAATTACATCAGTTATTCAAATCGCTTTATCCATTGCAGAGTATCTACTAGTTTAGCTTCTTCAAACACTTTCTACAAGTTTTAGCTATTGTTTTGTTTGCTGCTAACTGAAATTCAATTGTGATGCACTTGAATGGATTAGTTGACTTGATTACGAGCTTTTGGTGTCTGGCCATTACATTTAATTTGCAATATGGATTTACAAGTACTGAGTGCCCAATTGAATTCTCTTGGCCAAAACCCGGTTTCAAGCAAATAATGTGCTTAAAGCACTTCAAAAAATACCAGAGAAATGAAATTGCTTAGACGACATGATGTGACATGTAGAAGTAATATGGAAATATTTTAAAGTCCAGTTAAGTGAAGAGGCGAACAGAACTGTAGTACTCTGCGTATGTGTAATATTTATAATTTCAAGTGTCCTGCAAAAGTAAATGCTAAATGCATGCCAGGACAAATGCTAAAATAATGCTGTTAAAATATTTTCACAACATTTGCTGCTGCTGCTGCTGCTCGTAAATGAAAATGCCGAGCAAATGTGTGTTTCATACTTATATCAGCAGTTAGGAGAGGTTGTTGTTTTAGTTGTTGTAGTTGTAGCTCGAGCTTTGCCGACCCATCCTGACAGCTTGGGGAGCTATGCACCGTCTGCACACAGGAGCACACATGAACTGCACTTAGAAAAAAACTTGAATTAAAATGAATGTTTGAGTATAAATTTTAAGCTGTAATGCATTTTAATTTCAAGCTAGCTTTTATTATCCAAAAAGGTAGTCAAACATTGTTATATTTAAGACTACCTTTTTGGATAATAAAAGCTAGCTTAAACTCTTAAACATTGTTATATTTAAAAGATTAAACAAACCTTCTTCAATTGAAAGCAGATCAAGAAATTGCCATCTTTATCAATGTTTGAGTACAACATGCTTGATCATTTCTCTGAGTGTTACTTGCCTATCCTAACCAGTATAAATCATAATTTGCTGCTGCTCACACATGTAATGTGCCCTTGCAGGCGGCATTAATGTCCTGGCTTGTCCTCCAGGAGCAAAATAAAGATAGCTACAGACTGTGGGAACTGGAGCACTAGACGGGGACACAACTAATAGTAATGCCCCGACATGTTAGTACCAAGTTTTATGGTAATTCCATTGGCCTGGTTTCTGCTTTGCTATTTGAGGGTGGAGTTTTATCCTTTTGGCTGCTCTGCTCGCCTTCTTTGTTTTTATGAGCGAATCAGAGTTGCCGATTGTTGAATGCGGACACAGCACACACTGCACACTCATAAGTCATTCAAAAAACAAATGCCTTGTCAATTGGCGGCCAGCCACAAATGCTATAAGTCTGACAAATGTCTAACAAGCGAACCACAGCAAAAACCACTGAAAAGTGGAGAACAGACACTGAAACAAATACAGAGTCACCAGACAGGCTTGCAAATATTTTTAGGGGCATGGTTGGATGTAGAGGGGCTGGAGGTGGATTCATGTTGATCGCAGGTACTCATAAAACTGTCCAAATGTCAATATTCCAATGCCACACACAGTCACACATACACACACACCCAGACACACCCTCAAACATACTCACACACAAAGAACAAGCGCACTTGGGTGACATGCAATTTGCTACCAAATAGAAAAAAAATTCTAATCCAGTTTGAAGTCTTGCAGCTTACAATATACACTATGCTCTATAAATCAAAGCTCTGATAAATGCTATAAATTTTGATGAGCACAAAGTAGTTTAGTCTTAGAAAAACTGGCTTCAAGTGAGCTGGTTCCATGTAAACTAGCTACAAAGTGTTTTGAAAAAACTGTTTTATGTTTGCATTAGCATCAGATTGTAGAAAGTTTATAGCTGAACTGAATTCAGAGTCTTTGATGTTAACAATTTAATAAAGCTCAAATTATTTTAGACAGTTTGAAATGTGGTTCATAATCATGTCATGCAAATTAGAAGAAACTGTTAACAAAAAGTTTCTGATATTGTTTTGATAAACATAAACATAAACAAATCTATTTTTAAATGCTAAAAATGTATTTCATAGTCTTATTTTAAAATGCTGAAATTGCTCAACTATACTCTGCACACAAATTTCTAAATATTGGCATTCAAATTAAGACTCTATGACACAACATATTTAATGTATGCCACGTTGAAAGTGTATTTAAAACTTGTAAGAAATCAATAAAAACAAAATGCTTGGCAGCGCATACTTTGATTTTGTCCGCAATAGCATTATTTGTCACTGGCTGGAACACCTCGGCACGAACAATTTCAATTTTCGACAGGCAACAACTACAACAAAAACAACAACAACAACAATGAACAACTACAACAAGCACAAGTAACAAGAAAATGAACATGTCAACAGCAACCATTTTGAAAGCACGCGCGATTTTGCTTGAACATTTTTTGGGGCTGTCGTTTGGCCGCTTGGTTGGTTCTGCTTCTGGGTTAAAGCGACAGGGGGCGGGGGGTGTTGGGGTTGGGTTGGTGTTTCAGGTTCTGGTTCAGGGTTTTTCTGGTTTTGGTTTTGGTTTTTCGGGGCGCCACATTTTTAGCAACTTTGTAAATATTATAAAATTTAGGTGTCTCGCTTGGCGAACATGCCAATGAAATATTTATGCAGGCCTCTCCGCATATGTATGTGTATATGTATATGTATTATATATGTGTGCATGTGTGTTTGTTTTTTTGCAAAGCGTCGCCGTTTTGTGTAAATATAAACCGGCCGCAGTCGACAGCCGACAGAGTTCAGTCGACAGAGGACAGACAAGAGACAGGAGACAGGAGACGAGAGTCGACTGGCAGTCTGATAAACAGACAATTTGCCAAAGTGGATACGTGCATGGCGCGTATAATTTCTAGAGTGTGGAGGGGAGAGGCAGTCGCACACCTGAGCAACTGTGGCACGAGCCTAGACATAAGCCAAGTGCAACAGGAGCCAACAAAAACAACAACTAGAACAACAACACATTTGCCTCTGCCTCGTAATTGAGGTCTTGCAGCTGTAGCTATGTGTGTGTTTTTGGGGTTTTAAGTTGCTTAATTTAGCTGCTTTAAATATTGTTCAGACTATAAATTTAAATTTTTGCAAATAGTGTTGGAAAAATAAAACTTTGTTCTGTTTCCATTTCTTTTTTTTACATATATAAGCTTCAATCTTCAACATTTACTGCATCTAGTTGGCAAAGTAAGAGAACTCTTAGTTACTTTGACCTTTTCTATAAAAAAAACTATAAATGTGATTTATATGACAGAAATGTTATCTTCGGCGTGCCAACGATATATTCCCTTGCAGGAAAGATTTGCATAAGAAAACTTATTTTTCAACGGATTGTTCCGATGGCAGCTATAAGATATAGTGATCCGATATAAATAAAACTTTGGTCAACACGTGTAGAACGTGCTTTAATTTAGATATAGTGAGTTTGAAAAACACAAAAGTTTTTCATACAGAAACTTATTTTCAACCGATCTTTCCTATGGCAGCTATAAGATTTAGTCGTCCGATTTTGATAGAATTCTGTCATCATGTATAAACTGTCTTAAGTCTTAGGTTAAGTGAGTTTGGTTGAGTAATCTTAAAAAACGAAAAAGTTTTTCATACAAAAACTAATTTTTCAACCGATCGTTCCTATGGCGGCTATATCTTACAGTGGTCCGATCTGGCCAATTCAACTATAGGCACTACCTGTAACAAGAAGAAGCCTCTGTGCCATGTTTCGTCAAAATAGCTCTAGAACAAAGTCTTAAAAAACGCATATAAACAGACGGAAACACGGACAGACGGACAATTTTTTCTAAAACGTCTCCTTCAATGCGTTACACATTTCGTGACAAAATTATAAAACTCTCTGCGAGGGTATAATTATGTAATTTGAAGTTTGAAAACTTTCTGATTTTGATAAATTAATAAATTGAAAAAAAAAAACAAAATTTAAAAATGAAAAAAAAGCAAAATGCCAGAGACGATTTGTAGTAAAGAGAGAACTGAAAATGATCAAGTTACTCTGAGTTCGATGATAATATTGCCATAATCCACATTGCTTTAATCTTTTTTTGCTTTTCATGATTTGTGTATAATAAATTTAATAAAAGTTCTTTTAGTCATCTTATTTTATAGTAAACTTGTAGTATAGATTACGATTTTGTTAAAAGAACACATGTTAAGAAACAAGCTAAATTGAGTATATCTTGAAATCAGCCTAAATGTGCATATGGCATCCCTCAACTCCTCCCTCTCTAACACTGCATGCTTCTATGCACATATGAGAAATGAAAACAAAATGCAGCGTCTGTTAGAACTTTTACGATTTTAATCGTCGACAAATTTATGGCTTTTGGTGCGCACAATTTCCCAGCAGACGCGGCTGCAAATAAATAAATGAAAAACAAACACAAAAAAAGACGCCTATAAACTAAGCTTGGCCGTTAGTCGTAGTTGTTGTGCTTGTTAAAAAATGTACGAGCCACAAAAAAAAATAAAAGCAAAATATGTATAAAAAAAAAGGTGGCCAAAATGCGGCCAATGGTAGCGAATTGAGATTTGGAGTAAGGGAGAGGGGGGAGAGCTTCATAATTCTTGCAGGCTGCACATAATAAATTCATTTACTTTGGCTTTGACTGCTTTGTTAGACGCGTTTTTCCTTTTGTTGGCCATGTTTCAGCACAGTTGATTTATGTGAGTGCACAAAATTGAATTGCAGCTGCCAAAAATGGGCAAATGGGCAATTGACAATTGGCGGCTGACAAAGTTTGCGTTCGAATAGTTAACAATAGTAGCACTGATTGATTGGCTATAACTTTCGATTCTTCTATACAATTGCAGGTCAATGCGGGCAGCCTTTCGGAGCAGGCTGGCCTGCAGCCGGGCGATGCGGTGATCAAGATCAACGACGTTGATGTCTTCAATTTTCGTCACAAGGATGCACAGGATGTTGTGGTGCGCTCGGGCAATAATTTTGTCATTACAGTGCAGCGGTAAGTGGTGCAGCACCATTTGTGGTCTTAACTGCAATTGCTACAATCTCTATCTCTGTCTCTCTCTAGTGGCGGCTCCACCTGGCGTCCACAGGTGACGCCCACGGGCAACGTGCCCCAGGCCAACTCACCCTATTTGCAGACAGTGACGAAAACTTCTCTGGCTCATCATCAGACGGACAGCCAGCACATTGGCTGTGGCTACAACAACTCGGCGCGTCCATTTGTAAGTTAACTAATTTGCAATCTCACACAGACACTCACACACACACACACACACTCACACACAAACGCAGAGCTGTGTAGCATACATTTGTGGGCAACGACAATCATTTATAAAATTCATAAACTCTCGCCTGGTTGACCAAAACTTAAAATGTTAAAAGTTTTAAAGGTAAAGGGGGTGAGTTGTGTGTGGCTTAGCTAACATTAGCTCTTGTATCTCACCACACAACTGACACTGACATGCTGATGACCAATGATGTTGATAGTTAGTCTCCTGGGGAAAGTGCTGCAGCTGGAACTGGAGTGTATGTGTGTCTGTTGTTGTCTGTGGACTTTCATATTCATTCATTTTATTTGGGGTAACAGTAGTTGGTAGGAGGAAACTTGTCTGTTTTCTATGAGTTGACAACATTTGCATTTATACGATGTCTGTCCGTGTGTCTGTCTGTCTGGCTGTCTGACTGTTTGTGCGTAGTTTTGAAAAGTGTCAGAATGAGTAATGAATATGAGTGCTAGGATTATTTGCTGGCAAGAATTAATGTGCAAAGGGCGCTCACACCCTCTAACACACACACACACACACACACACCCACACTCATACATACACACTCATGTGCCATGCATAATAATATCAATGTCTCCCTTTCTCCATGTGTTTGTGTGCTATGCATACATTTGCGTACATTTTATTGCTATGAATTTGTATAATAATAATAATGTGTTGTAACTGAGCGAGACAGAGATCCCTAAACATAAATTGATTTCATGTGAAATTTTGCATATTTCCTATATACATATATTTATCTATTTTCTATTCCTATTTTGTATCAGGCCAACGGCGGCGGCGATGGCGGCGTGAAGAGCATTGTCAATAAACAATACAACACCCCGGTTGGCATTTATAGCGATGAATCTATTGCGGAAACACTTTCCGCGCAGGCGGAGGTTTTGGCTGGCGGTGTGCTCGGGTAAGTTACTATATACATATATACCATATACAATCTCAACTTCAACTTCCAATTCTGTCAGCGAGCTGCGGACAAGCGCACAAAGTTAAAAAGAAAGTAGAAGCTAACATCAACGGAAACTAAATAACAACAGTTCATTTTCAGTTATATCGAATTGAAATTACCCTCGCTGAAAAGAACTGTTCTTATCTAATATGCCTGTTTCAAAAATATATACAGAATCATATCAAAATCAATTCAAATTTTGGAAAAACTGATGCGCTTATTATTTCAAATGTCAATTGTGCTTCAGATTGACTTGGATTTCAAATTTTTAATGGTTTTGATAATGTTTTTAAAAAATCTATTATCTTGAAATGTCTCATAAAAAATAAATAAATTTTTTTTTAATTTTTGAATTTTGTATCGGATTTAATTTGAGGTTTTTTCCCTCGATGTCCAGGTTCAAACTGTCTGAGCTCAAACCACCTCTGCTGAATCTGCTTAGCTTTGCTCTGCTTTCTCCACTTGTCAAGTTCCACATAATATGATATTACAAGAAAAATTACATTTGAATTTGATCAACAATTTGTCATTGGCACAGTTTTTCTATCAGTCAACTTATTCAGTCACCTGCCCAAGTTTTGACTACCCTATTGCAACTGACAAAGCTCATTATATATTTGTTATGCCCAACTAAAAGCAAACATATAACATATATAAAAAAAACAACAACTGTCTGGTTTTGTGTGCCGCAGCCGTGACAGCGAATGCAACAAAACTTTTACTTTAAAATTTGTTTTACTTATTTCTGTCGTGGCTGTTTCTGGCTGCTTGCTGTTGGCTTCGTTTTTTATTATTTTTATTGCCAACAACACACACAAAAAGCAAGTCGGAAGAAGGCGCTCTACGCTGCCTGCAGCCACCGCACGAGCGACCAAAGGAGCGCCTAAGCGGACCAAGGCTGAGTGCAATCTCGCTCAAATGATAGCAGGTTGGGCCTGGTCCCGGCGCTCCCTCTCACATCCTACTCTTCCGCCATTACCGCATTTTCCAACTGTTTTCATTGTTTTGCCAGTTGTCGAGTTGGGGCGAGTTTCTTTTACAAACGCACGCGTGGGACTTGCACGCGTTTTGCACTTAATTTCTTTGGGGTATATTTTTTCTTCATGTTTTGCTTTTATTGCTGCGTTTTAAAGCCAGCCGCGTTTTGCGGTAAGGTCTAACGCGGCGTATGCGCAACAATGTTTTGCCGCACTCATTATTCATAGCATACTTTTGGTTGCCTCGCATGCAGCTAAAAGTATGCAACGAATAATTGTGTTAACTGCTGCAGATGTTATTAGGGCAAGATTTCTCTCTCATTCTCATTCTCATTCTCATTTTCACTCTCTGTTTCTCTATTGCAGCGTTAACTTCAAGAAGAACGAAAAGGAATACCAGGCTGATCGCTCCGAGGTGCTCAAGTTCCTGCGCGAGGAGGAGACTGGCGGACAGTCGGCACCAGGTAATCCACCTAACTATGAACTAGCCCGTTTGATACTCATTTTAAATGACGGAGTTAATCCCTTTGCGTGCGACACTTTGGCCGATTAGTTGGGAATAGGCTACGAAATGAACCACTTTTAGTTGGGGGTGTAATATTACGCATACGCCATGTGCTATCGTGTGGACAGGCAGGCTGCCAACTTGTGTCTTTTGACCTTTGTTTCTTTATTTTATAAATAAGCAGCCAAAATACAATAGAGAACGTTTTTTTAAAATACACAGCAGAGACCTTGAAATGAGCTTATTTTTATCTATGGGGAGCAGTATTTTGGTCGAGCCCTTAACATTTATTTTGTATAATATATACTCGTTATTTATTTAATATTTTTCTGTATTTTATTGCATCACCTTTTTTGTTTTGTTTTTTATGTGTGACACATAGAAATGGACTTTCGTTTTCTCTATCAAAAAACAAATTTCTAAAGCAGCCTACACAACACTTATAAATTTAAAAAAACAACAGTTTCTCAAACATTTCTATTTCTTAAACAAAACTTATCATCACAAATAAAATATAGCTAATAGTTATAGGATTATTATTAGTTGTTGTGCAACTTGAATAATATATATTTAAAAATACTTTATAATTAAATGAAACTCGATGCAAATTCGAAATGAAAACTTTATGTTCTAAATTTTAAAACTAGTTTAAAATTTGTTTACTTTAAAATTTGAAAGCAGGAACTTTGTTTTGTTGATAAAACTTTGATTACACTAAACAACACCCTTCTGTCCATGTCTAACTCATGTTTGTATTTCGAATCTTTTTCATATGTGTTTTATACATTCAACAAACAACAACAACAACAAACAACCAAAACAAAATGGCTGCTCATCGAACACTTTTAACAGCATACAACAACAACAACTATGAGCATGATGCACCCCAACAACAACAACACCAATACCAACAACAACTCCAACACCAGCAACAACAACAACACCAACAACAACAACAACACCACCAACAACAACAGCAATACCATCAACAGCAGCAACATCAACAGCAGCAACATCAGCAACAACAACATCAACACCAACACTATCCACAACAGCAACAACAACAATACTCGAACAACAATGTTGCCACTCGTCATGTTAACGCCCCCGTCAACTCACCAAAGCCCCCAAGCACCGGAGGACTGCCAACTGGTCAAAACATTTGCACCGAGTGTGAGCGCCTCATTACGTAAGTGGGCCAACAACAACAGCAACAACAATAACAACAGAAAAACTAAACTATTTGTGTATGCACATGAATATAACAATAACAGTAATCGTATCAACACTAACAGCGCCTCATTAACATTAACACTAACACTTACATTAACATTAACAGTCACAAAGTTATAAGTGCTGCCCATTTTGCATGCAACACTCATCAGTAACTAATTTTCATACGATTTGGCTGCACTTGAATTCTGGAATTTGAACAGGTTTTGATTTAGGACCTCGGACTGGGCTCGTTTTAAAGTAGAGATGAGCGATAATCATTATTTGCTTCACTTTGAAATATTTGTGAAAAACATAAGTGATAAATATCTGTGACTGTGACTGTAAACTTTCCTGTCCATATATGAAATATATATATTTTCCAGTTTTTGCCATTTGGCTGACAAATTAATTTTTATTTTAGTTTGTTACATTCCGGAAGTATTTGTTCTAGAATTATCAGAATAGAATTCATACCGTTATATCTTCAAACTTATTTTTTTGTAAATATTGTTCTTCTTAAATTTACTTCGAAAACGAATAATTCTTTGTTAGAAAGCCTTTAGTTAAAAAGCGGTCAGAAACAGCGGGTTTTGGGTCTCAAAAAATTCGAAAAAAATTTGAGAGTGCGATTTCCGGCGGTGTAGGTTTACTTTTTTGTAGGAATATATGATAAAAACAATAAAAAGAGCTTTAACAGTGCTGTAAACGTTAATGGAGTAATTTCGTTTATTATCATAAGATATGGACAAAAAGTCTTTAGTTTAATATAAAATAGATCCGAATTTAAAAAAAAAACGTGCCTGATATAAGAATTTTCTACTTGAAAGAAGTTATTTTGTATTTAGCTGACTTTGATCACCGTTTGTACTGGATGTGAGTACAGAATCCTTGATTTTGTTTAGGGTGTATGGGCTCTAATAACTTAGAATTAACCGATTGTTATCGAATTTATGCATAACTCAGCAAAACCTCGACTAGTGATGTAAAAAATATATCTAGATATATCGAGAATTGAAGGTATAACTGTAATTTTTCACCTCGTTATCGATATATTTCATCAAAAGTTTACGATTGATATTTTTTTTAGCAAATTAAACTGTTTTTATTGGTACAGCATATAAGAAGAAAGCTCTGTTCCTTTATGCAGTCACAGTTAATCACGATATCTGTCAGTCACAATAACTCAGTCACAGTTAGTGCGTTGTTGCTCATCTTTAGTTAGTTGGGATTTGGATGCACAGAGGTCTAGGGGAGAGACTACAACCTACACTGAAATTGCACAAAACTTATCAAAGGCTTTTGTAAACTGATTGAACTTTTGTGCTGTCAGAGCCGCACAGTCCGGCCAACTTTTACTGGACGCAGAGCCATGCGATTGGTGGCAATGAGCGACGCACGCCGCTGCCCCAAAGCCAATTCCAGACGCAGACGCAGTCGCAGGCGGGCACAGGCGGAGCAGGACGTCAGGATGCGCGTATCGGCACCAATTTGCAGCAAAATACATTGGCGCCGGCGGCCACACACAGGCCCAGTCTGCCAGTTGCGAAGGGGGCAGCAGCTGAACAGGAGCAACAACAGCAGCAGCAGCAACAGGAGCAGTCGGCTGATCCGCGCATCATTGTTATGCCCATATGCCCATCCTTGCAGAGTCCCGAGTACAAGGCGGAAATGGATGCGGCTGCAGCGGCATTGGCCAGCGATGTGGGTGGTGTGCGTACAATGTCCGCCAGCGGACATCCGGCCTGTCAATTGTGCGGCGTGGGCATTGTGTAAGGATTTGTGTTCCATGTTCAATGATAATTCATGCTCCTCTGTGTCTCGCTGAACTTGTGTGTGTGTGTGTGTGTGTGTGTGTGTGTGTGTGTGTGTGTGTGTGTGTGTGTGTGCACGCATTTTAATTTGCTTTTATTTCGAAGTCAATTGTTTAAATTTATGCAGTGCACATTATTGTTATTATGCAGACGCCTCCAACACCTGCGACTGCAACCAGAGCAGAGCAGAACAGCATCCTCCTCTGGAGTGTGGTGTCCTGGGAATATCATCATTTGTATTAATTTGAATGCCAATTTAATTGGTTGCCATTGACGACTCATGAGCTTAATTCGATAATACATTATAGCTTTTAAATAATTTTTTTTTTTTTTATATGCCTACACATTTATTTTATTTTTATTTCATTAATACTGACTAACAGCTGCGGCTTTTAAGTTTTATTGCTAATGAGCACATGCAACATTACCTTAATAATAATCAAATATGATTAATCGATAACACTTAATGTGCATACACAATACTCACAATCGTTTTTTTGCGGTTGTCAAACAGCTTTTAAAATCTTTTCAAACACATGTTTTGTCTACCCCGTAACAAGTTTGAAAAGTTTTTAAAGTATTGAATATGTATTTGTTGTAATATATTTCTTAAATTTATTTAGTGGTGTCTTTGTGCGCATCAAGGACAAGAACCTGCACGTTGAGTGCTTCAAGTGCGCCACTTGTGGCACATCCCTGAAGAACCAGGGCTACTACAATTTCAACAACAAGCTCTATTGCGACATCCACGCCAAGCAGGCTGCTCAGAATCATCCACCAGCTGGCACCGAGGGCTATGTGCCAGTGCCCATTAAGCCGTAAGTGTTCAATTTAATACTCTGTAATTGGACTGTAGAAAATCCAAAACAAGTTGAGGCTCTTCTTAGTATTTAACCTCGACAAAATTCGGAAATCAATTGCATAAATCTTCGAAAATTTGCCCAAAAAACAGCATTATTTCAGCGGACGATTTTACTTAAAGAATGACTTTTAAATTGTCAAGAGCCGAGCATTTTTATTGTTCTACATTGTTCTACCCTCTCTGATGATTAGCTCACATGCGCCCCTTAACAGGGCGTGTCACACTCAAAATTAATGTTCTCATTTTTTACAAAAGAGCTAATAGCTTCATTATTTGTTCATGGATTTCGGTAAAATATCTATTTTTTTTTTTTAAATTAATTGAGCTATGACTCAAAAAAAGCAAACAATTTTCAAATGTTTTGTTTTACGAGAAAATCCCGTTTGAAATATAACTTTTTTTAAAAAAACTTGAAATACTGAAAAAAGTGATGTACTGATGGATTTTAAGACATTATATGTCTTGTTCAAAAAAGGAAGTTACTTAAGAAATCGAAATCTGTTTTCAAACATAATGACAGTTCACTGAGTGTACCTTTTCGAAAAATTGAAAATCTAGCTTTTCCATTTAGCTTGAAAACAAGATCGCGAACATATTTTTTTTATTTTTTTTCGGATTCAGAGACTGATTTTACACAAGAAAATTATAGTGGCTGTTCTGGGTACATTTGGCTGTTGCATAGTGTAATCAGTTTAAAAAGAGCAGTAGGTATATATTTAATTTATCACTAAATTAAGAACTCATGATTTTAGAAATCGCATTACGATGGTAAGAGTTACATTTCGAAATTCAGCACATTTTTCTTAAGACAACCTCAGTATCGGCAAGTTTAATCAAAGAACCATTTTTTTTGTTTCTGAAGTTACAATGTTGCACTATCCAATAGTACCTGTACCATATATAAAAATAAACTAAATCACATAAAAAAAGCAAAAAAGCAGTTTAGCTTTAGATTGTCATAAGTCGAGCACATTCGGTTGAAAATTTTTGATTTCTTGTTCGTTTTATTTTCTTTTGTTTTTTTTGTATTTTGTGATGCATTTACAAGCACAATTGGTCAGACCGAGAAATGAATATGAATATGAATATGAAAATGAACATGAACATGAAAATGCAATATAAATAAAATGCATATTTTTTGCGTATGCCAAAACACGTTTGACATTTCGACTGAAGGCTTGGGATTTTGTAGTATTATTTGCTTATACGCTGTGGCCAGTTTTCCCAGCTCGCTGTGACCCATTCTCCATTCCCCAGCTTCCCATTTCCCATTTCCCATTTCCCGCACTCTTTTCCCCATTTCCCAATTCCCAGTTTTCGATTGAATGGCACATTTTACATCTGCTGTGGACATGCAAACTGACAACTGATTGCTGACGCGTCAGCAACGTAAAATTTTTATTAAATGAAATTGCAGCCAAAATGTATATATAGAGTTATATATATATATATAGATATGTAATACCTGTTAGCAAGAGCGAGACAGGTATAAAAAGGTATATTTAGTTAGGCGTAGTCAAGTATTTTATTTGCTAGATTTGACAGACGTTTTTGTGCATGTCAATTTGCATTTGGGGATTTGTTTTAAAAGGGATTGCAACTTTTATTTGCATTTTGGCCAAATGAACAAATCGCACTTAATTAAAGGGCCTAAAACAGCAGACAGACAACGGACAAGCGACAACGGACGACCGACAACGGACAACCGACAGGCAATTAAATGGCATTGCATATTGGTTAATCAACATTGTCTCTAACTTTATTCCATTCTCCACCCATTTGCAGGAATACCAAATTGAGTGCCAGCACCATTTCATCGGCCTTGAGCTCCCATGGCTATAATGGAAATGGTTACTCCAATGGCAACTCAACGCCTGCTCCGGCGCCGGTAAGTAAAAGTGGCTCTTAAACTTGTTAACTGTTCTGTGTTCTCTGTGCCCAGGCGTGCTAAAACAATCTTGTTGGACACACACGCACACGCACACACACACACACAGACACACACATACAGTCACAAACTTGAACACACGCACACACACAAATGCACAAAAGTAAATGGTTTGAGCCAAGGCAAAAGTAAAGCTAAAGTAAAAAGAAGCAAAACACAAAAGGGCCAACAACATTTGTGACCTCCCTCGTAAAGAAGCACCTGAAGTAGCTTCTTTTACTTCTGCTTCTTCTTCTTTATCTGCTGCTTGTTTTTATTTTTACAATCAATTTTATCATATTGCTGGCAAAATGTTTGCATAAATTTCATAGCAAAATTTCGCTTGCGGCAGACATCCATATGCTAAAATGCTAAAAATCATCTGGCCATAAGAAAAATGCAATGCAATGCACAAAAAAACTTTTCATGGCAAGCTCAAGTCAAAATGCAAAAGAAAAACAACAAAAAGTAATAAGAACTTTAAACATTTTTATGCAGTTTTACTCGGAGCGTGAAGAGAAGCGCCTTTGTTTACTTCTCTTCTTTTTTTGCTCTTATTTTTGTTGGCCAAAAGCGATAAAAAATACGACAAAATGGAAATGGAAAAGTTTATGCATTTGTGTGTTCTCACTTTTGTCTCTGTGTGTGTATTGTGTGTATTGTGTGTGTAAGTCTGTTAATTTGCTTGTTGTTTATTTGCATGCAATTAATTTTGTTACTGTTGTTATTATTATTCTTGTATTAACTAGTTGTGGGTGTAGTCTTTGAAAACGAGTTCGATTTTCTGCTGATTGTTGGTGTAATTGAGCAATGCAGTTAGAGGATCTTCTTTTTAGTTGGTTTTACACATTCAATTTTAGCTCAATTTTCTAAATTTTATATTCTCCTCAATTGCCTTAGCCGTATCTACGAGAAACAGTTAATTAAAACAAAATAAATTTATAAAAAAAACGTGAAACATTGTTGTAGAAATCTTGCCAAAGTGGCACACAACAGCAACACAAAACAACAACAGCAGCAACACAGACATTGTCAATTTAAATTAGGGCTGTAATTCTCACCCACGAAACCAAGGATTTATAAATAGCATAAAAAAAATCAAGTCAATTGTGGTTAGCAAGTAATTCAGACTATTTGTTGTTGGGTTCAGCTCAAGCACTCAAGTATTTATCGCACTTGGCTGCAACTGTTGCTGTTGCTGTTGTTGTTGCTGTGGGCATCTCGATTGGCAATTGCTCACAGTTTTATACCCTTGCAGAGGGTATTATAATTTTAAGTGATATTCATGATCAGCATCAACAGCCGAGTCATGTCCGTCAAGTCCGTCTTTCCGTCTGTCTGTCTGTTTATATGTATTTTTGAAGACTTTGTTCTAGGCACAGATGCTTCTTCTTATTGATGGTAGTACCTATAGTCGAATTGGCCAGATCGGACCACTATAACATAAAGCTGCCCTAGGAAAGATCGGTTTAAAAATTAATTTTTGTATGAAAAACTAGTTTGTTTTTCAAGATAACTCAACCAAACTCACTAAACCTAAGTTAAAAGACAGTTAACACATGTTGATATATCTTATAGCTGCCATAGGAACAATCCGTTGAAAAATAAGTTTTCTTATGCAAACCTTTTCTGCAAGGGTATATATCTGAAGCACCCTGAAGATAACATTTCTTTCTTTTTGTTTTTGTTTTTGTGTGTTTCGGCTGCGGCCAGCGCATTTCTGTGAAATGTGCAATGGCTAAATGGCCAAATGGCTAAATGCTAAATATACATTATGCCACACAGCTCAACACATTTTTTTTTTTTTTTTTTTTTATTTTTATTTTTTCATTTTATTTTTGTATCACTTTTTTGTTGTTGTTGGTTTTTATGCTAGGGCTATAAAAAACACACAGCTGCAATTGCAGTCACCGAATCTTTTACAATCTTTTTGCGAATTTCGAATTTTAGCATTCAGTTTTCATTTTGGACTCGTGTCCGCGGCACGCAGTCAAAACGCGGATACTGCAAATATTGCTAAACGAAAAATCGCCTAAAAAACAAATAAGTCAGTTTTTAAGCAAATATTAAAACTGCATATAAAGTTTATAGTCTCGAAATTTATTTATAGTGTGCTTTTAAAGAGCTTTTGGCAACTGTGTTAAACAAAAGTTGTTAACTTTTGCAAAGTGTTGCATAATGTGTGAAAACTGCTTTTACTTAGTGTATTAAATTACATAAATATATATAATATATATAAATTTGTAATAAATGGGGTCTTACTTTAGACACAGAATTGACCTTGACCTAATAGTTATTTTTAGTGCATTGCTCATACGCCACGTTTACACTCAGCTGCAATCAAGTTGAACAACATTTTTTAAAGCCACTCACCACACACAACTCGCAACTTGCCACACGCACTCTGCATTTTAATTAACTGCCTTTTATTAACTGTGCATCAATTTACATGCCTGCTGCTGCTCCTCACCCCCGTGTTGATGCCAATACCCCCGCTCGTTTCCTGCCCATTAACACGCGTACGTATTAACACATTAGTCCGAGCCTGAACCCGAGCTGGAGAACAGCAGCAACAACAACAGCAGCTGTGAGCTGCCTTTGCCACCGCCCCCTTCACCAACACAGCTGCTGCAATACGAGACCGAGCTGGAGCTGTTGCCCCAAAACCAGACACAAACCTCAAACTCAAACCCAAACCCAAACCCAATGCAACCACAACAACACATCAGCACACACCAGCAACAGCAACAGCAACAACTGCAGCAGCAACAGGCCAACAAGCATTCACGCACCAACAGCAGCCTCTCATCAATTTCGAGCGTCTCCTCGAACACATCCTCATCGGGTGTGGGTGGCAGTGCTGCACTGAGCCCCAGTTTGGTGGCATCCAGTGCATCCACACTGTCGCTAGACATGTCCATGTCCATGGAGCATTCGCCAATGCACTCAAGGCAAGCGTCTGGCTCCTGCACATCGCTTGATGTTGCTGCCGTCGCTGTGCAGTGTCAGGTTGATAATTATACAATGGCAGCGCCACCAACACCACCGCCACCACCACCACCAACAGCAACAACTTTGAGAACCACACAGAATGAGAATGACATGAACACGCAGAATAAGAACCATAATGCGTATAATCAGCTGTTGAAGCAGTACTCAAATAAGCTGCAGCATACACAAACGAACACAAATACCAATACAAATACAAATACCAATACCAATACGAATACCAACAACACGAGCAAGCCATTTGCAGCACAAGCCACAACACCAGCAACAACATCTGTGCAATTGCAGCCACATGTGGCGGCGCTGACGGCAACACTTGCTAATCAATTGAAATTTAATTCACATCAGGCAACAGCAACAGCAGCAGCATCAGCAACAGCTGCAACACCATTATCAACATCAACAGCAACAGCAACAACATTAGCAGCAGTTAAGAGCAATCAAAGTCAGGCTTTAACTGAAATAATGTCAGCCAACATGGCGGATGAGCAATCATCAGCCATTTATGGTCAAATCAATAACAACAATAACAACAACAACAACAACAACAGCGACAACGCTGCGTATATAGTTCCATCGTCCATGCAGACATCGGCGAATAGCTCCGATCAGCCATTCGAATATGTCACCTTGACCGGAAATGTAATACGCAGCGTGCTGCCGCCTGGTAAGGGTCCTGGCGCCAGCTATAGGGTAAGTAAAGCCTGCCCCTGCTACCCGCAACCAGCTCCCTCCAACTCCAACTCCTGCTCCTGCTCCAGCTCCTTGTTCCCAGCTAGATTAGCTGTGTGTTTCTGTGTTCATTGTTAACTGTCTATAAGCCACGCAACTGTTTGATAAACGGACATTAATACCTTATCCTTTCATTCACAGGTCAACCAGGGCTACGCGCGTCCTTATGGCTCTGCTCAGCAGCAGCAGCCAGCAGCAGCAGCGCCCAAGTCACCGGTGCCGGTGTCGTATCCACCACAGCAACAGCAGCAATCGCCACGTCCCGCTGGCAATGCTTATGCCACATTGCCCCGCAGCAATGCTGGCCAACAAGGTAAGACGATGCCTGACGATGATAATCTGTCTCTGTCAGAAGGTGAATGGGTTTAGAGAGAGAGAGAGATACAGCTACAGATACAATAGACAATAATACGAGATACAAGATACAAGATACAAAGTACTACTTACTTATGACAGCGTGATATTTTTTAGCAAGTTTAGCTGCTTGTTTTCTACAATATTTAATTGATTTTTGGTTTAGAGTGGGTAAACAGAGTTGCCACTCGGTAAACTCTAGTATTAATTATAGTACGTTTTTCTGTTGTAAAGTTTTTTAAAAGATGATATCAACGTTTTTATATTCAAATAAATTTTTGCTTATATATTTTTAAACCTTTCAAAATGCCTAACCCAAACAATAATTCTCAGTCTATTCCTGTGCCGCCTGCTAAATTAACTAATTGCTATTCTAACTATTTGATCCAAATGCAAAAAAAAAAAAAAAAATGTATAGATCTGTTCTGGCATTCACTTTCGCTCAACAATTTCACACTTTTTTTGTTTTTTAAAACTTTTTCATAAAAGTGAAATTCCGAACAGCTTACATTTTTTTTTTTTGTCTATTTAAGTTGTTGGCAATTCCCAAGAGTTTGTGTCTATAAATTGTATATATATATATGTATGTGTTTAGGTCGTAATGTACAAAAATACAATAGCTTCAATGTACACAACCAACAACAGCAACAACACCATCAGCAACATCAGCAGCAGCACCAGCACCAGCAACAGTTGCAACAACAAAAGCAGCAATATAGAAATTCATATCCAATGGCATCGAGCAATAATTATAACACTCAGACTCAGTCCTACAACAACAACAACTATAATAATAGCATTACCCGAGGTAAAACACAAAAAATGTTGCACTTGCCGCAGCAACAGCAGCAAGAACAACAGCAGCAGCAGCCTGCCGCTTTTAAGCAGCAATTTGCAATGCGTAGTTTTGAATCATTTTTTAAGCGCTTTTTAGATGTTGAAATATTTTTATAAAATATATATTTTGATCATATCAAATGTAACTCATTTGTTGTTGCAAGTTGCTTGAAATTCAATAACTAAAAAACGCTGAAAACATTTTTGTGGCTCAGTTCGATTTGAGTTGCTCAAAGGCTCCACTTGCTGGGACCATAACAACAACAGCAACAATTGCAACAACTGGCAGCAGATGCTGAAAGTCATTTAAATGAGTTAATAACACAAAACAAAAACAAAGAAAGCAAATCAAAAAACACATTCAACATTTTCGTTGACAAGCCCAATTGTTGATAGGTAAAGCATTTTAAATAAGTTATAATACGGCCAGACGGGAAATTAAAACCGACAGCAGCAGCAGCAGCAACCAAATTGTTGTTTGAGAGGGGGATGTGTTGCGTTTGCTGGGTGGGGGGTGTGTGGCGGGAAGAGCTGTTAACATTTTCAATGCCAATGCGATTGCAGCTGCAGTTGCAGTTGCCACACGCTTCCGGCACATTGCATGGCACTGAAAGCCAAACCCAAACTCAAACCCAGAAACCAAAACCAAACCAAACCAAACCAAACGAACGTTACGTATACGTAACGAAACAATTCATGTATACACACAAGCACACACACACATTCACACACATAGTATACGCTTGTAAAATAAATGATATAAAATGTATTCGTTTCGGCATTGCAACGTTGCAACCTCTGCGGTTGCCCCTCATCCCACACAGAGCACAGAACTTTAAATGCATGGCAAATATAAGTATGCAAAAGGGAACCAAAAACACTGAGCTCAAGAATTAAGTGAACATTGCCACAATTTGTTGCCTTTCGTAAGTCTTTCGAAAGTTCTTTGCATTTTAATATATTACGTTTGCTTAATCGAAACGTTTTTTAACAAATTATTCTTGATTCTGCTGAATCTTCTGCTTATTGCTTCGAAAAAGTTGTCTGATCAATGTTTTCAAAACAATATTAGCCAAAACATACACTTCTTTTTTAAAGTACATTCAATTTAACTCTCAGGCAATTGATGTGCGTTCATATTTGGTGCTCACTGTGCCGCTGTTTCTACAAGTTGAATGCAGGCTGTTCACACATATATTTTAAAAACATACATATAAATACAATACATATATAACTTATGGCTACCTATGTGTGTGTACGCACTGTATGTGTGTGTGTGTGTGTGTGTGTGTGTGTGTGTGTGTTTGTATATCAATTACCAGTCTGCACTGTTGTTGGCTGTGTCATAACGGAAATGAATTAACAGCAAATATGGCCAACAATAACAGTTGCAACGCGAACCGAGCCCGAAATATTGTTAACAATACAATTTATGAGCCAATTTCGGCTTCTTTTTGTTCCTTCTGTGTTGCAATTAAAAATGCAATTATAGAGTACCCAAAAAAAACACACACACAAACGCACCTTCATCAATCAAAGCAGCTGTTGAATTTTGTTGCCACCTTTGAATATACATATGTATGTTCTTATATAATGGCCAAAATCAAAATCAATCTGCCAATCAAAGCGAGAATCACGCACAACCGCAGCCATCATTTGAGTGTGTTGTTGTTTTTGATTTGTTTTGAGGGGCTTTTCGAGGTTTTTGGTTTTTGGTGTTTGCCTCGTTATTTGATGCTTTTTCTCTTTTATTTTGTTTTTTTGTTTCGAAGAAAAACCTGCAAACAAAAGTGCGTGAAAGCATTTGCCAAAAGCCGCCCAAAAACACACATAAACACAAATCCAGTTGGCAAATCCCACAATGAGCTTGTGGAGCACAAAAAAGGGAAGGGTGTGCACAAAAAATGTGCTGGCAAACAAATGTTTGTATTACACACATACCAACACGCACGCACAAGCCGCAACACACACACACACACGCACACACACACTCACACACATTGTAAACGAAGGCAGATAAATTACCAGTCATTATTATCCAAACATGCTTAGACATGCTGTCTCTTTCTATCATTCTATCGCTCTGTCTCACATTGTAAGCGTGCCGAGCAGCCATGCATCAAATGCCTCAAATTCCTTTTAGTAAAAGCTCGGAAACTAGGATCGATGTTCAGCATCCTTTGTGATTTATCGTGTGCATTTTGTAGCTGAATATTATATAGAAAACTATTGTCTTCCATTTAGACTTAAATAATATTGAATTTTGATTTAAATTTCTGGTTTTCTTTTTGGCTTCTTCTTCTTTTTAGGTTATGGTTACCAATATACGAACTATTAGACAAAATATGCCCAAAAAAATGTCCTTATAAACAAAGCCTCAATATAAATTGGGGGTGCAAAGTTTATGGCAAAGCTGGTGAATTTTTGGAAAAACATTTTTGGAAATTTAAAAACTACACATTTAAATAATTTTTTCTAACACAATTTTCTTTAGTTGTAAAAACTTATATATTTATTGAAATGATTTTTAAATAAATTTTGCACAGCTATGTGCTTGTGTCTATATATTATCCAATATAAATTTATATTATATTATTTTCTACATAAAATTATTTATGTACTTACGCTAAACGCTTCATGCCTAACCGCATTCAAATGTGCTCTATATAAAATCTATACGCGATATATATATATAAATATATACAAACATATATATATATCCTAATATATCAATACTAATTGAACTGTCAGCAAGGCATTCTAAGAATTTGTCCTTCTTTGCACAACTTTGCATGCCTAAAGCATATATATTTGACTATTTCAGTATCTATATAGAAATACAAAAACTTTTTATAAGGTCCTTTTAATATTGCCAGCAGTTTCTGTTATTGTTGCGGCCAACTGTTTTTTTCTGAAATGATAAAATATTTGGTATAATTTTGTAACTTTTATTTTTTTGTTTTACCAACCAACAAATTGCCTTTTGTCTCGTACGCGTTGTATGTGTGTGCGTGTGTGTATGTGTGTGTTGCTGCCATTTTCAATTTCTGCAAAATTACAGGCAATATGAAATTATGCATAATAAAAAGCAATGACTACCTGTCGTCGCCATTTTGGCTCGACACAGACGTGGGTCCCATAAAAGATGGAAGTAAATACATGAGTACATGCACATACGTGTCTAGCACACACACACACACGCACACACACACACGCTATACATACACACTTTTTGTTTATTGTTGCGCCATGAAAATGGCTCTGAAAATAAGAAATGAAATATTTATTTGTTCGTGCACACGGCGCGTTATTCGCATAACGTTCTCCAATTCAGTATCTATAATATTTAATTTACTTCTCCCCTTTTTTTTTTATACACAAAATATTGCAAGCGATATTTTGTTTATATTTTTTTTTACAAAATGTTACAGCATTTACATATATATTTATATTTTCTTTATTAATTTGTTGAACGCATTACGTATACGCTACGTTATGCAGGCAGTAAATTTAGTCAATCGCATCTGCATCTGCATCTGCTGTGCTTTAAAATGAAACGGTTTCAGTATATTGGTATTTTTATTTATAAGTTGATTTGCAAAAAAAAAATAATATTCTTTGGGCTTCTTCAACTTCTCTGCCAGTTGCAAGTTGCCAATTGCCAGTTGCCAGTTTGTTGTCTTCGTGCTTACAATTATCACACACTTGTCATTATTTATACACACACGCATACTTGAGCTGAAAAACTATCGATCAGGCCGCTTTTCGATTCTTTCAATAGTTATTGTTGCAAGTATTAATATTATAGATTGTATCACAAAACAGCAACATTTTAAACAATTTTCCTTAGAAACGTTTTGTTTACTGAAAATCAAAATGAAAACATTGATCGCAATATATAGTTATTAGCCTTTTTTTTGTATATTGATATTAAATCATCATTAAGAAAAAACTATCGATTCCTATTGATTCAATCAATATAAATTAAAACAGCAATTAGACTGCCGGAGACTTTATTATTGTTTACAAAAAACACTATTTAAATAAGGCTTATCGAACCATATAAAGAAGTACTTTGAAAACATACTATTCAAAGTACAAAAATAAAACTATCGATAGTATCATGAAATCAATAAATCAATGTGAAGATTTTTGAAATACCTTTGAAAGCATAATACACACCGAAAATGCTATCGATTGTTTTGCAGCTCATTAAAACATACATTTTTTAAAAACAACAAAAAAAAAAACATTGAAACAATATTGCAGTTCTTTGGCATATCATATAAGGATTTGCAGCTTAGCCTCTGAACTGGTTGTTAAGCGGCTCAGCAAAATTGTCGTTGACTGGTTTTCAATAGGTTCCTGCCACGTGCCACTTGTCACTTGCCACTTGTAGTTAGTCTTAGTCTTAGTCCTGCTTAAGTTTTGTTGTTGTTTGCGCCGCCTTTTGACTCCGCTCCGCTTTCGACTTCGTTTTCGCTATCGCTATCGCTATCGCCTTTGCCTTCACCTTCGTTCCGCTTTCGCCTTTGTCTTCGTCTCTGCCCCCGCCGCCGCTTTGCACAAAGCCAACGACTAACAAGCGAATCACTTTTATTTCTTTCTGCTCTTATATTTGCCACCTGCCCCCTGCCAACTGCCACATTTTGTTAATCCCACCCACATGCAAAACTAACCCAAAAACGAACCGCTTAAACGCGTTATCCCAAACCCCAACCCCACACCCACCCCACTCAGATGTGGAGGAGGAGGCCTTGCAGCCGGAGTTTGAGGAGGAATGCTTCGAGGTGGACGTAGAGCTAGAAATGGCCGCCAGTCGTCGCATGCATAATACGAGCTTCTGCTGGCCGCCGCCACAGGACGAGGGTCATGCGGCGCCGACAGCAGCACCACTTTATATAGCACCACCGGAGACGCAACATATGGTGGTGGCAAATCCAGTGCAAGAGGTGCCGCCACTGCCACCAGGCACTGCCACATCTCGACTTGATGCACAGCCGCAGGCTCCACAGGCGCCACAAACACTACAACAAATTCAACAGGCTCAGCAGACAGCTCCTCAGTGGCAGAGCTACTCCGCTCCGCAGCTGAGCAATGGACAGCAACAACAGCAACAACAGCAGCAGCAGCAGGTGCAAATGGAGCAGGAATCCAGCTCGGATAGCTACACCTCCACATCGACGACAACAACAACCACCTCGGAGGAGTATCAGCGCATGTATGCCGCCCAGTTGCAGGCGTATCAGATGCAGCAGGGTTATGAACAGTCCGGATCCGAGATGGACTATCAATTGGAGGAGGTGCAGGAGTGTGCCTCGGGCAGGCGTAGTGCCCAGGAGTGCGTGGACACGCTCTCCGCACCACTGAGCACCTACAAGCTCATCGATATGGTAAGGGAGGTGACACCTAGTCCTGTGCCTGCGGCTGCGCCTGCGCCAGCGCCTGCTCCAGCACGTCATGTCGCTTTCAACGATGAGCCCGAGATCAAGGAGCTGCCCCAGCTGCATAGTGAGCTGGAGACCATACCAGAGTCAGGCTGGGCAGAGGAGGAGCAAGCGGATCGGGAGGGGCTCATCATTGAGCAACGCTGCCAGATTCTGGAAAGCGAGCGCATGTTTCAGGCCACGCCCGAGATTATCTTTGATATTGCGCCAGTGCGTCAGCGTCCAGCACCCTCCAAGATACCCAATCCCATGCCAAAGGAGTGGATCAATCCCATGGTTCGTGTGCTGACCACAGCGCCAGAGGTGCCCTTCCATTTGGTTGAGTGTCCGTTTCCCAGGCCCTGCGATGATGACTTTGAGGCAGCTGCAGCTGTGGCAGCTGAGCAGAATGCTGCCGTTGCACCACCTGCTCCACCCCCACCACCACCACCACCACCACCACCACTCCCTCCAGCTGTTGAGCCCACAGCAAGCTATGTCTCGGAGCTGCTAAGGGAGTCTCCACCACGTGGCACGCGTCTCAGCCAGGCTATGGCCACAGCACCCGAGTTTGAGCTGCGCTTTGCACCACCTGCCTCAGAGGGTATTCCATTGCCCGAGGAGACCGTGCCCTATATGCCACCGCCCATGGATATGAAACCGTATCTGCGGGAGGATTACCGTCCCAAGAGTCCATTTGTAAGTGCCTTAACCACCGCACCCGATCGTCCCTTCGAAGGTCACTTCGATAAGGATGTTCCCATCCATGACATAGACCTGCCCACACCCAAGGAGCACCTCAGCATGTGTGATGCACTCTGCACAGCCCCAGATCGTGGCTATAGCCCATTGAATCCCGAGAGTGCAATGCAACGCTTTGATGCAGATCAAAAGCAACAGGAATTGAAAAAATATGAATTTCAGGTGCTTGATCATGAGGAGGAACTGGGCATAAAGCCGCAACCGCCGGAAAGTGTGGAATATTATCGAACGGGGCCACAGCAGCAACGCAAATCCTCAGCATTTGCGGCAATGCAAGCATTCCAGCCGTCCCGAGAACCGCTTACCTCCTCCTCCTCCACCTCGAATACCAACTCCAATACGCCGCGTGCCTCCATTGCCTCCCTGTCCAAAGAACAGACAGATCTTGAGTATCAAAAGTACTGCAAGGCGCAGCAGCGCAATCAAAAGCGACTTGACTTCTATCACAAAAAGGAGGAGGAGCTCCAACAACAACAACAACAACAACAGCCACAACAGACCCAAAATCAAAATCAGACTCAAACACTGACTCAAACAGAGACCAACTCGAACTTGCTAGTTAACGCTGCCAATGCGACTGCTTCCTCTAACTCCTCTTCCACAGTCCAACAACAACAGTCTTCCAACATCAACACCAGCTCAGCTTATGTCGCCCAGTCCCAGCATCAGGCCAGCAGCCGATCCTCCTTTTCAGCCAATACCAACACCAATCTCAACACCAAATCCCAACTGACAACTGTAAATAGCACCGCTTGCAAAATCGATGCCCATGAGCTAATTGATGAAACTGTCGAGGAATTCGAGCACTCAGATCTAAGCTTTCCGCCACCATCCCCGCTCAGCCATCTCAAGGGTAAAGCCGTACAGTCCGGCCTCCATAAGCCAGAAGCCATACCAAAATATCAGCGCAATTGGACAGTGCTGCCCACCCAGAGTCCCATACGCACACCGGAACCACAAGAGCTGCGTGACAATGTGCCGCTTGCGTTCCTCGATGCACCCAAGCTTGACACTGTACATAGACCCATAGCAAAGGTTTCTACACCTGCCTCCTCCAAGACTACTCCAACTGCAGCGCCAACGGCTGCTCGCGGCTCGATAGCCTCTGTGGGCAAGCCGTCGGTGCCCATCATTATTGAGGAACGTTCAGGTCCAGTAACCATGGCTTTTCAATCACTAGATGAATTCGAGCGTCCCGATCAATCCCAGACGCCCACAAGGCCCTATACGCCCAGCGCTATGATGACCAACAAGCCGGCACCCATCATACCCTTCTATCAGACGACGGAGAAGCTTTGCTTCGATGAGTGCCCAGCTTCGCATGAGCGTGTCTATGATCAGCGTTGTGTCTCACCCTGTCTGGCACGCGCACGTTCTCCAGCACCGGGACCACCACCCAATCCTCTGTCCGCCATACGTGCGCCACGCATGAAGGAGCCGGACACAGCACTGCTGGCAGTTGGCGGAGGAGGAGCAGGAGCGGGAGCAGGAGCACGCTTGCAAGCGGGGTCTATAACCACAGGACAGAGCTATCAGGGTCAGCTGCTGGCACATTCGGAGCTCAGCACGGGTTCAGCAAGCCAAAGTTTTACACAGCAGCCGGAGACATTAACCGAACGCAGAATAGGCAATCTCAATGTGCAGCAGCGGGAGCAATCATCGCAGCTGCAGCAGCAGCAACAATCGCAGATGCAGAGTCAGACCAAGACACAGATTGGCAATACACAGATCGAGCGTAGGCGGAAGGTTACCGAGGAGTATGAGCATACACAGAGCGCCAAGACAATTGAGATACGCACGGGCAGCCAAACTCAATCTCAAATCCAAAGCCAATCTCAAACTCAAGCTCAAAGTCAATCTCAGGCACAATCTCAGGCTCAATCCCAATCGGAGTCGACAGCACGTCGTCAGAGCTATGGACGCACTGGCTTTGTGGCCAATCAGACACGCCGCTTGTCCGGCCTGGAGCAGGAGATCAGTAATCTGACCAGCCAGTCCCAAGGCATCAGCGCCCGAGCAGCTACTTTGGGTGAAGGCAACTTTCCTCAGCTGCGCTCGCCCACCTTTGACAGCAAGTTTCCACTGAGACCATCTTCTGTAGAGCTTGTGGCAGCAGCACCTGCAGCCAACAAGCTGCTAGGACCGCCACCTGGCTTCCTTCAGCAGCAACAGCAGCAGCAGCAGAAGTCTGCTTTCTCTTCGGGCTTTAAATCAACAGCAACAACAAGTTCCACACAACAACAACAGCAACAGCAGCAGCTGCGCAGTCAAACCACAAGCTCATCGCTAACATCAGCATCACCAATTGCATCCTCAGCAACATCATCATTAGCAGCAACATCATCATTAGCAGCAACATCATCCAGGTCGGCGCAAGCATCCAGTCTAACCAAAGCTTCTGCTATTACTACCACGACTAATAATCAAGCCTGTAGCGTCTACAGGAGCACTGGAGCTCCAGGACCTAATCTGGCTAATCTGCCAAATACAAATATTAATAACAATAATAATAATAATAATAATTATAATAATAAAGGCCCAAGGTCATCAAATGCTTCAATCGCAGCTCAAATGGCCGCTAAGCCAATTTCAATTGCTGCCTCTGCCGCTACTGCCGCTACTGCCACGCCCACAACGCCTGCGCCAGCCGTTTTTCCGCCAAATATAACTGACTTAAACACAAATGTTGATGGTTCCACAGCAGGTCCAGGTGCTGCTCCTGGTGGCAAGAGTGGCTTTGGTGCCACATCTGCACCAAAGCGTGGACGCGGCATTCTCAACAAGGCCGCCGGACCGGGCGTACGCATCCCACTGTGCAACAGCTGCCAAGTGCAGATCAGGTGAAGAGGAATCCCAAATCTTAAGTTCAATTGTTCGAGTTGTTGTTACTTCAAATCCCAATGTTGTTGTTGTCTTTATTGTTCTCTAACAGCTTGTTTTACAGTTCTAATTGAGTTTTCAGAGAGATATAGATTGGATAACGGAAGAGTTTTGTGGAATGTTGGTGCATTGACAGTCCTTCCGTTCTTTTCCTATCTGCAGTAAAAACCTCAAAGCTCTCATGTGTGTCCTTGACAAAGTTTTGCTTCAAAGCAGGGACCGTTTATTGTTTTTGTTTATTAACTTACCAAATAATAATTCAAAATTTTGTCCAGCTAATCCTGTGCATGAGTTACATTATATCCTTAACCCTTAACCCAATGTTTGTGTTTGTTGCAGCCGCCTTTACCAAGCCTATTAATTCGCATGCTAAACCAAATACTGCCACGCTGCCACGCCCACAAAAAGCAATTGAGCCGAAGTCCCAATCAAATCCAAGCGAGGATACGCATAAGGACACGGATGCCACAGCCATGCTGGCCGAGTCCATTGGCAAAATAAATATGGGAGAGCAGACAAATGCCTTTATGCAGGAGGCGGGCAAGATCATTTCCAATATGTTGGAGGCACGTCTCGCGGGTAGCAATGGCAGTGCTACGCCCAAGGAGACGCCAACGCCCTCGCATGCCGGCAGCACATTGAGTCTGCGCAGCAATAGCAGCTCCAATCTGGCCAAGAGTCCAATGATAGTGCGCAAACGTTTGGATCTCGATGATTTCAAGCACATTGATCCTACACAGCCGGTGGCGCTGCACTCCGTGGTGGCTGTGCCGGCGCAGAAGCTGCCACAAAAGCAGCAGCAGCAGCAGCAACAGTTGCAACCACTTGCTGATCAGCTGAGTGGCAATCAGAAGGCACAGCCACAGGTGGCACGTGTGGAGCAGACGCTGCAGGCGGAGCTGCCGGCACAGCATCCGATGAGCAAAATCCTAGACATATGTGATAGTGGCAAGATGTCCTTGGAGCAGCAGGCACCAGAGCCAGTTGCTTTTCGTAACAATCTGAGACGCACAGGAGCCACGCATGCCGCCGATCGTCGCTCGTACATTGAACCCAACAGCAATAATAACAACAACATCAATAACAATAACACCAAGGATGTTAAGAGTCAGAATGGACAGTCGCCAAATGCACCCAGCTTCAGTGTGTGTGTCAGAGCCTTGGGCGATGCCCAAGGACCCATGTCCGAGGAGAACGAGAAGGCCGTAAGTCAAATGCTTAAGGATGGTAAGCGTCCAATTTGCTGTCAGTGCAACAAGGAGATAACTGAGTAAGTATTCTGCTTGCACCTATTCGCTGTCTGCGCATGTCCTTTTTTTGTTACGAAAAAAAATCTTTCTGTTAATTTTCTTACTTATATTATGTTTCATTTACATTTTTACAGAGGACCTTTTATTACCGCCTTGGGCTGCATCTGGTGTCCTGATCACTTCATTTGTGTGAACGGCAACTGCCGTCGTCCCCTGCAGGACATTGGCTTCGTTGAGGAGAAGGGCGATCTCTACTGCGAATATTGTTTCGAAAAGTATCTGGCGCCCACCTGCAGCAAGTGCGCTGGCAAAATCAAGGTAAGGCCTATACAATTCTTAAAGATCCTTAGATCATTTGAGTTTCAGACTATCTGCTGTGATCGAAATCGATCCTCTGCTCGCGACAATATGTGTCAAGCTAGCTTTCTTCAAGATATTCATATTTTGTACTTACTTTTTTACTGTTTTTCACTGAAATGTATATTTAAGATATTTGTAAAAAACTATTTCAGAAGATTCCCTTTTAAACCAAATCATTCGCAATCAACATTTCTTCGCTGATTTGATTGTTCAGGAATAACTGAAAATTAGTTATAAAAAGTTTTGAAATTTTCTCATTTGAAAACTTTGTAATCGAAAAAAGGAAAACTATAACTGATGCTGAACCCAAATCAAAATCAACTTCATTAGAAAAAACAGCTTTAAGGTCTTATTTTCTCTGTCAATATTTTACTCGAATATTTTGCCAAATTTATTGTATTATCGTAATGTTTTTTAGTTCAATTTAAAGTTTATATTAATAAATATTTCTTTTTAGGGCGATTGCCTGAACGCTATTGGCAAGCACTTCCATCCCGAGTGCTTCACTTGTGGTCAGTGCGGCAAGGTCTTTGGCAACAGGCCTTTCTTCCTGGAGGATGGCAATGCGTACTGTGAGGCCGATTGGAATGAGCTCTTTACCACCAAGTGCTACGCTTGTGGCTTCCCCGTTGAGGCTGGGGATAGATGGGTCGAGGCACTTAACCATAACTATCATAGTCAATGCTTTAACTGCACTGTGAGTAGCCATATCTAATGACTAATACTAAACACAATTTAACTTCAAAATTTAATAAATTTCAACAGTTCTGCAAGCATAACCTGGAGGGTCAGAGCTTCTACAATAAGGGCGGTCGTCCCTTCTGCAAGAATCATGCGCGCTAAGAGGCAGAACACAGATCAGCACAGATCAAAATATGGCTCGACTATGGACTTCAGGGATCACGGACACACACAACCACACACATACACACACACACTAACAAGAAAAACAACAACTATTCAGCAATCAACATAGAGCTCTTAACAAAGCCTCAATTGCAATTATCAAAGTAAAATGGTGACTAATTTTATTAGAACTTCCTGTTATCCTAATTTTAAATGAATGATAAGGAGAAGGAGAAACATAACATAACATAACATATATACACAGCAAAACTATAAATTGTAAACGACACGAAATCGAATTAACAAGAGAGACACAGCAGAAGTATATACTAACCTGTCTACCTACATATTTATGATTATATATTATTTATTCATCATATTATCATTATCGAATTATCTACGAGAGAACACAACGCTACACTTATAATATATATATTTACTTATTACATATATATGTATTTTCACAAAAAAAGAGAGTTATTTAGTTCAAGTGACAAAACACCGGGAAACTGTTGACAAGCCAGCAATCAACTATCCAAACAGCGCGAAAGGATTTCATAACTTCAAAAGTTGATATACATAAGTATATATCATTTATCAATTGAATCCGCAAACTAATCGGACTATAGTCATGACAAAGCAAATCAGTTTGTCAGCAGTAAATTTGAATTGAGAAAATGCTTTATGCTACAAATTTAATTTAAATTATACTTTAAATTTTATGTTGTATACTTAATCGAGAATTAAATCAATTTGATTGTACTTTGCACTAAAATATGCAGATCAATAAATTTCGAAATCGTTTTCGCGTTTAAATTCTGCTTGTTTATTTTAATATGGCATCAGCATTTGGGTTTTGTGGGCACAACAACATCGGAGGGGTGAATGGGCGCCTTGCATGAAATGAATAAGTAAAAATTATTTTGATGTAGACATCTATACTTAGTTAACGACCAGGCGAACAGCATTCGCAGATGGCTGTTAAATTTGTTTGAAATATTCAAATTAACATGAGCTCCTGAAAGTATGCCGCACATTGCTCATGGCGGTTAAATTTGATTTACATATTCATATTAACATGTGCCCCTAAAAGTATGCCGCACTTGTGGCTCGTTTTTAACACAGCGCCAAGGTTCAGAATACACTACAGGATTACAATATTGCTTGTAACTCGGGAACTGCAAGGACTATTTGAATGTCTTATTGAAGAAAGATAGTCCTTTTCCTGTCGGATCAGAATCTGTTATCAAAATGACGCTACTCCTTCAAATAGCCCAGTTAAAGCGCTTTTTATAAAGATTCGACCTTCTACTGATTTCTGTTCGCCTGGTATTCGGCTGTCAAAAACTGCACGAAAATGTAAACAAATTGCTTGCTAGAAAAATGTGCTAAGAAGAAGAAGAATTGCGTTCACCTCCATCAACCACAGCGCTAATTTAATGCAATTTTTTCGACTCTAAGCAAAAGGACCACAGTCCTAAAAACATCGAAATTGAATAAATATCTTCTACCTGCCAATAATAAAACAAAAAATTATGTTTGTAATACGTTTATTTATGATAGTTTTGTTTTGTTCAGACTAATTGTTATGGTAAACGATCCTATTCAAGTACTTCTGTTTATTTGCGAGCTGTCAATGATTTTGTGTGCTCTTTGAGCTGCTCTCATCTACATTGTGAAGTTTATTATCCAGGTCCATCTTAGTGCTTAGATGACTCCATTATTTCTGAATGCCAATTAATACTGACCATGGAGCCTAACGTACTGAATGCTTGATAAACCTGCAAGGATATGAACCAAGTAAGGGCTTAAGCTTCTCCAAAAACACTTACTGGGGATTATAGTATGACAGCAACCATTCTCTGACACATTTCCATCATACTTTTAAAATATATTCTTCCCGAAAAGCGAGTCCTTTTTGGGACTATGTGTGTGTGTGTGTGTGTGTGTGTGTGTGTGTGAGTGTGTGTGTGTGTGTGTGTAGTTGCGTAGAACATAATGTCATAATCGTTTGAAACTTCCGGTTAGCTGCCCTCACGTATGTATTTTGTTGACAGCATGCAACAGCTTTTGCTTTACACACACACACGCATACAGACACACACACACACATACACACCCGCCATTTCGACAGCCAGGAGCAATTTCATGCTCAACCAATTTTTGTTGTTTTCATTTGGCATTTTTGCGAGTCGATATACAAACTGTTCGGAGGCACTTTTCATGCCATTTTCATTTTACCAATTTCCCGACATTTCCCATATCCTTCGCATTTCGCTGGCCAATGGAATAAGGTGTCAATTTTTGTGTTCGCTACGCAATTTTGCGGTCCTGGGTGTTAATCGCTGGACCACTTACATTGCTTGTAAGGCCTCTAGGCCAATACAAATTTACGCTAGATTAAGCAAGGATATTCGATGTGTGTGTGTTTGTGCTTGGAGTGGAGGTCGTCAAATCCACGCCCTTCTGTTGCTGTATCCTGGCAGGCGGAAAGGAAAAACAATTTGCGGTTTTTGTGGCATTTTCTCAACATAACATTACATTTTGTTTTTGTTTTTTTTTTTGCAAATGTTTGCGTTTTAGTTTATTTCGCCTTGCACATTAAACAAAGGACTTTAAGTTAGTATTAAGTTTATCTATATATATATAAATTTATATCTGTATGCGTATCAGTATTATGTTTCATAATTATAATACACACACGCATCAGCTACAATTAAATCGTAATTATTTAAGGGTTTGTTTTATCTACTCGTTAATTTTTTCTTTTGAAACGCATTCAGAATTCAGTTTCCGTTTTTTGAATTCGTTATTCGAAAATGCGCGCAAATTTTTGTCACCGTAGCGTTCCGTTGCGAATTTACATAGAGTTTTAAATATATATATATATATAGTACATAGCTACATATGTATATATATGCATATATACATATGTGATTTTTGTGTTTGATTTTCTTTAAGTTTTATTTTTTTTTGGGTTGAAAAAGAATCTACATTTAATGCATGCTAGAAATGCATTCGAAATTGTTATTTACAAATTTTGTATGAATTTTAACATTTCTTTTTTTAGGATACTCTGTTCGATTTGTTTTTTTTGTTCAGTTTTGTTTTTGGAATATTTAATACTTTTACATTTGTATTCACGATTTTTCATGATACAAACGCAGCGCATTTCTTAGGCTTACAAAAATAAATTCAACACATTCAAGTACAACAAACATATCTTACTATCTAAATGCCGCTTAAAGTATAGATATACATATCTATAGAGTATATATATAGGTATATATATATATTCATTTAGGAGCAGAGTTTTTAGTTTTTCGTATCGTACAAATAAATACCTTTGGGTTAACGAGTGTTTTTAAAGTAACAAACAAACAAACAAAAAAAAAAAAATGCTTTAGTAAACTGAATTCTTTTTTTTTAAATTGTTTTCCGCTTTTCAGTTTGCGCGGTTTCAGTTTCAAACATAGGGCTACAAATGGGCCAATATATCGATCTGATCGAGGGCACTGCCCTGCCCAGCTGACTGAGATTTTGGCACCTGTCCCTGAGCCTGTGTTCTTCCAGCTGGATGAACGCTCAGACCGCTGCTATTCGCCTGCGATATGGTCACAATGGTTACCAGGTCATTGCCCTTTGTTGTCGCCGGACTGCTGGCTGAGCTCTCCTGGCTCTGACTCTGACTCCGACTCCTGCTTTGGCCCTGGCTGCGATTTCTCGACTCAATCTCCACAATGGCCGAAGTTAACAATTTATTCGACTGCAGCGCACTGTAGTCGGGCAATTGATCCGAAGAAGACTCCGGCAGGTCCTCATTCGCCAGCAGTCGACCCGAAGGCGCCGTCTCAATGGTTCGTTCGCTGTTGAGGGTCAAGGATGCGGGCGTGGCATTGCGGGAACGATAACTAGGTGGCAGACTGTACTCGGAGCCGCCCATGCTGCTGCTGATGGTGCCTCCACCCCCGCCAATGCCAATGCCACCTACGCCCATGCCCGAGCGAAGTGTGGTCAGCGGTGCTCTGCAAGATGAAGAAGATAAAGAAAGAGTTTAGTGTCTAGCATTACACTGAGAGAAATAAAGAGATCAATGTTCATTTGATAAGTCTTAAATTTATGAAATTGAATTGATTTTAAAATAAAATAAATATGTTCAAGTATGGTAAATTATCGAATTATTAAAAACTCTGATAACATTTCAATTTTTCTATATATTTAAAATAATCAACAATTTAATATACTTTTTCTTGTTTCTGTGTAGTATAAGTTTCAGAACAGACTTAAGCAGGAAATATATGCATGCCGATGAGACAAAGTCAATGCGCAAATTTGCATGCCAGGCAACAACTAAAACTATCTATATATCATTGTTACTAGGAGCATGTATCTATGCATCTAGATTCAAGAAGGTGATGCCAGCCTGTCTGTCCAAGCTCTTGTCAATTTAAATAACAAAAGGCGTTTTGGGCAATTGTTGCCAGTAAGTCTGCTTATATGTCTATATATCTACATATATATATGGATGTATAATCAGAGTATTCACACTTCAGTCAACAACATCATCACACACACACACACACATTCACGCACATACGTGTAATAGACATGGGAAAATTGTATGCTGAATTGTTGTGCATAGAAAAAAGAAATTCAAATTTTCAAAATTGTATAAAGCAATTTAGAGTATGTAAAATTGCATTTAATTGTTGCCGGCAAAGATTCAATGCAAACGGAAACAGGATAACTAGGTAAGCTTCAAAGACGAAGCCTCTTTCAAACTATCTTTCTCTCTCTCACTCTGATTATCCCTCTCTTTTTTACTCTCTCGCTTAGTCTCTTTCCGTGCAGTGTCATAACAGGCAATTTTCACAGGCACTCGGCAACTGGGGCCTCGTCTTTGTTTGTTTAATTGACTTGGCTAACAGCTTTGCATGGCAAGTTCTTTGCTTGTGTCCTGGCCCTAATCCTGCCCTGTTCTGAACTGTTCTATACTGTCCTGCCTTATTCTGTTCTGGCCTGCTCTGTCGCAGATTGCCTTTTAACACACGCCTGCTTGTTATGCAGCAGAAAACCTCTTCAATTCACTCTCTGTGCACGTGTGTGTGTATGTGTGTATATGTGTATTTGTGTGTGCGCGCGTGTGTGTAAATATTTTGCAAAATTTCACAGATTTCTTTGTTAGTTCTTACATCATTTGAATATGCCATCAAGCACACACATTTACACATATACACATACACAACAACACACCTCCCCCCCCCTTCCATTAGGCAGTCAGAAACAAACTCTGCCTAAAAGTATGCTGCGATTTCTTGCCACACACTTTGCATACGTTTTTGCTTTTTGACATACTTCTCCGTCACTTTTCCATACCCAGTTTAGTGGAGGGCTAAAGCGGGTATATTGGTAGACAATCTATACATGTGTCAACAAAACAATTTTACCACGTTTTAAATCTCTTTAGAATTTAGAAATTTTCATTTTCTATATGCTCCAATAAGTTTTCAATTCCAATTTCAAAACTTTTTCTATGTGCAAATATATTAAGTTGCCTCTAAAGGTTACAGAAAACTTGTTTAATATAAAAATTAAAAAAATAAATAAAAAAGAAATAAGAACGTTGCAGTCGGGTTCTCCAGACTGCGATATACTCTGTTTTCTGAACGTTAATAAATTAAATTTATTTAAGGACTACTTATATAATTATAAACTGTCCTAAAGCTTAGGAAAAGTGAGTTTGGTTGAGATATTTAAAAAAAAAAAAAATAGTTTTCCATACAAAAACTTATTTTTCAACCGATCGTTCCTATGGCAGCTACATGTTATAGTGGTCCGATCTGGCCGATTCTTACACTTTGTCTGCCTATGGTATATATCAACATATATACCAAGTTTGGTTGCTCTAGCTTCAAAACTGTGGAAAAAAACTGCGATCATATAGACGGACAGACGGACGGACATTTCACAAACCCAATAAACTCTTTTTTTCCATTTTAAAAAACAAAGTATAAAAAATACTTTCCATTTTCGAATTGAACTCAACAAAATTTTGAAGTATTTTTTTATATATTTTTATTTCATTGCAACTGATTTATAAGTCGAAGATCCGATAAAATGTATATATGCATGTATATATACAATAAGTAAATAGTGTGTATGAAATTCATGCGAAAGTGTTGCTCAGAGCCCTTCAAAATAAATCATTTTAAAGGTTCTTAAAATGTCAGCCCTATTTAAATTCCATATACAATTTATTTGTAACTCAAAAGTCGAGCTGTTTCCGTTTCCAAAATTTTCAATTGTTTGCCATTTTCCAACGATATTTCTGGCCAACCAAGCTATTTATAATATTCAGCTGTTGTTGTTCATTGTTGTTGTTGTTTTTTGTGGTTTTAGTTGTTGTTGGCTTTTCATTTCCCTTTAAATGACATTCAAATTTAAGTGCATGTGGCCTTTTGCGTCATTACAAGCAAATTAATTTGCCATAAATTTGCATTTGTTTGCTTGACTCTGAATACATTCATGAGTACTTGTATTCGGGTCTTGTACTTTGTGTATTTGAATACTCTCGCATTTAGCGACGAATAAATTTTAAGGAAGTCCTTAGCCGCAACTCAATATTTTTGTAACGCAATAAAAAGTAAACTTTTGTAATTAGCAGCCATTATGCGATCAAAGCGGCAATTATCCTGCTAGCGAAAATCGCCACCACCTAACTGGCACCGTTGTCCTGCCTAACAAGGGTCCTTTCCGTCCTTGCGTACTTCGCTGGTGCCTGCTCCTTTCATTTTCCATCTACATTCTCATTATTGTGTGGTGCCTGCTCGTCTCGTTTGGCCAGTTGGCGTCAGTGTCATTTCAATTGTTTCAATTTGCTCGCTGTCTGTCTGTCTCTCTGTCCTTTTGTCCTGTCCGCTATCCACTGCTGTTGTCAGTTATCCTGCGTGGGTGCCTGTCCTGTCCTGTCTCTCGGCACTTGAGTGGCCGACAATCGGATTGTTGCGTGTTTAAATTGTTTGCCATTTGAAGTGCTCGCTCAGTGCTCAATTCAATTAAGTTGCAAATTCCGGTCGCTCTTCCCAACCCCCACTCCTCTCTGCTCACAACACTTGAAACCAAACAAAAATCATTTATAATAAACCAAAAAATAAAAATACCAAACATATACAAAAAAATACCATTGAAGGGTTTTTAAAGTTTTGCGTTGGGCAACAAAAAAATGTACAAAAGTTTGTGGTGCAACCCCAAGCAATGTGTCAATGTTAACACCACCCAAAAACCGCACAAAGCCAAACCGCTGACGCTTCAGCTGATGCTGAAGCCTGCTTTCCCATCACCCCCGCAACCCCCCCACTCTGATTTCTATTTCAACCTCGAACTGTGCGTTGTTAACATTTTGTGGTTGCAGCGCCAAACTTTACAAATAACTCACGAGGGTCGCGCTAAAGTCGAACAAATTCCACTCCGGGGAGGGGCAAATAATACGGAACCGGAAGTGTGTACTCACCTCAGTAGACTGCCGGCATGAGATCGATAAGTGGGTGGTGGCGAATTCCCACGCACCACTCCATTCTGCCGATCGCGGTCCAACAACAAAAGTCTGCAAAACAAGAGGAAAACACATGTTATTATTATAATATTATACTATTGTAACTCTTAAATGCTAATGAAAGCAACCGACATAATAAAGAAATATATATAAAAGTAACTTAGGCACACCGCAGATTGAATGTCCTTGCAGAATTATTTTATACATTTGGAATATTAGCAAAGACTTGTAACTTTTTGAACTGGAAATAAACTGTTGGTGAGAACAGGATCTTTAATATGAATCTGGAAATTAGCTGTTGATAATAACAAGAACTTTAGTATGAATCACAACAATAGTTTTGTGGAAGGTTTTGAAAATTTAGAAATTATTTAAAACATTGGTATCAGTCTACTGATCGATCGAATTCCGAACGATTTATGAATTACTGTTTTGATTTCCGATTTGAATGGTTTCGTTTTATTTTTTCCGAGTTTTCATAGTGAAAAGACTATTTAGTTGTCATCTAGTAGGCAATGCTGATTCGTGAACAGCTACGTTTTCTTGCACGTTCTCGCTTCTGTTTTACAGATAGTTTTTCAATTTAATATTATAAATGTTATTTGATTTTAATCTAAAGAATAAATTAACTAAATCATTTCCAAATAAGATGAAAAATATAAGAAAAAAGTAAATTATTAAAATTTTTTTTTTTGTAATTCTTTGTGTAATCTGGGAATTACTTTTCATTCCGCAATCAAAAAAGGAAAACTATTAAGAATGTTTGACGTTTTGAGTACTTCAGAACAGCAAGCAATTCTGTTTCCGCAAATTTCGAACGGAATACGAATTCGGAACTGGCCTAACTGATTATTTCCGAGATACCTACACAAAATGAATACACCCTTTAACATAAGTCTAAAAAGCCACAGTATATATGTATATAAAAGGGCATTTACAGCCAGTGCATAATTACATAATGCAATTAATTGCGCAAGGACATGCAAACGGATGCGGTTAGCCGAGCATGTCCGCAGTTATCCTTTCGAAACAGTGCCTCCTGTATATATATGTATGTGTATGTAGACATATGCAAGGGTTTTGCTACCCACCTTAAACGATACTCCTGCATGCTGGCTTGGTACGAGGGCGGCGGCGGGCGATGTTGAAACTCCGGATAGAGCAGTCCATGGGGTGCACCGCCGCCCCGGGTGCAGGGGCGACGTCCGCAGCGGGCCAGGTCGACGGTGGTGCCCAATCCGAGGCAGCTTTGGCCACCGGGCGCAGTCATCCGCCAGGCAGCGCCGCTGACAGTGACCAGCACGACGCCAACGCCTGCAAGAAAAAGTGGAGAGTGCAAAAGAAGAGAGAAGGGGTCAGTTGATTTGAATAGCAAATGCAAAAACATATTTAAAATGCCCGCCCAATTAAGTATCAAGTACGAGTTGTACTTGTTGTTGTAGTTGCAATTGTGAATGAGTTTTAGTTTGAGTTTGAGTTTGTGTTTGAGATTGTGATTGTGCTGTACAATTTAATTAGACGTCAAACGTAGCGTGGGCGTGGCAAACAATTACCATCCCACTTAAACCAAATGGGTGGTGGTTTTCGGAGCCAGCTTGGGGTGTGGTGGGGTGTTGCTGGGTGGGTTGCCGACCCATACCACAGGGGGGCATGGCCTCAGTCCAAGTCTCAGTCTCAGCCTGACAATCAGCATCCACTTTCACTTTCGCTTTGGAGTGCAAGTCAGACCGAGGCTTTCCTTTTGACAACTGACAGCTGCAAGAGGCACGGCCAGTGGCACTGGAGCGTGTCATCATCAGCGACTCCCCCCTCCAGCTTACCACACCACCTCATCCTAACCAGCGACCTTAGACATAGCTTCAACTTTAGTTTCAACCGGCAGCTGATTAAAGCCAACAATGAAGCTAGGCACAATTTTATTAGTCGAAATTGTCGCTCGTTTTCATGAGCAATTTAAGCTGCGACTGCGGCAAAAAAACAGAAGAAACAAGCAAGAAATTATCTTTGCATTGCCGAAGATTTTATACTCTTCAAACAGTTTGCATAACATAAATAAATTGTTGATGCGCAACTTTGAATTCATAAGTTTCTATAAGATATTCTTAAAATAAATAAGTTTTTTACACAAAAGCTTTATATCCAAACGAACTTTTTGTACAGCAACTTATTTCTTAGATTAAAGCATGTTAAATATCCAATTTTAATCAAAGTCGATTGAACTATGTAAGTTATAATAAAATTCACAATTGCTGTGAAAATTTTGCTATTCAAATGCTAAATATTCGACTGATTCTTCCTTTCACAGCTATGAGCTTTTTATACTCTGTTTTCCAAAATGGATAAAACAGTATATTGGGTTTGTTAAATGTTCGTCCATCCATCCGTCCGTCTGAATGAACGCAGGTTTTTTCCACAGTTTTGAAGCTATAGCAACCAAATTTGAAATACATATGCAGACAAAGTGTTGAAATCGGCCAGATCGAACCACTAGATCATACAGCTGCCATACGAACGATCGGTTCAAAATAAGTTTTTGCATGAAAAACTTTTTTGTTTTTAAAAATAACTCAACCAAACTCACTATACCTAAGTTTAAGGACACTTTATAAGTATATAAGTAGTCTTTACAAATATTTAATTTATTAAACGTACAGAGAACAGAGTATATCTCTGTCGGAAGAACCCAACTGCAACGTTCTTAATTGTTAAAAACTTAATTTAGTCAATTTTATACAACAACGAACTATTGAATTTATTATTACTATTTTCGTTATTTCCGATAAATATCTAGCAAAAAGCATCTGTGCCAAGTTTCACTTAGATAACTTTAAAAGGTGGATAACTTTTTCTGACTCTGTTTTTTAATAGATTCAGTTTCAACTGCTGATTATAAACAATTATATTTTAAGAACTCAAAAACTACTCTTTTCAGTGCGTTGCATACTACGCAACCAAATCTGGATACCACTCAGGAAGTGTAACATATAAAGGTTGCAATTTGTGCGTTTGTTATGACTGTGACGAGTCGGAGCAGCTAAAGACCGTCACTAAGAGCGACATATAAGCATATACATACATATGTATATATATATAGTATAGTCGTAGCAAAGTCAGGCTGCCTCTGGCTTGATTGCCATTAAATTATGTAAAACTCAGTTTAACAACTCAACAATTTTTTTTATTTTGGTAATTGCCGCCTGAAAATGGCGCAATGTCACGCTTCGAGTGGCCCAACTAAACGCGACGCGGCAATTGATTAAAGCGTCGTCTACATAAGTAATGCCCAAACTCAAACCCAAGTCCATACACAAACCCAAACCCAAACCCAAAACCAAACGGAGACCAAGACGGAACTTAAGTCAGAGATTGCGACGTGGTCGTGTGCACTTGGCCCCGCTTTAATGTTAATGTTACGTGAGTTGACAGCTGCTGAACTTTTTGGCGAAAAGCGAATTCAGAACGAATGAAAACGAATGAAAACGATGACTCATGAATCGACTTGAAAACTCAGCAGGGTGTCATTGAATTTTGATTGAATTTCAAATAGTTTACACACTTTGATTAATCGATTGGACTTAAGTTCGCTTAAGTATTCGGCACATGCAAATTAAAGTGCAAACAGCTTTCAAAGCTCATTAAAACTTCAATGTTTAATTGTTTTGAGTGAGTTAATTTAGTTTGATTTTAAGATTGAGGTTTAATAGTTATATTATGAACTATTAGCTGTGAAGTATTTCATCTTGATTTGATATGAACTACTTTGAAAGCACTTGAAAGCTTTAAATTTAAATAGGTGTTAAATAAAGTTAAACAAACTAACAAAACTATCAACATGCTCAGCAGAGTAAATTATATAGTTACAATATTAACTGAAATGGACTTTGAATTTGACCTATGTAATAATATTTAATCTTAATTTTTAGTACATAGAATTAAAATCACTTTAAAGTGTACAATTAGAATAATTAATTAAAGCTGAGTTTAGGTATTAAGCACCCCGTATAAAAAGAAACTATTTAATATGTTAATTTAAATAGAATCTAAGCTTTACATTCTAAATTAACAAATAATTTAAAGCGCATTAAAGCTTAAAGCTTCCATTATTAGTCAAAGCAGTTACAGCTGCAGCTTCATTATTTTAGCACTCTATTAATTTTCTATTCAGCTAAACTAAACAAATATTTAGCTAGTGTCATTGCCAATTAAATAGTGCTAAAATTCTGAATAGCAATTTGTACTTAAACTATTTATAGCACACAAATAGATATAATTGGCAACAATTAATGTTGAAATAGGAAATGATGTACACCCAGCCCAAGGCTGTACCAATATTTACAAACTATCTATATCTCTGCTCCAATAGACAATGCTAGCTGATAAAACTCGTAACCGGAACTAAATGCTCTGACAATATTGACACATTTTCTGTCTTTACAAATTTGTTTGTTCTTCGAACTGGGTCAGGCAGACGCACAGCAAAAAAAAAATATAAAAACCCAATAACAACTACAAAGGCTGTTATAATTGTAGAAATTGTTGTGTGTGGCACAAATACAACAATAACAACAACAACAACAACAACAACTACATACTATAACAAAAATATTCACATACTAGATATAATGGAAACAAATGTGCGACTTGTGTAAACATCGTGAAAAAGGCAACGCGACGCGTCGTTTTAATGCCATTTTTGTGGCCCCCATCAATTGTTTGACTTCAATTTGCTTGTAGGCTATATAAGTGTACATATATATGTGTGTGTGTGTATGTGTGTGTGTATGTGTGTGTGTGTGTGTGTGTGTAAGTACAAGTGAGAGTTACGTAATCGATTTGAAGCTGTACTTGTCTTGAGATACTCTTACCATATCAGAGATACAAATATTTGTACTGCCATTTGATACTTTTGATGGTCATATTTTCAAATATTGCAAGAATTCGTGAATAATGAAAAGGCTACTTAAGAAATATTGAAGACAACCAAGCCTGTTCCGAATTCACTATGTTTTTGAAAAGAAAAAACGAACGAGTTCCAAATGATTTACGAATAACTGTTCTGATTTCCGATCGGAATGGTTTCGTTTTCTGTTTTTCGAAACCTACTTTTCTTAGTAAAAACAAGTAAGAATGCTCTAGTCGAGTGTGCCCGACTACGAGACTCCCTGCTCCCAACTTGTATTACAAGCAGTTCAGCGGCAGCACAAGCAAGCAGCGCACTTAACTTGTCCAGTGCATGTCAAACTGTTGTTTCTGCCTGCTGAGACGTGGGGAAATAGTTTCTTCCATAACTTTTGTGCTATTTATTCGAACGTTATGAAAGTTCCAATAGTCAAAGCTTTATCTTTAAAATTGTGGGTCTGGGAGTTTTTTTTCGATTTGCGTGGGTGCGGAGAGCTACATCCGAAATTTAAAATACATTTTATCTGCGTATGGTATACAGGAACCTGCATGCCAAGTTTGGTGTCTCTAGCTCTTATAGTCTCCGAGATATGTGTCTTCCTACGGACGGACGGACAGACAGACGGACATGGCTAGTTTGTCTCGGCTGTTGATGCAAGGATATATATAGTTTATATATAGTCGGAAATGCCCCCTGCTGCTTGTTATATACATTTGCAGTACTTTATATAAATGCGAAAAAGGCTTTTTTATTGGGAACAGGGAGAAAAACGAATGAATTTACGAATTACTGTTCTGATTTCCGAACGGAAAGGTTTTGTTTTCTCTTCTTCGAAACCGAGTTCGAAGCTGAGTTTTCATGGTAAAAAGTCTATTTAGTTGTCATCTATTAGGCATTGCTGAATCGAGAACAGCTATGTTTGCTTCCACGTTTTCGCTTCTGTTTTACAGAGAGTTTTTCAATTTAATATTAGAAATGTTGTTGGATTTTAATCTAATTAATAAACTGACTAATTATTTTCTAATAATAAGATGAAGAATATAAGAAAATTGAGTTTAAGACTTTGTTTTTATACTCTTTTTAATTATTTTGAAAAAAAAGAAAAAAGAGTATAATGGTTTTGTGAAATGTTCGTTTGTCCGTCCGTCTGTCCGTAGGAACGCAGGTTTTTTCCACAGTTTTGAAGCTAGAGCAACCAAACTTGGTATACATGTTGGTATATACCATAGGCAGACGAAGTGTCACGATCTGTCAAGATTTGAGCAAAAGTACAATGGCCACGCCCACTTCTGACTCCGCATAGAGGCTAAAAAACGATCTTACTTGTTTTGAATTCCTTGTGTAATCTGGCAGTTGCTTTGTATTTCGCAGTCAAAAAAAGCAAATCTGTTTCCGTAAATTTGGAACGGAATAGGAATTCAGAATAGGCCTGATAGGCTTTTGTATTCTTTTCGATAATATCGATACTGCACAGAAACCCCAAAGACATTTAAAAGAAACTATCGATACAATCGTTGGCTTATAATCTCCAATTCTTACTTACCAATCATTAGAAGAGCCGCCGTCAGATGGGAATTTGGTGGTCCAGCGAGGCCAGTGGCGCCCAATGCAGCACCGCCAAGGGCGCAGGCCACGCCCCCAAGTGCGACAACGGCAATAAGGGCGCGCAGTGGTGGTCCAGCAAACCATTGGCCACAGCATCCTTTTCCGGAACGCTCCGAGGGGGATCTGCAAAGAAGAAAAACAATTCTTTTGTTAGTTTTGCTGCTGCAGCTGCTCAACATTTTTGTTGCGAAATTTTAAAGTGAAAATGCGCTCATGGTTTTCCTTAGCCTGCGCAGGTGGGCAGCAAGGACACTTGCCAGGGCCGAAAAACCCAGAGACAGCAGCAGAATCTGGACACTGGCAGCTGTTTTGTTGCGTGGCGCGTGCAAATTGGTTAAGGACAATGGCAAAGGACAACAAAAGCGCAGCGAGTGTGCGACAATTGTTGTAATGTTTTTGATTTATGAGCTGAAAGACCAAAAATTTGCGCACCGAACACAATAAAACAGGCAGACAACCAGACAACCAGACGACCAGACGATGACGATGGCGATGACGATGGCGATGACGATGAGCATGAGGATGTGGCTGAGGATAAGGTTGAAGATATGGTGAAGGACAGGGGGTTGGGGTTAAGGATGCGAATGGCCAACAGCGTAAAATATTTTGCGCATTTGCCAGGCAAACAACACACGAAAGCAGCAAGGACAATTTATGTGTTCCAGACGCTGCAGGAACAGTATCAAAAGAAGGCTGCATACAGTGGGTACCAAATGTTATTCACTTAAAGAAAATCTTGAAAGTAGGAGCAGAATAGTTTGGCTTGTTAAGATCTTTTGTTCATAAAATATGTTTCCAGATTTTCAACTTAGATCTGATCCGATATTCAAACAGCTTACTTTTTACTCCCTGTTCCCATTAAAAATGGGAAAAAGGGAGTTATAAAGTACTGCAAATTTGTGTAACAGACAGAAGGAGGCATTTCCGACTATATAAACTATATATATTATTGATCAGGATCAACAGCCGAGACGAACTAGCCATGTCCGTCTGTCTGTCTGTCTGTCCGTCTGTCCGTCTGTCTGTCCGTATGAACACACATCTCAGAGACTATAAGAGCTAGAGACACCAAACTTGGCATGAAGGTTCCTGTATACCATACGCAGATCAAGTTTATTTCAAATTTCGGATGCACCCCCCCCCCCCCCCCCGCAAATCGCAAAAGACTCCCACAGCCACAATTTTAAAGATAAGACTTTAATTTTTGGAACACATGTACGTTTAATCAATGTCTTTCGGATGTGTAAATTTCAACACGATCGGATAAATAGCACCAAAGTTATGGAAGAACTTATTTCCCCTGTCTCAGCAGGCAGAAACAACAGTTTGACATGCACTGTGCAAGTTGAGTACGCTGCTTGCTTGTGTTGCCGCTGAACTGCTTGAAATGCAAGTTGGGAGCAGGGAGTCTCGTAGTCGGGCACACTCGACTAGAGTATTCTTACTTGTTTAATCAGGCTTTGTTCTTCAAATTTATCTTAGAATATTTTTTAGATGCGTGTTTTATATAAACTAAACAGATTTCCATGCGGAATATTGCATTGATCTGTCAGCATTGCATTAATCTGTCAACAGTAGAAAGAAAGTTGAAAACACTTGAAAAAAGTTGGAATTTCGAAATATTACTTTGATTTCAATTGCTTACATTAAAAGTCGTATAAATATTAAAATGCTTTACTTAATCAAAAAAACACAAACAATTTTAGCTTGTAAGCTAGAAAATGTTTTTTAACAGGTTTTTAATTTCTTTAACTTTAATCAAAATCAACTGATTTTCACGCGTTCATGATTTCTCATCAAGAATAAATTGGCTTCAATATAATTTAATAAAAATTATAAAAAATTTCTAAACTATTTTTTATGCAACAGTTTTGCCTAAACGATCCACAGTGCGACAATGACGACAAGGATGACGTGTGTGCGTAAATTCATTAGGACACTGATACAGATACTAACACACATACACAGACACCGACACAAACACATGCATAAACAGGAAAGGAGAGAAAGACACTCGTTTAAGGATACAGATACGGACACTGGCAGCATTTTCTTTATGGCCACAGAGACTCTTTTATGCGTGTGTGTGTGTACGCGTCTGTGTGTTGACAACCCCTTTGGGGGGGGGACAGAGTCTTAGCTTGGGGCTTGCCAAACAATTAGACGCCAAAATATTTATAGGCAAGCAGCTGCGACCCAAACACACTGCTGCTGCCCCAAACCCCAACCCCCAACTCACAATTCTCATTCCCCTTCCCCACTCTACACCCCCCTAAAACCCACAGCCGTATCCAATGGGACGTTGCCCACTTTTGTGTCATCGAAGCAATTTAAGCAGCCGAATGATAAATTGTTGGAAAATTACGTGCATAAAAAAGGCAACCCCGGCAATGGCCGGAAATTTATGTTTAATAATTTGATGTTGTCGCCCGAGGATTTCGAGGATTTTTATGACGCGCCATTAAATGTACACAACTCTTACTCCCAATTCACTGCAAATGGAAATTTGGGGAAAGATAAAAAGGGTGTACTACAATATATATATCCTGCACATATCCTCCGGCTTCACTCTGTCGCCAACTCGGCTCACATGACGACACTTTCTAGCGAGTTCGCATTGGTAGTTCAGAGGCCGCGGCATTTATGTTTCATCAGCTGTCATGTCATGTCATGATAAATAACATCTTCTTAACATCACAGCCAACGCTCAGCAGCCAGAATCCAAAGCCTCTACCCCCCAAAGGAAATGAGTGCGCAAAATGGCAAAAGGTAAACAGTCAAAAAAAAGAGAAGAAAAATTCTGTCAGTTGTGAGTTGTTGTTTTTTGGTATTAAGTGAAAACTAACAAAAGAGAATTTTTATCCCAACCGGTTTGAATTAATGAGAAAATGATATGGTAAAAAAAAAAATTTTAGTTAAGCTTGAAAGAAAAAAAAATAGAAAGAAAAACCTACAGACCCGTTCCAAGCCCTTTTCATTCTGAAACATTTTCTATTTTTTGCATTATGCTGAAAATGTAAACTGATTTTAGTCTGGCAATTAATTAAAAAATTATTAAGCATTAAAATAATACATATTTTCTGAAATGAATTAACAAAAAAAAAAACAAAAACATATTTTCAGATATTAATAAAATATAATAATGAAGAAATATCAAGAAATCAGTTCACTGTTTAAATAGTTAAGTTCGAAATCTAGAAAGAGAATTTCTTATAAATGATTTACGAATTACTGTTCTGATTTGCGATCCGAGTCCGAGAAGTTCGAATCCGAGTTTTCAAAGTAAAAACTCTACTTAGTTGGCATCTAGTTGGCATTGTTGAATCGAGAACAGCTACGCTTTCTTGCACGTTTTCGCTTCTGTTTTACAGACAGTTTTTCAATTTAATATTAGAAATGTTATATGATTTTAATCTAATGAATAAATTTAATAATTATTTTCAAAATATGGTGAAAAATATAAAAAATTTGAGTTTTAGAATTGGTGTTTTTAAATTCCTTGTGTAATCTGATAATTACTTTTTATTCCGCACGAAAAAATCAAACTTTTAAAAACGTAAATGTGTGACGTTTTGAGTACTTCAAAATAGCAAACAATTTCGTTTTCGCAAATTTTGAACGGAATACGAATTCGGAACAGTCCTGATAGTTTTGAATATTACATGTCAACAATTATGTTTGTAAAAGTTCAACAACTTATAATAGTATAAATCTTTCTCGCTATAAGCTTTTATTTATTTTCTGCAGCTTAAATATAATTCTACCCTACCTAAGTCATTCATTTTATTTTGTATAGTACCTATTCCATTTAAGGTGCTATAAATGATTTATAGCTGGCTAAAATTGAAGCTGCAATTAAATTGCTATTAATTTGGCCAATCTATAATCATTCAATTTCAGTTATTGCTTTTTCAAAAATATATAAAATGAATCGCAATTGAAATCTTAAAGTAATTGTTAGTTTTTGTTGTGCCAAATAAAATGAAATTGATGCAAAGAAGAGAGGAAGCGAGGCAGGGAGGCAGGGATGCAGGCAGGCAGGCAGGCAGGCAGACAGGCTATTAAGGAGCTTAAGATCCTTAAACATTAAAGTCTCGAGGCTAATTGCTGGGAGCAGCTATTGCAAATTAATGTGCAACATTTACGAGCCTCTAAAAATTGGTCAGAGTTGTTGTTGTTATGTCGATGATATCTGTACAGTTATAACTTTAATCAATAATGTTGTAGTTGTTATTATAAAAATTGCTTATCGCAAGTTAACAAACAACAACAATAACAACATTGCCATTGAGTATCATAAAATTGCTTAATCAATTGAAAATTGTGCAGTCGCTTGTAAATGCAACGTTGACAGCAGCCGGAAAAGCAGCGTCATTTAAATGAAAACTGCTGCAGCGAAAATGGAAAGTTTTTTCCATTTATATATATATATATTGTATATATAGTATATATGCATTTGTTTAAATGCGGCGTAAAAAAAGTGTGTCAATGCTGGCAAATTACAAATAACAAATTGCAATTAATTAATTAAAAATTATAAATGCAGGCTGAACTGGCTGTTAATATTAATGCTGATTGACTGACTGATTGACTGACTGACTGACTCTTTGACTAACTGAACTGAACTAAACTGAACTGAACTTAAACTGTTTGAGTGACTTACAGTCTGTCAGTAATATATTTTGATATACTTGTTTGCTAAGCTGCCCCTGAACTACTTTGAGCTAGACATAGAAAACGACAACAGACAAGCTTTTAAGTAGCTTCTACTTATATATATATATATACGATATAAAGCTTTACATTTATGGGCAACAACAATAACAACAACTGCACAATTGATTACACAATATGCAAGTTTCACCTGCAATCAAATTGCAAATTGAAGTCTGCCAATTGTGCAATGTTTATGCGTTGAGCTTCATTTGCAACTGTAACTATAACTTAAAGTATCTGTATCTGTATCTATATCTGTTTCTGAAACGCGCTAATTCGATACTGTAACTAATTTGATGTTAATCAATCATCAATTGTTGTTGTTGTGGTTGTTCTCGCTGTTGTTGCACACGCTGCCAGCGGCTTCTATGATGTCTGTTTGTGTCTCTTGGGGTTCTTTTGGGGTCGTTGCCACCTCAACATGGGGCCCTCTCTGCCATTTGAATACACACACTTTACAATTCTATACAGAAAATCAAAAAACATGCTACGAGACGTACTTAGAGCTTGTGGCTAAGTGGAGACTGGGGTGGGGTGTATATATTGAAATATGCAAAACAACTGGAAAACTGTGGGAAAGAACAGCAACATGCAGCGTAATTGATGAGACTTTTGCCACATCAAAGAGAATGACAAAAATGCCATGAAGATAATGAAGTATTACGACAACAGTGAGATATGAATTACATAAAAAAAAGTATGGAAAATTTAATTTATCTTTATGAAAAGCAGCAGACAACTAATTTTGTTTCGATTGCATTTGCTGCAAGAAATCAGCAGCAACTGGCGCAAAATTAACACGTCTGAATAAAAAAAAGCAAAAGTGGCTAACAAAACTAAAAAAAAAACAAGTAAGAACGATGCAGTCGGGTTCTCCAGACTGCGATATACTCTGTTTTAAGAACGTTTAATAAATTAAATTCTTGTAAAGACTACTTATATACTACGAACTAAAAAGTGAGTTTGATTCAGTTATCTTAAAAAACAACATATTTTCAACCGATCGTTTCTATGGCAGCTATAAGACAGAGTCGTTCGATTTTGATGAAATTTTGTCATCATGTATACACTGTCCTTAAAGTTAGTTAAACTGAGTTTGGTTGAATTATTTTAAAAAACAAAATAGTTTTTCATACAAAAACTTATTTTTCAACCGATTTTTCCTATGGCAGCTATAAGATATAGTCGTCCGAATTTGATCAAATTTGGATAGCATATATAAACTGTCTTTTAACTTCGGGAAAAGTGGGTTTGGTTGAGTTAACTTGGAAAACAAAAAAGTTTTTCATACAAAAACTTATTTTTTAACCGATCGTTCCTATGGCAGCTATATTTTACAGTGGTTCGATCTGGCCGATCTTGACACTTTGTCTGACTATGGTTTATATCAACATGTATACCAAGTTTGGTTGCTCTAGCTTCAAAACTGTGGAAAAAAAACTGCGTTCATACAGACGGACAAACAGACGGACGAACGGACATTTCACAAACCCAATATACGCTTTTTTTCCATTTTCGAAAACAGAGTATAAAAAAGAAAAGTAAAGATGAAAAACAAGACAGAAAAAAAAGCTAAAAATGAAAAGTTTGCGAGGCACACGAAACTGAGCAAGATGAGCAGTCAAAAGGGGGCGGGCAGCTGAAGGCGTGGCTAGCTGCAGCAAAATGAGGTGCAAATAGAAACTAATTAAATAACGGCGAAAAATGAATTTCGCACACTGAAAGCGAATTTTTCAGCTGTATTTAATTAATTAACATAAATATTTTATTTATTTGTGCTTTTGCTGCTTTTTCTTGCTTTCTTCTGTCTAACTTTTTGTTATGCATGCACTTTGATTGCGTAATTTAAATTGAATTCAATTCACGAAATGCGCTGAGTTGCCTGGCGCTAATAAACTAGTTGAAATAATTAACTTTAAGATCATATTTTAGGCCCAACAAAAGCAACAACAACAAGACGAATGGCAAGAATAAACAGCATACAAAATAGCAAATTAAATAATGATTTCTCACAAGAGCTGCCCAAACAGAGAAACAACCCACAGATGGATGGATGGATGGTTGCTTTAGTTCGTTTGCTTGAATACAATTTGAGTTTTTTTCTTTTGGGCAACGCTGACAAAGCGTTTTTTGTTGTTTCGCTTTTGTTTGCCACGAACCCAAAATCCAAAACCCAGACCCAAACTTACAGACCCCAAGACCAAGACCAGAGTTCCAAGTTCCAAGTTAGCTCAGCTCTTAGGTTTAGTATTAGATCGCTTCACTTAATGTGAAGTGGGCGCTTATAGCGCGCAAAAACCCAAAAAACCATTTTCAACTTTCAATCAAAGTGCCCCAACCAACGCCCCCGCCCCCGTCCCTGCCTAACCCGAATAAATCCCAAAAGAACCCCCAAACGCCCCAGCTAAAACCCGAGCGCATAATTACAGAGCGCTTTTTAAATTTACCGCAGTTCTGATTTGTAATGGAGTTTTTTTTTGTTGTCTTTTCGCTGTTTTTCTTTTATTGTTGCTGTTGCTTTTTTCATTGTTTGTTTGTAGGCTTTTGTTATTTGGCATGAAATTAAGACACCTTGATTTTTGAATTACGAGCAAATTTTAGCGTTTTATTTAACCAAGATTTGGTCGAGCTTTTATTTTCAAAAGACTACATAAAGCAATTAGCTAAGCTCAGATTACTTTCAACTGTGGCTTGCATAAATTTAAGAATAAAAGTAATAAGAATCAAAATTGTATAATTCAGTTAGTTAAGTGCTTGTAAGAAAAAACAGTTCTTGATTTTAGACAGAAATTTTGTTTGGCAACGCACTTTTTGAATAAAAACAAGTAAGAAATGTCATCTTCGGCGTGCTGAAGTTATATTACCCTAATTTTTCAACTGATCTATAGTGATCTATAGTGATCCGATTTTGATAAAACTTGGTCATTATGTGTAGAACGTGCTTTTATTTAGATATAGTGAGTTTGGACGAGTTATTTTGAAAAACACAAATGTTTTTCATACAGAAACGTATTTTCAACCGATCGTTCCTATGGCATGTATAAGATATAGTGATCCGATTTCGATGCAATTTTGTCAATATACGTGGATAGTGTTTAAACTGAGACATAGTGAGTTTGGTTGTGTTATCTTGAAAAACATAAAAATTTTTCATACAAAAACTTATTTTTCAACCGATTGTTCCTATGTCATCTATTTTTTATAGTGGTCCGATCTGGCCGATTTTGACATATGTACTGCTTGCAGAAAGAATAAGCATCTGTGCCAAGTTTCATCACGATAGCTCTAAAACTGAGGGACTAGTTCGCAAATAAACAGACGGACAGACGGGCATGACTCGGCTGTTGATGCTGATCACGAATAAACAATTTTTTTTTCTGAGACGTCTCATTCAATGCGTTACACATTTCGTGATACAATTATAATACCCTCTTCAAGGGTATAAAAACAAATTTTTTGCAAATTCTATGCAAGTTGCATAGGAAAGTTGCACAAGAAATTGTGCGCTAGTTGCACTTCTTGAAGTGCAACAATTTTATGCTTTTGTCTAAGTCTTAGTTGAACATAATGTTTGAGCTAAAACAAGACATTTTTATTTTATTTGAATGAAAAACAATTTCTTTTTAATTCAGTGCAAGTTACTAAGAAAGTTGCGCAAGAAATTGTGCGCTAGTTCTTGAACAAGAACAATTCTTTTTAAGTCTTAGTTGATAATAATGCTTGCACTAATAGCAAGAAATTTTATTTTTAAACACTTTTTGTTGGAGTGCTGTGCAAGTTGCTCGAAAAAACTGCACGAAGTTGTAGCTGAACGGCATTTGATTTCAGCCTGTAAAAATTAAGCTTCTTAATAGAATTTGAAATGAGTATTTAAACGTTGCTATACTATTCTCATAGCTTATGTGATCTACTGCATTTTCTACTTTGTCTACGGATAAAAGTAACACAAAAAAATACTTTTAATAAGAACACATAAAGCTTGCAAACGCCTGGTTAGACGCTCAGGTGTGTGTTCTATTAAATTTGATGACAGTGCGACACAACTTTAAGAACTTCAAAGAAAACACACACAGGGAGACAGATAGAGACATAGACAGAGAGAGAGAGGGGTAAGAAGAATAATACCCAAACATGTCTGATGATGTCTGTAAACGTAAGTACAATAAGTATCTATGCAGACCGTCAGCTAGCTACTACTTATGGTAGAAGTACGAGAGTATCTGTCTATTTCTGTCTCTCAGAGTCAGTTTTTGTCTCTGGTTTTGTTTCTGGTTCTTTGGTGTCTTTGTGTGGGTTAACATAAAAATGAAAACCAGTAGCTGTGTGGGGGAGGGTGAGAGAGGTAAGCAAGGGGTGTAGCAGCATTTGAGTTTCAGAACATGACATTCACCCAGCATTAAAATCGCAGCTGTTGTTGTTGTTGTTCGTGTTGTTGCTCGTGTTGCATATATATAAAAATGAAAGCAAACAGACGGCTATAAAACATCCAAGCAAAAGAGACAAAGTCACGTTGGCTTTTGTGTATTTAAAGAGCAGCTTAAATATTAGAGTAAAAGTAACAATTTCACACATAGAAACAGAACACAAACTTCTGACCTACTAAAACTGAAGACTCAAGTCTTTGCAACATCGCGCTCTACTCGTCGAGTAGGGTGCTCCCAAACTTGTGCAACATTTCTTATCCCCCTTTTGCGTCTCTCAAAAACCATACTGAGAACGCTTTGACGCTTGACTGACGCCAAAGCCGAGAGTCGAGTTTAGTTTAGTTTAGTTCAGTTTAAATAGCAGTCGACTCTCTGCCTCCAGAGCCTCGATGCCGCAGAGTGCCTCAGTGCCTCACGCCTCACAGTTTATATTAAAGTGCCGGTGGGCGTAACACATGAGCACGACTTTGATATGCCCCAGACAGATGGACAGACAGACTGACAGTTGGACAGACAGTTGGACAGACAAACTGTATTTAGTTGAGTTGTGTAGCTATTGTTGTTGTGACTAAATACTTATAGTCGAATGACACTTGCTTAGGATGGCACTTTATTATAAAATAAAGCCTAAAAATTAATAAGTAAAGCTTAAAGTTAACTTTATTGTAATCATTTTATAAACTGAAACTTATTTGAAAATTATTTACAACTTTTCCAAGTACTTTGTCGTGCTTTTAATTGAAGTCAGGTAAAATTAGCAGGCAACATATTGTTGATTAATCATGAAGTTTTATCTAGGCTTTCAGCTGCTGTCATTGGCAATACAACTTTATTAAGCTTTAAGCTGTAAGTTTTCAATTGGTTCTTTAGATAATTAGGAAACTGATAAAGCTTTCAGCAATGACAGCTCTATTAAAATCAAACAATTCAATTAATCATACTTAAAAGTTGACAGCTACTTTAAAATTGATAAACATATGTTCTTGGGCTAAGAAATTTAGAAACAAACTTAAATTGATTAATCAAGAAGCTTAATCTTAAGCTTTAAGGGTACTTTCCGCTGCTCGCATTAGAGCTTTAATCAACTAAAAGAGAGAAAAAAGCTGACAAACTAAAGCTTGTTATTTGAGCTTTAACCCAACTTTATTTGTGCAATCAATTCTATTGGAAAGTTCTTATTGCACTTTTGTTGTATTAAGAACTAAAACAATAAAAAAGCAGATTAATCAACAATTTGCAATGCAATGCCTAAAGGGCCACTTTCAGCTGCTGTCATTGAAGAAGTTGCGAGTGGCGAGTTGCGAGTTGCAAGTTGCCAAGTAGCATGTCTATGTCACAAGGTGCCGCAGAGTCTCGTACACTTGCCCAACATTTGAGTCGCAACATTGTCTCTTGCTATCTCTCGGATAGTCGGATAGTCGTATAGTCGTGTACTCTCGCTCGTAAGTGAGCTTAATGTGCGCGTAAAAGATTATATGGCAAAGTTGGCGCTGTCCATCGATGGCAACTATGGCAACTTGGCTATAAATGCGGACAAAGTTTGCCAGCAGCGAACGCGTTTATTGCCAATTTTTGAATGCATAAAATGAAATCGTTGCATTGCCAACAAATGACGTCCACCTACACACACACACACACACATGCGACGCAGCAAGGGGGAAGTTGTTGAGAGTATGGAGGGGAGGCGTAAAGTTGTTGGCGTAAATAGGGCAGCATGCCAAGTGTAAAGTGTGGCACTGCAGACTTGGCGACTGCAGCCAGCTGGCATAATATATATAAACAGACAGACAGACATACATATATATATATAAATGTCACCCACTTGCCTTGCGGCCAGGAACAAGTGCCAAACATCGTGACCAGGCAATGGCATTTGGCATGGGTTTTGGGACTGCGACTGGAACTTTGGAGCAAGAGCAACAACAACAAGACGAAAAGCTGCATTGGGGTTTGAGGCATTTCTAATTTCAGATCCGTTTCTAATTTCTGGCTTTCATGTGGCACAGTCAACGTTGGCAGCGCTGGTGGTGGTGGTGGCTGCCAAGCATCCGGGTTGGCAATTACTTTTACATGTTGCCAATGCGACAGCAACAGCAACAACAGCAGCAGCAGCAACAGCAGCAACAGCAGCAACAGCAGCAACAGCAGCAACAGCAGCAACAGCAACAGCAGCAGCTACCGCAGACGCAGTCAGCACTCGTAAGAACCGCAGCCAATGTGGCGCGCACACACACACATATATACACACTCACACACACATACACATACACACGAAACGCGCTTAAGTGGCTGCGTCATTAGGCTACAAACGCTGATGTTGCTGCTGTTGCTGTTGCACGCTGCCCGCTGTCATGTTGCAGGCGACATTTACAGGCACAGCGGCAAGCAGCAGTCATGCAACGCCCTGTATCTATATATATACATATATACATACGCTTGTACATAAATTAAATTCTTAAATTGCTCGTTAGCTCATCATGACGTTGGCTCATTCATTCATGCAGTTGTCGTTGTTGTAGTTGTAGTTGTTGCTGTTGTCGTTGTCATTTTCGTCGTCGTTTCACTCGCATCTCTCGCTCTATGATGGGCAACAAAAACAATAATCATGCCGCCAACGACAGCAACAGCAACAGCAACAACAAACAACAACATTGCGTTGTTGTCGTCGCTCTTGGCCATTATGTAGGTCATTTCAATTTGTTGTTGCTGTCGCTGGCGCTGCTGTGGCCTGCCTTTGTTTTTGCTTTTTCGCTGGATCATAGACACAGTCCACCCCCCCCCCTTTCCCCCTTCCCCCCACCCTCATCTGCAGTTCAAGCCACACAGTGATTTCACTTGGATTCTATGCGCTTTTAATATCGCGCGATGGCATCTTCAAGTGATTTAATTTAGCACCAAATGGATTTTCAGTGGCATTCTCTTTTGGGGCATGTTTCAAATATTTATTCACGCTTGTGCACATATATACACACACACAAGTTGGCCACAAATTATGTGCGCCAGTGTTCCAAAAGGGATATCATAATATAGCAATATACATAATTTAGTATTATTTAAAAACTTTATACCAAGCACTCAAGTCTTTTGTTTGAAGTGTAGAAACTAACATTATAAATACGAAAATTTCAACATAATTTCTGATAAATAAACAGTATTTAATAGCTGCTAAGTTGTACACACATATTTTAGCAGTTAAAGCCTAATGTATTTCAATTTTATTTCACTTTCTGTGGCTCAACTGAGTTTTGTTTTTGGAACAGCTGCCTTTTAATATACTTTTCTCTGATCTGATCTGACTTGAGCACATAAAACTTGTTGCTTGTCTTTGTTATTGCATTTGTGAATCATCGGATCAGTCCAGCATTTTTATGATACCTTCAAAGGTGGCGATTGCTTTTTTCGGCATACGTGCTGTGTCAAAAAGAAAAGAAACACAATCAAAATCTTAACAAAGCTTTGATTTATGCCCATGACTAATTTTAAAAAGATGCAAAGAAGTTCGAAAATATAAGTCTGTAGGCTTAAGCGCTTTCAAGAGCTTTTGTTGAATATTGTAAAGCGCATTAATTGCTAATACTTTGAAAGCTCAGTTTAAGATTTGAATTGCCTGTATATAATTAATCTAATTTTCTAATGGTCTTCGACTGAGTTGCTTTTCCAATTAGATCATATGTGAATCTTTTAACATTTCAATGCCAAGCTCAACATCTGCTGGCAAAACCAATCAACAAGGCATCATTAAAAACTCTAATTAAAAATGCTCATTAAAAATATGTCATTTATTCAAAATGAGAGAATAACGCAATTTGTCTCTAGGTCACAGATAAAACTTCAATATTAAATTTTGGCATTATGGTCTGTGCAGTCTTTAGTTAAGTGCAATTTGAAGCTCGTTAACTTTTATCCGGATGCACTCTATGCTTAGGTAATTAAGTAATTAAGTAATTATTTAATTCGTTGTTTCAGTTGTCGTAAAATATGTTTATGACAGAAAAGCTGAGCTGTGCCTTGGGACCTTTAAAAGTGTGAAAAACACTCTCAAGATGAACGTCAAATTGTGGCATAGGAAAACTGGAGAAGGGGGGGGTGAAAGTGCAGTCCGAGGCAGTTTGCCATATTAACAGACATTTATTAGATAGAGTGCGACTTAATGACAGGAAAATGCTTGCAGTGCCAACAATAAACAGCAAAACAGAGAGCGCGGGTCTTAAGTCTTAAGAGTGTCGGGAAAATTAATTGCAAGGCACGCAAAATGCAAAAAGCAAAAAAAAAAAGAAAAAGAAAAGAAAACCCACAAAGGAAAAGCTTTTGTGCAAGATTATTTTGATATTTGCCATGTAATTGCAGCTAAATGCATTCGCTTTCAGTCTGCTGTCTGCTGTCTTGAGTCCAAGTTTCTGTTTGAGTTCGAGTTTGAGTTGGAGTTCGAGTCCAAGTCGAGCCCATTAACCCCATTTGCAGAGTCGAGTTTAGAGTTAAGTGTCGAGAGGAGACTTTGAGTAGCTGCCACTGCAATTTACAGTATACTCGTATATATCATTGTGGCTGCCACTTGTGAACTGTGGCAACAGCGTCTCCCAACTATTGCAAGCCTCTTTGAAACACCCTCCAACCCCCCAATTAAAGCAAATAATTCAATTCAATTCCGAATCAGCATCAGCATCAGCATGGCGACCGGCAACTGTACAAATTGAATTTGCAATAAGCCCAAACGCGCAAAAACACAAAACAGAAAAATTGTAAAAAATTGAGAAAAACTCAACACACACAAAACCAATCACAGCGAACAATTCAAATTATGCAAAAACTTGGTTGGCAAGCGCAATTTATTGCGGAATTTGCCCAGCAGAAGAACAAGGCGAGAATATTGCAACGAATTGAATACTGCACGACTTGAAGATACTCAGTATATTATTCAAAATTCATAGCTGATTTGATATGGCAACATTTAAAGCTTTAGTTAAGCTTCAGCTAAGCTGCATTAATTTATTAACGCTTAGTCTTCACACATTTTCTTTCTCTTTTACATTAATAGCAAAGAAAAGTTGCAAGCTTTCAGACTAGTTATTTGAACTTAATAAAATTATTCTCACTTAATCCTTCACTAACTAATAAGAGCAAGATTTTAATGTTTCTAGTAGAAGCTTTCTACTTCTCTAACTCTCTCACTCTCGCTCTCTTTTGAGAGCAACTAAAGTAAATGAAAGATTTGAATGCATTTTATGATTTGAATTATTCTTGCTTAATTGCTTACAACTAATTTTCTTTCTCTCTCTCTTTCTATCTCTCTCTTTTTCTCTCATTCTCGCTTTCTCTCTGATTATCTATTAATCTAAAATTCTCAACTGTTCTCTTCAACTTCAATTTTATCTAACTAAAACAACTTCTATTTTTTGTACGCTCTAAAATTAAATGACAGTTGCAATTATGATAAATTGTTAGAATAGAAATTGTTAATAGACTTGTTCTAACTTGAATTGCAATAGAAATCTTTCCTATTTATTTCATTTTTAGACAGCTAGTTTTGCATTCTAAACAGCTGTTTTTAAGCTATCTCTAATCCATTCTCTCTATCTTTCACTTGAATGCTTCAAAAGCAAGTTTTAACTTCAATTCTTATACATTTATTTTCCTGTCTCTAAGTTTCTTCAAAACAGCTAATATACCCTTTATTAGCTCTGATACAGGGCATTCGAAGTATTCAGACGACAGCCAAGTCTCAACTTGGATACTTCTTCTGGCTGCTGCTGCTGCTGTTGGTTCTGGTTCTGTTGGCTCTGCTTTGGCACGAAGGTCACTAAAAATGGCCAATAAAATGAAATTCCAGCGCTTTGCCAATAAAAATGCAACCCATTTGAAATCGTTGACAAATCGCACGTTGCGTGGGGTTAAAAGCGAGAGGAGAAAAAGGGGTGCATTAGTAGTGGGTAAAGGGATGGCAAAGGGCAGCGCATAAAGTTAGCAGCCGTCATTGTTCTAAAAGTGCTTTAGTAGTTTTGGGGGCGTGGCAGCGTGACTGCTACTAACTGCAAATGTTATGCGTAACGAACAGCAGAAAAAAAATAGGAGAATAAGGAGAAAGAGCAGAGAAGAGAACTTGAAATGGTTCGACTTGGATTCTATTTTTTGTCGAGTGGCGCACGGCGGATTCCAATTGAGTTTATCCTTCTCTATTTTTTTCTACTTTTTTTTTTTTGCTGGCCAGAGCCAATTTAATGCGGCGGATTTTGGCGTTTGTTTTTACGACACTCGAGTGGGAGTGGCAGCTAAAAACGAAGATGAAGTTGAAGATGAGGCTGGGGGTAAGAAGCAGACGAAAAAGGCGTCCTGCCATGTAAAAGGACAGTTTTTGTTGGTTCTTGCTTTGGCTGCCGGAAATTGCTGCCATCGATAGCCGAGCCTGACCCAGCAAATACGCCCACCCAGCAGCACCCACAAAATGCACCCACAACCCGGAACAGCCCCTCCTTCTCTCTACCCCCCTGACTTCATTCAGCAGTGTAGACGACACTTTGGCAATTTATTTCGATTGAGATTCCTTCGTCTCGGAACTTGCTATGGTTTGTCCTTTTCGCCTGTCGTCCTGCCTCCTGCTGCGACATTTGCATAAGCGCCAGTCAGCCAGCCATGAAAATGACACAGCCAAAAGAATGGGAACAGCAAAAAAAAACAGGAAAAAAACAGAAAAACTGAAAAAAGATTAAGACCAAATACAAATCAGTGCATAATTTTTCAATTAAACATTTGTCCACTCGGTTCGGGCCATGTTTATAGGCAGAGTCTAGATGTATGGCTGTGTAGGTGTGTTGGTGTGTCCACCTGCGCCCATTATGAAGCTAAGTCACGTCGCATATCCTGGTCACATCCTGGGCGCAGCCAGGACACGTTTCATTTGCCGCTCAGTTTTCAATCTGTGCGCGTTTTATTTTCAATTTTTGCAGCGACTTTCGGCGTTCGCTTTAATTTGATGGCACCGCTTAGCGTAGCGCCTCCCTCCTCCTCATTCTCACCCCCTACAGCTTCTAGCGCTTTATAGTTGCCATAGTTGTTTGCCAGCCCTGGCAACGCACGACGCCCTCCATATGCAAATTGGAATTTTGGTGCGCGAAAGTCTCGCGCCAAATGAAAAGCAAAAGCCGATTGAAATAAAATACACGACAGAAATTAAATGAATACGTGGGACATTGTTGTTGTTATTATTATTATTGTTGTTGTTGTTGTATCTACTATTGTTGTGGCTGGCTCTGTCTGCTTTTTTATATGTCATACATATTCAATAACACCAAAATGCAAATTTGCAAATGTCTAAAATGGAAAGTGACAGTGAAAACGTCAGACCAAAAAAGCAAATCAAACCCACAAAACAACTAAAATGAAAACAGAAGTTGACTCTGACGAACTGCATAACTTTTGCTTTCGAGAATCATCATATCAGCATATAGTATATGTATTTATATATAAACATATATTTAAATATGTATATTTATTTATTTGAAATTTGAAATGACAACGCAAAACAAAGATTTCAACGCAAATCCGGCAAATGCCACTTTTTCAAATGAAAGCGAATTTCTGTGCTTGAGGGCAACTTGAAAGTGCTAAAAGCTTATTTTTGCCACTAATGACACTAGCTGAAAGTGGCAATTTATCAGTCAATCAATTGTAGTTGCTATGAGAATGCATTGAATAGATTTAAGTGGGTTTGATTGTTTCAGACTTTGAAAATGAAACTGTGATCAGAATCTAAAATTATTTCCAAGTTGCTTTTTCACTCATATTATTCATTTAAAGCACTTTTTAAACGTACTCAGAATAGTATTGCTAAAAGCTCTATTAGATTATTTTTTTTTTTGCTTACCTGTGATTAAAAGAAATTAACTTTTGGAATAAGCACTTTGTCATTCCATTAGATATTAAAATGAAAGTTCAACTGGTTCATAGCCATCAGCTTTAAAAACTCTTAGATGCCTTAATTCACATCAAATGCTAAATGTGAAATGGAAGTTCATCTTGCTTATAAAAATGCATCAATCAGCTTTGAAAGCTCTTAAAAGCTTTAATCGAGATTAAATGTTTAAAGTAAATGAAGTCACTCGATAGAATTGATACTTAAACTTTATGGCAATATTAGGCATTTTAAATTTTAAGCAGCTTTTGAATTTTTATTTATTCAAAAATTTGATTTTTCTTTATGATTTTTTGAACATTTTTTAAATATTTTAATTCTATGTTAGTTGTATGTAACTCAATTGAAATTTACGTTAACATTTTTATTACTCAAATCAACATTTTTAAATAATTCTAAGCAGTTTTTTGCTTTAACTCAGAAATTATCAAGAGTTTTAAAAATTAAGCATACTTGAAAATCAATTTAAATATTGATTTATTAATATGAAAAACGAAATCAATTTGTCGAGCATGAGCCATTATTATAAACGATTTTGAACAACCTCTAAACTGCAGTTCAAAGGCAGTACACAATCGAACACAAGTACAGTGAACACGAGATAAATTTCGAACCAAAAACCAAATTCAATAGCCATGCACTTTTCAGCAAAGTACTTTATCAGCAATATGCATACATATTCATAAGGCGGTCTACAAAGGAAATGAATAAATAAAAAAAAAAAAAACTGAAAACATGGCCAAAAACGGTTTCGTGTGTAGAGTCGCTCTCTCAGCTCTTGACGATATGATATCGAATATCGAATATCAAGTGCTGGCCATAAACAATTTGACCTTGTGCACGTACTACCAAAGCACTCAGCTGCCTTTTTTTTCTTTTTCTCCAGCCATTTTGGCCTAAAGTCAGAGTGCCTGAGTAAGAGTGAGAGCCCAGAGTTAGAGCCATATCGAATGCTCATTCCCAATGCTCATCGATTACCCCGTTCATGTTCACGTTCACGTTCACACGTTTTGGTTTGGTTCACGCTTCAAAATGCTTTTCGTTCATGCTCATAAATGTGGCTAATTTTGCACAATGCACAATGGATTGTGACTATTCGACTATTGTGACTTAAGACTGCAAACTGGAGAGCAGCTTTAGACCATCATCATCATCATCTAGTAATAACAATTTTAGCCATGGCACGTTGCTAAGCGACAAGAGCTGATTGAAATGCCTCTGTGGCTGACTTGGTTTCAATATTTGTTGCTTTTTGCTATTTGCTGAGGCCAAAAAAGAGAAGTCAATTTGCGGCAGAGTCGTGAGTCAGCTAAAGGTTTTCCTTTTACCACTTCTCGTGTACTTCCTTTTTTTATAAGCTGGCCAAAAATGTTTGTTGGCCAAAAACTATATATACATCTATAAGTGCTTTTAGCACGCAATTCAACCATTGGCCATTCATTGGTCTTGTTTAGCCCAGGTGAATGTTGGGTGCGAAAATTGCAATTAGCTTTCGACGGTTTTCTTCTCGAAACTTTTTGGCCAAGAAATGGCCAAACGCCCATCAGTAAATTGGTTTCTTTAGGTCCCGTGCAGCATCCGCTACAAATGCAACTCATTAAAATGATGCCCCTTTAAAAGTGGGGCACTAAAAATCATCTCATCATTCAACCTCAGCCATACGCCCCTCTTTTATTATGCTCACATCATTATAATTTTTGAATTTTTTTTTTTTATAATTTGTTTGCTGCTGTGCAGAGCTATTAAAATGCGTTTGGCAACGCAAATGGCTTTCATCACACTTAACAGCATAAATACCTGAGATTGGCATATGCCAGAGATCATTAAATGTCTGGACATTAATGTTAATGATTCATTATAGACAGACTCGCACATATACATATATATGGTAGATACTGTTGATATATATATTGAACATACCTGAAACGAGCAGAGAAAATGAAAAACAAACAGTTTTAATAGAATTTCTATAATAGTTCATAAGATTTAATGTCAATGGGAAAAATGATTATAGTTAAACAGATTTATAAATCAGGTCATTTAAACATGTTTTGTGGATTCACAGCTCTTGGTGTTTTTTATATTAGAAACCTATAATAACTTTGGAATCATCTTTACTGAAGAATTTTATATCTACCCAGCTAGCATTTTGTGAAATTTCAAGTCGAGTCTTTTTTGACTCCCCTATCTGATTAAAATAGTCATAAGCGAGCTCATTTTCTGATCATAAGTGATACTTTGGTAGGGAACAAAATTTACAATAGCCTTCTCTTCTTGAAGAGTCATTAATGACCCGTTTTTATGATCAGTTTCGACTCGTTTTTGAGTCGTTTTTGAACTCGGGAACATTCGTTTGTTTAGCTACTGAGCTATTCCAACTTTTCACTACAACCAAAGCTTTTGTTATCAAAATGGACAAACAATCACATTTCAGTCGCCTGCAGGATACATTTTCGATTACTCAACATTTTGTTATTGTATTTTCAACAAATCACATTTTGAGCATATGCACGAGTCATTTTTAAGTCTTTTTGGTATTAATCTCTTTTTAATCATCAGAATGACTCGAAAAAGACTCATCAAGGTGATTTTTGTTAATATAATCTTCTAAATGCTAGGTGGGTATTTTAAATCAAGAAATACGCCTTTGCTTACAGCTCAAAACTCTTTCATAAAACAAGCTCTAGAACGCCCTTATTTTAAGAAAGTAAAGTAAATATTTAAAAAGCACGCTCAACAGTTCTTCGTTTCATTTTAAATCAGCTGACTAAATCATCTTGATTGAGCTCGCAATATACAATTTAAAATACAGTATTCGATTGAAATAGGAATTTAAATAAAATGTGTGTTTCTGTAAAAAAAAAAACAAAAACTATGGCAAACTTGTTAAACATGTGAATATTTCCGAGATCTAAATCTATTCTAGAACTTTGCTCGTTGACTCGTTCTAGTTTTATATTTCAAACACATGGCAGGGCAATTACCAACGCCCATTACTAACTATGCCCACAATACCAATTTATCTGTTGTCGTTGTTATTGTTGTTGTTGTTGTTGTCAATGTTGCTGTTGTCGATGTTGCTGTTGTTGATGTTGCTAATGTGCAAACGAACTCAATTACGCAGATAAAATACAGTGCCAACCACCAAGCAGCAACAGCAACAAAACACAAGTCATAAAAGTGCGCATAAAGCGCAAAACTGATTGAGAGTTATACAGAGATAGCACTCAGTGTGTATGTGTGTATGTTGTGTGTTGTGTGTGTATCAAGGGACATCACGCCACAGCACATTAAAGGAAATTGACGCGGAAACGAAGCGAATAAAAACTACCCAAGATGAAGTAGAAGACTGAGGTCCAGTCAGCCACAGCAATAACAACAACAGCAACAGCAACAAGCAACTGCCACATACAACAACAACACACACCGATAAGGACACACACACACACAAGCATTGCTTACTTCATTACGCATAATTTGCTGGTCTGCCTTTTCTATCTACTATTTCACAATGACACACACAGTGCAAAAGACTGTTCCTCCTTACATTTCAGAGATCGGGGTTGAGCCTATATCATTATACAGAATTTTGTGCCTTATCGTTGCTATGCTTTTCAGCGCTAAGTGAGAGGAATGAGTGGTGTGAGAGAGAGATTGGAATTGGAATTGGAAGATTGGTATATGGCGTGGTCATGGTCATGAGATGCAGGCCTCTGCCACAAAACTGAATCTCGAGTTTCGATATGAGGGTGTCCGAGCAGCAGGCACATGTTACTCAAATGGACTCGCACTTAGAGATGGGCTGGGGGGGCGGTTTCAACTAGTTGAAACCGCAAAAACTAGAGATGAGCGTGAGTTGAAATTTTAAAAGGGGAGAAGAAACAGGCACTTTAGTTGACATAAGTTGCTAAGCTTATAAGAATTTGATGGAATTCAAATGGAAATGAGAAACAACAGCTCAACAAAAATTTTAAATTTAATTTTTTGTGAGTTTTGAACTTTAATCAAATTAATTTCAAATCATGAAGCTTTTGAATTAATTTAACAATTTTTTGTGTATAACTCAATATGGAAAGAAATACTCTTCAGAAAATGTATACCAATGAGAATAAAGAAGTAAATTTTAAGTAAAGAAAAAACATTATTTCGGTATTTTCAATACATTTTAGACTTAAACTAAAATATGAATTATTTAGGACTCTGTTTCTTCTTTCGATTAAGATTTTAATTAGAATTTTTTTTATTAATAGTTAAATCAAATTAGACGGATCAAATTGGACAGTTATTTTTTTGGTAAAGTGTATTTTTTTAAATTTTGAGTTGTGCTTAGAATTCTTTGGCTGAACAATTGTACTAAGTCGTGCATGTTCGTGTCGGTTTAAAACAAAAACACGAGAAACGCTCAACTCTACTCAAACTCAAACTCAAACTAGTGCTCCTACTCGTACTCGTAGTCGTATATATATGGGGGATCTAAAAATTATATGCTGATTGCAGTTTGTCGATAAGCGTAACGAAAATTATGAGCCATGCGGGTGATTTCTGTTGACTGGGCTGACCAGCGACCATAAAACTTGGAACCAGAGGAACTGAATCCAATGGAGGAGACTGATGCCAGCTAAAATTGCAAATAAAGTCAAGAAAGGCCAGGGTAAACAGGGCGAACCAGGGCGAACCAGGGAAGCCAAGGCTGCCAGCTGTTGGCAATGAATTGCATTGTGTTTTTGTTAAGATTGGGGATTGGGTATTGGGGGATTGGGATTGGATTGGGTTTGGGTTATAGAAGATTGCAAACTAACCGCAGCTGCGCGAGATTTTGCAAAACTTGCATTGTAAAATGTAAAATGTGTAGTGTAAAATGTAAAATGCAAAAAAATAAAAACTGTTTACGGCATTTGTGGTTCGCCTTGAGTGGTAGCTCAAAGGCGGGTGCGAAAAACTCCACGCAAGTGTGCGTTTAATAGTCTTGTGGCTAGCGCATAGGGGTTTTAAGGGGTTGAAGGGATTGGAGACTACTCCTTAAGTTGCAAAGTAAACTTGCACATGGAGACAGAGAGCCAACAGCAACAAAGTGGAGCGTCGATGAGGCTGAAGATGAAGATGACGACGTTTAGCTGGCGAGAGATCTCTGCAAAAGAAGGAGAAAGTTTCTATGTGGCTTGAGTGTTGCTGGTGTGTGTGTGTGTGTATGTGTGTGTGTGTGTGTGTGGTTAGTGCTGCTGCTGTGTTTGCTTTGGCTTTTCTTTGTTTCACTTCCACTTGTCTATTACTTTTGTTGTTGCTGCTGCTGCCGCTGTCGCTGCTTCTTTTGTTTTTCAGCCGATTTTGCTACGCTCTTAGTTATTAAAGCAAATTATTTGTTTTGACTTTAGTTTTGCCGTCAACCTCAACGTCAATGTTGTTGTTGCTGTTGTTATTGTTGCTCTGAGCTGCTTCCCAGCTGCTTCAAATTACCGCCTTTTGTTTTGTGCGGTTTGCCGGGCGACGTTTCTCATTTTTACAATGCTCATAACTTTTGTTTTTTTCCTATTTTCCCTAGTTTTGTATTTTCGTATTTAATATATATTTTGTATTTTGCCAAAGCATCAGCCTTCCATTAGCCAGGCTTATGAAAGTGGCTTTTAGATTTGGCTCTGCTCTGTGCACTCTCTAATTATAGCCTATTGTGCAAACTTGAACCCTTTCTCGACATTTATTTTGTTGTGCGACGCAAAAAGGGGAATTTCTAACAAATTTGGCAGCAATTATTTGACGCCCGGCTGCTGCTGTTGCTGCTGCTGCTGTTTATGACAGCAACGTGAAAGGATAAACAGCTCAGAACCCGCTCATAAAAGCTACAACAACAATCCAACTCGAACAACAATAATAACATCAGCAACAAGAATACAACGCATTTTAAATCCTTTATGACAATAAAAACCAAGTGGTAAACATAATGAAAATATTGAGTCTGCACGACTATCAGATAGTCTATTGAAGTTCTTCAAATTTATGTTAGTATATATGTTATAACTGTTTTAAATTTAACACCAAAATATCGTATAATCATTCTTTATTAAACGTCTAGTTGAAGGCACTTTAGAGGTAATCAACTCATAAACAACAAAGTACGACTGTTATTAAGTAAGACCACTAAATTTGATAAGAAGGTAGTAAATCTGTTTCCAACATCCATATTATAAACATATTTGAATAAAATACAGTTATATGTAATAAAACTTCACATATGTATTAAGGTTATATGGGCGAAAGTTTAGTTTCAAACTAATTTTCAAAGCTACACATAACAAATTTTCGAACTTTAGAAGATTTGCCTAAGAAATCGGAAAATGGTTGGAAAACTGTTGCATGCAACTTTTCTGTTTTATTTTCAAAGCTTTACATAACAAATAAAAATATGATTTTCAAATTTTCAAAAATCCGGAAAGTTGTTGCAATAAATCTTTTTAGGAAGGTAAATTTTCCATTTTTTTACGGGGCGTAGCACCGCACGCCTGGAAATGCTAGTATTGAATAATTCGATTGTGAAATCAACGTTTTATTTTTATCAAATCATAAAACAATACATAAAATTTGAGAAACATTTATATAGAATACATGTATATAAAAGATAAATAACTTAATTGGCATTCCCATTATGATTTTCAAAAACTTTCAAAATTAACATTTCTAATTTAATTTTGTTCAATTAATTTTGAAGTTCACACAGAAAACTAAATAAAAGTTATTTATAAGTAATATAATAAAGTTCAAAAACAAACTTTATTTTCTGGGTTTCATTTTTCCTCAAAGTTGAATATGACAATATACCCAATATTTATATTCGATTATCAATAGGGTATACGCCGCGTGGCGTTTTAAAGGACAAATGTGAGTGTAACTGTAACTGTAACTCTAGATGTAAATATAACTGTAACTGTCTTTGTTTATGTTGGTCTTTCAGTTTTACTGAGATTCTGAGTGGGTGTGTGTGGATGCTTGTGTGTGTGTGTGCACAGCTGTGCCATGTGTGTGTGTTTGTAGTCGTAATTATGAGCAATCTACACGTAAAATTTTATAAAAACACAAACAACAAGTATCAAGTTGAAGGAACAAGAAACAAGGAACACGCAACATGAACAATAAGAACAACAAGCAAAAGTAAAGCAATAAATTTTGCATTTTATTTGCGTTAAGGATAAAAACAAAACAGTTGCACAGGATACGCGACACAAGGATATATAGAAGGATATCGTACACTTTAGCATTTGTTGTTAATGTTTTAATTAATTTGTTAAATAAACGCGCTTTTGGCATTTGTTTTTTGGCCAAATTCTGCAGATTACCAAAGTTTCACAGCAATAAAAAAGAAGCGAACAACTCATACCCAAACAATAACACGACTTTGGCTGTTTGCAGGGGCGTACGGTTAAGAGGGGTCGGGGAAGGGGTCTTTTTAGCTCTGTGTAACTGAGTATCTGTACTCGAATCTGTGTACAAAACAGATTTGTGGACAGACAGACAGCAGACAGCGTACAAATAAGCTTTTGCAACAACTTTGATGGCGCTGCTGTTGCTGCCTGCAACAACAACAACAACAACAACAACAGCAGCAACAGCAGCAACAAAAGCAACAAAACAACAACAAAACAAGCTACAAAAAAAACTCATTGCACTTTGAATTGAAATCAGTGCGCGGCAACGCAGAGGTCACATGCAGGCAACACCAATACACTGCCCCCTTTTCACACTCCCTCCCCCAGCAACACCACCCCCTTTTTGGTGGCAATGTTGCCAGTTGATTTTTTGACTCGTCGTTGTTTTATTTTTCGCGCATTTTGCGGTTGACAGTTGACACAGTGCAGTGCAGAAAGCGCCTGAAAAGGATCCACTGTATAACTCTGTGGCCTGTCTCTGATTCCCAGCTTCCTTTACCCTAATCCCCCCTCCACCCCTCTTTCACATTTCCCAACTGCAGACGACAGACTATACAGTTTTCCCAGCTCTCTCAATCCGACTGGCAATTGGTTTTTTTGGTAAATGTTACAATGTTTAAGCTAAAATGTTGCCATTAAAATGCGCTTTTGCTGTGGCGCTTTTCGCTGCTTCTCGCCTTTTTTTTTGGGGGGGGGGGGGTGTGTGGGGGTTGGTTGGGTTTTATTTTGGGGTTTTTGGCTTTTCACAGTGCTCATTACAATTGCGCATTTTATATGGCAATTTGGTATTGCTTTTAAATATTTACGCTTGGCATTTGTTGTTAAGCGTTAATTGAAGTTAAGCCAGACTGCAAAATTAGCCCAAAAAAAAACAAAAAAAAAAAAACCAACCTGCAATTTTAATGAGCTTCAAAATGAGGCTGCGTTGAAAACTAAATTTGAATTGTGTGCGGTAAATGTAAACATTTAGTTGACTACTAAATATTTCAAAAGTGTTTATCAAAATACTAAGCATTTTAGAGCTTAAAGCTAGTTTGAAATGGATCGTTAGAAGTTTGAAATGGTGTAACTATTACATATGTGCCGAAAACTTCAAAGTTATTATTAGTACTTATTACTTCTGAATTATATGCTTTAATCGATGTAAATTGTTAGATATTGATGAAATTGATGACTGCAATCTGCCAAAATTACTTACTTGCCTTTATTTTAATCATTTTTAGACCGTTTTCTCTTTAATATTTACGTTGTCAAATGAAATGAAACTTGATGAAAGCTTTTTCATAAACATTAAATAGCAACAAACACTAACTAACAAATGTGACAAGCGATTAATTTATCCTAGCTTTACTGTTAATATTCAAGTGCAAAATCAATGCAAATCTTGTAACGTTCGCGATGTAACGTTCGCGATAGTTGCTAATTTTATTAAAAAAAAGAAAAAACTATACGAATCATTTTAAAATGATAAATAAATATTGAAAACTACATTACCTCTTTAAAGTTTGTAATTATTTTAATTTTCCCAGATACACTCAAAGGAGACTTCTAATTTTTTGTACCGTTCGCGATCGCTGGCTTTTCTTAGTGTATTCTGAAAACGTTAAAGCTATCGAATTTGACTTTTGCATTGAAAAATAGTGCACCCAAAAATCAATTGAACCATTTTTTGTTATTTTTTTTTTTCAATTTAAATGCGTTCGAATGTAACGTTCGCGAGCCTATAAATGGCCATATACAGTTTCAATAGCTATTAAAAACACTTTTGTTTGTTCATAAAAACTTAATTTAGATGCAAATTTAAGCTAGAAGTTCGTTTAAATCATTTGCATGCAAATGGCTTTAGTTTTAACAAAGTTAAATGAATCTAAAATATAATACACAATTATGTAATTTTGTGCACCAAAGAATAGCTTTTGATTGGCTCATTTCATTGCATAGCTCTTAATGCTTTCTTATACATAATTACACAATTCTAAAAGATTTCGACAGCATTGGAAATCAAAATTTATGCTTACGATTTTCACTCATTTCTCAAAATGATTTCAGTTGCTCAACGCAAATCAAATTCAAATAAGGCCCACCTACTGACCATAAAGCACAGCATAAAGATATATCTTTATAGATAGATAGATACAGATACAAATCGAATATCAATACAAGCACACAACTTTCACCCTAAAATGTGGCAGCTACAAAAGGTAACAGTAACAGAAACTGGTTTGCCAATATTTCTCATATTACCTCATGCCAGTCAAAACTTAACAGATGGAGAGGTAGAGGGCTATAGGCAAAGGAAGAAAGAGCTAAAAACTTAATTATCGACCGACAATTTATTTAAAACAACATTATGAAACAGTCAGTTGAATTGTGTTGTGTTGAGTTCAACACAAAACTGATTAATGTGCATTAAAAATGCAATCTACGAAAACTCCAAACAACAAAATCAAAGCAAATGAATTTTAATTATATTGTGTTCCTCCTCAAATTTGTTTTTATTAAGCTCGTTATAAACATATGTAGATTTCCTCTTCTCTTTTTGCTTTTCGCTTTTTTATTGCCAGCTCAAAAACACAATTTTTATATTCAAGTGAAATGCGTTTATTTAGCTCAACACCCACATTCACATTCAAATAAAAATAAATGTAAAAATAAATAAAATAGTTATTTAAATTGTGCCACAGACCGCAATGCGGGTCAATTGCTCTCTACTTTCGACTCGACTCTTTGCCACGTTATTATTTAATGGGGGACATTATTAAAACTATCGCACTTTGTATGGCTACACAAGGTTAAATGTATTTATAAAAATAAACTCTACTTTTTAAGTCACTATTAATATCATTATATGAAACTAAATGAACATCTTGCGTTTTAATAAACTTAAAACTCATAAAAACTTTGAAAGCTCACAAGAAAAAGTCAGAAAATAAACGAAAATTCGCTACCAAAAATTATATTAAGCTCAATAAAGTATTCGTCTTTTCATATTTTATAATAATATTCAATATTGTTGTATATAAATATCTTGCGCTTTTATTACATTAAGCACATGTACAAGGCACATAGAAAGCAAAGCTTTGAAAGCTCACAGTACAGTTTATTCGAGAAACGCGAAAAGCTCACTAATACATGCACAATGGCAACTAATACACGTATGCTTCGATTGTATTTGAATGTGTTACGCCAACGTCTTAGTAATTTACTAAGAATTAAGGCTTGTTTGTTTAACATTTTGTTCTTGCAAATATTGAATGAAGTTTCACTTAGTTTATAATTCTATTCACTTTTCAATATGAATATTGAATTAAATAATTAACCTACATACGTTTAGATTGGATTTGAATATAACACGCCCAGTGCTAAGTTAATTAACAACAACTTAAAGCTGACTTTAATTCAATTTTTGGTTTTGTTTTTTTGCCAATATTGAATGCAATTTCAAGTCAATTTTAATATGAATATATATTGTATTGCACTTGGCTTGGCTATGCAGCAAAACTGGCCCCCGGCCATGCCCCCAAAAGCCAAGCCAATGCCACACGCCCCGTTTTGAGTTCAGTTGAATGCACAAATGCAAAGCCACAACAAAAACCAGAAAAAAGTGAGGGTAAACAGCAACAACAACAACAGCAACAACAAGAAGAAGAATGGCAACAAACTGTTCAATGTACAACAACAAAACAGTCTCCAATGCTTAGCCATAACATAAATAATGGACTTTTGTTTAAAACCACAGCCGCAGCAGCAAACAAACAACAACAAAAATATAAATAAAAAATAAAAACTGAAATAAAAAAAAAAAAATTAATAAAAATAAATCATAGCTATCTTCGGTCTATCGAATATTTATACCCTTGCGCAAAAGTTTTTCAAACAGCAACTTAGTTTTAAATCGATTGTTTTGATGACCGGCCTGTTCCAGTTTTCACTTTCCGCAACACTTTGCGGATTTGAAATTGCTTTCAATGTTTAAAACTTGCTTATTGTGGTTCAGCTAATGAATTGAATACTTTAAGTAAATTCCATGCTTCATTAAATACTGGTGAATTGAATCCGTAAAGTGTTGTCAGAAGTGATAAGGCGGACATTTAAATGAAATTCATTTTCGCAATATCTTAACGTAAGTGGAAACAAGAACAATATCATGTTCGATTTTGATTATATAAGGGAGTACTTTATAAAGTATAATTAAACTGACAATTTCCTTTTTGGTTTTTTATATATGTATGGGCATTTCTAGGTTCGCGAACGTTACATTCGTACGCATTTAAATTTAAAATAAGATAACAAAAACATATTTTTTAAAATTATTTTTTTGTTGGTTTAATTGCTTTTTGGATGCACTATTTTTCAATGCAAAAGTCAAATTCGATAGCATTAACGTTTTCAGAATACACTAAGAAATGCCAGCGATCGCGAACGTTACTCTCGTTTGAGAGTATCTGGGAAAATTAAAAAGTCTGCGAATTTGAATGAAATATTAAATAGAAAATAATTTGAAACTATAAAGAAATAATGAAGTTTTCAATATTTGTTTATCATTTTTAAATGATTCGGATAGTTTTTTTCTTTTTTCAATAACTATCGCGAACGTTACATCGCGAACGTTACAAGATTTCCATTGACTTTGCACCTGAATATTTACATCTAAGGTTGGTTAAATTGATCGCTATCATATTTGTTAGTTGGTGCTTGTTGTAATTGAATGTTTATGAAATTGCTTTCATCAAGTATCATTTCATTTGACAACGTAAATATTAAAGAAAAAACGGTCTAAAAATGATTAAAATAAAGGCAAAAAGTAATTTAAGCAGATCGCAGTCGATCTGCTCATGATAGTTATGGAACTGGATTGTAAATTGATAGATTTCATCAATATCTAACTATTTACATCGGACATTTCACATTACATCAAGAATATAACTTTCTAAGGTCGATGACGCTATATTTGTTACACATGCCATAACAATATGATAATATACTTTTAAAAGGGTATAACAAAGAGTGGGGAGCGGCGGAATGCATGCTCGCTATAAGCATTTTGTTTATTGGCATGCACATATTTATTATTTATATATATGCTTAATTCAGAAATTATGCTCATCTGCTATAGGAAATAAGAATGGGAAGGGAATGGGAATCGGCTCAAAACTGGGCAGGGCTGGGTTCTATTGTATTTTCTGAAAAAAATAAGAAGAAAAAAAAACATAAAAATAATAATTCTCATTTGTTTGTGAGCGGCTTTTGTGCGAACAAATGTCTGATGCCAGAATTTACAATGAGCCGGTTAGACTTGGCCATTTGGCTTTTAGGCTTTTGTTCTGTGCCCAAATGGCATTGAACCGCAATGGCCCGAGCTAAGAGCCAAGAACCAAAAGAGTTAACAGAGAAAGAGGCTGCCAAGTCTCTAGAAAAAACCAAAAACAAAAAAGCTCTTCAAGTAGTCTGCGCGATAATTTTCCCAGCGCTCAAGGCCAGTGGCCAAAGCAGTTAAGAAACTTATTAAGACATTTTGGGCACAATCCAAAACGTTAATTGCAGCAAACAAGTTTTGCAAGCCTCCACATCGAATTAATGATTTGGGGGCACTTACAATTTTGTAAATGGGTTTGAGTTTGGGGTTTCTATGTCAGCCCACTCAGTATACAGTTTAATGGCCAGAAACAAACACAAATCCAAATGTAAATCGAATTTCAGGCTGGGTGACAATTTAATAAACCCAACGATTGACACAACAACAACAACAACAACAGCAACAGTTTGTCTGAGAATTGTCTGCCCTTTGGCATTGGCCCTTTGGCTACAAAACGAGGAGTATTCAGCCAACTCTCTCTTCTTCTTCTTCTTCATCATCTTCTTCTTCTTTTGGCCCTCACTCGACTAGATTTGTTGGCAACTTGTTTGCGACTCGTGTCTCGATGCGTTTCTATTTGCTGCTGCATTTTGCCGGCTCATTGCAACTTGGCCCGAATGCATTTTCTATACAAACAAGCTGTACAGCAACAAAAATAACAACAACAACAACAACTACAGCAACAACTACAGCAACAAAAGCAGCTGCAGCAACAACAACAACAAAAGCAGCCGCAGCAGCAACAACAGCCACCGCATCAGACAACCGCAATTTGGTTTTCTGCTTAATGCAGGCCACGCACAGTGGTAACAACTTATGAAAAACTGCAAAGATATATGCCTTAATCTTTGCAACTAATACACCTACATTTTGGCATACAATTTGATATAGTTTAAATATCATGGTAGATCATGGTAAAATAACATTGTAAAAAGAATGACAAGAGCTGAAAGAAGAAAAATGTGGATTAATCTTACAGAACAAAGAATCAACTACTTGGATTGAAATTTGCGGAAACGGAAATGTTCTGAAGTACTCAAATCGTCAAACTTTTCGTTTTTAAAAGCCAGATTTCACAAAGAATTCGAAAAACAAATTCTTAAACTCAATTTTCTTATATTCTCCGTGGCATTTGGAAAATAATTAGTCAATATTTTTATTAGATTAAAGTCAAATAACATTTAAACTAAAATATAAAAATTGTCTCTTAAATTATTTTCAATAATATCTCAAAGGTTTTAAAATTACTTTGGTGAGTTAAGTAATTAAAATTTGATAATTCAAACTAGTTTGATTTGAGTTAATTACAATCTTCACTCCAAATCCAAATTTGTGGATTCGGAAATGGGATTGATTATAGATTATATTTGCTCAATAAAAGTTGATCAAGATCTGAAAATCAGAGTAAATCTTGTACTTTCAATTAGATCTGGAATGCAGTTGAAATATAAATAAAATCTATACCAAATTTGGTTGCTTCAGTTTTAAAACTGTGAAAAACATAGGTTCATACGAACGGACAGACGGACAAATCAAAAACTTTAACATAAATTGTTGAAAAATGATTCTAAAGTAAATCCTTTTCAACTTCATAAAAAATTAGTTTAAACATTCACAAATTGTGATTAGTTATAATCATAATTTATATGAGTTTCAGTTCCAGTGTGCCATGATGCACAGTGTGCCAAAGCAACTTAAAAAAAATGACTTCTTTGCGGTGAGGTTGTCGCTGTGAGGCTGTCGTCTGCAGTTGGACTGTTGTTGTACAACAACAACAACAACAACAACAAAAACATCAACAACTTACCATTTATTGGCTTTATTGACTTTTGTTAAGTTCTCGTCTCGGTTCGTTTCGTATCTCTTTTTTATATTTTTCATTTTTGGCTTTGCTGAGAGAGTATCTTTTGGATGCGGTTGGTTGCTTCTCTAGTGGCATAGCGGACAAGTTATTTAGCCATTTTTATTTTCTACTGCTGCTGCTGTTTTTTGTTGTGGTTTCATAGTTGTTGTTGTTGTTGTTGTGGTTTTGCTGTGTTTGTTCTCTTATAAAAATAAATAAAGCCAACACTGCCAAATCAGTAAAAGAGCGGGCGGTGCACACTCCACACTCCCGACGCCAAACTCCAGACTCCAGACTTGTAGCACAGGACAACCACAAAAAGAAAAGATGGAAAAAATATAAAATAAGATGAAAAAAAAACTGGAAAGTTGTTTGGTCAGTTGGCAGACTCTGTGCTTAGCCATAGCAACGTGTATAGCTACCATATTTTGCTGTGATTGTGAAGTTTATGCCACATAATAAAGTATATGTAGGTATATAAAAATCACTCAATTGGTGGCAACCTACGATCTGCTGCATGTGGCAGTTAGGCAGGCCAAAACTGTAAACTCTAAACTCTAAACGGCAAACTGCCAACTGCAAACTTGCAACTGCCAACTGTTAACTGCAAAAGCTGTGATCTAGCTAGAGAGCTAGACAAAATGTGTGTCAGCGCAGGAGAGATGCGTGTGGCAGCCACCAAAAGTTGCAAGCAGCATAACTGGATGCTAGTACAGCAAAGCAGGCAGCAGATACAAATACAGATACAAATACAGCTGCAGCTACAGATACACACAGATACACTCGCGTGAGGTTCAGCGTGTTCTGCAACTTGAAACTTGGTTTTT